>JARFIY010000058.1:0-675304 GCA_036346155.1 Sinelater perroti | reverse complement strand
AATTTACACCAAAAAGCTAAAATTTATTTGTACTTCGACGACCTCTTCATGCCCCTGCGATTCTGACAGCAAATGCTGAATTTAAGTAAAATTTACACCAAAGAACGCTAAAATCTATTTGTACTTCGACGACCTCCTCAAGCCCCTGCGATTCCGACAGCAAATGCTGAGTTTAAGTAAAATTTACACCAAAGAACGCTAAAATCTATTTGTACTTGACGACCTCTTGAAGCCCTGCGATTCTGATAGCAAATGCTGAGTTTAACTAATATTTACACCAAAGAACGCTAAAATCTATATGTACTTCGACGACCTTTTCATGCCCCTGCGATTCTGACAGCAAATGCTGAGTTTAAGTAAAATTTACACCAAAGAACGCTAAAATCTATTTGTACTTGACGACCTCTTGAAGCCCTGCGATTCTGACAGCAAATGCTGAGTTTAACTAAAATTTACACCAAAGAACGCTAAAATCTATTTGTACTTCGACGACCTCTTCAAGCCCCTGCGATTCTGACAGCAAATGCTGAGTTTAACTAAAATTTACACCAAAGAACACTAAAATCTATTTGTACTTCGACGACCTCTTCAAGCCCTGCGATTCTGACAGCAAATGCTGAGTTTAACTAAAATTTACACCAAAGAACGCTAAAATCTATTTGTACTTCGACGACCTCTTCAAGCCCCTGCGATTCTGACAGCAAATGCTGAGTTTAACTAAAATTTACACCAAAGAACGCTAAAATCTATTTGTACTTCGACGACCTCTTCAAGCCCTGCGATTCTGACAGCAAATGCTGAGTTTAAGTAAAATTTATACCAAAGAACGCTAAAATCTATTTGTACTTCGACGACCTCCTCAAGCCCCTGCGATTCCGACAGCAAATGCTGAGTTTAAGTAAAATTTACACCAAAGAACGCTAAAATCTATTTGTACTTGACGACCTCTTGAAGCCCTGCGATTCTGATAGCAAATGCTGAGTTTAACTAATATTTACACCAAAGAACGCTAAAATCTATTTGTGCTTCGACGACCTCTTCAAGCCCCTGCGATTCTGATAGCAAATGCTGAGTTTAACTAAAATTTACACCAAAGAACGCTAAAATCTATTTGTACTTCGACGACCTCTTCAAGCTCCTGCGATTCTGATAGCAAATGCTGAGTTTAACTAAAATTTACACCAAAGAACGCTAAAATCTATTTGTACTTCGACGACCTCTTCAAGCCCCTGCGATTCTGATAGCAAATGCTGAGTTTAACTAAAATTTACACCAAAGAACGCTAAAATCTATTTGTACTTCGACGACCTCTTGAAGCCCTGCGATTCTGATAGCAAATGCTGAGTTTAACTAATATTTACACCAAAGAACGCTAAAATCTATTTGTACTTCGACGACCTCTTCAAGCCCCTGCGATTCTGACAGCAAATGCTGAGTTTAACTAATATTTACACCAAAGAACGCTAAAATCTATTTGTGCTTCGACGACCTCTTCAAGCTCGAGTGATCCTGATAGCAAATACTGATTTTAACTAAAATTTACACCAAAGAACGCTAAAATCTATTTGTACTTCGACGACCTCTTCAAGCCCCTGCGATTCTGACAGCAAATGCTGAGTTTAACTAAAATTTACACCAAAGAACGCTAAAATCTATTTGTACTTCGACGACCTCTTCAAGCCCCTGCGATTCTGATAGCAAATGCTGAGTTTAACTAAAATTTACACCAAAGCACACTAAAATCAATTTGTGCTTCGACGACCTCTTCAAGCTCCAGTGATCCTGATAGCAAATACTGATTTTAACTAAAATTTACACCAAAGAACGCTAAAATCTATTTGTACTTCGACGACCTCTTCAAGCCCCTGCGATTCTGACAGCAAATGCTGAGTTTAACTAAAATTTACACCAAAGAACGCTAAAATCTATTTGTGCTTCGACGACCTCTTCAAGCACCTGTGATTCTGACAGCAAATGCTGAGTTTAACTAAAATTTACACCAAAGAACACTAAAATCTATTTGTACTTCGACGACCTCTTCAAGCCTGCGATTCTGACAGCAAATGCTGAGTTTAACTAAAATTTACACCAAAGAACGCTAAAATCTATTTGTGCTTCGACGACCTCTTCAAGCCCCTGCGATTCTGATAGCAAATGCTGAGTTTAACTAAAATTTACACCAAAGAACGCTAAAATCTATTTGTACTTCGACGACCTCTTCAAGCCCCTGCGATTCTGACAGCAAATGCTGAGTTTAACTAAAATTTACACCAAAGAACACTAAAATCAATTTGTGCTTCGACGACCTCTTCAAGCCCTGCGATTCTGATAGCAAATGCTGAGTTTAACTAAAATTTACACCAAAGAACGCTAAAATCTATTTGTACTTCGACGACCTCTTCAAGCCCCTGCGATTCTGACAGCAAATGCTGAGTTTAACTAAAATTTACACCAAAGAACGCTAAAATCTATTTGTACTTCGACGACCTCTTCAAGCCCCTGCGATTCTGACAGCAAATGCTGAGTTTAACTAAAATTTACACCAAAGAACGCTAAAATTAATTTGTGCTTCGACGACCTCTTCAAGCTCCAGTGATACTGATAGCAAATGCTGATTTTAACTAAAATTTACACCAAAGCACACTAAAATCAATTTGTGTTTTGACGACCTCTTCAAGCTCCAGTGATCCTGATAGCAAATACTGATTTTAATTAAAATTTACACCAATGAACACTAAAATTAATTTGTATTTCGACGACTTCTTCATGCTCTTGTGATCTTGATAGCACATGCTGATTTTAACTAAAATTTAAACCAAAGAACGATAAAACCAATTTGTGCTTCGACGACCTCTTCAAGCTCCAGTGATCCTGATAGCAAATGCTGATTTTGACTAATATTTACACCAACGAACGCTAAATTTATTTTGTGTTTCGACGACTCTTCAGGCTTCTGTGATTCTGATAAGAAATGCTGATTTCGACTAAAAAATGTCAAAAGGGCAGAGAAAGTGATTTCATCAGACGCACTTAGTTGGAAGATTTTATCTAGATAGGCTTTTAGTAGCCAACATGTCGTGGACAAAGGAACGGAAAGCTATGGCTTTCGAAGCGTATATTTCAAACAATAACTTTATCGTGTCTCCACAATACGCTTTAGGAATGGTTTTTAACTTGCACCTTGCACTTTAGAACTTCAAAACTTTACTTCGTTAGAGATTCAGAACTGAAAAACTTTAAAGCTTCAGAACCATTGATTCTGTAGCGAGAAGAAATGGAGGAAGTCTTCTAATGCGCTAACACTAATGTATGGCGAATTTTACACCAAGACGTTTGTTTTCAACCATAGAAAATAATTCTTCTACAGGAACATTCCTAAAAGGCATTTTACATGACACAGTTTTTTTTCCTAGAAACCTATTTTCACTTCTCTAAATGTGTTAATAGTCAAAACATACCTTATTGGTAGGATATAAATTTGTTTAACCGTTTTTCTGGCGACATGGAAACGGGGTTATTTCAAATCCTAAAATATTGATAGGCGCTTTCTTATGTGTTTGACTGAGTGGTGACAATGATCCGCCTTTGTCGTTGGTTCGAAGAAGCAGCCGTTGAGTTAAGACCATTTGTTCGTTTCCTTTCGTGGTCTGGCGTTTGTACGCAAATATACTGTTTTGTTTTGTTTTTTTTTAATTTGCAGATCGTTGACGCTCGATAGCTTCAGCGGAGTGTTGTTCTTTCTAGCTCCTCCTCGATCACCGACGGAAAAAGTAAAACAAAATCATCGAGAGGTGAGTCCCGTTTGCTTTAAATACAATAAAGGTCCATTAAAGGCTTCTCTACAACAAACGTGTGACTATTTGGTGTGAAGTAAGTGTAGTCGAAATCATTACTTCCTGTGTATATTATTCGAAAATTTTTCCAGCCGAAGCTTTGAGTGCAACTGAATGGAGCAACAGCCCATACAGCCTGAGATGTTTTCTAGGCGTCTAATCTCTCAACGTGGTGACTATCTATAAGCTAAAGTTTACAAGCGTCGCCCTAACACCCCTAAAACTTTATAAAATGCAATAACTTAAAAAATTCCTCGGCCCATAAAATACAAGGGTTGTAACATAAGTCATGTCAACTATTTTTCACGTGAAAACGTCTTTAAATTCGATACGAATACTGAGTGTCATTCTAAAATTGTCAACTTTGGTGAATTCTAAGTTCTAATGGAACAACTTTCAGTGGACGAAGACTATTCAGAACAATTCGACGGTCCTATAGATAGTCAACTTAGAGGTCATCACAGACTTCATAAGCGCTGACAAATGAGTGAGTGACACCAACATTTCGGCGTGTTGACTTCAGCGGGATCGAGTGGTGTGGTGGGCGGATTTACAGTAATAGAACATCATCCAATGGACAAAGTCTATTCTCAAGAATCCGACGTCTCCTTAAATGGTTGGCCTAGAGGTCATCGCAGACATCTCAAAAACAAACGAAATTCTGCATATGAGGTGAATCGAGAGTGTGCAATCGATGGATTACCACCAATATCAATTCATGTTGTCTTTTATTAGTAGTAAATGTTAGTTTATAAACAATAATTTTGGTTTCATTAGCAAAAGAGGCGGAAACCTCAAGTTAGTAGCCCCAACCTATTCACAATTTTTTTTAATATAAAGGACGGTACCACAAAATGTATGTCTCAAGGAAGTCGTGTATTTATAATGTGTGTTCACAACACAAAATGGCTGTGTGATGAATGTAATTGCACAGAGGGTAATTTTAAATCAGTTCTGAGTCAACCGCCGTACGGGATAGACGTAACCCGAGTAGAGTAGCGTTCGTATATCAAAATAGCGGTTCTTTGTGGTCACAATATGAGAGAATTCCACAGAGAGTTGGTAGAAGTTGTCAGGAATAACGCTCTTCCATTCTGAACAGTCACGAAGTCCGCACACTTATAGATCGTCTTGCCCGTTGCCGGGCGCTGGTTGCTTCGCGTCCTAGCAAGTTTTTGGGTATGGAAAAGCATTATTCCCGACAACTTCTACCAACTCTATGCGGCATTCTCTGACGTAGAGAACGATTATTTTGTTATACTTCAACTGCCTTACTCTGTAAAAACAAATGTTATATACCTCCTATCGTTTTTTCTTTATTTAATCTGAAAAAAAGGGAGTTTGCTTCATCTCGTACGTCATTGCCTCTTATATGTTAACTACATATCTAGACTTGTTATAAGTCATCAGTAGCGCACAATAATCTAAAAGGTAATATATAGGTGGGGAGGGGGGGGGGGTTCTAGGGGTTTCCCAGGGGGTTACACTTGGAGTGTCAGAGCGGAAATCTACGACCCAAGTGGGAATCCCCTAGCTCCCACGAATCCCCAATTATATATAAATATTGCATTTGTTTTTAAAAACTTATAACTCCGCCCACAAGCAAAAAAGTCCCAAAATCCGCATGCGTAGCCCTACCCCACAATTCCTCAACCTCCATACACAAATTCGACCGAACCCCAGAGTTTTTTAATTATCTCTAACTGCAGGTTGTCTCAAAAGTTCTGCAACACTTACGAAAAGTTTGATTTTTGTGCAATGTTTATGTTTATAGCATAGTAACAAATTGCATTTTTCTGAGTTCAGATGGTTTTGGTGAAAATTGAACCTCCGGGTGGAAGCAGAGAAATAAAATACCGCAAAGAAAATCTGCGATGTTGAAGGCGATGAAAGTGTCCACTACTTTATTGTCTCCAAAAGCGCTTCGATTTCGGCGACGAAGATCAGTCTCATTTCGGTTGACCGTTAATGTTTAGACAAGAAGGCCATGATTTGTGTTTGGTGGAACTATGAAAGAGTTTTGCATTCTGAAATTTTGCAGTTGAAGGAGAAGCATTCGACTTTGGTCAGCTGAAAGTGCGCTTTCAGCAAGGCAACGCCAAACCCTGCACTGCCAAGGAAACTAAGAAGACATTTGAAAAGTTAGAAGATGCTGAAGCTTTTCCGCATCCGGCCTACAGTCCAGATACTATCCCGTCCGATTATGGCGCTCAATGGAACGCCTCTTGCGTGGTCGCCGGTTCGAATCATTTGATGAAGTTGAAGAAGTGTGCTCAGAGTTCTTCGATTTAAAACCGTCCGAGTGGTGCTTTAACCAGATACAAAAACTTGCAGATCGTTTTTTGTTTTTAAGTAACTTCATCCATAAAAATTGTTTTTTTGCGTGTTGCAGAACTTTTCAGACAATGTGATAGTAAGCTCTTAGTCTACAATGCAATCGTTAAATCCATTTGGACATACGGCAAATAGCTGTTAGGTACAACAGCCAACTTTAATATCCAAATCATCTAGAGATTTCAATCCAAAGTGCTATGGGCTATGTGCAATGGTCCCTACTTTGTAAAAAACAAAGACAGTCTAAGTGATCTAAAAATTCACACTGTAAAAGAAGTGATAGTGAAGTTCAGTGACAAGTGTTTAACTAAATTAGAACGTTATCCAAATGCTTTGGCTCTTAACCTATACGATAATAGTGAAAGCCTACACAAACTAAACAAACATAAACCGTTAGATTTTCTTCATAGATTCTGTTAATCGTGTCATTAATACAGGCACCTGTATTTGTAAACGAAAATATATATACAGAAACATGTAATGTTTTGCTTATTGTTGTATTCGGATTGTAAAATAGAATCTAAAAAACGTCACGCAGCAATCGTGAATCGGCGGTCAACAATCCGAATGTTCTTCTCAATCACCCTGGTCCTTGAGCAACGTCGGTGGTCTTCACTTTCAACTACTTTTAGTTTCTTCAAAAAGTGTTCATACCGCGCATGTACTCGAATATTCTTAAAGACATTGTCTCCGAATAGACCCATAAAGATCCTTAAAATTTCGGACGGTTTTAAGCCCTCTATTACAAGAAACTTGAGAATAATCCGTTGCGTAACATTGATCTAGCTGAAGTGGACTTTGAATAACTAAAAGTAGCCACTAGAAGTGGGGACATGAAATTATTAGATCCGATTTTTCTAAAAGTGGTACTCTTTTATCAATCCAAATATGTGGATATAATTTTATTAGTCGAAGATACAATTTAATTAAAATGAACTATAGTACGAGGTGCATTCAAGTTATAACACCTTCGATTTTTTTTCTCATAAACTAATCATGCGAAATTTGTGAAACTTGTGTCACTTCTCGACATAATCTCCCTGCAGCCGTACACATTTTTCATAACTTCGACGACATGATTCCATGGCCGCTACGAACGCTTCTTTAGGAGTGTCCTTTGACTACTGAAAAATCGCTGACGCAATAGGGACACGACTAGTGAATTTGTGTATTTCATCGTTGGAAACAGCTAAAAGGAGCCAAGTCAGGTGAATAGGGAGCGTGAGAAATCACTTCAAAGTTGCCAGCATTCGTGACATCCACCTGGAGGGCGCTTTTCTCAATTTCAGGTCTTCATGCAGGATTGTGTGCACAGATCCCACGGAAATGCTAACTTTGGGGGCGATGTGTTCTACACTCATTCGGCGATCCTCCAGAACAAGTTTCTTACTTGCTTGATCATGTCGTCAGACCGGTTGCTGCGAGGCCGAGATTGTCTTGGTTTGTTGTCACACGACGTTCTGCCTTCTTTGAACTGTCACACCCACAAACGCACATTAGACACATCCATAATACCATCACCAAATGTCTCACTTAACTGCCTATGAATTTCAAGCGATGTCACACCACGCAAATGGAGAAAACGAATGATTACACGTTGTTCTTGTAAGAGAACGTCGCCATTTTAAGTATCAAAAACAGTCCTCACTCTCGCCGATGCCGCTAGAGTTCAATGTGCTGTCACGTATTTACAAAGAGTGCCCGCGTATTTTGAAACAGACCGCATGTTTTATCTGTTCCTAGTCTTGAGGAAAATATTTGGAAGTGTTATAACTTGAATGCACCTCGTCTATAGAATAAAACAGTAGTAACATTAGAGGTTTTGTTTTCAGTTTGGCTATTCAAAGTTTTTAATTAACTAAACCTGTAATTTTTTGAAATGAATATACAGGGTGACCGACGGTAGTTCGAGATTTCTAGAATTTGTAAGTGGTGAATGCCAATTCAGTCACAATGGAGCAGTGGATGTTACATAGTTTGTTTCATGCAGAATTCAGTATTGGTCAACACGGTGCTGTTCCCAGTCCAATACGATCCTCAAATGCGTTGAGCATTTCAGAACAACCGGAAACATTATGAATAAGAAACCACCATGTCTTGCACTACAAAGGTGAGACACTAGTTAGAAGCTCGCGACGGTCTGCCCGAAAACATACAAACGAGTTATGGTCGAGTTAATGTTAAAGGCATCTGGTAATGTGCAAAGAATTAACATTTTCTAAAAGTCCCAGTTGCTTTCAATATGTAAATCAAACACTAGTTTGGGGTTTATGGGAGTCGGCTTTTTCAATTTACCAACTTTCACGGCGCCAATAAAACGCGCAGGCAGCGAACACGCAGCGCGATTAATGGCGGCAATCAAAGTTACTTTCCCGTAAAGCATAGCTGTGCCCCCGCAACGAGCAACAAGAGCAAAAGGGGCACCTTTATTCCGATACTATTTGCGCATCAGAACAGAACTCCCGATGTTTTATCGGGCAGTAATTATAATTCATGTAATTGCTGCAAAGCGTGGACTACGTCTCCTTGAACCGTTTTATCGGAGTTCATCGGGCCGTCGAGCCGCCGCGACCGGCGAAGAACGCCGAATCTTCGGCTTAGAGACGAGCCCGGTATAGCGGAAGAGATGGCCAGTGTTTTTGGTGTTTGTCTTTTTTCCATTAAACTCGTTGTGTGGGTTCGTAATAACACCCTACCAGAGAAGAGTGCGGATCGGCCAAAACGAATGGTGGCATTACAATGGCCAGCCCAAGAAGCGGAGATAAAGCCGAGTTATGATGCTTCGAAAGGAACACCAACCGAGCGAGCTAAATCCGCGAGCTAATCGCGAGCTCGCCCGATGCAGCCACAATATCGGGTAATGGCATTTTAAAACGTTAACCGTAATCGTCTAATTCCAAGTCGAGCAGAGGAGGAACAAATTTAATTGCAGATATGATTACGTTTAATTCATCGACCGGACATCTGTGTGCACATGGGTTGGTCGAACATTATGCCTGCCTTCGCAGCATCGCAAATATTCTATTGTTCGCCGGTTTATGTTAACGTCAAATTCGAGATTGTTTATTTGCCGCAGCGCACTGTCGCTTAATAGGAACATTGTTAGGGGAGATTTGCATGCAATCGTTTGTTACAGTCCGAGCAACATCCACTTGAATGTTGCGATTAACTCGCGCGGAAATTAAAGCCCGTCTTCTACAGGGTCGTCGAGGCAATCTGAGAAATGAATAAACAATGAAAATAACGTTAAATACAAGAAAAATTAAATTCATTCATATGAAACTTCTCAAGTTGAGGCCTAAACCTGCTATAAGCTAACACAACTTCCTCTTTATCCATACGAGTCATTACCTCCATGATGGAGGCCCTTAAGCTGTTAAGGTGTTACGATGCCTCTCATTGATCTTCGTCTCGACCACGTAGTAGTTAAGAGGACTAGTGGTAATACAAATTGTTGTATAGTTACACCTGGATACTTTGTGGGCTTGTGGGCTGGAGCGGAGTCTTGCTGAAACACGTAGTCCTATCCAGGGGTCACACCTCCTCTATCTAGAGCTTGACAATTGTCTTCAAGCACGTTAATACACCACCATAACATCCCCTTTGCTGCTCAAAAGCCCCAAGACCATCACAGAGGTCGGAAATTTTCTAAGTACAACAACGCTTGTTGTCATTTAGCAATGCTTGTGCCTTTAACTTCCTGTCAATAGAAAGATGGTACAGGTCCTGGCGCTAGACTGACCGTCGACTTTGCCACGCCCATTTCTTCTGCTAAGTCAGTTATGCTTCGCCCAGGATCCTGATCGATCTTCTCTTTCAATTCGCGGATTAATCATGTTTCTTATGATCAGATCGCTTGCTGTGAATTGCCTTCTCAACAGTTGCCTCTGTGTTGGCTACGTCATAAACTTACGTTTTTTTTTGTAGCCAAAATCACCCAATAATTTTTGTAAATGATTGTCCGGTATAAAAGGATTTGAGTTAACAATCGTAGGTTGTTGATTATGTGAAGTTAACTTGTATTACCTAACAGGAGATTGCGCATGCGCGACTATATACATTGCTAAAGAACAATCAGAAATTGTGAAAAATTGGTCTTAAATTGTTTGCAAAAATTTTTATTATCCTAACAAAGATGTAAAAGCAAAAATTATTTTTCTACCCAACTCTTTTATTGCTCTGCTAGATAAATGTTCAATTGTAAAGAGCAATTTTGTCACTATAATTGTTTTTTCTAAACGCCAAAGCTTTAAGAATCCCAACGTGCTCGTGAATCATTCAAAAATATGTTATTACAAATTTTGGAACAAAATCAATACATTAAAAAGTATCTTGATTCCAAATGTTTGAAAATTGAGAGTAAATACGAGAATTGATTAAAAAGATTCCGGAATAACAATAAAAACAAAATAAATATAATTTAAGTTTTAAACTTCAACACATTTCCTACAAATGTCTTTTTCAAAATCGTCAAAATATTTATACTTTCATTAGCCCAAAATCTTCCAGACAAGAATACTTTAAGTTTTAGGAAACCCAAAGAAGTCAAATCAAACAAATGAAGTGAATGGGGAATGGCTTCAAACCTCAGTTCTGTTATTTTGTGATAAGTGTTGACACTTAATTGGGCCGATGCGTTGTTACAGTATAACAACACAACGGGTTGCCTCCCAAAAGGTATTTTGGCGTCTTAAATTTTTCATCCTCTTTTCCTCAAAATTTTGCAAGGTGGGAACGTATAAATTTTTAATTTATCATTAGATATACGTAAAACGTAAAGTTGAACCAATGCAAAGCTTATGCGCTCGTAATAATGCACTCCCGTAATTTTTACGTTTTACATTTCTATGTAAGAAATCGCTTCAACTTTATGTATTTCTTACATTTACTTGCAGTAATTCTTAATTTTTCCCTAGATTAATAATTCTGAAATTGCGTAACCTAACTTTAGTATTGTCGACATTTTGGCTTCGTTTTTACAGCGGATAGTTAACTAAGTTAGTAAATATGCATCTACACCATAAAAGAGATAACAGGTACAAAGGCAGCCGCGGTAGCCCAAAGGAGCGAGAGCGGCCCCGACGTGCGTGCATGAACGCACGGTCCTCGTGCAAATTAAGCACTCAGAGCGCGGCACGCTTAATTTTATGTCGGCCGTCTTTGTTTGCGTTCCGTTCAAATGTATAGGCTGTCTTTTAATACCCACGGACCTCCTCGTGTAAATCAACGCCACATAACATTTGTTTAAATGTATAGATATATTTATTTTTGCTGCTTTCAGATTGTTTAACAGTGATGTCTGTATGGCCCAAAAAATGTTCAATTCTTTTTTGTAATGGTTCCTCTTACTCACTTCTAATCATTCAGTTGAAATTATTGCACAAACGCATTTTTACTCTAATTCATTATGAACAATATGATCTACTAGTTGCTAAGAAATATCTACTACTTCTTCAATTTTATGTAGTTTTATTTGGTGACGTGCTAAAATCATTTTGAACGCTTTAAACGTTGTTTTAAAATTTGCATACATGGAACCAGGGTTAAATTTAGAAATTTATATTAGAAAATAAAGACAAGGTCAACATTTAAGCTGGATTTGATTTCTATTGTCGTTTTTTTGGCTAAATATAAAATATGACAAATTTCGTTTTTATCCATAGTTGAAAACGTTGTTAGATTTCAATAGTTTTTAAAAATAAACTATTTGACTGCCATGTGTAAATTGATATAAAAGAGTTGCAGATTCAAACCTATAAAAATATTTAGAGAGTAGAAACCTTCCAGTAGTGAGTTTAGAAACTTTTTATTTATCCTTATAATGCAATAATAAGTCAGATTTAAATGTTTTAGTCGCTAACTTAGTTTTATAAAGAACAACCTTCAAATAGTTAATACAACAATTACTTGTTTGTCAAAACTATTCGTATAAAAAAATATTTTATCTGCAACACAAACGGTGTAAGTAGCAAAAGTAGCACAATAACAAATTTTGCATTTACAAGTGGGAAAAACACGCTGAACGTCTAAATATTTGTCACTACTTTATTTGCTAAATTTATCTTATCAGTACAAACCAAAAACAACACTCAGCTATGCGTAAAGCACCCATATCGCGCAAATTAAAAACTAGACCTTAAGCAATTCTAAGATCTCGATCTGTACGCAGGATATAAACACTAAGATTATAAGATAAACTTATTTTCAAAAAATATAGTGGTAGGTGTATAAATAAGTTCTTAGCTTTTTTCTGCAAAATTAAAGTTTTATTTAAAAACAAACAAAAAAAGCTTAAGTATCAAAGTATTCTCCGTTGGCATCGATGACCTTTTGCCATCTTTCCGGTAGCTTGCGAATTCCCTGGTGATAGAAGCTCACTGGCTTCGAGACGATAAAGTTATCGATGCATTTTCGGACTTCTTCTTTTTTTTTTGAAGTGCGTATCAGCCAAGTGATGCTGTAACGACCGGAATAAATGATAATCGGAAGGGGCCATGTCTGAGCTATACGCCGCATGTGGAAGAAGTTCCCAGCCTAACGCGAAGATGTGTTCTTGCGTCGCCTTCGCAACAGGTGGTCGGGCATCATCATGGAGCAGGATGACTTTGCGACTTCCTTGTCCAGTAAATGGCCTCTTTTCTTCGATTGCGTCGCTCAAATTGATGAGTTGCTGTTGGTAGCGATCCGCCGTAACTGTTTCACCTGGTTTCAAGAGTTCATAGTACAGCACACCTTTCCAATCCCACCAGATACAGAGCAAATTCTTTTTGGCGTGGATATTGGGCTTTGGAGTCGATGTCGAAGGTTTGACCCATGATTTTTTGCGCGCTTGGGATTGTCGTACAAGATCCATTTTTCATCGTCCGTAATAATTTTATGCAAAAAATCCTTTTTTCGGTTCCTTGAAAGCAAATGAAGTGCGGTGTCACGCCGTCGATTTTTGTTGTCTTCGGACAGTTTATGCGGAACCCATCTGCCTTCCCTTTTGTATCTTACCCATTGCATGCAAACGTATGGAAATGGCTGACTGAGTGACGCCAAGCTGTTCTGCAAGTTCTTTTTCAGTTTGCGCATTGTTTTGATCCGGCATTGTCTGCAGCTCATCCGTGTCAAATGTTTGAGGGCGTCCAGCGCGTGGTTGATCTTCAAGAAATCTTTGGTACCACTTTTTGCACGTTGGATGACTTACAGCATTCTCACCATATGCAGCACAAATCATTTCGGTGGCTTCAGCAGCGTTTTTCTTAAGATGAAACGCGAAGTGGATAGAAAATCGAATATGCTCTTTTGTGATTGCCATCGTGAACACAGCTGGTTATTGAGGTTATGTGCGTCAAACGCCAAATCGCATGATGTTTCGAAAGACCAAATGTCATTGTTTTAAAACCGCAAGAGGGCGGACTAATACGTTACATGTAAACGATGATTTGCGTCCTGTGAAATCTAAAGCTGAGAACTTATTTATACACCTATATTTGTCAAAAATACAATTATTAATCTAAGAGATCTCAACAGTAACGTGAGTTAGATGCGCGCATGCGCACGTGGTTATCCAGAGATCCTTCAAGAAGCGCCATCTAACGTGGAGCACACGTCAAGGTAAACTCGCTGAGGGAAGTCGAGCGTAGTCGATACTACATTGCAGCAATGAGTGAATATCAAGTGCTGCTACAAATTGGAGAAATTTGAGACTGGTTCAAACGCTTTCGCGACGGGAAAACTGCCTGAGCAAGAGCCATGTTCAGGTCAGAATCGCAGACACGACATAGCGAATGAGATAGATGCTAGCGTGAGATTGGTGACTAAGTCCGCGATTAATGTGCGCACCATTGTTCGTGAATATATCAAACATATGAGAGGGATAGTAGAAAAACTACATATGACAGAATAAGCAATGAAGATACTAGCAAAATAAAAAACGATAGTATAACAGAAAATATAATAGAAGCGGAAAAATCAAAAACAAACAAAGAGGCAGGCTAAAAAAAATAAACAAAATAGAAAAAGTAGGCAGAAGAAAGATAATAAAGAAAGGAATAAAATTGGTGCAATAAACGTTGAGCGTTTCATTATTAGCAAAATAGGAGGTTATGAGGTGCTAAACATAAAGATGAAAATTGCATGAAAACTAACTTGATAAGAATAATAAGTAAAAATCGGCTCAGCGTAAGGCACAGTTGCCATTTATGGATAGACAACACACTCTACAACTTAAAATAGAGTAAAGCATAAAATCATAAAAATATATATTTATCAATGATAATATAACACCGAAAGAAAGAGTCTCAATTGAGAACATTTTCCAAAAAAAAAGGAAAAAAATAAAAATTATTTACAATAAAGTGATGCTAAGTAGAGGAGAATGAAGATGAAATAAAAAACAGAGAATGGAAAAACAGCTAGCAAAAACCAGGGAAGATTAAACAGGATGGAAAAACGAAAAACGACATTGGTAATGAAATGGATATAATTCTGGAAAGAAATGAAAGCGAAAACAGACAGAAAAAAGCAATACATAAAATTAAGAACAACCGGATTAACAGAAAAAGTTAAAAAATTAAAGACAGTGCGAGGAACGAAGAAAAATATATTTGAAGAAAACAAAATAAAATAGAGGGCCAATTGGAAAAAATAAATGCAGATGTTGTTAGCGTCGCCGAAACGGAAAAGTTAAAAGAGCAAAACTTATTAAAAAAGGACATCTTTTGATATATAATAGAATAAAAGACGGAAATAGAGCCAGGAAAGCGGTAAAATGCTACATTAAGAAATATATATATACATATATCGACTACGTACAAAAATGGACGGGAGTATCAAAAATAATTTTAAAAATAGGAATGGAAATAGATGAAGAAGTAAAAACAACAATTATAGTGGTGTATGGACCAAACGAGGAAGAAAAAGCCAACATAAAGAATGAGTTTTGAGAACAAGTAACAGAAATGACCGCAGAAAGTGAAGGAAGATTATTAATACTAGGGGATCTAAACGAAAGAGTAGGCAGATAGCAAAAATGATGAAACAGGAAATACAATAGGCATACATAGAGAAAAAGCCAGAAACAATAATGCCCAAAAAATGCTTTTGTATACCGAACAATTTAATAGTAACAAACACTTTCTACAAACACAAAGACGTACATAAATATACCAGAGAAATAATAAGTAGAAATAAAAGATCAATAACAGATTACGTTATAGTTAATAAGAATTATAGAAGAGAGGATACGATGTGAAATACATTCCGATCACTACCTACAATAACAAAAGTAGAAGTAAAAAAAATCTGGTGTGAACATCACACGACTTTCCTTATCCTATTATTATATATTATACCGGGTCCATCGTCTCGGCCCTGCGCTGCTCTCGTCCCGGAACTTGTTATTTTAAAAGGACGAGGCGCAGGTCCAACACTCAGCTGATTAAAATAAACAGTACAAGACAATAATTGACTCGTACTTAAAATTTGCTACGTCACTGAAGGTAACCGTGCGAGCTCGGCTGCACAGCCTTCGCCATTATCGCCTGCGTGCTCCCTCCTAGCGGCCAAGCGCTCCCCCACCCCGTCCTCCTGCAGTCGGCCAGGAAGCTCTCCGAGCGCGCTGTGATTGGTCCGTTTAATTAATTTTTAATCGGCGATAACTTATTTATTTGACCTCGGATCAAAAAATTTCATTGTAATTTTTTGTTCGTCTCGGTCTGATCTATCCGGTAATATAAATTTCCTGAAATATTTTATGAACACCCGGTATATTAAAAATCCTGAGCTTCGATTTTTTTTTGGGTTCCTATTTTACCAACTTTTATTTTAAATTCATATTTATCTCATGATAACAAATTATTTTTATTCTCATGAATTTTTTGTATCTTCAACCGTTTAGATTTGCGACTGATTTTGCGACCTTGCGACCAAACGACTCCGCCGATTTTTACCAAAAGCTTCGCACTGCGTCCCCTACCTACAAGTAACTTGCATACTAAATCTCTCTAGCTCTTACAGTTCTCGAGATATCCTGTTTACTGACAGACCGACAGACACACACACACACGAACCAATGGCTCAAACCAATTTTTTGGTGTCCTGGAACTATATTTCGTCCAGAAATGTGAAAAACTGGTTAGGTCAAATTTCCGCCTATTACATTACTTCCCTTATTATAGGATAAGGAAAGTAACACGACTCAAAAAGAAAATATTAAAACTATTAAATATAAAAGCTAGTAAAAGAAGTAATCAGAACATATCAAATCAAAGACAAAGAGCTAATCAATATATACAACGAGAAAATAGAAGCAGAAATGAAGAAAATTGGGGAAAGCTTAAACAACAAATAAAAGAAATGGGAAGAACAATTAAAGGTTCAATGATAAAAATAGCAAAAAATATGTGAATGTACCAAAACAGACAAAATTAAGAAACAAACAAGATGGTGGAATGATGAAATTAAAAAGGAAGTAGAGTTAAAAAAAAGCAAAAAGGCAAAAATAACAAAAATTATAACAAATACAAAGAACAGACATTAAAAGTTAAAGAAAAATGGAACGAAACAAAAAGGGTAACCAAAAGTTATTCTAAAGAATATTTAAAACGCTATGAAAAGACAAGGAAGGCAGAAATAGATACATAAAATCGTTAAATGGAAAAATTTTAGAAGAAGAGGAGAACGTAATGAAGAGATAGAAAGAGTATTTCAATGAAATACCAAGCCGAGCATCTAATTACGAAAAAAGAAATAGGAGATTGATGATATCATGGAAGCTCTGAGAATGTAGAAAATAGATTAAGAAAGAGGAAACAATAGAAGCCATTAAAATTGAAACGAGGCAAGGCGACAGGACACGACGGCATAGCAGAGAATGAGAATGATAAAAAAACAGATTAAAAACTGGATAGAAATTTAAAAAAATTGTTTAGCAAGATCTGGAATAAACAAAAATACCAAAGGACTGGAAGGTGAGAAATGGCTAAAAATAACAATTGAACAACAACTAGAAGATCCGATACAATACTCGACGATGTCTTAAAAGAAATTAAAGTATTAACAAAGAAACTGTAAGTAGGATATAGGAACATGGAAAGGGTGGAAATAGTGTCTTCGCTAACGAATTGATAATGTATGCAAAGGATGAAAAAGGCTTGCCAGTAAACATAAATATGTGGAATGAAGCATTAAAAAGGAGAAATTTGAAAATAAGCATTGACAAAACAAAAGTGATGGCAATAGTAAGAAATGATTTAAAAGTAAAAAGTAAAATAGAAGAAAGGAACAGAACAAATAGAGACATTCAATTATTTAGGAGTAAACATACACAAATATGGAAAAGAAGACATAGAAATAAACAGTACAATAGAAAATACGACTAAGTTGTATTACACGTTAAATAACACATTTATAAGAAAAAAGGAAATAATGAAGAAAACAGAACGACAGATAAAAAGTGTGGTTAGCAAAAACAACACAGAACAGACAAAGAAAGGCAAAAAAACATGTAACAGTGTAATAGTGGAAAATCTAAACAAAAGAGTAACATGGAATGAAGGAACAAAAATGGCAAGAAACAAAAAATAATAGACAAGATTTATCTATAAGAAGTGTCAGACTATATAAAAGGTGTTTTTTAAGCCCAATAGAACTTACGAAAGGGTTAACTGTCAAACTAACCGTCATACTGCGCTCACTTTTTGACATTTATGATCAGTATACTCTGGTAAATCAGCATGAATACATTGACGCTTGAACAACGCTACCAAATTATCCAAATTTACTTTGAAAATCAGTCATCGATTGGCGCAACTTATAGACGACTTCGCGATTTTTATGGCGCACATAATCGTCCATCTGAGCAAGCCATTCGTCGAACTGTGGATAGATTTCATACCACATACTCTATAAATGATGCAATAACACCAACATGTCGAAGGAATGTGCGTACTGAAGAGAATATTGCCGCTATAAACGAAAGTGTGGAAGAAGATCCAAATTTATCGATTCGTCGTCGGTCACAGGGATTGAGGCTCTGTCCGTCCATTACGTGAAAAATTTTGCGCAAAGATCTTGGCCTACACCCGTATAAGATCCAGCTGGTGCAGGAATTAAAGCCGCGAGACCATCATATGCGTCGTTCTTTCGCCGATTGGGCTCTAGAGCAGTTGGAAACTGACCCGATGTTTCATCGCAAAATTATGTTTAGCGATGAGGCTCATTTTTGGCTTACCGGGTTTGTTAATAAACAAAATTGCCGCATCTGGAGTGAAACCAATCCACAACAGACCCTACAGACTCCATTACATCCAAAAAAATGCACCGTTTGGTGCGGTTTACACGCTGGTGGCATCATCGGATCTTATTTCTTCAAAAATGAAGCCGGAGCTCGCGTTACGGTCAATGGAAACCGTTACCGCACAATGATCAATGATTTTTTGTTTGAAAATATGGATGACATTGATCCGGGCGAGATGTGGTTTCAACAGAATGGCGCTACGTGCCATACGGCGACCGCAACCATCGACTTATTGAAATCAAAATTTGGCGATAAGTTGATTTCGAAAAATGGACCTGTCAATTGGCCTCCAAGGTCGTGCGATTTGACACCTCTCGATTATTTCCTGCGGGGTCACGTGAAGTCACTGGTTTATGCTGATAAACCAGCAACAATTGAAGCCTTGGAGGCCAACATTGTTCGGGTTATTCGTGACATACGGCCAACAACGCTCGAAAAAGTGGGCCAAAATTGGACGTCCAGAATGCGCTTCGTCAAGAACAGCAGCGGTGGCCATACGCCCGAAATCATTTTCAAATGTTAATTCCATGTATTGATCTTTCAAATAAAAAAAATTTTTTGATTAAAATTTAATTTTTTGTCTTATTTCAAGTTCTATCGGGCTTTAAAGAACACCCCTTAGATTGTATGTTGACTGAACACACATTGGGTAAATAAGATTATTATAACAATGATTATTTTATGATTGCACCTCGTATAATAATTGCTCGTATGTACAATAATTTGTTAGAAAACTTCTCATAGTAAGAACGAAATTTTTTCTTCAGTGAGCGCGCAATTAAAAATTTAACAATTACTCGGGGATAAATTTAATCGGCTAATCAAATTAGAAAAACTCACCACCTCGTCCACGGGACCTGGTCTACAGAAGCGGGAAGCCTTCGCAGTTCTTTGCACCTTTTCACTTTTCACTTCTCCTAATTTATGGTCTTTCGAGCAAAATTTCTCCGCGCGCGGACGAAAGCAAATAATAGTACAATTAGGACCACTTACATCCGTAATAACCGAGAAACCGCGGCTAACTAAAAATTCGCTCATTCCGTGCATGCCAGACGGCCCGCGATGTCATTTGTTTCCGTTGCCAGGGTGACAGACAGCACACCTGCATCTCTGCACACTCAACACCTGCAAACTTTGCTAAATCGCGTACAGCTGCGATCTAATTTTTTGCTTATGGTATTTTTGGGATTTTATAGCCGGGTCGAGGATATCTGGGTTTACTTAGGGATACCTTCTTGACAGCATCGGTTATCAATGAGATTATGTCGGAAACGGCTGTCTATGTCGTTTTGGGTAATAAGAGTTCGCATCTTGGTGAGGTTGAGGTTCAATATCTTTTGGAAAAGTTCCCAATTTATCGGTCCGTTGGTGAGTTGGGTTTGGGAGTGCTATCGAAGGAGATTAGTACCGGCAGGTGATCAGAATTTAGCTCAGGGATGACTCGTTGCACAATTGGCTTAGCGAAGTTTTTTTGAATAACTATATCCAGTATGTCTGGTCGATGATCAGCTCTGTATGGGAAGTAAGTGTATTCGTCTGGAGTTAACACTTGGAGACCATATATCGTAGAGAATTGTTCGAGTTTTGTGCCTGCTGGGTTTGTTGCTCTGCAGCCCCAGGTTGTGAGTTTACAGTTTAGGTCGCCGATCATCAGTGTTGGTTGTAAGCTGTTGAATAGTGTCTTGACATAATTTTCTTGTAGGGATTTGTTGGGTTGTCTGTAGGCACTCGTGATGGTAAGGTTACTTGAATTGTTGAGTTTAACTTGTATTCCTGTGACTTCTAGCATAGTACGTTGAGGGATGGCAATCGGGTTGTGGGCGTAATTTTGCTTGATGATGATAGCAACTCCGCCAGACGCTATCTGGGCGTTTCTGTATTTGCGATACTCGGATAACCTGGGATTCTAAAGTTTTCGCCCTCTGTGAGGTGGGTTTCAGAGATGCAAGCTATGGCTACTTGGTATCTGGCTAAGAAGGCTATGAACGTTGAGCGTTGAGAGCTGATGCCGTTGGCGTTCCAACTGAGGATTGTTGATACGTTGACTGATCGATGTGGATTAGGGTTCGTTTAGGAGTGTGGGCAGGAAAGTGTTGACGAGGAAAGATTTGATTCAGGGAGATATGGTGTAATTAGGTTTTTTAATGTATTGATGAGATTATTTGAAGGGACAAGATCTGGTGTTTGCTGAGATGAGTTTGCTGAAGTGTTTGGGATATTGCTTAGAAGGTTTTGTACGCGTTGAGCATATGTTTGGTTATCTTTTACGTATGCATTGTTGAAGTTGGTTCTATTAGGGGTCCTAATATGTATGCGTTTTTGTTGGAGTTTCTTGTGGTGGCTGCATCCACGATAGCTGGCAGCGTGGTCTCCCCCAGGTAAAATTCTACAATTTATCAAAAACAATAAATTCTTTTATATCTTATATTAAAGCCTTTCTATTGGCACACCTCGTTCCCAATATTGTCAACAACCCATTCAAAAATCATCTATCTTTGATAGATGATTTTTGAAGAAGGGGATTTATTTATAATTAGCTGGTACAGAGTATTTCCCAAAGATCAAATAATAAAGGTATTGCAATTTTAGTTAAAGTCTCAGTACTTCAGTTGACCTTGAAGCAATATCACTCTCCATTCAAACAACAAATATAAAAGAACCCAAATTAGAGCTGCCTACAAACAACCAAGGAAATCTCTTCTCAAGGATGATATTCCATACCTATTTATTTTAGAATTACCTATAATCGAATTAAGAAACCTTATCTATAAGAACCTATACTGGATTATTACATCACACTCAACAATTTTGCATCAATATATTAATTGCAGAGGTTTACCCTCAATGAGTACCAAACTCATCACCATTAGATATCTTAAACATAATCGTCTTCTTTTCTGTAGCATTTATGTTCTCTTCCTTTTCTCTTTTCCACCCCTTCCTGTTTTGTGCTGCCTCTAACCAGCTTTTTTTTAATATCTATGTTTGTTGAATCTTGGTCTCCATTTACGAATGTGTTGTCCATTTTGTTTCTTCCTGTCTGCCCATATGTCCTATAGATTTCCACTCTGGTTTGTCTGTTAATTCCTTCGTTTGCAATTCTATCTCTTAGACTTATTTCTAAGATAACACGTTTTCTTAAGTTGCTGATGTTATGATTAGCAATATGGTCTTTATTCTATATATCAGCACCAATACACACATGCCAAATACTTCTCTCTTTAAGTGGATTGACATTTTCGAGTCCTGAAGTACCAGTGGCTTCCTTCATTTGAACTTGCCTGCTTATACCAAGTCTTACTGTGTGACTTCGATACACTGTTATATATTTCCCAAGATGTCACAGAATATTTTTTTCTGGGGACGTAATTTTTGTCTTTTCTGTGTTCAGAATTCAATGTGTCGCTCATAAACAATCTAATAGGGAAAACATCACCAGGTAAGTCGTAACATGGATCTCTGCAGCACTTGAGGGTTAATTTTTAGAGATTCTCCATCACCTAGGTCTATTATAATTTTAAAACATAGACCCACATTTTGGCCGCCCATCTAATCCTTAAATATTTTATTTTGGGTGCTTTGGGCTATTGCAGCCTTGTTTAAAAGTAGCCACAAGTTGCCAACTGCTGGTCTTCTTTTTCATTTAAGATAACCAGTCCTTTCCCATCTTTCCTAGTAGCGTGTTGTGAGTTCTGGTTAAACATTTCGTGTTCTTCGTTACAGTGGTTTTATTATCTCCGCTGGCATGCCGTCCAGACTCGAAATTTTTTATCATTTTACTTCACAATGGATTTGATTACTTTCTCTTCTGTTAAAGATAGAAAGCTATTATTATTTATTTTCTCCCCAACTACTTTTCCTCCTCTCTTAATTACAATATGGTATTTCTCTCACCATGGATTGCTATCCATAGTTCCTCTGTCTTTACATCTTCTTTTGGCTTTAATAAGCACCAGAGTCATGAAAAGCTTTTCAAGAATAGAAGGATTCTTAAAGTACGCTGTATGTTTCTTCGTTAAATAAAAAATAGTTGTGTTCTGCATTTCTTCACCTCACAACTGCTGCTCTCAAATTCAAACAGAAACTGAGTAAAATTCATTTTATTACTGTTAACGAAAATAAACAAATTTAAGGTATCTACCGCATATGGACTGAACTAACATATAATAGTTTAAAACCCAATCTACACTTACAGGACAACGCATACAGATTAATGACTTCAGTTTCAGCCATCCACTGACTTACAATAATAGGCAAAGCCCTCATATAGCACATTACACTCGCAATACCGCCCTCCAATTGCTCTGCTCGGGAACAACAAGACGAGTTTAATTGAAAACACCCTGTAATTAACAATTAGGTACATTAGTATTATCTGGAGCGGAAGTGGATTGCACACGACTCGCTTCGAAATATCCTACAACAATCATAATAGGTTATATCTTTAAACTTTATTCTAGTTTGATAACGTTACCGTCTGCAGAATGTCTAAAGTCTATACAGGTTAAAAATTAGAAGTAAATATACAAGGAGCCTGTTGTTATTTTGCTTCCCTCCGGCTCATAGCAAGCACTACATGGTTTTGCAAACAGCCTTGTCTAGTCGTTATAAAAAAGTACACCTACGAACGCATCTCTATGCTATATAAGACAACCACTATGGGATTTTACACTTAAAACTGTATCACATCAGTAAAATATAAACTCTAAAAATATCACGTTCTCATATACATACTTAGCATATAAGTACTATATATGTCTAGATAATATTGTTCGCCACAGAAAAAATAATTGCAACATGGAGAAGATAAAACAGTCTGCATTTGGTATTTAGTTAGTACCAAACACCAACCTTGTTTCTATTTGTGGGTTCCATTAGGAAGTAATAATACAGTCTACTCTAGCAACCCCCTCAGCTAAAAACAACAACAACGGCGTTTATTATGTAAAAACTTCTAAATTTTTATTAAACATAAACTCTATACTACAAACATCATTTCCAATCGAGCCCTCTTCGCGATTTAAATATGTTAATAGGTTCCCACACTGACAATAAATACAATTAATTTTCTATAGTTCCCGGTTCAATTAAACATACACTTCGTCCCTTTTGCTTCCAGGTCCTGTGTTATTCTGGGAAGCCACGGAAGTCTTTCTGCTCCTGTTCTCATCGATCGATCTCAGCGAGATGATAGAAGCTGGGGATGATGTGCTGGGAAGTAAACTAATAGTGTCATTCAACGGTTTTATAACATTTATCGGTTCTGGATCGTCCGGCTCCCCTGCTCTGCCAGAGGTGACTGACGCTGTGGTGTTAGACACAACCGAGCCGGTTGTGTTGGAACCGTTGGTCCTCTCGGAAATCTTGCTTTCCTTTGAAGCGTTGGACACATCCGAAGTTTCGCTGCTGCGACTGCTGATGTTCCTCTCCGCTTCATCTTCGGGCGTCGTTATTTCAGTTAGCACCGCCTGCGGTCTGGGGGAAGACGGCGGCTGCATGTTGTTTTGCTGCTGCTGCTGCTGCTGCTGCTGGAAAGCTCGAATGAAAGCAGGGCTGCCGCCTGGCTGGTAGCTGACGTTCCTTGCCAACAGGGGGCTGTTGCTCGCAGAAGTCAGGCCAAGCGCCGTGAGCTGGGAGACCGTCATGGGAGGCTAACTGACGGCGTTTTCAGCACCGGCCCTATGCCCGGCGGCAAGACCGATTGGGCCAGCGCCGCCGTACCGGGCTGCCCGGCGTGGAGGGTGTTGTTGACCGACCCGCTCCCGTCCTGCTCTTGGATGGGAGAAAGCACCAGCTGGATCTGCATTTCTCCCCCCGTGTAGGGCGACGACGGAACCAGGGTCACCCCGGACGTCACCACGTGGTTGGGAATGTTCGCCGCGCTCGTGGTGAGGCGGCTTTCCCTGTCGACCACTTCCTTCGTTACGTCAGGAGTCGGAATCCTGGGGCGGTTTTTGACCGGCATGGCTCCGGCGGATCCGTTTAATTTGGTGATGCCTGCTGAAAGTATGGTTTATGATTTAATATTTTATAAGTTCGTAGAAGGAATGCTTAAGAGATTAACGAAGGGAATGGTATGAGCCTCCTTCCTAAGACAGGATAACTAACGTAACTAAAATAAATACAATTTGGATAACCCAACACTGGAATACATGAGCAATAAAAAAAAATGAAAAGTAAATCAGATCAGCAGTAGCGCGACAAAAACGGAACAGAGAAATAGAGCTGAAGGTAAAAAAAGAAATACAAGCAACACGACGAGAATCGCAAATGTTCTACCGCAATAATGTTGAATGTCAATTAGATGGCACCAAGACAGAAGAGTGGAGAGCGTAGCACAAAAGCAAAAAAGAAGCGATGCTAATTGAATAGGAAGTACAGAAGAATTAGGTAATCGCAAACAAAGGTGAATCCTAACATTCCAAAGAAAGAAAATAACAAATTGTCGTCGTCAATAGAACACACAGATGGTATTAGAAATACAGAATTGGAAAGGATTGCAATAGTGAGAAAAATAACGCTAGGTCAAGCCAAAAATAAAAATTCAATATAACGGAGAAACGATTAACAGAAGAGACTTGCAAAAGGGAAGGAAATAAATGAACAGAAGAAGAACGACAAAGAAAGAATCATTGGAGGAGATATGTATGTCAATAATTGTAGACCCAGAGCTGGAAAAATAAAAATTAAAACAACCGTGAAGTTGGGCGATCTCGAACGTAGAGTAACGGAAAGTTGATTTCAAAACCCTAAAAATTGAGCGAGAAAAAGGGAAATGAAGTTTGGAATTGGACACAAGGTCAAGGGCCCAAGAAAAATTGCACCCAAAATATACAGTTTGCTATCTAATGAATTGCTGACAGATAGAAGGTTTCTAGTAGAATGGAAAAAGAATTTATTATGAGAGAAAAAATAAAGTTGGCGGTGAAAAGATCTGCAAGTAAATGATACATTGGGCTCATTGGAGAGGCAGAGGAAAATCAGCTTTTATTTGAAAATTTGGTTTAAAAAAAAGGTAGAGTAATAGAAATAGCCAAAGAAGAAGAAAGGAATTTGCAGTCTTAAAGACTGAGACCAACCTCGATTGTATATTACGACAAAGTTCTTAAATTAGAGCAAATACCAGAAGCTACATCAACAGGATACGTGAACAACTGAGCAATAATAGAATGAGAAAAGAGGAGATAGCATAAAATGGTGAAAACGCATGGAGCAAACCATGGAAAAAACGATGCTCAGGTATAAAGAAATGTGTAAAGTTAAAGATAATGAAGCAGAAAGTATAAAAGCAGCCAGGAAAAACAAAAGTGGGAAGAACGGAGGCAAAACGAGTGGCCAGGTCCTAGACGAAAATACTAAATTCGAGATAACAAATCATTCTTTAATCCAAGTTCTCATTACCAATGGTTTCTTCTGAAATGAATTAAAGTTATCAGAAACATCCAAACAGAAAACAACACGTCTATTTATCTACACGAAATATAAGAGTTGTCATTAAAAATTAACATTGTAGAAGAAAGAGAAGAAGAGAGAATAGTCAGGTATGAGTCGTGCTAAACTTATGATTGCTGTGGCGTTCTTAAAAATAAACTCGCACTAGTCTTAAACAGGCACTAAATGCTTCTATTATAAACAATTAAGATAACCAAAGTTTGAAACATTAAAAAATGACTTTTTTGAAATCTCATAAAACCATTAAGACCGGAAATCCGTATTTTTATTACATTGCAGTATTTAAAAGTTCTCAGTGAATAGCCTTGCAAATCGACTCATTTTTGCCAATTTTAAAAGCAGTAATGATAAAAAATACAGGGTGAGCCAACAATTTTAGAAGAGTGTAATAAAGGTCTGATTTAAATCAAGAAAAAGTGCGCTCAGTTAAAACTGAAAAAATGTTTTATTGGAACGTCAAAAATGAATCTTGAGAATTAAATTACATATGCAGTCGTTACTGTATATACAGAGCAACAAATTCTACTGGTAAAAGATACACAGACATAATCCAAAATTGGCTACGTCCTGCGACTCAATATAAACTATAGATGCATCTCCAATAACTGCTGATAGAACTATTCAAAGAAAATCATGTACCAAAATAAAGTTCATCCCTATAACCAGCTCCAGGGGAAGTTTTGAGCTAAAATGCAAACTTTTCACACAAATTTTTAAGAAGAAAGTACAAATTCAAACAAAAAACATTTGATATCGGAAAATCTTTAATCTTTCTAAAAAATGTAACTCAGAATTTCAGAAATAATTAGTCTTTTGGCCCACCCTGTATTTTGTATAATACAAAATTGCACTATGTTTTAGTACTTTTTGTAGCATACTAAATAACACATTAATGTAAGTCCGAATAATTTTAATGTATTACAAGGGCCGTTTAATAATTGATAAACTTTTATGGTATGGTGCCATCACGGCAGCCAGGTATTGTTTTTTGGATGCGGCAAAGGCGACGTATTTATATTATTGTACAGACTTTGCTCGGATAAGGTGAAGTAGGATAAAGTACATGAGGTTCTGCACTATCGTTGAAGACTATTTTCGGATGAATGGATTTAAAGGAAGTCGAATGGTACCATAGACGGAGTTCACTCCAGACACTCTCAGGTAAAGTCCCTATAAGGGATATAGAAGATCTAGTAATACAACTGCCTTCTTAGTCTTCTATTGAATTGCTTAGAAGTCATTACATCTTTTACGTGGTCTTTCTACACTTCGTTTTACAGGCCGTAAACTGGCCTCATTACATGGTCGTTCTATGCTTTTCATCTTGACTTGATTATCGACCAAAAACGTAATGTTTGACAATGATTCATCGAAATCCAAAGGAGTTTTTGGTATGATTCGTTACCATAAACGAAATACAAATCTACCAGACAAAGCAGCAATTGAAACTATAGATAACAAGAGGTAAAAGCGCACCAAAGTGGGCAAAAATTGTTTTATCTCACTGGCTAAAGAAAAAAAGCAATTTGAATAAACATACAGTGAAGACAACGCACTATTGCACAAGTCTACCATCACAATGCCAAAATTGAATCAATTCAGACTATATGCTCGTCTGCTCTATTTCCCAAATTTAGCTCATGGCGACTTTTTTGCTTTTAAATCTGAAAACTCGATTTGATAAATGCCAGCCATCGCTGCTGCCAATGCATATTCAGCAGTTTTTGAGAAAAAGTAGAAAATTCTTGGATTAAGTAAAATTAATTTTCTCAAAAAAATAGCGCCCAACTTGACTTTTACTTCAACTATTAAACCGCCCTCGTATTTTGCTAAACGCAAACCTTCTTTTCTAGATAAAGTAACATATCATCAAGACAATGAAATGGCCATTTTAAGTTTTTTATGTATTTTTTTATTTCAAGTTGCCTAAAATATAACCAGGTCAGAAAAACAATAAAAGTTATCGTATAACGAATATTTGCATACCTGAATCGTTGTGCCAATCTGACCCACTCTTTCTCTTTTTGGAAGTGGCAACGTATTGTCTCAAGTGAGTCATTAAAAACCCTATTTTACGTCTGATTGCGTAATGTTATTGTAACATGACAAGATTAAGAATATTTAGAGAGCAACAAAAATTAAGATTTTTAATTGGCTCGATCTTTCGATTTCCTAGATATCTCGATCGTTATCAACCAACCTTGGAAAACCGGGCACGCCCTCTGTAATAATCCTTTTGCGTCATCGGGAACTTGTAAGCGGTCCGGTGACCTCTAAAACTATGGAAGTAACTATAGGAGCTGATTTGGAGCAAGACGTGGGCTTTCCTGCGATTACAGAGCCAGACAAGTTGGATAAAAAAGTTTTCAGGGATCCAAAACTACCACCAAGTCTAGACTGAATAACACTCCCATCAGAGTTCAAAATATTTTATTTGGATGATGTTATCATGCATTCTAAGGAATCTGAGGCAAACGCAGATCTAACAAACAAAGCTCGTTGGTTTACTATAGAAAGTTATCAAAGATGGTTTAACAATGAAACCTTATGCATTAAAGTGTACACAGCACGAATTCATTACAAACATGCCACTTAAGGAGTCGAATCTCGTTGAACTTGAACTTCTTCGGGAAAAATAAACTTTCCAACCGTCAAGTCCGTCACCGCTGCAGATTAATGTTTGCATTCAAAAGGCCACTGTGTTTAATATTCGACCATAATGAAGCCGATTGCATCATGAGGTTGGTAACAATGGGCGTTTAAAGAGCACACCCAGGCGAAAGTTACCCTTGGATGCAACGCTTGATAATGAAAATCAGCGTTCAGCCTAATGGTGCCAAGTAGAGACAGAAGGCCACCGGGCAGTGTTTATGCGCCCAACGAGCCCGACCAACCGGCCAACCTACCGGCAGCAGTCGCCCAAACCCAGGCCGCGCCGCGGCCCACCTCCATCCCGTTTTACCTTGTTTGGCCAGCTTCTGATTCCGGCTGGATCTCCTGCCGACCAGGCGGTCGTAGATGGACATCTTGGGCTGGGGGAACTGCCCGGGCAGCTGCCCGGTCTCGGGGCTGGCGTAGACGGAGTTCCCGCGATGCCGGGAGAAGAGGCCCCCCGACGAGTAGGCCGTGGAGGAGGAGCGCGCCGAGCCCCGGGTCCTGGAGATCTGGCGGCTGAACCAGTTGGAGCTCTTGCGGCGCTCCACGATCGGGGTGTCCACGCTTTCCTTCGGGCAGAGGCGGTTCAGTACAAGCAACTCAGCAAGGCAATTTGGGCAAGCTTACATAGTCCGCGTACATGTCGTCGACCACCGTTTTTCTGGTCGGCCCGACCAGGTTCGCGTACATGGCGTCTGCTGTCTTGATCTTGTAGTGCTCGGCGGACCCCTTGGGCTCCTCGCGGCGGTAATGCTCCGACGCGACGGTGTAGGGGAGCTCCTTCGGCACCACGTCGTCCCAGTATTGGTCCTTTAGGAGCTCAGGATGCTCCTCGTGCATCTCGTCCACTATCATGTATGCTGCCTGTAACAAATTTTGGATTATATCAATATCAGAGGTAATTTAGTAAAACACAAGCAGTTAAGAATTCTTCAAGATTACGTCTAGTGGAGCAAAATATATCTTCGTATGCAATTTTGATATCAATAAGACCATGACGACAATTTCGTAATTTTCCCGAGTCTGGTAAATTTGGTAAATCAGATGAACTAGACGAAACCCTAGTGATATAGCTCATATTGATACTATATAAATGCACATTGTACTGTAAAATAGTATTACCGCTCTTCTTTTAGTGCCCAAATAGATTGTCGCATTTAGGTTGTAACTTCTTCAGAGTTCCACCATACAGAGAGCATCACCTTCTTCTCAAAGTGGTCTCTTCAAAAACAGAAGTTCCTTTCTGATCTGATTAGTTGGTAATGATCCAGCGCCAGAAAAAAATCTTATCGACTTTGAAGCTTCTGAGGTTTCAACTGATGTGGGATGACTCGAGATGCACGCTCTCACAGTCAAGTGTGCAAATGTGTCTCCATATTGGTAGATTCTTGGGTTCTGAGGTCGTGGTCGAAGTTTGCAAACTCTTTACGTTTCGCCTACAACTGAGAAGAAAATCTTCTATAAATTCAAGAGCCACCAAACTCTGACCACAACCTAATAACCCAAGAACCAACCACGAAATGCATCAAAACCACGGCCGTATAAACCTTCGCATTTATTTATATCTCCATATTGTTTGGTATGACAAACCGAACTCACCATACAGTTCTCATGTGCTTAATCATGGGTTTTCTTTGATGGCCATTTCCAAGACTTCTTGATCAACAATTGACGGCCTTTCTAAGCGTGGTTTGTTCAGGTCCGTGTCACCAAGCTTGAAACGATTGAGTCACTTTCTGATGCCATTCGGTGGTGATGCAGAAAAACGCGCTTAAAACTTCATCGAATGTTCAACAATTGACGGTCTTTCAAAACGTGGTTTGTTGTCCAGGTCCGTGTCACTAAGCTTGAAATGCTTGAGCCACTTTCTGGTACCACTCAGTGGTGATACAGGAAAACGTGCTTATAAGCTTTAACGAATGTTGTTAGCTTGGTTGTATTTTACAACTTTCAAGTTCGAAAACTTGGTAGAAGACTCATTGATGAGATAATCAAAACGTACAGATTTAATCAAAGTGTGAGGTTAAACCATGTTTAGTCTTGTACTATGATTTGATGATGACAACTGTTGTTTTCCATCCAGAAGTTTCACATGTCAACGTTACCATAGTCTAGAAAAATATCTCTTCACTATACATATACAGAATGTTGAGAAAATAGGATACTTTATAGCTGCTAGTACGCAATTTTGTTTTATTTTCAACAATAATCGATTTGAAATAAATAAATTTAGACTAGCCTTTTGAGTAAGGAGATTTTTCTCAACTTACTAATTAAACTTTGAAAGCATAGTCCAGGGCAGTTTAGAAGAAAGTTCCAAACAAATACAAATAAGTTTGACACAGATGGAACTGTCCAGAATCAAAAGAAAGCAAAACTATATCTTGAGCAAAGAATTAAGAGAATATATGCATAGAGAAGTGTCTGCAGTGAAAATCGCAACATAACAGAACCTACTGTGCTCTGGTGTGAGAGCTGGAAGGAACATGAATAATAGATGAATTATGGCAGACTTGTACTATAGGCAGTCTAGAACAGACTACACACAAAATAAAACAAGACGCTATAGTACAAATCTTTTAAAGAAATAAAAAAAAATCTTTTTGTTGGATTGTACAATCCAACAAAGTCTTTGGCAAAATGTTTAATATATTCGACTCACTCGTAGCCCACATTAACAAAGGATCGGATATTTTTGCACCCTATTTTCTGGAACTGGAAACAAATTTGTATTTTAGTTGATTCTCTGCGATTCTTCTTCAATAACCAAAAGGGGAGAACTGTATTATTGAGTTTATTTAAAATTATTGTGAGTCCCTAACTTAAATCACTCCCAAGCAATGCTGAACTGCTGATTTCACTAAAATTGACATGCAATTTTTTTAGACGAAGAGAAAAAATTCTATTAATATTTAAATTTCAAGAACAACTAAGATGTTTTATAGTCAGACGGATTAAAGCCTACAATCCGTCTATAGTTCATATTCTTTGTTCCTTCTACCCCCCATACCAGAGCACAGTACGTTCTGTTGTGTTGTGCTTTTCACAGTAGACAAGATCTTGTTTGTCTGTGTTTATATTCCCCAAAGCACTGTTTTTTTGTTAATACCTTGGTCAAGAGATATTTATACTGATATATATATACTGATATTCCAGCATTCACTACCTTTCAATTACACTTTCATTATAAGTGACCCTATCGTTGAAGAAGATATCCAAATGTCATGTATTTTTGAGACCTGAAACATACGTCCTTATATATTTTTATGCTAGTCACCATCACTACTTTTGTCTTTTTCGTTGCTTATATGAGCCACTACGATCTCCATCCATACTTTTGCTACTAATACTGCGCCACCCATGAACTTTATGTGCATTAATTCTATGAACAATCTGATAAGAATGACACCAGACGGTAAGTTTTAACATCGATCTCCGTAGATTCGACCGTTAACTTTCATCGATCCTTTGTCGTCTATAAAAAACTTAATAATAGAGTTTTTCCCTATGAATTATTAAGAAAATCGTAGATAATAGAGGTGAACTCACCGCAAATACAAATTTGTTTCTAATTTCCAGAAGGCGAAATGCAAAGATCCATTTTCTTTTCTTAATGAATGTATTAAACCTGAAGATAAAGTCTGAAGACGCTCTGAGGTCAGGACGTCCATTCTCATCGGAGATGGAGAAGAATATCGGAAAGATACTCCAGTTCAGGGGCATGTGACCTGCCTTTAGACAGAAGAGTGTATGGACATTGTTGAACTGGTATTTCACTCAAGCATAGAAGCATCTTGGTGAAGATCAGTACATGAAGCAGAAAATAGGGTCAAAGCAATTAGTGCATTTTAAGTGAAAAGAGTAGACCTGACCAGACTCTAAAGAATTGAAGATTTATTCCGTACTACACTGGGTACTTTTCCTAGAGTCTAGATTTATCGCTTCGCGACTATCACTTCTTTAGACTACTAAAAACAGCAATTGAGGGGCAAAGATTTGACGACAATGTTGCTGTCGAAGCATCTTAATTAAGATCGATATATGAACCAGAGAATAATGTGCAGATTATTAGTTTTAGGTGAGAAGAGTAGACCTAGTTGGACCGTAAAAATATGAGCATTTATTTTTTTTATTTTATTAATACTATTTCTAGAGTCTGGTCTTATCGCTTTATCATTATAATTTATTTAGACTGCTAAAAGCAGCGCTTGGGGGACAGATATTTGACGACAGTAATGCTGTCGAAACATCTTAGTTTATTCTAGATTACACTGAAGTCTGGTCTTATCGCCCTGCAACTGTCGTTTGTTTGGACTGCTAAAAGCTATCGAGGCATCTTCATTAAGATCAATATACGAACTCAAAGATAGGGTAGAGATAATTGGAATATCTTGGAATATTTCTCCTAAAGTCTGGTTTTGTCGCTCTTGAACTCTCATTTGCTTGTATCGCTGAAAACAGCGTTTGGGAACAAAAATTTGACAACTATGTTGTTGTCAAAGAATCTTGCTTAAGATCAATACGTAAAAATAAAGTAAAGAGTATTAATGAGTTTTAGGTGAGAAGAGTGGACTTGCTCAAACTGTAAAAAAATAAAGATTTACCCTAGACTACACTGGAATTTTCCTAGCGTCTGGTCTTGTCGCTTTACGACTATCATTTGTTTGGACTGCTAAAAACAACACTTGGGGGACAAAAATTTGAAGACAATGCTGCTGTCGAAGCATTTTGGTTAAGATCAGTACGTAAACCAGAAAATAGGGTAAAAACGTTTTAGGTGAGAAGAATATACCTGGCTAGACTGCTCATTGTACAGAATGCAAGCAACGCAAAATACCACGTTATACTATTTGCATACGCTATATATAGTATTGAGAAATTTCTACAAGAATGCCGAAAAGTAGCGAGGAAAAAGTGGCTACATGTTGTATACTCAGCCAATTGCACACACTTTAGGGTTTTACCAGTCTGTTAGAAACAGAAGCATGACACTGTTCAACTTATTATTTGACAATTCAGTCTGCCGGTGTAGTGTGGTAAGGTGATATGTGCAAAGTTCGAAATGTTGTTAATAAAGTGGTAAACACAGGGGTAAAGACGGCCAGTACATATCAGCTAACAGAAGTGGACTTAGTCGGATTTCTTATCGTAAAGAATACAAACAATTAGATTATTTGCAGAAGTCTACTATAACTCGTCTATGGTTCATATTATTTGTTCCTTCCGCCTCTCATACCAGAGTACAGTATGTTCTGTTGTGTCATGCTCTTCACGGTAGACAATATATTTGTTTCTCTGTGTATATATTCCCCAAAGCACTGTTTTTTTGTTAATACCTTGGTCAAGGGACATTTTTGCTTCCTTTAAATCCAGTCACTTATGCTGTACATTTTTTATTCTTTATTTCCACCATTACATCAATTGACTTGACTATTGCCACTACCAGTATTATAGTCGTTTATACCGTTCTATACACTCTTTTCACTTTTTATATTTGACCAGTTGCAGCACCTTACCTCACACTGAATCTGCAAACATTAACATAGAATGCACTACTACATTTAGCGTTATTCAAATCTACTCAAATCATTTACTGATATTCCAGCCTTTACTACCTATCCAAATACCTTGCATTTTTGAGACCTGAACCATACATCCTTCTATGTTTTTATGCTGGTCACTATGACTACTTTTGTCTGCTTGTGACCCATTGGGAGGTCCAGTATTCAACCGACAATTTTTAATAGTTCTACCTCCAGCCACGCTTTTGCTACTAATGCTGTGTCGCCCATGAACTTTATGTGCATTAATTCTATAAACAATCTGATGAGAATGTGACCGCAAGGTAAGTCTTAACATCGATCTCTGTAGATTCTATTGTTAATTTTCATCGATCCTTTATCATCTATACTAAATTTAATAATAAAAATTCACAGGAAATACAAATTTGTTTCTAATTTCCAGAAAGCAGGATGCAAAGATCAATTTTTTGTTTCTTAAAATGGTTATAGTGAGTTGAAGGTATTAAACCTTGTGTCAAATCTGAAGACACTCCGAGGTCAGGACGTCCATTCTTGTTTGACATGGAGAACATCAGGAAGGTACTCAAGGTATGTGACCTGCCGCTAGACAGAAGAGTTTATAGACATTGCTGAACTGGCAATTCTACACGATGTGAAGTAACATTCCGGTTCTCACGATAACGTTCAAGCAGAAGGGTTGTCTTGGACTCTTAAACCTGTTTTGGCATTTGACGGAATCCTGCAGCAGTCTTGTACAAATTATTAGCTTCTTAGTGTCAATTATTTCAAGTTAACGTTTTATTTTGAGATAGTCGGTAGCAGATATCCATTTTATTTTTGGAGGGTTTGTATACTCTCTTGTAAAGAGCTAATGACATGATAATTAAAATCTAAATTTACGGTCATAGCAAAGAACCTTTTTTATGAGGATTGATGATAATTTCAAGAATTTAAAACAACATTACAAAACTTCTTTACTCCTTTAGATGTTCCAAAGACCAACATAAGTCTTATTATCGCCACTTTCCCACTAAAATTTATCGACTGTTTCTTTCTTTAAACATTTCCATAATTGTATAAATCAATTTATCAATGTTTGATTAAACTACCATTTGAAATACATAGCATATATAATACTCGATGTAGTAATTTCTAATTTGAACATCCACGCGCTTTGCGTCTATCTAAAAATATTGAAAATGTGGCGCTTGTTATGCTGTACCACTACAGCAAAGCTTTGCAGTTCAAGTTTCATTTTCATAAACATTCAAAATATTTTCCTGGGTCCTTTGGAACCAGTTGTCGAACCAACTTTTCCATATGTCCTCAATAGGACTGTATCGTTGGAAAATCACCTGTTCTTCGCGTAAGCGAATAGCATAAATTGCACGAAGCCAGATTAGAATTGTAGTACTTTAGACTGTAGAGATATATTCAGTGTGGAAAAACCATATATCTAATCTTAAGGGTTGCAAATATTTTTAACAGTTTGAACAACTCTGGCGAGACACTCCCTGGTGACTGTCTTCTGAATATCCATTACCATTCTCTTCGTCTTCAAAACTCAAACTTTGTTATGGATTTTAGTTTTGTTGACGAAATGTTGAAACTTATTGAGTATCCCACGACACCACAGAACGTGTTGTGATATTTGCCTATCTCTTAAAGCATGGAGTACTCAAAGAAAACAAACCTTTTTCACTTGGAGGTAGCCGTGCAGAATTGTATAAAGTACCAGGTTACATGTTTGTGGATCTTCAATATCTTCCTGATGTTCTACTACATGTTAGGCTAAAACAATCATTCTGACCTCGGGGTCTTTCAGACTGATATTTTCTTTCTTCAATTTCCATATAACCCGAGTATAACTATATCAATGAGGACAATCATCTTCCAAGATGTGAACAATTTCCTTTGAACGTTAATCACTGTTTATTTTTGACTTCAGTGCAGGTTTGAACCTCTCTCGACACAGTTGGACTTGTCACAACAAGCGACCATTACTCGTGCAATATTATAAAACGTTTCTAGTATTCTACGTATATGCTACGTGGTTTTATATGGTAAGATGTTAGATGAATGCATTGTGTTGGTATAAAATGCAAAAAGTTGCTCCAAAACCAACGGATGTTACCGTACCATAAGACTATATATCAGTAGATTTTCTAATAAGCACCAGAAACTTAAATAAATGGGCTTGCCAACTTTCTTTGGATATTTCTTCATCCATCAAAGTTTTATTTAATTTTACACGTCAATGACGTAACCTCTGTACAAAAAGTGATGCGTCTTATAAAATAAAAGGCAATTAGCTGACACCAGCTGAAACCCGAAACCACTATCATACGGAACATCATTTGTCGAGCCGCCGTGTGCACATAGGTGTTGCGTAAACAATGCCAATTTGCCACGTCCTACATTATCTCTCCAGCCTTGGCATCGATAGGGCATCCTCAAACAGATACATCATACCAATTACGCTTAATGGCAATCGCAAGACCTCACGTTCTTGCGCTGCAAGTTGCAATAAAATTTGGCTTAAGCCTAGGGAAATGCTAGGGCATACGCCGAACTTTCCAACGAGCTGCAGTGGCAACCTCGGCGAGACCTCAGAGCCGAGCCAAGGCTGACCGACGCATCGATAACATAGGTGCAGTTTTATAGGCGTGGGGTGACGAAAGAGTTCGAATAAAGCAAATTCTTTCTAAGTCGTGTCGTACAGATGGCAGAAGTCGTTGGCCTTAGCACGGGTTGTTTTGGTTGCGTACGACCACAAGGCGAGGATGCCGATTCGAGCTCGAAACGTCACGCAGGATAATTGGCGCGTTCAAGTCCACGCACAGCGCGTTATTCGATATCCCGCGATTCATGGGATCGCTTACTCACCTTGATATGCCTGTCGATTAACCAGTTCAGTTCAATGTCGTCGTCGTCCTCTCCGAACGGATTTATCAGAACTTCTGCTACCTTCAGCCATCCGACGTAGAAGCAGAACTTGAATAAAACAGATTCTAATTAATTATTCATCTGGAATAATTCCTTCACCTACATTTAACCAGATAAAACAAATTTAACCGCTGGCAAACACGACTAAAAGGAAAAGGGCAAAGCAGCTCGACAATCTAGATTACACCATAAAGAATTGAAAAATTTAATTAAACTTAAAAACTTTAATTAGAATTAAATGGATGAGGATCAGTTAGTAGCAAAAGCTTAAAAACACGACTATAGAGGTTTACATAAATATTCCTAGAAGTCAGGCAAAAACTAAGCTTCTAGAAATTACTTCGGTATGGTTTATAATTATCAAGGCTAATGTTTGCTTGTACCACTTGGAACAATCTCTTTAATGCGGAACCCCTTTTTCAGACTAACTGGAAGTAGGATGGGTGCGGAACGCAATCGACTAACACCATAAAGAATATTACGTAAGCAAACGAAATTTAAACGAGAATCTTATTATATAAGTCCGATATAAAGATCGGGAGGCTGTGATAGGATAGAAAAATGATCTAAATCATTTGGTCAGTATTGGTCTGATGACTAAAAAGGAAGTACCTGATGTTAAAATGTTAAAACTCAGGAATTCAAAGGGCATAAGATGTTTGATACGGAGCAAAGCGAGGTTGGAAATGTAACGAGCATGTGTTTAATAATAAAAAACGTAAAACTGCCCGTAAGATGGGCCTCCAACTTTCTTAATGATGTATAAGACTACGCGACTTACAATTTCTCAAAGGCCCCTCGGTTGCAACGAGAAAGAGGAAGACGAATTTATTTTTGCACCGAGTACTGACGTATAATAAGACTCAAGTCTATAGTTATACCACTAAATCCAAACAAGCAAGTATGGAACTGACGTCTACCTACCAAAGCTAAAAAGCTGTCTGTAAAATACTTTCGCAACTATGCCTTGGGATTGCAATGGCATGGTCAAAACGCTCTACTCATTAATCAGAACCGTGTTTCTTCCTCAAGCTCGAACCAAATTGGAGCAAACACATTGGACGATAGTAGGCCACTCTTCTTATCCCCGATCTGTTTGGGGTTCTCCAAGAAAGCTTAGGCATGTTACGAAAAAGAAGATGATAAATTTTTGCATCGAGTACTGACGTGTAATAACACTTGAGTCTATAGTTAGACTATTAAATCCAAACAAGCAAGTAAGGAGCCGGCGTCTACCTACCAAAGTCAAAAAAAGCTGTCTGTAGAAAAGATCTTTGCAACTGTGCTTTGGGATTACAAAGGCATGGTCAAAAGACTCACAAAAATGTTTCTTCCTCAAGCTCGAACTAAATTGAAGCAAATTCATTGACGATAGTAAGCTGCTTTGCTTATCCCCGGTCTGTTTTGAGTTCCTCAAGGAGCGTAAGAAAGCACCGATTTAAAACCTTAATCAAGTAAAATAATTCTAGAATCAACCAAAAACTTCTGGAAAAAGTAACATCAGAAAGTTGTTAGATGAAATACACCAAAAATAGCCTTGTTACATGTCGTTCCATTTAAATTTGACTTGCCCACGTATAATGGCTTTCTTGTTATACATTAATTTTGCAACATTCAAAGCAACTAATCCATAACTGGTTAATGCACCGAAGCAACAAAAATACACAGTTTAGTTAAGGTAAACGAGCAGCGACTTACTTGGAGGGCGGTGAAGAACGGAAAGTACATGTCGGGCACTTCGAATTTGCCCCACGGCTGCACGTTGTCGTTAATGAATTGTCTCCCCATCAAGGCGGCAATGAAGTAAATGTATAAAGCCAAGGTGACGACCTAGAAAAAACGCACTGTTAGCTGTCATAAAATTTATAGTCTTTCTATGGGCAATACGAACGAAAGTGAACTTTAAAAAGGCTCGGCTTACTCATCTGTTGTCTTATCTATTGGCATCTGGTACCCCCCCGCCCTCTTCTGTAGGATTACAGCTTATATTTAAATCAACAGAAGTTCTGAAAAGAAAGTGCGCGCAACCAAACGTGGCTACCATGAAAGCGTATTTTATACTACAAGGATGAAATCGCCATAAAAACAAATTTGAAAGTAATTTAGATGGCCTTAGAACTGACCAGGAATTATCGGAATAAATATTTCACCGCCCAGTGTCAAAGTAACTCAGCTGGTAGTGGCCAGAACGTTAGTACTGAAACTTACTGTTTTACTGTCGATATGGCAACACTGGGACGTTGCGACATAGGTGCCATCTTTTACATTCTAGCAATGACTGACTCTACATATTGCTCAAAATTTTGCAGATTCAAGTAGATTATGAAGTTGCAACCCAAAAATTAAGACTATGCTTAAGAGTGAAATGATTAAAATTACAATCTCTTGGATGCTTGGACGCATTCAAAGTCGCCTCTAATATATATGCTTTGCCCATTGGTGAAGAGTCTTCCTTTCTAAAGAAGGCAAACAAAGAAAATGGCCGGCCAAATCAATTTCAACTTATCAGACAACAAGACCAGTAAAAGATTGAGATTTTTATTTCCCAAAGTGGACTATCTTCGATACTAATTCATAAGTTTCAGAAAAATGAAGTTTTCTGACAGACCAGCAGATAAAGAAACAATAATTCGCCATCCTGTTGAAGAAACTTAAGTTGACATGCATAAGCATATAAAGCACAAACTTTTGCTTAAGAATAGGAATAATGAATTTGTCTTTAGCGCCCATAGTACAAAATAGTTAAATATGTTTAAAGATGATAAAGAAAGTGTATAAGATCTGAGTCAATAACGTACAAATATTATCAGTAATTTCTGAGATACTTCGAAAGTTGTAGATGAAGGTGCTTGAAGGATATTAACTCTGTAAGATATCACCGCTTTTTTTAGTCAGAGTAAGTGGTATAAACAGATTATTAGATTTCTCAAAATAGAGAACGCAATTTTGAAAAAACTTAAGAAATAGTTTAAGGACAACGCCTTTAAGAAGACTTAAGTATATACGTGGCATAACCAAATGAAGATTATTGGCCAAGAACCACCAAGAATTGGAAGAATATTGGTTTTCTAGAGGATAACTGCCGATTAACGGTCGCTGAAATTGCCTGTGAGGTTGGAATAAGCTATGGCAATGCTCAAGCAATCTTGGGTTTCGAAAAGCAGCCAGTATTGTTTTTCGAAAATTCACGATTTTTGCTTTCTTGTTACCACTAGCTATGTTTCAGAACGTTTAAGGAAGTAAAACCAAATTTAGCCTAGAACTAGCATTACCTAAATGAATCAAATTTTAATTTTCGTTTAGCGGACCGTGAAGTAAATGGAAAGAAGCATGGTTTCCGAGCGTTATAGGTAGAGGTGCTTAAATTTTGATAAGACTTGAGGAACAGTTTGGAGTTAACACCCTTAAAAAGACTCAAATGTACACGTGACATAAGTCATTTTTTTGGGGAGACGAAAACATTTGGAAATGGTCACCGACGTTATCCAAGGCCTAATGTAACTTAGGACAATATTTGCGTTGTGTTCAAAAAATCGTTACTGACAATCTTAGGTTTAGAAGAGTGTCTCTCGTCTTCTTCCCGAAGATCAGATGTAGCAGTTGCTTGAGGTGCTTGTAATTTTGCAGTGTTGCATTCTTCAAAACTAAATCTTAAAAGAATTTACCCCATAGATTTTCTCCAAAACGTTGAGCTATAAACTTCGCGTGCTATTGTCAATTTTGGGGCAAAATAAGCTCGCACCTCATCGGAAAAGAGTTGCTGTCAAAAAATCTTAGGTTAAGTATCAAAGCACGAACTCAGTAATAATAGGTACTAAGATGATTAGCGTGTTTTAAGTGAGAAGAGTAGACTTGGCCGGACTGTAAAAAATTGAAGATTTATTCTAGACTACTCTGAAATACTCTCCCTATAGTCTGGTCTTATCCTTTTCTTTAGTCTGCTAAAAACAGCGCTTGGGAAATAAAAATTTGATGGCTATGTTGCTGTCAAAGCATCTTGGTTGGGATCAGTATAATGACCAAAGAATAGAATAAAGATGATTAGTTCATTTCAGGTGAGAAGAGTGGACGTGGCCGGGCTGTAAAAAATTGAGAATTTTTCTGGACTACACTGGAATAGTCTTCCTATAGTTTATATTTGGTCTGCTAAAAATTGGAATAAATTTGACTAGCAAACAATGTTGGGATCAGTATAATGACAAAGACAAGATGATTAGTTCATTTCAGGTGAGAATGAGGCTAAACAATTAGTTTCTAATTTTATGTCAGCAATCTGTGTAATGTATTACTTGAAAATATACGGTTTTAAGTGTTAACTCGGCTGTCGAATCAACAGAGATGTGGTTCTTCAGTGAGTTTTCGTTGGGCATCTCTTAGTTCAAGAATTGTTACGCAATTAACCCCCAAACGCTAATGCATTTTTCAGAAGATACTGCAGTCTTAGTTCTTTTAACACACTTCATGTTTTTTAAAGGTGTGAGCGGGTTTTTTGACTAGTTACTGACCAAATAGACAAATATATTGCCAAAAAACGAGTGCGGCAACTGCCAAATCTCCAAAAACAGTTCCGATAGAAGTACAGCTAGTGCTAGCCAAAGCGTCGTAGCCTCCAGCGACACCAGTGGCACCAGGCAAAGAAGTAGTACGGTTGCTATATGTGTTATCAGATAAGGGTATGCTTAACAAACTCAGTTAATAAGATCCTACAGAATAGCTGTCAGATTAATCAAAACAATGAAGTGCTTAAGAGACCTTGTTATCTTACTGCATAGTAATTTGGTGTTTTGAGGGTTATAGTTTTAGATAATCCTCAAATTACAAGATGAAGCTTTTTTCTGAAATAGAAGCTTTTTATTTGAAAACCAACAACTAGAAACACAATAAACACATCCAAGGCCGCTCGCCTCGAGACGATTCCCAAGAAAAGCGCCACTCGACAGGGAAATCTGACCCAAATCGTCTCCCGTTTTAGCATGCACTCTGCGGTCGCGGATTATCGCGCCTCTAAATAACAGAGTGGAGCAAGTTTACGGATTTTTGCAGGCGCCTTTCAACCGCAAAATCGGCGGTTCTCTCCTCTGCATTGAACTCTCGACGCCAGGAATTTCCCGAGTTCTTGCAGCACTGACCTGTTCCAGATTGGGCGGCAACCGGAGTGAGCGCAGCCGTGAGCGATGAGGTCGCAAATGCGCTGCCTTGTGCACTACTCGGCCCAAGCACCTCCTGATTGTCTCCAAGATTTAATTTGTTTGATTACTGTTGTAACATAACACCAAAACAATCCTAGGTCATTTAATATATTCTCAGTTCTAGAAAATTACAATAGATATAACTAAATAGGGAAAAATGGGGTAAGATATCAAAGCTATTAGTGATTTTTCTAGAAATTTCTAAACACAAATTTAAAAACATCATCTTACCCTGTAAGATAGAGTCCTATGACCTATGTCCTAAATTAAGATGACTAATACATAATTCTTGTTGAACAGCTCAGTAAAAAATAGACTAATTTGAGACAGTAAAAAATTCTCATTACACCAAAGTGCTGCTATTGCTATTTTACCACTTCAAGTTCTTATCTTTTCCCATATGATAGAAAAGGTGTTTTACCCATATATTTAAAACAAGGAAAAGTAAAATCCAATTTTTACTGCCTACCCTTAAGAGACTCTAAGTTGACGCTAAATATCAAAGAAAATTCTTGACGTTTTGGTTTTTCACTTTGGTACTTATGGGAGCTTCATTTTTATTTCGTCTCCTCATACAGTGCTGGCGTTTAGGTAAATGGGAAGAATAAATTCTGGTAAATATTTTATTTTCTCTTCGCGAAGTCCTTCCCAATGTCACTTCTAACCAAAACGAAGTCATCTACTTGTAAAAATAATCAATCCTAACATTTTTTTTGGAAAGGAAAATATGCCATTTAATATCAAGAAGCTCGACCTTAACTCCCTTCTAATTATCATTTGCGCTGCTTGGCATCCTCTTTTGTGCTCTTTCGCTCGTTTTTCCCTTTCTCGATAGGAGTTCTAATTATTGATGTTCACGAAATGGCAGATTGAACAATACGTCCATCATCTACTATTAGATAGTCGCTGAGAACTGAGAACTTGATCGCAGTTTCTTCTAGAAGGCCTAAATTTGTCTGCTCTGTGATATTATGATCTTAGTGCCTGGTAACATTTTCTACCGTAGCTATTTTATTAAAGCCTCGTTGAAAAGTTGTTCTACGTCTTTATCGGCTAATATTTGCCTTGGTCAGTTGGGCATCCAAGCATCATAAGTTTGTGAGTAATGTGTTGGAGTGGTCCATAGAAACTAACATTGAGAGGCTAAAGTATATGACTACAATACAGTACAAAACCCATTGGAGTTGTTTGGTGTCCTCCCGCAAAGGTAACGAAGTCTAAATTAACATTTTTCCATAAATAGAACAACTGAAAAGTTTTTAATTGTGTCAAACGAGAAGTCTCTCACCAACAGTTTGCCTTCTAAAAGAACATCCATTTCCCAAAAACACCCGGGTTTTACCTTGGTCAACTGAAACGACTACCGGTTAGCAAAATTATCTTAGAACTCCCGTTGGCCAACAAAATATTTTTGGTCTTCAGTTTTTCCTATTCTTTAAAAATGCCGTTACATTAATTTCATTAAGGTTAGTCAATCTGGCGATAGAAGCGTCTTCCAAGAGCTTTACAACAAGCTTGTCGCTGTCAAAGACTTCTGAAACCAATCCTTGTCCCTATAAATGTCGTGACTTTATTGAATCTGTGTTCCCATTTCAGCTGCTCTGCAAAATCGGAAGTGAACCTTCTAACTTGTTTTAAGTTAAACTAAATGGTTATTTGTCGATTTATACTGAAAAGTTTCTTAAATATTTTTGATTTAGTCAAATGTTGGCGAAGAGTTTCTTCCAGCTAGCACACTTTTTCCTTGTCCCAAAAACATTTGTTACTTTTTCGTAACACTTTGTATCCGAAAAAAAAGCAAAGATGGTTTATATATCAACCCTTTATGGAGTAAAATAAAGTGGTTTTTTCATCAAAAAGGAGGAAACTATAAAATGGCGTTTTTATAACAAATACTGCTAGGATCAATACTAGCCAAACCCATGTATGGGGACGCGATGGCTCAGGTGGTTCAACTAGTTGTCCTAGCAATTAGGTGCATGTTAGTGGGCACAATAAGCCCTTGCGGCTACAATGTCTGTAAGTGCGCAAAAAACCCACGTATACGCACTAATCACTCGTCACAATTTTTCTATTTGTAACAAAAGTTCTTTGTTTCATGCTGTTGACTTAGCTACATGAATACAAGAGGTGTTACTTGGACCATCGTAACTCGATCGTTATTATTTTTACAACAATGCAATTTGAACATTAAACTAAAAATTTTGAAAATAACGTGGTGCTTTCTAGACTAAATTTAAATAGGTATAATCTGATTCATAACTCAATCTCCTACCAGTATACACCAAGAAAGAACAAGGAACAGTGGTCCGATTTCTGTGGTCGAAAAGGTGCATTTGGGGTTAAAATTCATCGTAGGCTTATACCACAATACGGAGACAGTGCTCTACCATGTAGAAATGAGTATAATGTATCTGAAAGCTTAAAAATAACCGAACGAGCGCGATGCACAATGAGGGAACAGAACGTCCGTTAACCTCCACCACTAAAGAGAAGATTCAGCAAATTCGAGAAATGGTACCTATTTCGGTTTCGAGGTGCTCGAACACCTACCTACAGCAGAGATCTCGTCCTTTCCGACTATCATCTCTTTAGACTCATAAATGCTACGGACAAGTGCAGAAAACGGTCCATAAATGGTTTGGAGACTAATTGAAAACCGTGGAGGGAACCAAGTCCATCAAAAACGAAGTGTGGTCAATTTTTGACTCTCTCATGATATAGGACAAATTTGTTGCGCAGACGACCCTATAGTTCTAAATCAGATATACATATAAATTTTATTACAACTTCATATGTTAATAGGTTGTTCTGTAACGATGGAGGAAACTTGCTATTGAGTAAGCAATACAATTTCTCGGTTTCTTCTTTTTTCTTGGCTATATGCCTTTCTTTTTGACATCGATGGATTCGTGTGTTGTCATATGTATATATTTTGTCTCATTGAGGTAAATTCATTATATTAGATGGTGGATACATAATGAAATGTTCTACAGGTTTTTGTCCGTTGGGTGTAAAAAAAGTAAGTACAGCAATGGTCCCAAAACACCCCCTGAAAAACACCTAAAGTAACTGAATATATCTCTGATATTTTGTTATTCAACTTCACCAAAAAATACCGCCTTCTCAAGTGTCTCAATATCAGAAAATAATGATGCTCGATCTTGTAAATGAGTGCCAGACTTAGTTCAAAATTAAAACCGCCGAACAGAATTGCTTCCATTACGTTATTTATGACATCCACTAATCCATGTCGTTGTATGTTGCTTCTTAAAGCCAAAACGGTCTTCAATTATTCTTTTAAGTGATAATTTTCCGAAATTTTTAAGATAGATGACAACAGACTAAGGATTTTTGACTGTATCCTCGAACAAGGAGACATTTAAAAGCACTTTTCATTTGAGCAATGGAAATGGTCTAAATAGTCGCGGTGGTCAGACGAAGTTATTGGCTAAGCATTCGGTTCCAATGGCAGTTGACTGCATATGGGCAACGAACCATCTGGGCATGGGAATAGTCTTAACAGCACTATTATCTCCGACGTGACAACGTGTACGTTGCTAAGCAATAAAGTATTATAAACTCCCTTCGAATTTTTTTTAATCGACTCCATCCTTACAAGACTAATTAGTCTATTTAGTTTATAGTTTCCCGGCTTGCAAAATTAATATACTTAGGTTTCTGGCATGTTGCTGTTAGCTCTCGGTCTAGATTTTCAGTCACCAAGGTTCTAACCTCCATATGCAGATTTGTCGTTTCCTTGGCTTTTTTTGGCTAATTTTGGAGTTGTGGTCTACATAACCATTTGAACCAATGCTGTTCGATAATTTGTTGCTTCGTTTACTTTCTCTGGTATTTTAATCCTATGTTGCACTTAAGGTATTGTTTTAATAGATTTTTTAACAATTTCCAGCCAGTTTTACTACTATAATTGGTTACTTTTAGTGCATCTTTAATAATTGTGACCTTGATAATATAATCGATGTATGATTTGACACAAGCTCTAAACTAGATTGTATGTCGCCATAGTTTTGACCTCTAATAATATAAAAGGTCAAGATTTTCTTCTAAATCAGTTGGAAAGCATATAGGCAATTGAAATATTCAGTTTGCATGCACAGATTTGTAATCGCCAGCTATTATGAAACTACGATCAAAATATTCAAAGGATGTTGGTGTTTTTGTTTTGGTAGATAATAAAAAAAGTTAGCCTGGAGGAAGTCTTTGTATTTGGGGAGTGTTCGTTGTTGCTAATCCACCATGAGCAGCTCAATTTGAATTATCCGTTTGATAGAGTGTATTTAGGGATTTTAATATAACATTTGCAGGTTAAGCGCGTTTCTGAACCTAAAATACATCCTCTTCTTCTTTTTTCACCGTCTACCATTTTTCGAAGGTTGGGCACAAAAAAGTTCGACTGATGACAGCCTGAACCACCCTCCCCTGGATTATCGGCTGACGTGGGGATTCTTCGCACGCTTCCCCACCTAATGGATGGCCCCTTGATATGACTTTCAGCCATTAAGATTATCTTGGGGGATAGTTTAAACTCCAGATAGTTTCCCGTTTGTTTCCTGGTCCGTACTTCGATATAAGAAGGAATACGATTTAAGGGATAGAACTTGATTCCAAAGATAACCAAAGCTCGCGTAGGTAGAGTGGCTTTTCTGAAGTGGACCTATCTTTTACCAGGATCGTAAAAGAGTGCCCACCCGCTACCTATTAAAGCACATCAATGTTGTTCAAATGGAGAACATTCTCTACTTCTTTCTTCTTTGCTTAGAGACCCTACAGCAAAGCTTAAAAGTTAAGCAACCCTTAATCTTTAAATTCACTAAAAAATTGAGAAAGGATTATGTTTTCGCGAGATTGATTATCGACTGCTTTTATGTTTGTAACCAAGTTGGAAGGTTGTAATTCGCGAAACTTTGATAAAATACATTTTGCTAACGTGCCTCTGTTTTTTTGTACAGACTTACGTGTCATAATTTGCCCATGTCACATAAACAAGTGGACGAATGCAATAGACTCGCGTGAAGTTATACTGTAAACATATGGAGTACTGCGCTATGTTGGCGCTTTTACAGGGTGGTTCTAGAATAGAGTCTACAATCTTCGGGAAAAGTGGTATTAGTTCTCTTGTTTAATTTAACTTTATAGAATTAACGATTGGGGGTTGTGCGGTAGGTGAGTGGATTACGTAAAAGCAAATAGTATTGCTTGCGGGCGGGGCTTTGAATTTTTGAAAACAAATTTAATATTTTAAATAATTGGGAATCCTTGGCAGCTAGGGGTTTTTCCTCTAATATTTAAAGTGTGACCCCCTGGGGGGCTTCCGCCGCCCCGGCGACATGGGAAAATCATGTTCAGAAATATTTCAATTTGGAAAAATCAAAATAAAAAACTAAACCTTCAGCCCTGAAGTTTCCGTTGGCTGGGCACATCTACGATAAATTCCTTTTTTGAGGGCAAGGTTTTAAATTTTGAATTATTACGTTTGATAAATTTATTTCCGACGATTAATCCTTCAACTTGCAGTTCTTCATTTATACCTGCTTTCAGAACTTGGCCTTGTGAATTACCTTATAACAACTCCATAAGTCCTGCCTTATTAGATTTGACAAATGTAAAACATTTTTGTATGTATTTTGCCATTCTTCTGCATGTTTCAGAGCATTAATGTTGATTTTGATTAAGTTATCAGTTCTTCTTCGACAATGTTGTTTAGTTTATTTATTCATATTGTATTTCAAAGTATTTGGTAAAGAAATGATAAAATATTTGTTGATTTAATTTATTATAAGTTTGTTTATTGTATGCATTTGCAATTTTTTTAAAATATATTTTACTGCTACCGGACAGGGATTTGAATCATCCGAGAATGTTGACTACTGTACCATATTTGCACCTTTTGCTTCTCCGTCTTGTTCACTCAATATTTACGGTAACATAAATTATTATTAAACTTTTAACAAATCGCCCGCTTATAAGTAAACAAATGTAACTAATAAAATGTAATCTAATAAAATTGTATTAAGAAAACCATTCAAATTACGGAAGAATACCATTGTACAAATAAACCAAACGCCAAATATGTAAAAACATTTCTACCGCGAGCAGCTAGACAACAAAACATGCAAATTACGTAACTGCAAAATTTGCAGCACTTTTAAATCCTCATTAATCACGGCCTTGATCTTTGTGCTGTAAAATCGGCAATTAAACTGCGAAGAGCAAGTCCTCGGCGACTGCGACCTCCGACCAACCTTATCATTAACACCTAAGCAGTGCTCGCCGCATTTCCTCTGAGTTGGCGGAGTTCCAGCAACTCGAAAAACCAAGCCTGACAGCGGTTGCGAAACTGAAAATCCTTGGTCAAAGTCATCGGCGTCCGCACAATCCAGGATAGCGGCTTTGGCTAATCGAGCTAATCCGGCGATCCGACTTTGCGCTGCAGATCGCCTTTCAAGGCCAGCAAAAGCTCGCGTAATGACTGATTGGCGTGATCCTGATTGCACGTGGCGATAGCATATTTGCACGAATTCTCCTGTAACGCTCGAGCGGAATCTGTTGCGTAAGCGCGGGGGCTGTTTGGGAGCTGGTAATTGATGGTTAGGCTCTCCTTATATTACATAAATTAGGAAAATATACGGTTTGATCCTTTTTCCAGAAACGCGCATGCGAAGGTACAATAATACGTGACTCTCAATGCTATAGTATTAAACAGATCAGGAAACCGAAATGAAATATGATGGAAGTGCCAAAAACGAGTCTTTAAAACGACTTATAACTATTCAATGTTTCATTAGGCATTTTGGTAATTATAAACGCAAAGGATTTATTCAAAATGGCCACGTTCAGCTTATAAGCAAGCCTTGAATCTTTGAGTTAGTCGTCTATGGTGGTACGAACTACAAATTTATCAACTGCAGCCATAAGAATTAACATTGGACCGCTTTCTGACGCAAACCATGTCTTTAAAATCCCCCCATAATTCATAATCCAAAGGACTAAAGTCTAGGCCACCAGAAGGCCAATCGCCTACCTTTAAAAGTGAGGCACGTTGTTGCTTCGCTAAGTCTGAACTGACTGTAGGCCGGTGCAAAGTCTTACTTAAAGGTCTAATGTTCACCTCAAAAAAGTGTTCAATCGAGACGTTTCTAAAATGTGGTGTTAATACACAGTAGCTGGAATTTTAATCCCCTTTTCACATAAATGAGTCGGTCACTGCATAATAATAGCCTTAACACCAAACCGTTAGAGATGCTGCATGATAGCTTCTCTGAGCGCTTGGTATTAACAGCTTTTTTTGACAATCCCTTATACATCCTCTTATGTTGTTTAATGAAGGATTTTTCTACAGTAAAAAATTTTTCATCCCCAAGAACGTTTCTTTCGGATAATCCTAGGCGAAATGAGATCTTTTGCTTATAAAGGGGATTTCGTTTCATTCAGTTCGGATAAACTTGGCTTAACAATGGCACTTTTTTCTATTCCGCACTTATGTAATGCTAGGGCAGCAAAATTGTTCCAACTTTAACAAATGACCACTGCAACTATACGTCAAAGCCTCGATGCGGTGTAAAGTAATGGTAGGCTTGATTTGCAACAGTCTTTATCAAAATATTATATAGAAAGAGCCGCAAAACCAGAGGAATCATTTATCGATTCTGTCAGTAAACCGTCTCGTGTATAAAGACCTAACATGAATATTTTGTATCGTAATAATTATTCAGTTATTATTTAGTACTTTAAAATTAGAATTGCGGGGGTCCCAATTATTCTATATTAAATGGCGGTCTGAGAAGACATTGAAAGATTGCTGGTTGATTGATTTTTATTTGATGTTTGTTTGATAAGTATAGAAAGGTTATTATAATTTTATAAACTATTAAACTTTGTAGAAAAGTGTTGTAAGTGTCAACAACCACATCCCTCATTACCGCAAAATATTTACCCAATAAGTGATTAAAATTATCCTCTAGGGTAACCTGAAAATGACTAAATGACTCTGATGATGATCCTGCATAACAGCAGCCACAAAATCGCTTCGCAGAAAGTGAAAACAGCGATGTTATGCCCTTTCCATGCTGGCCAGATACAAAATGTTCAAGTACGAGCTGCCAATGCAATAAGTAAAATAAATCATTTCCTAGTAAATCTGTAATAAAAGATGGTAAGATGGCGAAACTACTTTATTTTACCCCATATTTGGTTGATATATAAAGGAATTTTCAAATTTCCTTTCATATACGAAATGCTACGAAAATGTTTGAGAAAAAGCCACAAAAGCCCTTAGAGCGAGAAATGCAGTACGTCTACCTTCCGAGTTGCTAAAAATTGTGATTAGACAGGCGCAACTCTTTCCCAACATTTGGGAATTAAAAATATCTAAGAAATTGTTTAGAATAAACCCATAATCATTTGGTCTAGCTGAAGAACGAGTCAGGAGGTTGACTTCTGATTTTACAGAGCAGATGCGGTTGGACCACAGATTCTAGAAGGCTGCACAACTTTTTGACAGACAACAAGCGTTCTCTAGGCAGCCGAAAAGAACCTCTATCGACAGATTGACGGATCTTAAAGAAAAACTAATAGAAAAACATTTTGAAATTATGAGGAAAAGAGCAATAAAAATATTTCGTTGGTCCATGTGGATGGTTTGACGGGAGTTAAAAGGTAGTGTTTTTAGTTAGGAGTCCTTTTCGAACGCAAACTGTTGTTACAAAATATATTGGATAACCGTAATGTTCGGGGCACTTTACTCCTCGTTCGAAACCCACCAGCCATTTTCAGTTGCCCTACTTACGCACAATTGTTAATTTGGATTTCGTTATCGAAAAAACCGGATGTCGTTGCGCTATAGATGTCCTGTTGGACCAAACTCCTGTTGTAAAATAAATTAGATGACTGTAGTGTTTGAGGCTCTTTATTCCTCGTTCAAAAGCCATAAACAACTTTTCAGTTATGAACAAAAAGAACTTTATGAACACGAAACAACTCTAATATGTTTCCCACCCTATTGTGGCGTTTCCACCTTAGTTTCTATGCACTCAAATATATTTCTTGCAAGCTTATAATGGCTGAATTGTTGTTGTCCAAACAAATGACAACTGATAAACGTTCTTTTGAACTTTTGAATGAGATTTATAATACACTAGATATCCAAGACAAAATTCAGAATACTTCAGTGCAAGCGAAAATGTAGCACTTAAGCCTTGATTTAATATTCTTGATGAAAAGTTTAAGGTATATGCAGACAATTTCTTTACAAATATATCTCTAATTAGGATATTAAAAAAGATTAATATTTACTATGTGGGTAAATGCGAAAAAATCAACTTCGAGAAGCTGCCAAGAAGCTGCAGAAGAATAGCCTGGGGTTAGGTATAGATTCTTCAAAATAAAATTCAGACTCAATATAAATGTAGTACTCGGACTTCGCTATGATTTTCCTGATGAGAACTGTAAAGTATATGCAGGCGACTTCTTCACAAGTACACCTCTAATTACGAAATCAAAGAAAGTTAATATTACGTGGGTACATGCAGAAAAAATCAACTTGAAGAATCTGGCAAGAAAGTGAAAAGGATTTGCAGAAGGATGGTCTGCAGCTAGGTGTAGATCCTTCCAGATAAAATTCAGATTCATTCAGTGAAAATGCAGTACTCGAGCTTTGCAATGACCTTTCTGATAAGAACTGCCAGGTATATGCGGACAATTTCTTCACATATATACCTATAATTATAAAATTAAAAAAGATTCATTTTCATTATCAGGGTACGTGCAACAATCGACTTCAAGAAGCTGACAAGAAAATGAAAAAAATCGCAGAAGATGGGACAAGAAAATAATATTTCTTTGTTCTGTAGTTAGATGTAAATCTTAAAAAAATCCAGACCCCTTCAGTGCAATTCAAATTGTAGTACTCGAGCTATAAAATCAACTTTAAGAAGCTGACAAAAAATGAAAAGGATTTGCAGACAATGGGACAAGAAAATAATAGCAAAGTGCAGTCCTTGAGCTTTGCTATAATTTTCCTGATAAGACTGCAAGGTATGCAGACAAATTCTTTACCAGTATATCCCTAACTAAGATATTGAAGATTAATATGTATTATGTGTGTACATCCAAAAAAAATCGAATTCAAAGAGCTGAAAGTAAAAGAAAAAATATTTGTAGAATCCATAGCTAGAACCTATAAGAAAAAATTCAAGCTCATTCAGTGCAAATGAAAGTGCAGTACTTAGGCTGTGCTATGATCTTCCTGCTAAGAACTTCGAGGCATATTTAGGTGCTTACAAAAATAAAAAAGATTTGCAGGAGATGGGGCGAGAAAATAAGATTGTTTTAGTCTGCAGCTAGGTTAGACCTTAAAAAAATTACTCATATAATGTAAGTAAAGATGTAGTATTCGGGCTTTGCTATTATCTTCCTGGTTAGAAATTCAAGGCATATGCAAGAGACTTCTTAAGAAATTAAAGAAGGTTAATATTTAGTAGGTATGTGCATAAAAAAATAACTGCAAGGGGCTGACAAGAAAATGAAAAGGTTTGCAAAAGATGAGACAAGGAAATCATATTATTTTAGTCTGTTAACTAGGTGTAGATCCTGCAAAACAATATTTAAGCTCATTCACTGCAAGTGAAAATGTAGTATTTCGGCTTTGCTGCAACAAACACATGGTTAAAGTGGACCGTATGGACTCTTGCAGCTTTATATCAAAATGATACCAGGGGCAAACAATGGTACAAGAGAATTTTTACCATTACACTAAATTGTTTGCAATGCATGATCATCTATAAATGAAAAGAAAATTGAACGTTTTTGTCTAACTTAAAACGACAATTGCTTTGATATATCAAGGTTTTAAGAGCGCGAAACATTATAAAAAAGGCAACAGTTGCAAGTATGAGGTAGTCTGTCCAGGATGTCCTCAATATGCTATAAATTCAATTCTTTGTATACAGTAGAAAGCAAATTTTGATTGTTCGTGGAATGGTCCAGCAAAAGCTAAATTTTTCAGCAGAAATATATAATTCTCCACTCCTTCATGGGAAATAAATTGTTTATAGTTTAAATCATTTCCATGGCAAAATCTATGCAACTTTTTATCCTTATTGTTAGGTGTAATAGCATCAGATCACTTTTTAGCTATTCAGAATAGTAATTTTAAAAATTTTTCATTTGCTTGTTCATCCTGCAAGAGAAAATGCTATTGCATCATGCTACAATATTTTTTATAATAAATATAAAAATTCGGGCATAGAGAGTTTATCTAGAACTAACGTCATATGAATTATACTAAATAAATTATAATTTAGCCCAAATTATAAAAAATGGCAAAATCATTCCAATAACAAATTTTTAATTAAACAAACTAAGGCTTTGCGCAATTCAGCAATTTTTGAATATTAAATATTAAACACTTTAATGCGTTTTCTATACAAACTTTCATTTTTTTATGGGTATTAGTTTGAAATAAATAAAAATATAAACGGCAATTTTAACACATTAGTCGTAGTAGTCATCTGTTTATTCGTTGATTGCTAATTAATGGTGATAATTAGAAAGCTGTCGTTAAACACGCCGTATCCTAATTCCGACATCCAAAAAACTAGTTTATAGCATTTGTTAAAATATAATTAAGAATATTAATAGTTTTTTAGCGCTGTCCGTTTGGAAAATTAATAACTAAAAATTCTCTGCATAATTGTAATAAATTTGCTATTACACTTGAAGGAAGCAATTTTAAATTATTACATGTGGAGTAATAAACTAAAATCCGCATTCGCTAAGATTCTGGCATATTTTACTGCTATTAAGGGTATGTCGCTTCCGATGCAGAAATGCTGTCCGGGACAACTTGGAGGCTTATATGGGTAGTCTTTAGAAATCGCCAAAGATTATTTACGGAGCTGGCTTCAAGGAGAACGCGTATTGTCTGATGTATGCGTTCGAAACCGGTCCGCTTGCAGTCTGCTCGGGCGTCGAAGTCTCCGGCTCGCCGTTCCGTGATTTCGCGCATAATTACCAGGAATCGCCAAACCCGACGCCGGCTCTTCTCAATTCTGAATCTGATTAGATGCTAGAGCTCCGAGATCCGCCGGTAAAGGCGAGGAAAACCATAAAAGAGCTAAAAATAACAGAAAGCGGGCCGCGGCGGCGGGTTGGACGTTGCTAAAGGTCGTTGTGACTGGCCGAATTGGTAGTTAACGAATTAGATAGATTTTAGATCATTGTAATACTAAGAGACAAGCCCGGAATCAACTTACGTACTGAACTACTTTGTTGTTAACGCTGCTGAATCATACTAGAGAAAATAAAACGAGTTTTAATAACTTTAGTTAATTGAAGTTTGATTAATCTAAATCCTTACGTAACGAGACACTTCGAAAAAAGCACTTTTTACGGTTCTGCCCGTCAATCTTGAATATCTTAGAGCTGCTGAAATGTAATTAAATTCTAAGTAATGAAACTCACTTCCTCAATTTGTTTTCGATTACTTGGCACCGCTGGGCTGCAAAAACGGCTCTGCCGTGCAAATGGGCGTTTTCCGGGCCGTTACGCGAATTTCCAGCGCCCCGGAACGCTTTTGAGAACTTCACCTTCGAGAACGCTGCCCGCATGAAGTTTCTTGTCAGCTGAATACATCGCCGTGATTCGACGGTGCCTACTAATGGGACTATCGGCGAGTAATTGCGGAACTTATTCACGCACGCATTGTTCATGGCAGCACGTCCTGGACAATGACACATGTAAATTGTCACCGACGGGCACGCAACATGCAGCTTACATTGCAAATATGTGTTTTTGTGTTATTGCATTAACGAAAACCTCCTCGTTCGTCCGTGCATTGTTGGCGAGTGCCATTGTCTAATTGACGGTTTCGACATAGAGGCCACGCCCTTCTTAATTGTTATGTACAGCAGATGCATTCAAAAGCTGTTACTGCAGATGTCATAACTGGAGGTGTCTAACAAGTTGCCCGATTTTACATTTCGGATTAGTGGGCGGCTGTTAATGTATAGCAGTGCAAAACAGTCTCGCAAATGTATCACTTAGAGTATAAGTGAAAAGTTGATTTTGCATAAATCACTGGCAATAAACAGCTTTAAATATCCAATTACAAAATTATAGTTCATTAACATACATAAAATAGCTAATAAAAATATAACATTTGTCAAAATTTACAATAGGTATTTCAATAATTAAATCAAACGAATCACTGAATCAGCAACATATTTAAAATATGCCGAAACTTCAGTATTATATTAACATTAAATTTCCGGTACTACAAAGTAGGGTAAAACTCCAAAAATTAGTACGCAGTTCTTCAATGTAATTAATCTCGACAAACACCAAAGCTCTTCTATGCATTCTCTCGCTACAATTAAAGAGTGAAGTGTAATACCACACGTTTTTATAATTTTCTTAAGCTTCTACTTTCAAATCAAAGGAAATCAAAATTGCTTTTTGAAGTGTTAGGTAGGGCAAAATTTACTTTCTAATTTCTAAGTTTATGAAGCTAAGGATAGTCCAAATATAGGAAAAGTGATTTTATTGGACGCAGACAGTTAGAAACTTTTTTTCCCGCAAGGATTGCGTTACTTTTCACTTATCTAGTCGTACTGTATGGCGCATTTTGTGCCAAGACTTAGGTTTTCATCCATACAAGATAGTTGTTACCGACGAAAAGCATTTCCACTTGCTAGGATGCGTTAGTAAACAAACTTTTGTTATTGGAGTGATAAGCCACGATATACCCATGAAACGCCTCTCCCCAACGGATGTATAGAAGTTTGGTGTGCGATAAGCATATTTTTTTGAAGATATGTGCAAAATATTCGATGCAGTAGTAGAATTTTTGGTATGTTTTTATTCCTTTTTGAACAATAATGCAATAGTTTTACGATTTGTTGAAAATAAAAGTGATCATCCTCTATATCACCCACGTCTTGCCAAAAAAGTTAGTCAGCATTTCACGAGAACGTACACCATTCACTAACAGGTCCTCGCCAGTCACATTCTCAAAAAAATACAGACTAATGACACCATCAGTGTAAAAAGCACACTAAACTGTAATTTACTAGGGATTAAGAGGGTTCTCGGCCATTTTTTTGGATTTTCAGACTACTAGATGCGACAGTTTCGTCCATTTACATACCCAATGATGTGGAAATGGGCTTCGTTAGTCAGGATAATTTTTTTGAAAAAACAGGGGTTAATTACATGCACCCCAACACTCAACGGCGCTATACATTATCTGCTGGCATAAGTTCTTGCGTCAGTTGAACTTGGTAAGCCTTCAGACTCATATCTTTGTATAAAATGTGGTGAAGGATGGTTTTGTAAATGTTCAATCGTTATCATCAAGACTATCGCCATTTTTTAACCATCCGCTCCCATATTTTTAAATAGACTTTCAGTATGTTATGTAGGTGGGTGTAGGAGTGATTTTGGAAAAATTTGGTTGAGTAACCAAGAGTGGCTTGGACGGTAGGATGCGTTAAAGTAAAACATACAAAACTGACTTCCTCCTGTGAAAGTATTTATCTATGTGGTATACATGGACGGACAACCGGTTGGCTAACTTTCTCTTTCTATCTCTTACCATTCGGTCAGCAAATAAAAAGTGTTTTTGAAAATCATATAAATTGGCGGCTACTGGCAGCTAGTAATGGCTATGCACATTTTAACATACTCGTTTCAATATTACAACCCATAAAATTGATTGGCCACTTTTCACTTCTTTGTGCCACAACAAACATCGTTTCCAGTTAAATTTCCAAGCACTTTGGTCATTTCTGGTGGCTTTCTTCTCAGTACTTCATATACATGAGGTAGTATAGAGCCACCAACTCATTCTCAAAAAATGACTAGTAGCAAAACACAAAAAATATTTATAATACCATAGATCTAACAAAAACATATTACATGGAGTAGTGTGCGTTCGAATCAGAGTATAGGTCTCATGCTACTGGAAAGCAAGCAATGACTGTCGATCAGCTGAAGTATCAGCTGTGCGAGCTAGTCTGTCCGCCTTATATCACCATCCTACGATTCCTTGTGGTAAAAGTTTAAGCACTGATAGTTAATTTTTGAAAATGAGTACAAGCTCACCCTATAATCTGGTAAGCATAAATTCTTCACTTTTATTTAATGCGTTGCCTATTGGCTTATGTTTCAAACGCATTGAATCAGCGTATCAAACATTCTCTTTAGCCTCCTTACTTAAAATTCAAATAATTCGCTGTCAACTTCAGTCTTTGGTATAGATCGTGGACATGGAACAAAATATATCAGATGTGGTCCGAGTCTAAGCAAATCTAATAAAATGACTTAAAACGGTCACTATCAAGGAAGAAAGAGACACATATGTCAATACCAACAATATAGACGGTACCAGAGAACGATATCGCTGGCAGAACAGAACTCAAACTTTTAGTCTTGAATTTCTCTTGCAAAGTTTGCATCGTACGATCATCACAATTCAACAACAAAGTCACAGATGAGTTTCGTGCCAATAGGTGGTTTTGTGTCAGAAATATCTTACCAATATGCTGCCATATTAGATCTTATTGACGGACTAACACACCGATGAAGGAAAACCCTTTTACCAATGAAGTCTTCACTGGGTTAAAATTCTGGCAATTCAACCATACTCACGGACTCGTCTCCAAGATAAAAGACTCCAAGAATAGGATGACAAAATAAACCTTAGTAATATATTTGACCACATTAAGCTGCTATCTTAGTTCAAAGTGGATATTGACTATATACTATTCGGTTTGTGAAGTCTGATTTGGTTAAATCACGCTTCGATTTCAAGAATATGGACCGCAGCACTGCCCCAGAACACACACTGGGTTCGTTTGCAAGCTATACGAACTCAATAAAGAGGTGTGACGATATTAGTGACTCCTATTACTTCATTCAGACGACTAAAGATGGGTTTCGGAGAAAAGTTTGAGCGTTCAAAAGGGACGCCACTTATTGAAAACTTTGTTGGGCGTTGCGACTGGTGGTTGCATCATTTCCTTGCCTGTAGTTTTGCCAGTTACTTGGACCTATGCCAAAATCATGAATAATGTCGTCATAAAGAACGAAAGGCGCTTTTAGTCGACCCAAACGATGAAAACTTTTCAATATTATGAGAACCAATTTAAATCTCAATGGCGGTAGCGCTTTAAGGATATCAAAATCTTCAAATTCCTCAAGTCGGATAAAAGCATTCAAAATTTCTTATCAATCAATTTGAAAACGTATTTTGAAAAAACCCAGCAGATGCCATAAACAGAAAAAATAATTTTGAAAAAACTTGATCACTCATTTCTTTAGGACTGTAAAACTTACAGAACAAGATATTAAATGCCGCGCACTTGACTCAGCTTAAAGCGATATGAGAAAATGGTATGTGAGGGTTCATCTTGATTCATCGTCTCTATAGAAGTTCAGTTCAGTTTAGTCCAGTTCATTTGATTATGGTGAATCGATCAACCACTATTATAGCTCTTATTGCCCTTTACTCGTTATCATAATTACAGATGTTGCCGACTAGGCCTTCCAAATACATTTAATAATATATCAAAAATCAATAAATTGTTAATTTGATTTGTAATCAGCATACTTTTCTATTCAGTAGAAATTGCATGTCCAAAATGCAAATCTTGATCACTCAACCGAGTCAACAACACCTTAAAAACCTAAAAATCAAAAATTAAAATCCTTCCACAGACTTATTACAAAACTCGTGTTTTGTTCTTTATACAGAAGCTGTCGCCTCAAAAGCAAATTTATGGAATGACCATAGTCAATTGGTAGTCGAGCTAACAACAGTTAAACTGTCACTTTGCCTTTTACTTCTAAAAGGCCACTTTAGAACCAAAATTCAACTGCAAGTGAATTTTAATCCCAACTTTTACTTCAACAGCACGGTGGAATGCAAATAATAGTTTTGGGGTCAAAATTGTACATTCGCAACGGTTGCATGGAACTTCCGGCTTCAATAGTGACTTGAGCTGGTTAATCTACTTAATTTAATTGGGTATACAATATACAATGAATAGCTAAGGGCATTATCTGGGGAGCAACGCTAAAAACCTGAAGTCCTGAAGGTAAACTTAGGGACAGAGTTATTTCAGACTCCCGTGCTCACTCTTCCTGATAAAGTATCACCTTCTGGTTTGCTTAATTTACAAACTCCATTTTGTTGTTACAAATTGTATAAGCTAATTTTATCCAACTGAACTATCGTTTCAACAAAACGTAGACGAGCTGGGTGGTCTATCGATTTTATTATCTGGATCTTCTGAATGAGATTTTTGACCTTGTAAAAATTGGAGGTGTGTTTTGTAATAGCAGATCTCAATATTTGTTTTTAAAGGTAATAAATGGGGAAATAAATTTTAATTGCCTGAAATGATATTTCAACTTTGAAGAAATTGTGACTAGCAAAACTTTTAGAGCCAACAAACATCAAAAGGGACGTTTTTTCTCCTTAAGCTTCTATCGTGTTTTACTATTTAGCATTTGTAGTATTCCTTCAAGCCCAAACCCCAACCCCAACAAAAGCAGTTGAATCTGGTATTCGCGCGTAGAACATCCACACCTTCACAATGACGCAGGAAAGCTCGCCCTGCGTTATTTGCGGAATTATGCAACGCAGGCAATTCCTGCCTATGCTAATGCAGGCAGATCAGCACCCGCGACACGAAGATCAATTACTGCCAGATGAATATGCTATGGACGTCGCGGGGCGAAGCTGTCGACAGAGACGGGCGGCCGCGCGGCCTGAAGAATTTATGTCACGTCTCCGGCGTCCGTCCGTAAATATACCGTTCGAAGAATTTTTTAATGGCCGATCGCCGAGCGGCAACTTTCGAGCGATTTTTTCTCGCCCCAATTAGGAGCCACGACGCCGCCGCGCTCACCTGGGTGTAGACCAGCGGCACGCAAACGGTGTCGTAGCCGATCAGCGAGCCCAGCCGCCTCCTGATGTCCGACAGCTCCGTCAGCAGCGTCTGCACGATGTGGTCGCTGGTGATCAGCGACTCCTTCCTGGCCCTGTTGATGATGTTGGTGGCCCACACCAGCGGCATCCAGTACTTGGACATGGGCGTCTTGCCGTCCATCAGCTCGAATATTTTCTTCTCGCTTTCCAGCATTAGACCTAAAAAAAAGGCATCACAGTTGAAACTACCGCAGCTTTAAAGAAATATTAAAACTATGCTTTATCGGTTAAGTAACAAGAAAAAGTAATTCAGGAATTATTTTTGTGCTGCAAGCATGTGCTGCAATTAGCTAAACCATCATTGCGATATCTTTTAAAATGTTTTTGCCATCAAGTCGGTAGATGCTTTTAATATTTTGGTTTCAACACCACATGTCTAAGAAGCCTGGACGGCCACAAGCAGAAGCTTTCACTGTCCAAGTTTCAACATCCAACAGGAAAATAGAAAACAATAATACATTTACTGAATTACAAATGCCGACTTATTATTTAGATTTCAAAATGGATGTGGTTTGGCTCACCATTCGATAAACATTTGTTCTTTCTGTGTATGATAATGATACGAGAGCAATTCGGAAAAAACCTCCTTTGTTATACAAATTAGAAACCTACAAACTGAGGCACTTATCATAATGTTTTACGAAGTTTGAAATTCCTTCTACAAAAAGCTCTCCAACCTAGGGATGAAACCACCCTGTAGCAGCATCTTCAAAGCGGCGAAATGGAAGCCACTATTTAATATGCATAACGGACCTTTCTGCCAATTTCCCGCACAAGTTCATCGCTGACTACAGACGGGCGACAATATCGACGTACGACACCCTCATTCATTACGTTTGATCCATAAACATAACACAGTTCGCGATATTTTTTTGTGCACAAAAATAGTATTGCTGCACGCACCTCACATTTAGCGGGATTTTCTGTGCCAGCGTTCATTTTCAATTGATCTAGCGGACAAGTAAACTGCAACCAATTTTTTTCACTCCACACTACCTACTAAACTTTCCCCTTCTATTTTTCGCACATGTGTAAATGGAAAGTTCTTCCCGAATTGCCCTCTATTAGGGTGCAAATTTTAGATTTACTATTTATCTTCTTTTGAAGAGCCGTGGTGGCTTAGCGGATAGATCGCTAGACTACGAAACCAAGAGTTGCGAGTTCGAATTCCGCTCTCGTCAATTCGATCGCTGGCATTTTTACGGCCCAGCTCGACTCAGGCTGCAATAAATGAGTATCTGGAGGTCAAACTCTGGGGTAATAATAGGCGGTCGGCACGTAGCGCTAGCCACGTTACCACCCTTGTGTACCGTAGGCTCTAGATTGTAGCAGATTTATCCTGTTACAACCCCAAAGGGCCTTCAACGCCTGTTACAGGGGATTATTATTTTTATTTATCTTCTTTAGTCACTAAACTTTATTAACCCTTCAACACTTTTGTCCTACTTTAACTTATTTCCCTAATAATTTCCTCTTCTTGAGAAACAAATAAGAATATTGCTGCTTCTGTCCAATGCAGGGATACTACAAGTTCATTCTGGCCCAAGTGTAACTAGAATTGCATAGTCGCACAGTGACTACTCTCACATTACGTCTCTGCTATTTGAAGAATAAAAGGCAAATTATTTTATTTCTTTTAGTACAAGAACGTGGTTTAAGTGTAATTTAATTTATCCAGAGGTACAATAATTCAAAAGCAAATCAAATAGAAAATTCCCAAGAATTCGAAGAGTTTTCTCGAGAACCAAAAAATAAGGTAGCGGCTAATTGTCCTAGAATTAAACGCATTTCATATGCATACAATCCCCAAGACTTGGTAACCCCTACTCTATAAAGTTATGAAGTTTCTCCTTATGTTCACAGTCCAAAATTTGTCTAATAAGTTGACGTGGATTGATTCTTCTAAAGATTTTAAGCAGGAAAATTTTGAACTTAAAAAATTAAAAACCTCTTCGCTTCATCTCCAGAAATTGCAAACCAAGCTTCTCTATTAGCAACACCAGAACTTAACCTTTTTCACCTACCGTTTCTAGAGATTTTAGATGAATTCCATCTGGAGAGAAGACACGCCATTGATATTTTCCGAAGAACTGATCAAAATATTAATTTTTTCTCTGGATGTGGTTTATATACCTCCAGTTTATTTGTTTGTTAACTGAAATGATTAAATATATCGACCCACGACTACAAAAACCACGTGGAAACACCAAAAATTCCTTTTCCTTTTATAAATCGTGAATGTAGTATTGAAATTCATCTGGCTCGATCAATTTGCTTCATTGCCAAACATCATGTTTTCCTAATAGCAGTAATTAGTCTTGTTGGTTACTCAATGCAGGATACAAAATTTACGTAAAAATAATAACAAAACAAGCACAGGCAATAACAGACGAGAGACTGACTGAAGAACAAACCGGATTTAGAAAAGGTCGCTCTAGACCAAATAATAGAAAGAAATTCCATCTACAAACACATCAAAATATCAAAGATGGTAAGGCTGTCGGACTGTACTCTTCATTTGTATTTTGCATTCAAAATACACCAAAGTTTAGACAATCAGATGTCTCTCGATTACGTCACGTCCCTCATAAATGCATCAGTGCAACCGCAGTTAGCAGGGGTTGCCTTCGACGTTCTGTTAGTGGAATATAAACATAGCAGAGAAGGACCAAGACCCGTATGGATCTAAAAATCTCATTTAAAGGCACCGCATGCTATTGTCAACTTTATTTTGATTCAAACTAAGTCCTGAAGCAATGGATATAACAGTGCACTTCTGACAAGGACTTAATAAGTAGGCTCTAGATTCTACCTTTAAAACAGCGGGTGGGAAATTTTTAAAAAGGGGGAAAGGATGAAGAAATACTATTTCAAGGGCAGCCAAGTCCGTCGAAAAGGAGAGAGGAAAGGGTTAGGAGCCCGGAAAGGCTGATGTTTTTTACTCTTTTTTCTTATTAATAATGTGTATAAACTGATAAAGAATTGAAAATCTCAATTGTTTATTACTGTAGCCAGAGGTATGAAATGAAACCAACATACACAGGCCCTATAAATGTGCTCAAAATTTCATTAAAAAAGAAAATTTTACTTTACTTTCCTTCTGTTTATTACTTGCTCTATATTTGTTGCTTCCACATTGTGCAATTTTATACTGAAGCGGTTACGCTCTCTAATACCGTTCAAAAATTATATTTGTAGTTTAAATTCGAAAAGATAAAAAATAAAAAATCATGTTGGTTGTTACTGCACACCTTATCCAACACGCATTGTTCAGTAAGAAAAGATGCCATCAAACTATTGAACTAAAAACAAAATTTCAGGAAATTTTATGCCCAAAATTGAGGACAGAATGTATAGCCAGGTAATGCCATCAGATAGAGTTATTGAAGTCATTTTTTTGAGAAAGGAAAAGACTGTTTTAGAAATCTATACCAAGTCAGCAACAGTACCTAAGACTCGGTGCTGTTCCCCGTGTTATTTAACATCTACATCCGAGACAATATCCAACTAGTGATAGCCACCCTTAGCAATGGAGCGAATTCAGGAGAAGTTGGATAAGCTTGAAAATGCTGTGAACAGTAGAAGTTAACATAAAAAAAAATCAGCCGTTCTTTTTCTACGAAAGCCCGACTTCATTGTCGATCAGACCTGGCAAGATTAAAAATCTTTGACTAAAAGATCGGGCGAAAATATTCTGGTAGACCCTTGGATTCCTTTGCTATCCTAGAAGCCGGCTGTATTTTCGCAATAAACTTACAATCTACTATCATCTGCCCAATCGTTTGGAAATACTGCACTAAAACTCACATCAACAAACTCTAAATGATACAAAACCAGACCTTCAGGCCTATTTTTTGGCGCTCCCTGGCTTGTCGGGTATACCATCTACATCAAGAAGCTGACGTGCCAGGCATCCGAGAGAGTATTTTCCAGTGCACTCAATAGTTAAAGACCATGGCAACCCCATTATTCGTAGCCTCTACGATTAAGAGCTGGACAGAGACGCCCGCTATAAGTCTTCGAAGATTCTGATCTTTCCGCTCCGTAAGATGGTACGGAAGCGGCCTAATACAAGTCAACCAGCATCCACCCAAGTCCGGTTTTTACCCAGAAACCCAAATGTTGCCAATGAAGTCTGCGTCAGTTGTAGAACTGTGTTTTACTTTTATTAGAGTTCAAATTTAGTAAGGATTGTACTTAGACAGGCAAAAGCAGCGCGTATTCGACAAATGCGCGCAAACCATGCATTATCCAGCATGTATCCAGTTTAATAAGAACAAACAGACGTGTTCTTCATACTCTCACCGTTCAGCAGAATCAGAAGCTTATGCAGGTATAGTAACAGCTGCTGCAGTTGTACAGAGCGGGTTCAAAGACGTTTTAATGTCTCGGAACAACAAATAAATCATGCTGCAAAAAAACGCCAATCCATAGAATGACAGTAGATTGGAAGCCAACATCTGAAGAATCCATAACTAGCGATAGTTTTTTTTTTTGGATCAAAAGAAGATTCTACTGATGAATTGGCTGCCCTTCGTGGGAGGACCACCAGACCCAACCACGTATCAATCACCACACTATTGTCACACTGAGGGATCTCAGAGATGCTGTGTTGTCTCACGTCCCGTATTCACCAGATCTTCAGCTGATATAATCAACGAGGCAGTGCGCGGTGAAAAACTTTCTTCTAACAACAAGCTTCAGTCGTGCTCTACACAAAGGACAGTTTAGGGGGAAAAACCAATTGTACTCAAATAAACAGTAAATATATAAAATTGTACGACGAGAAGTACAAGTTGCAGGTGTTTCAGTTCCATTTGGACTACGCACGAGATCAGCCACTAAGGTACTTTCAAAATACTCTTTTTATTGGCTCCTTCAAAAGCCTGAAATATGCTTATTTTCTACTTTGCATTTAAAATACTCAAAATGCAAACAAATCACGCCATTACATTTCCCAAATGAGGACAATTATTACAAAATAAAAATAAACTGGGATTTTTCCGTTAAAACCAAGTAAAATGATCAAAATATAATTGTTAAGTAATTAAGAGACAAGCGCAGACTGACCAAAGAATAAACTTAAAAAGCCCTTTACCCCACGCTTTAGATAAAAAAATTAATAACTTGTATATTGAGAGAGAAAGGAGAAAGAGCTAACCGGGCTGGTAAGTGGGAATGATACTGACAAGGAATAAAAATCCTGAAAAATAAACTGAAACAAATAAGAGTTAAGGTACTTTACCTTACTTTACTAACCGAGAAATAAATGGTTTGATGACAACTGTAAGATGACTTTACAGGAGTAAAGAAATAAAAACTGAAGATGCTAAGTCAGAAGACGATGGGAAGTGAAAAACAGTTTAAAGACAAGAAAAGATGGGTGAAGAAACTAACCAAACAACAGAAAAGAGCCACGCACCTTAAATAAATTGAGGATATAGAAGAAAGTTTTAAAAGAGGAAAAACGAAAATGTTCTATAAACGAATTAACGAAAGTAAAAAGGGACACTCAAAAAAATGTGGTACACAAATGGCAAGAACATCACATAAAGATTATGGACGATATAGAAATAGAGGAGATAGTACTGAAATACAATAAATCGAAAAAGCAGTAGTAATGTTCAGAAAAATTGTTAACCAACTAAAGAACAACAAGAGCTCTGGAACTGATGGGATCCAAGCAGAACTATTAAAGTATGGGAAAATTGATAGAGTAAGGAAAACACAAGAACTGGTAGCCCAAATATGGCTAACTTATGTAATGCTCAAAGAATGGAGGGAGGTAGTAATTGTACCAATTTACAAAACGGAGGACAAGTTGGAATGTGCTGAATGTCACGTACAAAATACTAGTTAATAAACAAGATACTGAAGAACATCTCAGAGAAAAAGATAGGGAAATATCAGGCCGGTTTTAGACCCCAGAGATCAGTCATCGACCTGATATTTACGCTACGAATGGTTCAGGAAAAAACAAGGAGGAAGAAAATATAAATACACACTCTTTTCATAGATATTAAACAGCTTATAACTGTATAGATCGCCAACAGCTGTACATTGCCTTGGAAAAAAATATCTTTGGCAGAAGCTGAAAGAAAAGCAAAAAAAGGAGTCATCTCCGGTAAGTTTAAAATGCTAAAAGGGCTTCGGCAAGATGACCCTCTGTCACCAACTCCAATGTGGTTTGGAGGTAATCACAAGAAGAGTAAAGGTCAAAACATATCGGCGTATCTTCTAGGGTCTTAACGATATTAGCTAGAACACAATAGAAACTAAAATGAGTCTTTTCAAAGTTCGGCCTAAAAGTCAACCAACAAAACACAAAATAAAGACAACAACAGTGATAGAGCGCATAGAACCCTAAGAATTTCAAACAACCAGCAAAACACTGAGCATAGCTTTAAGTGGCGAGCTTTAATACCTAGGGACACAAATAACAAGCAGGGGGAGTTAGGGTAAGAAGTAACACTAGGTGTTCGCTATTAAGGGACAAAAAAGGATCGTCGTGGACATCTAAATTGCAGATACACGAATTAATAATAAGGTCAGTTGTGACGTGTGGTTCGAAAACGTGAGTGTTGACGGACAGAATAAAAGAGTAGGTAGAGAAATGGGAACGAAGAATGCTAAGAAGAATCTATGGGGGCATAAAAATTCAGAATACGTGGAGAAGAAAAACAAATGAAAAACTATATAATCTCTACAAAGGTGTCCCAGTGACAAAAATTATTAAACAAGGAAGATTAAGATGGTTGGGACGCCTGTCAAAAATAAACCACAGTAGAAGCAAAAAAGGAATAGAAGAGAGAGGCCTTCTAGGACGTGGTTGGAAGATATCAAAAGTGACCTATTAGAAATGGAAATAACAGAGAATTGGGGGGAATTAACGAGGGACATGAAGAATTGAAGAAGATCGTTGCCTTAGCCAAGAGCCTTTGAGGCCTTTGCGTTTATAAATATATATTAAGAGGGTAACCCAGTACACAAATTATCAAGACATTACATATGCAGTATGTCCAGAAAAATCGTTAGCTCTACCTACTGACAAATTATAGCGGTCTAAACAATACCACTTGTATCCATGTTGTTACTTTAATAGTATGAAGCGAAAGATCGATATTAAATTTTGTTCTAAAGTGAAGAAGCAATTTTTTATCGTATACACGTGTATTTGAATGGACGAACGGATAGGGCAAATAAAAGTCTGTTTGCTCACCCCAAAAACCAAATAGCAGTATTGGGCCTTATTCTGTGTAATTATTTTTTTACTTGTCCAATAGTTATGCAACAGATTAGCAAATTCTCCAAGATCTTTAACATTTACTTTGCCTTACTTGAATGTGCCCAACGATGTATCTATGCCACATTATAATAAATACTTTTGCTACTCAAGCCTCGTCTAAAAACTTTTCGAACATACTGAATATGTGTTATGAAAATTAAATTTCCCCTTACCCCCTGGAACTGAATAGCCTTTTTCCAAAATAAACAAATTCAAATAAATAACCCCTTATGCCAACAGAACAGAGAGAGACGAGGGAAACCACTAATCAGTAGTACCTCTACACGAGCCAATTGCACTTGTTAGTTTTCTCACAAATTACAAAGCCATTTTCTACTCCTTTCCCTTACGAATGGATGCTCACTGAATAAATGTTGCATTAGCTCCTTTCTACTCCCTAAGCGTATCGCGTTCTCAGCAAAACTAGAAAACTCGCCCAGGCTTTGCCATACCAACGCCACTGTTGATTTTTCATTTTAAAATCAAACCTGGGGTTTTACGTGAACAAATTTAATTACCGCAATGTTTAAATATTAGTTCAAGCGCTTCTATTGTAGCAGGTAATTAAATGTAGGGGTAATACAAGGGATTAAAACGCGGGTTTGCGAGCAATACATTTCCCGAATGGCCTTTCCAAGTTTTCTGGCAAAATTTGTAGTAACCTAAAGTGTACTCATGTATCTCGATAACACTGTAAAGTACAAAAAATAATTCTCGGATCAAAAAAATCTAAAAATAATTAGTACAACTGAAGTCAGTTTGTGCAACTAAGAGACTTAAAAGTGTGATATGAAACTCGAAGTCGGCAAAGCAATGGGAATGCTGGCAAGTTCACGAACCCGTCCATTGTACAACTTTTACCGTACAGGAACTGGATGATATTGGCGCCAGGCCGTGTTAGAACGGCTGGCGCCGCTTGATTAATACTCTCCGTTTGTCCGCTATTTCCAGCTTTCCAGGCTCCACTTATGGGCAGCCGATCTGCGTTACGACCGCACGCATTTCAAGCAGGGCGCTTCTAATTAACTTTCTATTCTCCGCTAATCCGGGCAGCAATTGCGAACGCGTACGCAGCCGGGTTTGCGGCCTGGCGCAGCATTGAAATCGCGCGTGCAGCGCGCCGCTGCGGATGAGCGGGTCGGCGCGATCTCCAGCCGGAAGTTCCGGAACTGTAATAATGGGACGGCCGGAAGCCGGGCAGTCATCGGCGGCGAGCGGAAGCTTCCCCGAAGCGCCGATTTTCGTGCCAGCGCTCGTTTCCTAAATCCCCGGCCCAAGCTCTTGGAAAAGCGCGCACGTAACTGCAGCTGCATTTTCGGCGGGGACTTTCAGGTAATTGCTACCGCACGCATGCCCAGCAGCTTATTCATATGGAACCCGCAGCCGCCGCTGTCTGGTTATTTCGCAAAAATGGAATAAAGCGGCCTGCTCAGAATGGCCAAATAGTTATTGTAACACATTTTGCAGTTTGTTGCACTCTGGCTTCCCACGTGTTCTAGAGCACGCCTAGGAGCGCGACGTGCCCGGCTTCGAAGATGCCGAAGGAAAATGGACGAATTCCTGCGCCGATTCACCTAATTCTAACGCAGGAAGACTGCTACGCACCTAGTATACACTAATAAGTCACGTCAAAGAAGGATGAAGTTTGAAAACAATCGTTTTAAGTTAACTATTATAAATACTTAATTGTTCTTCAATTGCTGTTCGTTTTCTACCGTTTAAAGACAAATTAAGCCATTAAGTCATTAAATATAGAAAATAGCAGATCTGTTTTGGTTTTTGGGTTCTTTTTAAATACAATAAAGGACTGAACAGCAAAAGTCAATGGAAATGTTTAGTCAAAAAATAAAGGCCTTGGGCAACAAAACAAAACTACGAGCAAAAAATTCATCGATTACTGTCACGGAGAGTTTCAACGTATCCAAAGCAACCATCTTAATATTGGAAATCAAAAACTTGACAGATAAAGAGAAATAAAAGGAGCTTTGGGCTGAAGGTTATGGTCCTCTAGCAAAAGCATCGTACACCACTTCTTCTTGCAAGCTGTGAAACAACCACGACAACTCAACACCAAAGCTGCGAAAATTAATGGGGTTGGGCTACAAAGTCACGCCTCACTTTCCTAGTTCACTTGACCTTTGACCAACAGATTCTATCTTTTTTGTAGCCTGGGCCATCTTATGCAAACCCAACAGCATGCTAACCAAGATAATAAAAACCAAAACAATCAATTATTTTGTAAAATAAATACTTCTTGGTTCAAAATTACCATTTTTACCCTACAAAATTCAACATTTCATTTGACTTCCAAAATACAACCAAAAATTTTCTGGATTATTACCGAAATAAAGATACAAGATATACATTACACGACGAGTGCTCAACAGTATCACTATGTATAGACAGTACCTCAAAAATAAAAAGGCTACTCCATCTAACCCTACTTTTAATGGACTATAATGTAGCTTTCTAAGTAAATTAAATTAATTCTTGGAAACACACTTAGGTAATAATCCAAGAGACTGTCACCAATGTTAGAAGTAAAGACAAAAGAGTAATATTTGATTAATAATGTGGAATATTCGATATTGAAAAAGCATTTGCCGAGTTTTTTGATCTATTGATTGAACATTTTCCATAGAACTACTGAAAATTTAAAAAATTGATCTGGTTTATAGATTTGGTCATCATATAGTCCATATCTCAGTTATCATATCACTGTCTTGACAGAAGCACGACGATCGACAGTGTCTACTCGTAACCTTGCAATAGCACACTAATATAAAACATTTCTGTACTTTGGATGACTAAACTAAATCATTACTTTACCAGAGAGTCATATTTAATCTCAATTTCAACGCTAGCTCACTTATTCTAGAATTAAGAATGACACGTTCTTTAGAACATGATCTGCGTTTGTTGAACAACAGTTTTTGTCAAGTCTTTTACGATTTGTTGGTAAGAACGTAACATTCCAACACACAAACTTGATTTTGGTTAAACTCTTGATTACAACAAGCTCCAGCAACTCTGCTTTTATAGTTGTGTCAGTATTACTATGTAAGAGCAAAAAGTACCCTCATCATCATTGGATAACAAATTATCATCAAGTTTCTTGCGATAAAGAGCGTAAAACAGGCCAAAATTTTGAGAAGACCTAAGACTCAGTTTGGAAGCAACGCCTAAGAAGATTTAATTTTTAATTAGAGTTGTTATTCTTCTTCACGACAATGCCCCGCGTCATACAGTTGTAGATGTGCAGTAGACTATACTTGAACACCTTCCCTACAGTACGGTCTTATCTCCCTGCAATTATAATTTGTTTGTATTGTTATTAATAGCATTTGAAAGGCAGAGGTTTAACGTCCCTGATACGACAAAAGCAGAAACACATTTTCTCCTGAGAGACTTCTAAGTCAGATTAAGCAGAAAAATAACTTTAGGTGTTTGTATCTTTATGATGGTTGTGAAAGAATAGAGCCAAAAAATATATTAATAAAGTTTTTGCACTTTATTACACTGTCGCGTTCCGAACAACACTTTCTTTGAAACTATTTTCAAGCCCAGGCAGCCCATCGCCCACGTGCAATCAATTGCCGCCGAAATCGAAGGCCCAACCTGATCGTCGGCCCATCTGGACCATTTCCATTCTGAAGCATCAAACCACATCGAAAGGCTCGAAAGTCTAGACAGCCCGTCGCCCTTGTGCGGCCAAAGATCTATATGACCATTGGCTTGCAAGAATCGGATTTTTAGCAACTGAAGTATAATTAAAGCCAGATATTAATAAAGCCCTCGTCAAAACATTCGACCATCTTGTTCTTAATGGTCTTGCCAAGTGGTTTGGTTCATTTACGACTTTGGTTGGTTCACTCGGCTGGAAACTGATTGTGACTATTTTTGCTTTAAATTTGGTTTTTGTAAGTTACGAGATGACACTTGAAGCATCAACTTCAATAAACATTCTAGTTTTTGTGAGTGCAATCGAAGGATTGAGAAAGCTTTCAGTTCCTACATACCAAATATTACTGTTGTTCTGAAGATTTCACCCCAAATTGTAATTCGTGTCCTCTAGAAATCTTGATACGGTTTTCTACAATTTTGATCCTTGTAAGGCACAGAAGGGGGAAAGTGGAAGCGTGGCAGTTCTTTTTTTACAAAAAGTAACATCAGATGGACAAAGTTCAAGTCGGTATATATTTAATCTATGAAGACAAATGTTTAATTCGTCAAATATTTGTGTTCCATTATTTCTGAGCCTTTGCCGTTATTATTATCACTTGTCAATCTAAGACGGCGTCTATATTAAGTTTTCTTTAAAGCTCTTACTGAAAAAATCAAATAAATGCCTTCTCCAATAGCTGGTATTTAGTTTTATCAATCAAAATCACTGTTCTATATTTGCAGCTAAATATTGTTCTTGTTTTTTTTGCTTAATAAAGGGCAATATTAAGATTGCTCCTTCAAACCATGTCTATTTTAAGTCTCAAGTAACGATTCCAATGGGGCTCATAAAAAAACAATTGCGAGCTAAGGCGTGAGCAAGATGGAAGCAAAGATAGTACGATGCAACAGATTGCGGAGTGCTTTAAGTGACATACCGGCAAGCTTATCAGAGAGAATGGCAACTTTCAGCCTTACCTAATAAGAATCCGAAAATTGACGGAACTAAAACAAATACGCGTATGAAAAGGCCAGAACAGAGAGGATTCTCATTACAAGCGGGTGGAGATAACCACGAACATGAAAGGAGGTCGAAGAATTTTCGGAAGTGCGCGAGTAATGTTCTTGCAGTATTCGCCGAACGTTGCGCGAGATTACGTGGAGACGCGCGGGGTTGGACAAATTAATGCTGGTGCGAGCTGCAAACTTTTGGACAATAAATAATGAACAAATAAAGACTGCGGCTCAGATTAAGGTAGATTAGACTGTCTTTGTAATGTAAATGTTAGAAGAACTCAAGCAATCAACGGCTTTGTGCCGCTTGCCTTAGATTTTCATGGTTTCTCTGAGTCAGGTTTATAGTGTAAGAACAGCAATTGCAATTGCGGTAGCGCTGATGTAGTATCACAAGGCAGAGAATCAGCCTTTATTAATAACAATGATGTACCGGACATGTTTTTTGTATAGTTGGATTAATAAATTGTATGCCAGCTTGTGCGGTACAAACTGGAAACGGATCTTCCAATACCATATTTTTGGTAATGCTCGATTACTCTGCCATCAATCATAAAGTCAGTTGCTGATCTCATGCCAGCAGTTGTCGCACTCCCTAGATCATGTCTAAAATTCTACAAACGTGGTTTATCTTCCTACCATGAAGGCGTTCGAACTAACGGTTTCCGTTCACAAACATTTAATGAGTCACTTTGAAACGGAACTTGATGTTAATTCGTTGCTCCATTGCACCGTGACCCTACCTCTCATACTGACTACATTCAACCGACCGCAGCGGGTTTACCCTAATGGTCACATTTATTACACGCTAGATGGCGCTTCTCGAAGTATCTCTGGATAGTTATGGACATGCGCGTGCCCTGGCCCATGTCACCATTGCGATATCGAGCTAGTCGCCGAGGTTTTTAAGCACGCCTCGTACAGCCATGTGTTACTGTGGGAATCCCAAAATGGAAACTTCGTTGGCTGGAAACTAATTTACAAGGCTGCATATAACCTAGTGCGACGAAACAGCAATTGACCGAGAAGCTTAATCTGCAATAGTTTACAAACATTTGTAAAGCAACGCATGTCTAAATTAAGTACATGGGTTCTGCACCAATAGAGAGACATGACTTGACAGCAGCGCATACTGATGTGTTTGTCTTGCTGAAGATTAAAAATGTATTTTGATTACCATTGTCAGTGGGTTAGTACGGTAATGATACTTCAAGCTATACCAAGGCAAAATCTTCATCCTTGTAAACTTCCATGTGTACGGTGAGATATAATAAAATCTTAAAAGCTAATTCAAATAATAATCCAAGATATGTATAGTCAAAAATTAGGTAAAATGATAACGAATTAAAAACAATTCACTTTGGTCGACACAATACAGACAAATACTGCAGAATTAGAAAACTACCTGAGAAATCACACAATATCCTATACGTTCCCACTATATTGTACCTTACTTTATTATTATTCATTATTAATCTGGAGAAACTAAGGACTTCTGAGAATACAATTCCCAATAAAGTAGAATCATAAAGAATCGTTATAATTGTTTAAAAAATATACTAAAACATTTGTTTACAACGTCATTACCAACAGGATCTTTGGATAGCCGCTATACAGGGCCCGTCAGGGAGGTGTTACATTTCTCAAAATACTCTCTTTAATCCAGATGTTTTATGTCATTTAAGAAACATAAAGCGCAAATACAAAGAATGTAATTCATGTGTGAAAAATGTCCCCATCGAAGTGGCGACTGTCCTTGCCCAGCCAGGTAGATGAAAAATTTGTCCATCCTCCTTTCAAGCGTGGAATTGCTCGAATTACTCGAGTTATGGCTTCCAAAAGAGCTTTAAGGACCCATGGTCTTTCAATATAAATCTGAGGTTTCAGGTAACCCCATAAGAAATAATCACAAAATGAAAGATTTGGTGATAGAGGGCCAATCCACATCCCCACGTAAAAAAATAAGGCACCCTGATAAATTTTTCCTTAAAAAAGCCATGGATTTTCTTGAGGCATGGCAAGTAGCCCCATCTTCTTGAGGTCAAATCTTATCGAGGGCTATCCGATGTCTTCTCAATACAGCGCGTCTATTTCCTCGGAAAAAGTATAATGAAAATAAGCCTCATCACTCGTTATCCAGGTTTTTTCAAACGTAAATCGCCATACGTAGTTATTTTCCTTCTGTTCGTGAACCATGATAATTTTATAAGGTAGAAAATAGAGGTCAAATAGCAGAATTCGTCTCAAAACCCTCCCTGTTGAACCCTGTATTTGCACTCTCGCTGTAGGATAATACAAACATACATCAGATGAACAGCAAGCTTTACAATGCAAGAAATTGGAACACGAGTTTAATGAACATGCAAAACGTAATCATTACTAGTACAGAAATATTAAAGAGAGAAAGCACCAACAAGAAAACCAACAATATTCCTCCTCCTCAAAGATAATTATCCATCTACAGAAATAGTCGGATTTTTTTATTCAGCAAAGCCAAGGTTCGAGATCAACGTCCCAACTCGCGAGGCTGAAATCGCCGTCTTCCTAAAATAGAGATTAGCTATCACCAAGGCAGCCTTAATTCTCTGAATTCATAAGATTGGTGAAGTTTCAAGGAGAAGGTCCGTCAAACATCACATAATCCGGGTTGGCTCGTGTTATACGTAAGAAAAGCTGTTACAGATTTTGTCACGAACATAGACTGACCTTGGATTAAATGTCTTAAAACATCTGGTGCCGCTATTTGCTCCCACCCTTAAGTTCTCATAAAGCTACTATGTAGACTGTGTGAATGCAGCTGCGGGAGCATAGAATGCGGGTAGATCTAATTAGCTCGATCTACACGTAGGCTAATGACAACTGCACAGTCATCGGCTGACGCACTCGATTCAACCAACGGCCGGCCGGACAATATCGCGCCGCGGGAGCGGCAGATGAGCGAAATCGAACAGCCCGACAAAGCTAATTAAGGTCCATGAACTCACCTGAATCCACGACGTGCTGCCAGGTGGGGAACCTCTTCTTCACCCGCAGGGACACCCTCTGCAAGGTGATCACGTACGCGAGGACGGCGTACCGGACAATGTTCCTCCGCATCAGTCTTTGTCTTTCGTCCTGGAAAAGGTAACGGCCGCATTAATCGAAAATCCGGCGGCGGCTAGGAAATAGCGGTTCTGGTCCGCATAACCAGCTGCATCTAGCAGCTATTTATAGACGCGGAGCTGCAGAGTAATAACTGCGTCTGCACTTACAACACCTATGAATAAATGTGAAAGGTTAATGTTTCCCTGTGCACACATTCCGCTGACTCACTGCTAAAAGAGCAATTGGAACTAGATGCCGCTTAGGTCCGAGCCTTCAAACCAAAAGGAATACGTGACCCGGTTCTTTGCTTGCATCCTTTTTTAGTTAGAAAGCAAACACAAAATTTGAAAAACCAAAATGACTTAAATCGAAGGTGAAAACAGAAAAAAAGGAATTTGCTGTGTACTCTTCGAATTTAGCAGTTTTACCAATGTTAATAGAGAAAGTTTGAACCCAATTCTGGTTAATTCGCCTGCCTTGTTAGTCTAAGATTGCAAAATTTGAATAAATTTGCTAAAAGTCAAACCGCACAATTTTATCGGGCCAATTACCTCGTTAGCATTTTCTGCTTGCAAGTGCATTTTTGATTTCGACATTTTTGTAGTGGAAACTTTTCTGATTTTTGAACCGCACCGTTCAAAGCAAATTTGATTTTTTTAAATAAATGCGACAGTACTCTTAGGTCAAAATTGTATTTTAAATGTTGCGTTTCGTTGTACTCGTACAACTCGGCTGCTTTTCTACTTGCTCAAAGATTTTTACGAGGTAAGACCTTAAAGTGACATAGTGACTAGGCTCCACTAATAATAGAAACCTTAATGTCAGATAAAACTTCCAGCTGCCGATTTGTCTCAGTCACGTAGCAACAATCACTGGAGTTGGTAATGTTAAAAATCAAGTACCGGGCCTTAATTTAATTTCCTCCCAAAGGTCTTCGTCCCAATGATATTGAACAATGTTTTAATTGTGTAAGGTGAATATTTACCTTAATTTCCCTGTAAAGGAATAGGTCACACAATTTCATTTGGGCTAAGAAATCATCGGAAGAAAACATTGCCCTTGTTGACCATGCGGTTCAAAAACAGCAACGTGTGACAGTTTTTAAACCTCTATCCCAACAACAAATAAGAAGTTCTTCAATCCTTTGTCAGAGGGGAGAAAAAAGAGTCAATGGAATGACACAGACCGGGGAAAACAACAAGAAAAGACTCAATCGAAAAATAGATCAGATACGAAGAGAATTTTGCTAATTGATTTTAAGGAAAAACGGAGAAACGTAATAACCTCAGGTTACTGGATACATTACGCGACGTTATCAAGGAAAAGGGGAGTGTCTTCTGCACGATAACGCCCCTGTCTCTAAGATTTTTAAGGACTGTGACTTTCAGAAACTTCTCCACCCAGCCTACAGTCTAGACTTAACCCTCTACATTTAAAAATGAAGCAAGACCTCTGGGATAGAAAATTTAACGATGAAGAGTAACAGGAGGTTATTTTGGAGCATTTTGCAGATAAAACTTACCAAAGATGCTAATTACGAGATGTAAAAATGTGTTGAAATGAAACACATGGACACCACACTGAGAAGTGACCCCGTTGTTTTATTTTTGTACGGCGCCTGCAATATTGGGCCGGAAATTTTTGCCGCTTACCTCATAAGCTTTTACTCTCATTAAAATGTCATATACTTTCACTGCTTGATGAAACAAAATTCCCGAGTGTTGCATGCGCATGGTAAATATCCCAGACTGAGATCGGAAAACTAGAGGTGTAGTGGCCGTACAGCCGTTATTAGTTCCCCGTTAAAAAATCAATCGGTCGTTTACAGTTTATTTTACGCATATTCCTGGAAGAGAGACATAAACGTAGTTCCTTGAAGTGACATTTAAGAGCTACTTAGCATATTTCACCAATTTTAACTGTTTTACTGCATTAACCTTAATTTTAAAGTATTTCGAATTGGCGACTGTCACACACAAAGTCGTAGTTTCGTTTCTTATTGCCACATAAGTTTGCTTTTCCCTAACGGTCCTGATATTTAGTTTTTACTTAAAAGCTTGATAATTCAGATAATAATGCATCTCCACTATTTGTTTCTTAAACTAAAAAATTGTTGATAAACGGAACATCCTACAAATTATTGGAGAATAGGCGGAAAATGATAATTTGAAGTGACTGATCAGAGGAACACAGTGCGGATAGAAACTCTGGACCAAGCTCTTGAATTGGATTTTTGTTCAAATTGGTGAGGCAAGCGTTTTCACGTTATAATAAAGTTCTGCATTGGCAGTGTTGTTATTTTTAAGCATCTCGTGGTACATTACGCCACCCCAAGTCCCACGCAGATCAATATTTAATGTAACTCGAGGTATTGTTTGCTCATAGGGACCCAGTCATGCTTCTGTTATCTCTAAAAGAGCGGTGCCACACGTAGGTAGCCAACAAAACAATTCAAGAGCACACACCGACAATCTTATAGACTATGTGAGAACCTAGAGAATTGTTAAGAGTGATACAAGCCCAGATGACGTGAATAGTAATACTGCCAAAAACTTCAACAAAACACAAATGGCAGACAATTAAAAAAAAGATGTTACTAATTATAAGAAAATAATAGAACATCTTATTCAGGCTTTCGAAAAAGAATTGCAGACTCCTGCAAAAAACTAATGCGACATCTCAAAGATGAAAGCATCATTCATTACACATATCAGCTAAAAGAAGAAAAAGCATATAGGAGCCGTCCAAAACTAACATCACTTTATTCCAGTAGATGTTATCATAAAATCCGTAACATCATAAGTATTCGCTACAGAGCAGTTAAACAGCCTCTTCTTCTCTTTATGTTATCCGAACTAAATAAAGTAAAAGCAATAATTCTTTCAGTTGAACCCCCCTTATACATGAAATATCAAACTTACGAAAACATATTGTAATTAATGGGTGGTGGACTCAAAACCTGGATATGCAAAATATTCCACAACTCCAACTAAAGTGTTCTTTATGTAGTAGATATCACCTGGCCAATTTTAAATGCCGCATATCAATTAGTATCACCAAATAGTCTGGTGTAATGATTTGTAACTTAAATGCCATTTATTGGTCCACGCTAATTTGAGTAGCACTTTCTCCGTGCTAAAAGTGGCTGCGTAAGATGCCATTCGCAAGCGCTCTCGTTTTCATGCCCGTCTTCCAGAACAAATTCTTGTAACTTATGCATTCGTCCTTGAAGCGCCGATTTGTTGGTTGTTAAAGTTTGTTGCCGTTTTGTTTGCGTGCTTTCACCTGCTTCCTATTCATGGGTAATTAACTTGCCGATTTTTAGGCGAGTCGGACATGAAAAGAGCTAAACCAATTTTGCTGCTTATTATCACAATATTAGGCTTTCGATTAAAAAACCGCATATATGATTGGTTTCGACCAAGGAATGCCGACAATCTATAGAATATGGAGGGTTCACAAACTTGAACATTATTTCGCAGATTAATGTGGTCAAGAGTCTCAGCAATAAAAACGTATTGGTAAATTAAAGTTTCAAAAAGTGTTATAAACAACAATGAAAATATAAGATAAATAAGAATAAGAGAAAAATAGAAACTCTTAGTAATTTTTAATTGGACTGAAAAATGTCCCATAAGAACCTTAATCACTTTTTGCTCCTTTTGTGTCTAGTATACAAGGATCACTGAGAATTAGGGTACATTTCTATGAAATAGAGCCACAATTTTCTTAGTGATATCATAACAGATGAAGAAAGAGTATAAAAAAGTGGGAAACTGGTTAGACTAAATTTGTAGAACTTAATAGCAGCCATGCTAAAAAATAAGATGTTTTTTTCAAAAATAAATGGTATTTAGCTTAACTTGCTTACAAGTGGGTGAGTTGAAAAGCTCATGGGTGTTGTTCTTGGTCCTAACTAGAAGAGATTTGGGGATAGAGATAAAAACCCTACTCTGTAAAAAAATAAAGGGTTGTGGAAGCTGAATACGATATGGTCGGATGGAACAAAGGAAGAAAATCAAACGCATGAAGAAAGGACAACAATTTAAATAACTTCACATAAAATCTCATATTACTGTATAAAATAGAAGCGTAGAAAATACCTATCCAATGTGAAAATCTTTGGAACATACTGCGTGAATATAGATTTAGATAATTTTATAGTAGATATAAAATAAGGGCCCGAATCTTTAACTTTTAAAAAAAACTTGAGAGAAGGAAAAAACGAAATACAATACAAAAGTACTTAAAAACTAAAATACAAAGAAACAAGACACTGAAAAATAGTAGTCCTACTAACTAAAACGACAAATGAGCAATGAAGACCAACTAACCAAATAATTGGAATAAAACAAAAACCAAAGTATTAAGATTGATACTGACCATGCTAAGAAGAATACAAAAATAAAAGAAGAAAACACGTATCCATAAAGCAAAGAGGGCCTACAGTAATTGGAACAGTAAAAAGAGGCAAAAAAGAAACAAAAAATGTAATAAAAATTTAAAAAGGAATTTTAGATGAATAACAACGGTAAGAAAAGGACAAAGAAGGTATGCTACTAAACAAGCAAAAAATCTTTGTCAAGTGGCAGAGCATTTTATTAACATTTCTAATTGCAAAGGAAAGAGTGAAGAGGAATCCGAAATGAAAACAAAAACAATACACCATGAATACAGAACTAAAGAACTAATACCGTCATTTCGGAAAATAAAAAAACAACAACCATTTAAGGAGGCTCAAGATACACTGCAACATAAATGCATCAAATTGTGATCGAAATCTAAAATTCTTATACAACGAAAATGGCAGAAAGAAATAATTATCATGCGAAAATAACTATTAAATATCAGATGTGCTATATATAGAAGCGTTAACTGCTCAACTGCAAATATTTGCAACATATCAGATTTTTGGTTACCATAAATACTAGGAAAAAGCAGAATTTAACATAACACCTTTTTTATATTTTAAAGCAACTTACGTTGGTATCTTTGGAGAAAAATTATAAGAAGATATGGAAGATTTAAACATTGATATATAATTGATTAGATTCGCCCAAATAACAAAGACTAGTGCACCTTATAATATGAAGGATCAATTAAATATAAACAGGATTTTTTTTAATGCCTTAGTGCTTCTAAGTGTTGTAGGTAAAAGTAACTCCCTCACGGAGTACCAGGTCCGGATGTAGAATCTTCGCCCTACCGGGTGGGGTGTTGGTTGGGTTCCGATGGTATATAATACATAACAAATAAAAATGCAAGATGAAAAAAGGCATGTACCTAACAAGCAGTCTATTCAAAATAAAATTTTTGACAATTTGTGGTGTGAGCCCCGGCCCTGTGAGTACCTCGCACTTCGCTTCTTTAACCAGCATCACGATGTTTGATATGCAACAGATTATTATCAAGTTTCTTACAAAAAATTACCCAAAACCGCCAGAAATTTGAGAAGACTTAAGACACAGTTCAGGGGCAACACCATTAAGGAGACAAGTGCAGGCGTGGCGTAAAGAAACAAATTTTGGAAGTCAAGAAACAGTTGAGAAAGGTCACTGACATCGCCCAAAGACCAGCATGACCGAGAAGAATATTCCTATTGTTTGCTGTTTTCTCAAGGATGACCACATTGTCAATAAAAACAAAAAACTAATACTTCTGACATTACTGTATGCATCAGAGATCTGAAAACTGAAAAGAAACTTTGGAATTCTTCCAATGTATTTATTAGAATAATATATGGATGCATCATAATAAACTTGAGCTATATGATATCAAACCATCTAAAAAATAGAAATATTAAAAATGAAATGAACCGGCTATATAGTAAATATAAAAAATCTTACAAAGGAAAAACGCCAGAAGATTAAAAAAATAAGGAAGGTCAAAATCAAAATGGTTGGATGAGTTAGGAAAGAAATAAAAATAATTATTACATCGTCTTGAGCATTATATTAATATCAAACCATCATAGTATGTTGCAAGCATAATTTTCTTTATCTGAAAAAGTTAAAAAAATTGCCTAAACCTACCATTACGTATACTTGATATTTGGAAGAATTATTTATTCTTTTAGACACTAAAAGCCTAGTCACCGAATTGTTCCGAGGACTAACTTCTGAAGTCAAAATAAGCTACAATAATGCAATTATTGCTAAGGATCTTGGGTTTCAAGAACCTAAATCCTAAACAGCTGCCCAAATTCAACAAAAATTAAGGCTTTGTTCTAGAATACACAGAAACACCCTCAAGCAGTCTAGTTTTATTTAGACCACTAGAAAAACTAAATTGTTCCGTGAGGAAATGCAGAAAAATAACTTCGCACGTTTGTAACTTTATGGTGATTTAATAAATTTTGAAAAAGTACATGTGTATGTTTAATTTGCCCTAGTAGATTATCTTCACAATGAAAAGCGGAAGATTTTAGGACACAAACCAATATGATAATGCATGGTAAAGATTTATAGTCGGCCGAGCATGGATGAGGAAAAATAAAAAAGAGGTCCTAAATCAGCAGCCAAATCTAAAAAAACAGACAAAATTTAAAGATTAATTGTTAAATTCGCCTACCATACTTCCGGAAGAGTAGAAGAAACTGAAGGTAAAGAACAAGAAAAGGCTGAAAATGAAAAGCAATGACTGGTTGAAGATCCAACCAGAAACAAATAAAATTTATGATAAAATTAATGTTCTAAAAACATACAAACATCCCCAACTACCAGTTCAAACAAGACAATTATTTAGAACAGTTCTAAAAAATATTCACTACCTCTAAATCCTACTAATATGGTAACATACAAAGCAGTCACCAAACGTTCATTACAATTTTTTATGTTGGGTTACAAACCACCGCAAACAATAATGAAATATACAATGCAGACCATTTAATGAACTTCATAGTCAAATTTGAACCACCTCACCTTAAAAAGCCATTCACACAGCTTGGGGCGCCAAAGGTATGGCCATACTAGGAAATTCTGTTATCGCAGCCCAAGATCGCTGGCCGTTGCCAAGAGTAAAATGTATAAATTGTGAAGATAACCATCCGATTAACTATAGAGGGCGTGCAGTTTATAAAGATGTCTAAAAGAAGAAATTTATACCTCTGAGGGGACGACAACTGAGTGTTGGGGCATTCCAGGTACCAATAAGCTAAAATCATGAACAAAACAGGGGCAAACGCCAAACCAGACACATCAGGATCAACATTAATCGTTAAACCAAATAACTTCTAAATTATGATGACCAAACTAATGGAGAATATAGATACTGTTCTAAACTTCCTTACTAGTATAATTTCTAATAGTTAACACACTTCGTCTAACCACCTAAAACGCCAAAGCTTTAGTAAAACATGATCAAGAGTTTTAAATAAACAATAATATTAATACAATGCTAAAAGATTATTTAAAAATTCCAAAATATTCGACAGCGACACCCAACATCCGGGCGAAACTGCATAGTGGAACGGCCATCATAATCAAAAATACCAGAAACAAGAGTTAACAAGTGCAGACTACCAGGACCGTCATGAAAGACTAGAACGAGTAACAAATTATCATACCCCAAGAGCAAAAATTATCAAAAAATACTTTAAAACCTTCTACGAAACATGTGGTCACCATTTCATAGTAAGGAGAAATTATAACGCAAAACCATACAGTGGAAATCCATACTAATTACATTATTAGCCTACAGAAGAAAGGTGCAGGATGTAATAGTTACCGCTTACCGTGGGACTAAATTATAATTATCTCCTGATTATATGTCAAGGATCGTCACAATACATATGACTGTTAAAGAACTATTATTCACCCTCTACAAGAGGAAAACTGGGAATTATTTAGGAATCTCTGAGATTCAAGTCTATCATCGACTTTGATACTGAAGACACTAGAAGGTAACCAGAAGCTAAATAAAGCCACCACAGTGTTAAAAACAATATTAAACGATACAAAACATAGTCATTCAGGATTATCTTAACTGACGTAATCCAATAATACCACGGATCAAGAAGAGTAATGAAAACTGAGCAAACAGGGGAGTTGAAAAAGTCTACGCATTTGTGGAACATTTGGAAAAAGCTTTCGACCCATATCCGTCACAACTGTCAGATAGAACCAAACAAAATAGCTTTATCATTAGAACCCTTTCAAATAAGGGAGACCGATATCAACCCAAATAAAGTCCCGTTTCGTAACTCAATGGCGGAAAGTGTTGAAAGAATTTTCATTCTTAGATTAGATTGCCTTCTACCGCAATCTTAAATCTAGGAAAAATCTGTTACCAGTAAGGTGAAAACCGCCCGAGAAATTCCTCCCAGAAAAAGCATGCCCCCTCAGAACAAGCCCAAAGAGTTGTTAAGAAGATTAAGGAAGATCTAGAATCAGGAAAATGCTGCTCAGCAGCATTTTTTATATTTCCCAAACTTTTGTCAAAGTTTAATGGACTATCACCAGATCCTATAGTCATACTTAACAAACAGAATTTTCCAGGTAAAGTTTTAAGGTACTAAAGACACGAAAACGTGTTTTAGAGCCATTACTTTACCCACCACTTACATCTAATAAGGATCCAACAATAGAGTCCTGCAATCTTCGAGGTCATCTAAATCATACCTTATAAGATGAATGTCATATTGACTTTAAACGCGCTTCCTCAACAATATACGGTACAACATCTTAGCTTCAACTGGACGGAAAACTGGCTTGGTGTGTACACATTTAGACCAAACGAAAACAGTTAGGTTTAAACTTCTCGCTAATGGGACAGGTCCTCAGCTGGCACTTGAAAATAAAGCTTTGCCAGTTAGCACGCGCATCAAATATAGAAATTGGAAAAATTTTCAGTAAAAATGCACCGTTCAATTATTGGCGTGCCGTAGTTTGTACCAAACGAAGTAATTCGACATGACCTACAGATAGGTGCTGTGAAAAGCTTATCCTGAGAGGCTTAAAAAACGTTAGACTACCTATTAAGTATATTTTGTACCATTTCTGCCAGAAGGCATTCTGCTTCTACGCCTTTTGCTTATATATCACATAACGTACTGAATGTCCGTTACAAACAAAAATGGATGCCAAAAAAGCACATCTCCTAATCAAACCCTTGACGGACTTGAACATAATCGAATTTGCTACTCACCATGCCTGGAATGCCCGCATTCAGAAAGAGGGCCAATGTGTCAGGCCATGGCAACAATTTGTACTGCTCCCACCACCGCTTAACCACTAAGGAAACGTAGAATCCCAGTACGAACGACATGGGAATAGTCTCACTCTGCTGTCCGAAGTAGTATCGAATTCGTTCGAATACTCTGCAAAATACAAATTGTGACAATGTAGTCACAACTTTTTGATCGACTAGTATACTTACTTTTTTTGTTCATCCGTAGTTAATGCAAATCTATATATAAAGTTAATTGAGTAATATAGAAACAAGTAGGCTACTAGTTCTCGCCACACCAATTTGTACACGCTTCCTCTCCATCTGCAACAAAAAAAGTGTGTCAGTTTGTAACTTTTGTGGCAAAAGCTGCGAGATAGCTTCAATCGCTTATTACTCGTATATACTACAGATGAGTACCAAACACCATACAGCTGTAAGCTGCTGGTACAATCAAAACGCTTATGGACCGAAGCCTCAATTAGCATGTCATTCGCAGGTCTTCTCCGGGAGCGGCGGGCGCTTCGTCGCAAATTACGTTTCAATTAGCTGCACGCTAATGGTAGGCATAAAGCTGCAACGCAGGGAATCAATTAGTGGCGCTTCGGAAAGCTAGTTGTAAATCTACATTCAATTAGCCAGCAGCCGTTTTTCCCCAAGTGGACGTTGGACGTTTTTATATGTTATTAATCAGCGTGCAATTACGCCTTGTCAAGGATGCGCGCTATGACCTCACCTTTGCATCTTACATAAAAATGGCACGGGAGCTGCGCCGCAGTTTGAGCGGTCAAAACGTGCGCTTCTATCTCCTACTGGGAGTCTCTCCATCCCGTACTCTCCCAAATAAATGTTGGCAAAGCTGTGCATATTTTGGTATGAATATCTTGCTTGAACTGCCTCCTGACATTATTTTTTAATTTTAATTTTTTGATTAATTGTTCTATACGAAGTGTACAAAGATATACCAAATATTTCCCATGTATATAGGGGTCAAAATAACAAAATAACAAAATAACAAGATTTTGATGTCAAAAAGGACACTCACAATAATTCACCCAAAGGACAAAGAAGACTCTCCTACTGCTTATCTATCACTAAAGTATTCCTTACTCTTTCAAAGTTATCACCAAATCTTTGTTTCAAAGTTTCAACATGGGTAATTGGTTCAAAATAAAATAAATGCTTCCAGAGATATCAATTCAGAGGTCTTAAGTCAGGGGATCTATGTGACCAAACTGTTGGACCTCTACCAATCCAATCTACCAAGGGTTGAGAAATGTAGTAGAGTATCATCATGCGTAAACCATAGTCTCAATCTTTTTTCGATAGAAATATTCTCGAGCAAGAGGGAAATTGTCTATTCCTCAACAAATCAAAGGAACAATCAGCGATTATGTCTACCCAAATCTTTATAAAAAATGGCTGCTGGTGTCTCCATTAAAGTTATAACGATTTTTAGCTTGGCAAAAATATTTATCACGGAAAATGAAAATAATGTCACGGCCAAAAATTTGTCCTCTAAATTTACTTGAAGCTTAACACACATTTAGTAATTTTGGAGACGTGCACTGATTATTATGTACTTCTTAAACATTTGAGTATGCAATGCCTAATTCTGCTACAACGCGGATGTTCTCCAACAAACCCAAGAGCCGCTACCTGCAACGCATGCGCACCTAGTTAGGATAGGGTCGTGCAAAAGAACGTATGGTCTGAAGTAAGTGTAGTTCCATTGATTTTTAATGTAAATTTTTTTATTGACACCAAAACAATTTGCAAGAAATACAGTTTTGATAGGTATACAATTACGAAAGGTTACATAGGGAAGACAACCTCCTTTTTGCTGTACATACATTGGGAGCCACTGTTCAAAGTTCTGCGCCGCATTTACCAATATTTTTTGGAATGCAAATTTTTGACTTAAGTAACCCCAAAGAAATAAATGCCAGACAGACAAATCTGGTGACCTCGTTCAAACAGTTATCGAACAACCAGCATCGAAGTTTTGTCGTGAGGTCTGTGGCTCCATCTTGTTGTAACCACATTTTTCTATATTGACCCGTAAACATCGGAATTGTGGACGCAAAAATTTGCGTAGCATGTCCGACCTTCTTAAAAAAATAAGCTGCAACGACACATACTTTCAAAACACCACACCATGCTACAACTTTAGCACTATGGCGAGGTCTCTGGTGCAATTTCGTAATGGAAATGTGCCTCACCACTCATCAAAAGCAATAAGTTCAAGCATTTTTTCACAAAACAAAGTATGTGTCGGTCTAAATTGCCTTAAAGCAGCTTTTGAACGCGCAACATTAAACTATAGACGAAAAAGAAGTTGAACAATAACAATGGAATCGTTATTTCCAAAAAACTTTTCGATGGCTAAACGCGACGCTTCACGTTCCACTGCGCTATGGCTACTAAAACACCCTCTGAAGTACTAACAGCAGCGTACGGTAGTAGTCGACCTCTTCCTTCCCAACTACCACCCATTGCATGCATTATTTTGCGCCACCAGTAGCCCTATATTTACAAATATTGATACAAAGATGTGTATTGACTAAAAACAATTTAAAATTGCCGTTTTTCCTTGTAATATAGCAAAGGTCGGTGTGCGGAAACTGCATTCAATTAGTTTTTAAATGATTTGTGACCAAATTAATATTATTAGGCTAAAAAAAACTTTTTACACGGTTTACACGTCATCCTCGCTGATGTACTTTTAAAGAGCTTTATCTCATCCAGAAATCAAATCATGTGTTAAGTCTATAGAAAATTATTTGCTTATTCGATCTGAAGAAATTAAGACCCGATATGTTTTAGTACCTTTTAGAAACATCTTGTATGCTTTGGTCGCGTGTTGTTCAAGTTCAAGTGGATTTAAGCCTGCACTGTAGCCACTAGAACTACCTTTGGCTATTGCTCCTAAACTATGGCAGTAAGAAGTCTCAGTGCCATCTCAGTCAAAAACGTAGTCTCAGGCAATTTTGCCCTGCAACTTTGCATGCGTTTTAAATGTTGATCAATGGGTCCAGTGCCGGAGATGATTGTCCTAATCGTTCAAGTGATATCAAAAATTCCACAAAGGAAATTTTAGTCTGACAGACGCCCCGAAAGCAGGACATTTATCCGTATATGCAACTTATTGCTAGATAAAAGAGTGCTTGAACATTCTTACACTGGCAACTCATACTACTTCTCGGGTTGTTAGGCCGTGGTTGGTGTTTAAAAACCCTGATTCTTCTGAAGATGTCCGCTTCATTTGCAGGCGAAAAGTCGAGACGATGCACCAAAGCATTCATTTAACTCATACTATTCTGCATGGCCACTTTCATGTGAGAAGGATTTGTTCCCTTTGGGTATCCGAAGTATTAACCGACGAGTCGATGATCCATTTCGTGATGATCTTGCCTTGTCAACACAATCATAAGAGGTGAAAAAACCTGACTTAGTTTTGTAATCTGTCTGCCAAAGTCTAAAACGAAGTTTTCAAATGACGAGAATCCTCTCATAGCGTGGAAATGCAGTGTTCTCAGGTCTGTGAGAAAACATAGCAAAGTTGGTTCGATAGAAGTATGATGGAAGATATTTGAAAGATTTTAAAAATTAAGAGAAAGTATCTACTACCCCTATGTAGAAATAAATAAATTTATATTACTCTATAGTCTATATAGTTCTATAAGATGGGTGGGAGATAGATTTACTTCATAGATGCAACTATACCAAGAGGAACTTTTTCCAATCCTCCCATATCTTCCAACTCGTCTAGCCAGCTATTAAACTCTCAAAGCATGGCGAATTTTAAACCCTCTATGGTCGGGATCTTTAAAATTTTATCAAGCTTGGTATGGAAATGTTTTTCCTACAAAATTCGCCAGATTAGCCAAAAAAGAATCAAAAGATATTTGCCTTAAGCTAGAAGCTCCTCTATTGCTATAGGACTACGTTGAGATTTCCACAGCGTTATTATCAAAGCCTCTAGAAATTTACCAAATTAAGGCTACAATTTCAGATGCCCTAATAAGGATAGGAATCAACTTCCGCACGTCCTTTACCAACAGAAACTGTTTACCAAAAAAATGACGAAAATACGTTTCCAATTTTGCGATTTCGGATTTTGTAGCCCTAATATTCTAGATGCGGTGCACTGGATGCAAAAAAATATATACAGAAACTGCTTGAATGATGGATGTATCGCAAAAAAAAACTCCAGGTGAGAGTCGAGAAAGTACATTTGCAGTGGCATGTTGCAGCCTAGCTGAAGGTAATTTTCTACAATTTTCTCAGTTCTCGGTTCTTTACTTTCTCAGAAAATCATGTGTAACATTTTTAAAAGCTTCTCGCGCTGCTTTCTCTGACTTGCGGAGACTTTTCATCTGTTAAGATCAGTCGGAAATATAACTTTCTTCTAAAGTATTTAAAAGGTCTTTCGTGGCCATAGGCCTGTCTTCTTAACAAAATTCTCTATGAACTCTATTTCCATGTATGAAAAGTACAAAATTTTTCTTTTACATTCAAAGTTTTCTGATTTGGAAACGAAGTCAATTAAAGCTAAATTTAAAGAAGAGAAGGAATTAATTCAAACCCTAATTTCTTCAATGTTGCCGTTGCAATAATAAACTTGCGCGACGATGGCAGAGGAACACAATTTTTCATCCAATCATCGCTGTTTTTGATTTAGCTTTTTCAAGAAATGGTCACGTTATTGTTTTTACTTTTTCCAGTAGATGATCAGGATGGCTTCTTCAAAGTTCTAACCAACTGCGTATATGACTCTCCTAGATGATAAAACGCTCCTTGCTTACTTTGGCGCAATTTTTACTTAAATTATCTACTGTTTTGACTACTGCTTTGCCTCTGGCTACAAATTGTCCATGAGCAACTTTTATTCTATCTTCATACCGCTTAGTTAGAACTAAAATCCAATACAATAAAAAAAATCAAGAGAAGTATAAAGATAAAAAAAAAGGTTTTCTAAAAACTTAAAGACATCCATACCTAGTATATAAAATCAATTAGAAAAAAATGGGAACGAATTTCACAACTTTATACTACGATAACACCATAGAACTACATATAAGCATAAAAACAATAGCATAAACAAACAAGAAAAAATATTAGAAGCCAATAAAAATATTTAGAATTTTCCTGAGGAAGACAAAATTACTAACAAAATGTTAAAAATGTTATCAACGGATTCATCTCTAAATATTAACGAGCCAAACTAAAATAATATTGGGGTAATTATTGAACAAAGAAAATATACAAATATAGATTAATATACAGGTTGATGAAGACATCACAACATGGGGTTATCTAAATAACATAATATGGCCCAATGAAATCCTAAGAAGCAAAACCAAGATGAGAATATTCAAAGCGACAGTTTTGGTGTGATGAGATTGTAACACCCTGCGGAAGGGGTGGGAAGAACACGTCTTGCAAACTGGGATGTTAAGGCTCTTAGATATCACCCTTAACGACTGAGTAGGCCACCCATCAGACATCTAAGCTCAGTATTGAACCCGGGCCCATCCGCACCGCAGCCAAAACGAAAGTTGTTCTTCATTTCTCTGTCACTTTCTACAGCGTACATTTGATATGTATGTACAATAAAATTAATCCACCACCTTTGGGTCTAATTTTTGTTTGAAAATTGTGGTGCCATGTTATTGATAATAACTGTGGGCCTCTAATACCCCGCGTGAGGGCACAGCCTGCGAACTGAAACGTGAAGGATGCCACGTACTCACTCTACTACCTCTGATAGTTGGCGATATGGCAAGCATCTTAGACGACCGCATTATTACCCCTTACTCGAAGTGAACACTACTACTCTTCATTTACCTGTAGATGATTCTTTCTCTGTAATTTTCTTTAATTAAAATGGCCACATTTCTTTTCAAACAGTTTTTCTTCAGGACTATTCTTGCTAAACTACGTATTTATATGCTTTTATATAACACATGATTAATACCTGGAAAATCAACAATACAAATTTCTAAAATTATAAATTTATGTAATGGCGATTGATTCTATGCAAATAATTCTTATTTCTTGCTGAAACAACACGGCAATAAATCAATAAAATAATTTTCAAGCCATAATTAACGAATTAGCTAAGTTTTATAGTACGTAGTTTAGTAATTACTATCCACGTAATTTTATAGATAAGAGCCGGTCGTAGGCGAGTGGTTCGAGGCCTTGAGCCTCGAGCGTGAGCTGCAGCCGCGCGGGTTCGAGCCCCGCTCAAGCTCATGGGTGTCCAACGTCATAAGTTTAAGACTTCAACTTGAGTAGGTAATGCGCCCGTGGTGTGGGCGATAGTAAAAGGTTGTTTTTGCAAGTAAATTAAATTTTACAAACATTGCACTTCCCAGAATTTGAAAGACGCATTATTTTCGAGCCGCTTGTTTGCTTTGCTGTTGATTGCTCTTTCGGTGCAAAAAGCGGCGGTTTATTTGAATCTGGTATTGTTCTCCATCGTAATTTACTTTGCTTGAAACGGCTTGCTGACCCTGAGTCTCCTATAAATTAATTTACATGTCAATCTTTTTATATTATTGCGAAAAGCAATATTTAATTTTTGTTTCTATGTTTTGAATAAATCTAAACTCCTTTATGCACAAAACGAAGGCAAGTAAATTAAAATATTCATTTTGGATAATCCTATTGCAATAAAAGTTACAAATTATTCACAAAACAGATCAAATTTACTCAGATAAATTACTCACAACAAGAAAGACAAGGAGAAGAGATGAAAGTGAACGTAGTGGTAAAATTCGATACAAAACAAGTAAATTCAGACCATCAAAATTATTTTAGTAAATCCTACTTAAATCAAGGCCACAGATTATATACAAAGTAGATCAAATGTAATCAGAAAAATTCCTCAATCTCTGTAGAGACCAGACTAATCATTAGAGAGGGAGAAGAGGTAAAAGTAAAGATAACAGTAAAATTACAATACAAAATAGTAAATGAAGGTAAATTTAGGTTACCAGATTTTTTGGAAAGACCTACTGCACTTAAAGTCACATATTAATCACAAACTGGATCAAATGTACTTAGAAAAATTCCTCACTACTAGAAAAGATAGGGGAAAGAGATGAAATGGAATCTGTTAGTAAAATTACAATGCATAACAATAAATTAAGATAGATTCAAGTCACCAGAATTATTTTGGAAAATCCTACTATATTCAAGGTCACAAATTATTCACATAGTAGACCAAATGTACTCAGAGAAGTTCCTCGCTGTAAGAAAAGATAGAGAGAAGAAATGAAAGTGAACATACTAATAAAATTGCAATACAAAACAAGTAAATTAAGGTAAATTCTGGTCACCAGTATTATTTTGGAAGATCCTATTGCATTCAGATTGATCAAAAGAGAGGGCAGAAATCAAAGTAATTTTCTTCCGTAAAAAGACACTTAATGCAGTTATATGGCCTGTATGCTTTCCATTTTATTAGAGGAGTACAATAATGAGTCTGATGCAAATTCCAAATCACCAACCTTTCTCCTACATTTGAGAAACTACAGGTCGGACTTCAAAATATCAGGCTAATGTTAATATAATAAAAAGAATTTTCCTGACCGAAGAGAATAAACTTCAATGCGCATGCGTGTATGAGCACAATTTCGCTGACCGAGTCAATTTGTAGTTAGACGCCGCTGAGGGTGTTGTCGTTGAATTTTAGAAAGGATACAATGAATGCCACACAAATAAAGATATGATACAAACGATTCAGAAATTGCCGGGGATCTGTTGAAACTGATCCACGTTCTGGAAGACTAACAAGTAAAACACAGAAAAAAGTCGAATGAGTGCAGGCTACAATCAGTAGGATAGTTCGATGGCTAGAAGATGGGTTGGGATTTTCAAAAACTAAATGTGTAAAACTTTGACGAAAGATTTTGGCATAAAACGCCTCATGGCAGATGTTACTAAGCCAAACAAACATCATGCTTCAGACTGCTATCAATAAGCCAGATTTTCTCAAATGACCCAATCATCTATGATCCAAAACTCAGTCGTCTCATTAGAAGTCTTTTGCTCTACCACGCCAAAAGAAGATGCATAAAAGTCCAGTAAGATCAAAAGGTGTTATTCAAGCCAAAGAATTGCTAAGAAGCACCACCTTAATGTTTCTAGTCAGTTGTAAACACAATATGCCGAAGGCGACCACAGTTCTGAGCAATTGATGATTTATAGATTAATCTCCACAACACAACCAACCATTTATCACAGTTCCTTTCAAAATGCTTTACCAAAACATCAATAATCTAAATTTAAAATTGCCTTCTGGTCGTTCCCAAACTTAAATCGCTTTTAAAAAGCAAAAAATTCCAGACAATTTATGAAATTTAGGTGAATACGATGAGGCAGCAATGCTTTGGATGGTGGAAACGAAACAGGGAGAAGTGTGCGAGGTTCCAACAAATAATTTCATAACAATACTAGTTTTAACAATCTGGAAATAAAATAACAAAACAGGTTTTGATTTAAGCTACTAGGGATAATCTGAGGGTAGTCTGGCATTGTGGTGGAACCGTACGCTATGATTATTGAACAAAGATGGTCTTGTTTCTTTCAATGCCAGTTTAAGTCGGTGTAATTGTTAATAGTACACATCTTGAGTGATGTAATAAGCATTTGGAGTTTAACAACACGTTGAAGAGATGAAGATCTTAGTTTGGTATATGTTAAGATATTTTTTCTGTGCTCACCCTCTAACGATGTCTTTTTATATTTTTGCCAACTACGTAAAAATAGTTTTCTATTCCAATGAGTAAGATGATGTAAGGCTGTTGAGTCACATACCTTCATTGGTGCATAATTTGCTCACCTAATTTAGACAGCGTTCCAATATCTTATTTTACGTTTATTGGAAATACGTCTTTATAGAGTTTATTGAGTCATCCAAGTCATGATTCATTTTGAAGACCAAGGACCACTTATTATCACTTCTCTTTATTTTCATGTCAAAATTCTTGTAGTAACTCTTTACACTTTCCTATTTCATCGTCTATACACTAAATATAAACAGCATTGACCCAACAATAAGACTAATGTGCATTAGATGCAAATTTGTAAACTACCCTTAGTAATCTGGTCTTCATTTGTCGAACAAAGACAAAACCAATGTTACATGACGCAAAATTGTTGCCTTGTTCAGGTTTAATAAAAACATTCTAGTCTTTGACAGGTTTGACGCAATAATTGAACATTAAAGTATCCTTGTCATATATCAATGTGATGTAACGAAAGAAATGTTGAACCAGATTATAGTACGGGCTGGCACAAAGTTCCCTCCATATTTTTTAGATTAAATAAAGAAAAAGTATAGGAAGTAAACTGTATGTCGAGTAAGACGGCCGATTTCTTGAAGCATCGCTCTTTGTAGAGCTTGGAAGTCCTGAAGTGACGTTTGTGAACCTCAGCCTTGAGATATCTCCATAAAAAGGAGTCACACAGGATGAGATTTAGTGAGCCTGCTGGCCATGCATTGATAGATTAGTTCTTACTATGAGGGCTGTGATTGCATCTTACTATAATTAAACGTTTTCCAGATTCATGCGAAGAATTGTTGAGCCGCCCCTCAAGTTTAAAGAACTGCTAAATTCGACTTGTGTTGAGGGTGCGACTGATTTCTTGGCGCACTGCATTTTGTAGGGGTCGGAAAGTCTTAAAGAGATGTTTATGAATCTCAACTTTGGGATATCCAAATTGAAAGAAATCAGAAGGGGGAAATCCTGTGAGTGAGTTGACGAAACGTTGAGGGATTAGACGCCTAGATAATGACTCACGCAACTATTGAGACCAAAGGTTTCCAAATTCGGCGAGAAAAAATATTGAACGGTCCCTCAGTTTCAATGAACTGTTGAAGTCACATTATAAAGTTCTTCTCTGCCCTTTTCAACATCTATCGAGAAATATGCCTGATTCGTTGATTCGCTGCATTTGGTAGGGCTTGGAAAGTTCAGGAGAAATGTTTGTCTACCTTGAGATACCCGTACAGGGCCAAATTCCGTAAGTGGTCTGGCAAAACGGTGAGAGATTAGGCACTCAAGCATCTTTGAGCGAAGCTCTTTGTGTGTGAGCTATGGCTCCATCCTGTTGGAAACAAACTCTTCTACTTGGGGTGGATCAAGGTTCAGTGCGAAAAATTACCAAATAATTTTCACATATCGATTGACTTCCCTCCTCTAAAAAAATAAGGGCCAATAATTCTAATTTTAGACACCACATATCAAATAGAGGCATTTTATTAATATTTTTTGTTATCACTTTAAGCTTTGTTCAATAAGTGGAAATGTACCACAATTTTCAAGATGTTTGCAACAACATATTTGTTCGCAGATCGCCTAGAAGACTGTAAAACTAAACGTCTTACTTCTTCGATATTTTTCCGTGCCTACTCATTGCAGGGTGTTCCTCCTCCACTTGTTGCTGCAGAACTATTTCTTATAAAGTTCCTTACTATAACAAAATCGATTTTTGAGCCGTTATTCCGAATGTACGTTTCGAAAGCAAAAATATCCCTCTTTTCGTCCACGTGTTGGTTAAGAGCCTCTATAGTTCCAACTTCCAGTGTCAAATAAGATAGATCACCCTTCCCCAACCACGAACGATCCTTGGTTTCATAACCCCCCTTTCAAATTGAGAGAAAGTTTTGCCCCATTATTGAGGACATGTATAGAATAGTATACAAACCACTTCAGATATAAATCAAGGTTAAGCTCCGATTATTTACAAATCTCAAAGACTTTAAAAAGCGAGTCTGAAGCGCAGCTCAATCCAACTTTCATTTGCAATCTTCGTATATAGCAGCTACTTTTGCTTTGTGTGTGCTTTTATGGGTGTGAAATTTTCACGAGTTTGCATAACTGCCTGCAGTTTCATTAACCATCGGCCATAACGCGCGCGTCGATTCTCAAAACCTCGTCCCCTCGGCTGCCATTATCAGCGCCGTTCCCTGCGCCGCGGTTACGAAATCGCATTCTTCGTGCTTCGGTAACCCCGCAAGAAACGGCTTCTCTCTTTGGAAAGCGAGCCACCGCGCCAGGGCAGCCCGCAGTTCGACATTGACGCTGCTGATTGAACTTTCTTTGGCGCGGCCGTATGACATTGACTTTGCCCAAATGACACGGGCGAAGGAAGCTCGCCGTTCGACGCAAAACGGATGACGGTGCGCAGTTTCTGGTAAACACGCGATTACGGCGGCGCCGAAGCTCGTAGCTTTGTTTTCCGCCGAGTAATTAATGTGATTATACTAAACATCCATTATGGCTGGAAAACAAAGCCGGGCGTGATTTTTCACTTCCTCGAGCTGGGAACAGCCCGGCGCGCTCGTAATACCGATAGTGAAGATCAAATTCAAACATCGATTTTAACTTACGGCTTGTGCCACTTTTCCGACTTGGAATAAGCTCCCAATTACAGTGATCGCGAGGAAAGGAGAAAACCGGGAAAAAACGGCCGGCTATTAAATATGCAATTTCGTCGCTACAATGGATGTTGATTAGACGTCAGGGCAGATTAAGCCGTAATTGCGGCGCTCGCTGCAAAAAAGCTGATTTAAGCGGCCATCAATTAGAGATAAACCTGCTAAGACGCCGCTTATCGCGCCAGGATGCACGCGAACACCTGAAGGGCAAGCGGATCGCAGTGCACGGTGCAGTTCCACTAATCAATCCAGTAAATTGGCCGCAATCTATGAGCAATCACGACTCGCGATTTATGGAATGCAAATAGGAAGGAAAATTATTTTCCGCCGTCGCCAATACGTTACTCGGCATCCGCGTCGATAATTTATTTAAGTTATGTAAAATTTAAAATCGAAATAACGACGACAGCACATTTGCAATTTTTTAATTTTGTTTTGGGATACTCGGAGAGATTTGTGGAAGTATGGACACTAAATGAAAGATAAATTTAGGCACTTTAATGTAAGAAAACAATTTATTATATAAAATAAACTTCAGTCTTAAAGTGGCACACCTCTCCAGACACTTTAGAGAAGACTTCAAAGCCGATTTTTGAAATTGAGACGCTCCTTTCTTACTGTTCTGACCAGCTCATTCCATATCAAATCTATAGAGTTGAGGTATAGATTCTGTGGTGACCAAATCATCTTTTTTATCTTTGTGCTTCTTGGTTAGCTAGATAGTCCTTATAAGTGTTGCATCATTACGAATCCCTTCCCGATTAATCGCATATGGTATGGTGTTTTCCGTTAAAATTTTTTGTACTGTTCTTTTCTCATAATTCCAGTTAAAGAGAAGCACCCCCACACTAGAACCCACTCCACGCTTAATAGACGTAGCAATACAGTCCTGGATCATCTTTTCAGTCTTAAACCGACGCACCAAGATTCTCCGTTTCTGACTGAAAATTTCAAATTTGGAGTCGTCAGTCCATAATACGTTTTGCCACTGTTCAATCGTCCAAGATCATTGCTTTTGCGTCCACTGAAGCCGTTTGGCCTTATTACTATTCTATTACCTTCCTGAACTACATCTTTTCACTTACTCTAATTCCCCGTGTGGGAGCACAGTCTGCAAACTGAGAGGTTAAGGCTCTCATGTGCCTGGTCGTCACGCATCATCTATAAAGCGGGACGATGTGGTAAGCACCGCACCTTAGACAACCGCCATTATTTACCCCTTGTTCGAAGCGAACGCAGGTACTCAATTATTTTTAATGACCCGCCAGGCATCAGAGAGCTGCGAGAATGGAACCCGGGTCCGTCCGCATCGCAGTCCCAACCTCAAACGCTTAGACCACTCTGGAGTATGCAGCTATATCTGGGGCAGTTAATCTTCTACTTCGCTTACTCATCAGTCTGATCAACCGATCCTCTGCGTCAGGATGTTACTAGTGATGTCCCTAAGTCTTCCTGTCTCTCTGCAACGTCGTAATGTAAAATTAACCGTCGAAGCGCAAATTCTCAATGTTTTCGAGATGTTACGGACTGCCAGCCTTTCTCGGCTAAAGTGAGAATGGTCGAACGAGTTTCATGGAGAAAGGCTTACCACGGGCCATTGAAAGCAAAAATTCAAAACGAAACGTGACAAAAACCCGAGTAAGCGGTCCAAGGTGATAAACTGACAAGCTCGAAAGTCAGAGCCGCGGAGGGCGCACAGTTCTTTTTATGTAAACAAACATTTAAAAGAAGAAACAGAGACAGAAAGATTCGACATGTTGAGCGACAGTTCAAGGACGTAGAAGCATTATGATTTTTTTATTCTAGTCAGCAAATGCTCATAAAAAAATCTTCAAGTGAGTAATTATTTTCATTTAAAGCAATATCGCCTAAGAAGAGTAATGGGTTAGGCGAAACACAATTTATTGCGAAAAGTAAAGTTATTTAGTGTATAACTAACTTCTATGGACGGTAGTGTATAATAAAAGTAAAGTTGTTTTGTAATGGAGTTTTTATAAGTTCGCTACACAGTACTTTTTTAGCTTGAATAGCACTAAGGGTGTTATACACTACTTTCAGCATTACTATTATCTGCAAAGCAATCGCACTTATGGTTTAATATACATTAATAAATTGATAGTCATGATTTATCAAGTCATTAGGAAGTTTTGGCTTCTTTATAGCTTTTAGTGAGTTCTGATGAAATTTAATTACTCGATGTATTTGAATTTTTTTACGCAACACTGAGTACTAATTATAACACGCAACACCTTGTTTTAAAATACTTAAACTTTGTTGAGGTTGGTTAAGAGGTTCGACAATGTCATACATAAAGATGTTGAATAAAATAAGGCCTAATTCTATCAGTATAGAATGTCGTTTGTCTAAAAAATTATTTATTCTGCATTAAATACCTCTTTCTGAGAATTTAGATCTTTTGAAGAGAAGGTTGGTAGGTTTGTAATGTGTTGGATCGTTTGCTTTTGAGCTTTAATCGTGTTAAATGAAAACACTCCACATCTACACATCGAATAAAACCTTTGTTTTGCCAAGAAATGTCTTTTTTCTTTAAAATTCCTTGAGATGTGCAAAAATGCATTCTAGAATGACGAAAATCACACCCAGAAGCATGAAACACTCCAAAAATGGGGTAAAGGCAAAAGTGCCAGACCGAGGTTCGAACCAGCTACCTCGGGCACTCAACTGGCACGCTTGGCCACTGTGCCAGCTTGCCCCGCTTGTGGTAGCAGTGCAACAAACTCGACCCCACTCTTACTTTGGGAGTGTGGGCAAAAATCGACCGGCCAGAAAGTGGCCTTAACACGAATTGTCGTGGAAAAGGAGCCACACACACAATAAAACACCCTATCCCAAGTACAAAAAACAAATTTTTTATCAAAATCCAGGATTGTTAACTAGTAAGTCTGGTACCTCCAGATTTTGGGTCATTTTGCTTCTGTTGAGGATGTAAAAGCTATCAGTATTACATGATAGTGGTTGGTATTGCTGATATTTTGTATATGGTGTGAAATTATCTAGCCGGTGGGCACAAATTTTGCCATAATTTGTTTAAAGTGGTAATATAATCGTGGGTTATCTTTTATTTGCTTGCCACAAGTTCATTATGTGTATATGTAGGATAATGTCCTAGGATATGTCTGGCTGTTGGTCGATTCTATAAGAATAACATTTGTATTCAGCTAGTAGAAAGATTTCAAATGGCAGTTGTGGCATGACATCGAAAGCTTAATTCTATTAGCATTGGTTAGTCTGCAGAACACCGACTAGTAGTTAGGCATGTACAAATGATTGTGAGCGATGGGCTGTTCGTTAACATTACTTGCCAGACGGCTTTAAAAAGGCGGATGTTTGGTAAATATGATACCCTCGAGATAACTAAATGAGTTTTGCAATGCCAATGACACGTCTGGTGTAAAAACAGATGAATATTGAACGCTGGAATTGAGTGCCAAAGGCTTTTCAGTTTTAGGTGTAAAGATGCGTTATTTGCTACCATTTTAAAGTAGCATTGGGATGACATAAACTTTTTATTGGTCAAGATGTGAAGTAATGAGTTTGGATTGGGTGTTAGGATTTGAAGTGCTCGATTTGTACGTATGCATTAGTTCAGGTAATTTTTCACCTTAGAAAGGTATTTAATTGTTAAGAAAGTCCTATTTGCCTGTTGCTTAATAAATGGACAGTCTACGTAATGGGCTATGGGTTTATTTTTTTAATGCTGTACTTATTTTGTTCTCCGTTATCAATTGCTTCAATTAGGGTAGTCATAATTATAAAGAATTACAAAAAAATATTTTAAAAATTAATTTTATTAATCAATTAATTACTTGGTCGCCATTACTTTCTACAATGGCATCCCAACGTTCAACAAGTTTGCGGATCCGCGAGGTGGTTTGAACAGCTTTCAGAGGAACACACCATTCGAATCGCTCCAGCTATTCTGCAGAAAACGAAAAAGTGCAAATATGAAAGAGCAAAATTCAGAGAATACGGGGTATTTTCCATTTTAACTCGTTTTTAAGTAACTTGCGGTTTGGCGTTGTCGTAATGAAGCATGACGTCTTATCGATGGGCCAAAACCGAATGTTCTTTCTAAACTTCTTTTATCAAGTGCCAGAAGCTCGGAAAAACTAATTTTCCTGTAATTTCACAAAAATTCTTTATTGGAGTTTTCTACACGCATTTTTCACTCTCGCCTGATTGTTTTCAGCTCATTTTTGTTATCTACAAGTGTTAAAATATTTAAAAAGATAAAAGCTAACAATACAGCAATACTATAATTTTAAAGAACAACAAAATCTATTATAAAAGTTTTCAATTGGATCAATTATAGAAATCAATCCAAAATCACTTGATGTTTTTAGATTGTCATTAAAGTTAAGCCAACATTAGATTAGGGGAAAAGATGCCTGGGTATTATAGAATTATAGACAGCTCGAGGCAATAAACAAAATTAATATTTCAAACAGCTGTAATGAAGGAAAATGAAAAAATAAGATCAGATCTGCATGTACATTTCACAATAGCATTGAATTGCAGAGAATGGAACAGAGAAGACCACAAAGGAATTTAATACTATAGACTTTTAATACTATTAACTCAAGTTTGTAACTCTACAATTCAAAATTGGACTTAATAACAAATATGATATAAACCACATTTGATTGTATTTACATTCAAGTTTATAAATGTTCAAATGTACTCTCTCCCGACCTCAAGAACCACATCTTAAATAATAAAGTTGTAGGGGTGGTATATAAGCTGCCTCTTTTGCAACCGCAAAGTATGAGATCAGAACTCAAAGACTATAATTCAAGCCCAGGATCTTCATTCCCTACAGACCAGCTTATCATTGAGATAAGGATTTATTTAGAAAACGACAGAACATAATAGAGCTCTGTTCTTTGAAAATAAAGTCTTCTGAACCTTCACTTATTTGAAAAGATATCAGATTTAAGAAGTCGCAAGATAGTTACCCACTAACCAAATTTTCATCAAAAGAACCTTAGACGAGGATACAAATAATCTCCTTATGTCCCACTGTTGCTTCGAGCTTTTGTAGTCTCCATATGCCCACATTGTGTCAGTTTCCTGTCCCATTATGGTTGAATACCGCTTTGTGAGAATAATGCCATCTTCTGTATTTTGGAACATGTGACCGCAAAATCCGGGCCTGTACCAGTTATAGGTGAAGTGCATGAACAGCAAATGGTGCCTCAACAAGTTCTTTACTGACTCCATCGGGTGAGCTAAGCTCAAATAGCCAGTTTGTCCAAACTGATAATTTCAAGAACCACCCCTCTTCCTTGTTGAAGGCTCAATTTTGATACACCAATTAAATGTTCTTCTTCTATCTGTTACCTCGATCATTCAGATTTTTATTTACCTTTAAAATTCGCTAGAACAGAACAGCAAAGTTTAACCCAAAAATTGTACTTTAATTTTTCGTTGATTTGGGAGTTAATTTATTTTCTATTCCAATATATAAGTAGAGTATTAAACAAATTGCATTACTTGACAAATCGGGTGTCTGGGCATTCAGTCTTCTTGTTTGTGGTGGGTCAAAAAGCTATTCAGTGCACTTTCTATTGAACGTTCTGATTTAAGTCCAAAAAGCCAACATCAGTCTGGATCATTTTTGTTTTCTGATGATAATACCAAATTAGCTGTATGTGAAAATAGCGCCTAATGGCAATTGTTTTCACTTAAAGAGCACAATTTGGGTATTTTTAGTTTTGGAAATATGTGAGATGCAGGAAGGTCCCAGGACATTGCCTTATGGAGCACCTCTTTTTATTGGATGGTATGGTAACAACTTACCATTGTATTTTACGGCAAATTAAATGTGACTTAACCAATAGATAATAATTTATACAATAATCCAGTATGTCACAGCTTATCAAAATGTGTTTGGCATCTGAGAAGTCACGCTAATTTTTTTCTTCTTAATGTTTATAGCTAACGATGCTCTCCAAATCCAAAATAGTGATTAGATACTGCAGTAGTTCTCAAGATCCTTACAATAAATTAATCGGTTGATAAGTAAGACTTGCTCAGCTTTTGGATCATTATGGTCTGTGCGTGACAAATAAAATATTCGATTGAAGATAGCGATTATTACACTAACTGCTACTCTCCAAAGATTCTTTAGCAGCTGTGCTGTGCGTTTCTTAGCATATTAATATCAATACTTGCCTCAGTAGGAAAAAAAAGCTTAATCGGTGACAACTGGCTTGAGACGTCTAACAATTTTCAATGCATGTAATTATCTCTGCTTCAAATGGTGTTAGTACTTCTTTATTAGATCATACGCAAATATTATCTGCTTTTTTGGATTGATAGTATGGTGATTTAAAGTGCTCCAAACAGGGTGAACAATCTTTAAAAGGTACTTTGCTAAGACTTCGTTTGTTCCATCTGCTCTTGGTTGGTTTTTCTCTACGATTAATTTTAGAAGTTCAATCGATACCTAATTAGAATTTTCATTATTATGTTAGACTTTGGTGTGAAAGAGCACCATGCCGTTTTGAATTCAGCAATACACTATTAGATTTGAGCTTTTTGTACGATACTTGAAATAGAGGGCTTCTTCAATAGATTTTGTCAGTTTGGTGACCGTAATGAACGTTACTTGTATGCCAAAGGAAAGGCAGATCATAGTTTTCTTCATAATTGTAAATCTTTTAAGTATCAGAGGGTAAGTAAATACCTTCCCTCTTAAGAAATCCATATAGTTGTATATTTATTATCGACAACTATATAGCGGTCGCCCGCATTAAATTGTTGACTCAATGACTATTTCAGAAAGTTGAATAAATACTATTAACTTAATTTTATGATTGAAAAGGTCTTTTGTGCTACAGGATTGCAATTATTATGTATTTAGCCATTAGATGCTTAAATGTCTGGATATCATTATCAGTCATTTTTGTTAATTGCTACGTGTAGGGAGTGAGAAGAGTTTCATGCCAATTGTTAGGGAGCGTAATTATGATGTAGTTGCTTTCTTCTAAGTCAACATAGAACAGAAAGAAATTCGTTGTTTATTATTGTTATATTTAATATTGGAAAGAACAAGGATATTACGCAACAGTGACTGGCAACGTAATACTTTAGCAACTTTAGCAACAATAACAACACCATCAGCGTCTTAGCTATCATATTAACAACCCGAACAAGTAAATCGATGATTTCATACAATAGCGATAAATATATATATCTGTCAAAATAGACGCAAAACCAGTTCCACTAAATTTTATTAAAGCGGTGCTTCTACTAAAAAAGCTGTAGGAAGAAACAGACAAGTTTTGTAGGCTCCTACAAGAAACACCACAAAAAAGAGGGACTAAAATATATCAAGTACAGAATTAGACAAAAAAAAACGAAGAGTCAATTATACAAACTCAGTCTTTATACAGGGGCCCCAACTGAACGTAGAATTTAAAATAAAATTTAAATAAAACTGACTTTTGGTGCTTTTCGCAAGATTTTTGATTATAAGTTTACCCGACAACATTAAGATTTTGTTCTTGAGCTCATCAGCTGTTTGTAAATTACTGGGTAGACCTTGGATTTTAGGCAACCCCACAACGAAGGCACACGGTGCTAAATCACAAGATTTTGTCGACCATTTGATGAAATTTCGTAAAATTATGGCTTATTATAGTTAACCGACTATTCCTCGAGCTATGTGGTAGGTCGCGCCGTCCTGTTGGAACCGCATTTGTTCCAGATTCATATTGCTCAGCTGGTGCCAAAGACTCTGACGTTAAAATGTAGTTTTAGCATGTCTAGCATCATATTCGAAGAAGTATGCGCCTATCACCCCACCTGCTCAAAAGTTAGGGTGTATTTGCTTTTCATGAGTTACGAGGGAATTTTCCACAGGCCAAATGCTGCTCGCTTTAGACATAATTTTTGTCTAAACTGAAAATCCAGTTTATGGAGCTTACAAAGCCAATTGATGAATTGTCGATGGTAAAAATTATCTGCAGGCTTAAATAATTGAATGATGTGACAATAATATACGCGTTTTTAGTGAACACTCGCTGAAGGAAGCTTTTAGAAATGTCCAATTGTTGTAACCTTACTCCAAACTAATATTTGCAAGGTCTTGCATTCATTACCGATCCAATTTTGTAATCAATCTTCACTATTTTGCCCAAAAGCTCCGTGCCGTCTTTTATGTAGATTTTCAATGCGTTTTAACAATAATAACTCGCTTTTTTTGTATGCTGTTCTAAATTTACTAATCGGAAAATTGTAGATGACATCTGTTGAAGTACCAAAAAATTCGGCGTTCAATTTAGGCTATTTTTAGATAGATTTACAAAAGCTCGTTTTGTAAAAATAAGCCAACACAACTTTCACAGCTTGTCAAAGTTTTCATTTTAAATATTATCAAGACAGTTGCTAGACGTTGTAAATCAGAAGATCTAACAGTAGTGAAAGTGGAAGAAGCATATGCTACAGACCTATGAGGCGAAGTGAAAGTTATTCATTTTTTGTACTTAGCACCTGCCAACAATTGCCCTACAAATGTAAGCTCAAAAAGCGCTTAATGATACAGAAGATAAGAGTTTTAAATGTCTGAAAGTTGTAAGAGACATCCTATCCGCACACCATTCTCTCGCGTAATCTAATCCAAAATAACATTGAAAATAGGCGAATCAGGATTTCTTCAATTCTCTCAAATTGACCTTCGAACTTTCCACTGGACCAGCTACCTCGGTTGCACAAATCCACTATCTTTAGACTCGTTAAATGAGCCAAAAATCGACGATTCCTTGAATGAATTGTTTTCCTATTGCTATACCATGTCGAATAGAAGAGGTAATCAAGTTCAGAAAAACGAGTCAAAGCTATAGAACCCAAAACTGGAAAATTCAAAAAAATGTTCTAAATGCGCGGACGGGGATGTACTTGGCATGTGATGAGGGATAATTTGGACTTTAATTCCGTCAAATCCATCTTTTAGTTGCCGAGTTATAACTAGTACAGTGTCGGCTAATCAGCGTTAAGTATTGGACCACATAAGGAAAACCTTTACACCCTGTGGCAAGAAAATCCTCGTCATCGATTGGTCGGTTTTGTTTTGTCAATATCTCGTTTTGTTAGCCATCTTGGTTGGATTAGGGATTAGATGAGCTACAGAACAGGTACCGATCACCAGGTGCAAATAGTCGAAAATACAATTTTTCTTAACAACGCAATATTTAATTTAGTTACGGTCGAAACGCATTTAATTTTCCAATTCAAAAGCTGCAATAAAATGCAACCATAAAAATATTTAGTTGTAGAACAATATACAATCATTGTTGGTGGAATTGAAGCTAAATTAAATGGTTCTAACAACGATTACCTTGCTTTTTGCGTACTTAGCTCTCGAACAAGAGCAAAATAGTTGGACAATTACGCAATAAGCGAAGTCTTGCATATTTAGGCTTTACGCCATCACCTGCATGGTACAGCGATGGCAACTTGCAAATGTATAATTTAAAAGCCTTACGTAATTTTATAGGCTCTAGTCTATATTCGTATTTTACTACCTGTTTATTTGCTTGCGCAAGCATCCGTTGCGAGCAGCGAAATTTTAGAATTAGTCAAGGTGTTGCTCGCGTTGTAAAACCATTGATTTAATTGATGTCTACGTAATTACGTGGGGCGTTCTAAAACGACTCTCTAGCATTCTATTAGAAAGAAGTACACGGTTTTCGCCAACGCTTAGACGTAGAATTGCTGTAGCATAGCACGACTTGTGGACAGCCGACCGAAGCTCGTTCTTGATCTAAAAGCTTTCATTGTGCTGCCATTCTATGGACTGGCATTTCTTCTCCGGTATTTCGTTCTAGAGCCCAAGAAATGTCCCCGAATCCACGCTGTGCAACTGCAGCAACTGTAGGCATACCTCCAAAAGCTTCTACTTCTTTTGAGTCGTGAAAGTATGAAAAATCCATTGTGTGTAGACATTAATATTCTTTCTTCTTTGAAAAGTCGTTGAGTTGAAAATTAGCGTGGCATTAGCCCTGCAACCATCTCGAGGAAGTTGAAGGCGTTCTGGGTGGCAGCCGCTATGTTGAAGGTTTCCAAAAACGCACAGGAGTCTACGTTCTAGAAAAGTCCTGCAATGAACATCACTCTGGTTGCTGCAGAGTAACTTCGCTCAAGTTTAGCCGTCGTCTGGTGGAGTACCGGGTTGAGGAATGCAGAACATCACCGAAAGTTCATAATTTTTCTCTTGTTTGGTTGTTCTAAATGATCCTTCTAGTTCCATGAACGTCACACCATGAAGATGTCCTTGTCCTATGTCTTCACATCAATTAAATTTATTTACTATTATATTTACTTACCTTATTGCTTAAAAGGTGTAACAGATTTAAAAAAGTTGATAACAGTTTTAGTTTTCTATGTTCTTTAAATTAGAAGAATTCTATTCATATATGAATTTTGTAGCTTTATTATTCCTCTGTAGTAGTCATTTATAGTTTTTGAAGTTTAACTGCATTTTAAGTGTTGTTAACCATACGACAATGTAGTGTCAAGTAGATAGAAATAAACATCAAGTCATTTGTACTACAAATTACACAAACATTTTTTTTGTGTTCTTGGGATGTTTCGCCTGCTCTCTGTAGTTCAATGAATGACTTTGTCCGCCATTTTACCTCAATGGACGTGATCCAAAAATTTGGTATATCGGGGCAGACAAGGCAAACTCCAACACTCTACTACAGCTGCTAGTTTGCTGGCTCATAAACACAAACAGAAATTTCTTTACCCCATAGTCACCAGTGATGAAAATAATCAAGCAACATTTCGAGTCAAAGCAGTCTCTTGGTGGTATTAAAAAGGTGTCAATTAAGAGCTGTACCCTCGGTCGCCCACTGTGTTTTAGTGATCTATTCTTTCAGATTATCATTTTTTCTATTCGATCTTCAACTAAATGCAAAAGGGTTTGTTCACCAACATGTGTACGAGTCAAGACTCGGTGATTTCTATCATTGAGGCGTTGATAATTTAGTATAAGATTGGGAATTAAAATAATATTTGATAAATAAGATGGGTATGACATTGGTGGTAGAAGAATTGGCGCATGCGCAATGGTTGATATGTACTCGTTAGTTGCCATTTCAGTAGCCATGAAGCCGTGGAGTGAACAACGCGTCTTTGTTTACGACACCTTTGTTGCAACCGGTCATTCGGTGGTGCAGACAGAGCGAAGATTTCGATTTCACTTCGATGTTGGTTTACGCGGTGCCGTTCCATCTCGCCCATTAACACAGAAATGGCTTAACAATTGTGAAACTTAGAAGAATTCGGAAGAAAATGGTGATCAGACCGTTAAAACACGAGAAAACATTAAAATAGTTTGACAGGCTAAAGAATTTTGCACTTTGACCTGCACTCACAAAATCTTGGTGGTTTAAGAACTGAAGAAAAATGACTATGTACGGCGGTTTACGTTTGCATAAACGACACTGGAAAACTTAGTAAATGACTGTATGTAAAATAATCCACGGAAAGTCCATCAAAAGCCCCTACATAGTGAGAGAGTAACTGTGTGGCATGGAATAGCCCAATTTGACATAATGGGACTTTACTTGACTGTGATAGTCAACTCACAGCATTACTTTACGATGTTGAGAGAATTTTTAATGCCTAAATTGAGGAGCCATTGGATTTCCCTTGACAGAGTTTGGTTTAAACAGGATGGGGCTACTTGCCATACCTCAAGACAATCCACGACTTTTTTAAGAGAACATTTTCCAGGTAGTCTCATTTCATTGCGCGGGGATATGGAGTGGTCCCGTTGATCACCGGATCTTTCACCGTGTCATTATTTCTTATGGGGCTCAGATTTACACTGAGAAATCACCGACTCTAAAAGCTTTTTCAGATTTCTACGAGCTATGTTGAAAGGTGTATGGGCAGTTCTTTCCTAGTCGCCCGCAACAATGCCTGGTTTCTTCAAAAACATCTGTGAGAGTATTTTGAAAAACGTAACACCTCCCTGCTGGACCCTGTAGAAAAAACGAACGAATGCAATTTTGTAAGGGAATCAAGAGTTTATTGACTTTAAAGTAGGATTCCATTTAGCAACAGCACGATTTTTGGGCTCCTCATTTTAAGTGTCAGATTAAGCAACTACCTATCACATTATACAAGTAATAAAAACTACATAAAAAAATTTATCTGACTGACAGGAACCATTAAGGATTTTGAGGTCCTGTTAGCCATCGCAGCCGTGCCTCCAGATGGTGCCATAGAAAGGCATCAGCAGTTAATCGCAACCGAGTGACATAACATTCATAAATCATGCCTCAACCTCCTAGCGGAATAGAGGCGACATTCAAATGATCTAACAGGTGTGTTCTGCAGCTCACAATGGTCATTTGCACACAAAGGTGGGCGCTCGGAGCAGGTGCCTCCGAGAGCGGCCGGCAACAGTCATAGGCGGCGGAAAATTGCGGTATCAAAATGTAGAATTTCGGAACGCAACCTTGAGTGCTATTTTGCATGCCGTTTTATTGCCAGCAACGTGCAATTTTTTCCAATCCGCCATCGGCAGCTGATTAATCGGTGCGTTCGAAACAATCGCGCCCGGCAGCGGATCGTAGTGGATGTTTATAGTTTTCCATTACCGTTATCAAATTTTATCAAAAAGTCGTAAACTGGAAGGCGTGAAACCTTGGTTTAATTAAACTCGGCAGTAGGTGCGTGCTAAAAACGCGACTTTTCTTGTTAAAAGTTAATCGAAAGTACGTTTTCAGCCGAGTGGAATTAAATTTATGTTTGGCGCGCCAAACTGCTTTTTAATGTGGCCCGCCGATAAAAGCTTGCTCAAAATAGTGCACCCACTCGCGCAGCGTGCTCGAAACCCACGGCCATTATCCTCATTTGATTGTAAAATGTGTCGCAGCTCCTAGTTTCCTAGAGGACGAGCTTGAAGGGCATCAGCGGTTAATGTAATTAATTGCCGCCCAAGCACTGGTCAGTATTAATTCAAATCTATCGCGATTCATTTCGGTCGACTTTCTCGCAATTTCACGGACCGTTTTAATTCAATGATCGCCGCAAAAATCATCGGCCGGCTCAGAAGTTCAGCGACTACTACAAAGCAGCAGTAAATAAACCAACGCCTTTGCCGCTCATAATATTAAGCGCATAAATATTTTTAAATGCGCGAGGTTAATGCTTGGAAGGATTCCGAACGCTACAAGCTCTGCTTAACATAATGAATACGTATGAAGAATGAAATGTAACATTCCAATTCATGATTTCATTAAAAAATCTCTAAAAAAAGAATAAAACGAAAATAAACAGGGGTCCTGTAATAACAATAACTTCCTTGTAAAATTCCTTGCGTAATCCCCTCAAGTTGTGGGATTTAATTAAACAATTAAAAGTCCAAGTGGCCATGGTTATGGCACGTTAATTACCACTAACGTTCGTTTTAAATTTAGATGGCCTTAATAAACCAAAACATAATCATCATAGATAAACGCTGTAGTGCAATTAAATTTTTTTAAGAGGCTTGCTCAATTGCCCCTTAAATAAGATAACACATACAGATTCTAAATAAAATATTAAGTCAAAAAAAAAACGGGTCAGTGGGAGAACGGATGGGTCAAGGCGCAGTGGTGTACACGACCAGCTTTGAGAAGGTCCAAGTACTGCTACAGGAATTTGTCATGCGGGTGACAAACTTACCAGCTGAAAGTTAAAAGATAAAAATTAAAAAGTCTGATGATAGCTAAACTCAAACAGGCAAAGACCAGGAGATAATACTGCAGAACACCTTATCAACATCTATACAACAACAATACTGACAACCAACTGCAGTTTGTCAGCAAATTACGTTTACAGAACTGTAAAATATTTTAACCACCATCCGATTGCAGGAGAAATACTACATCATCTTCCCAGAGGAGAATTAGTTCTGCTCACCGCCATATACAATAGCATAACCTACTTCCCCATACTACAGGAATCAGCGCGGTTCATTATGACTGCCAAGCCTAGTAAACTTCCTGACCAAGCGACCTTTTATAGGTCTCAATCAAATAATCCAGTCTTATTAGTTTAGTACTTGTGAAAGCTATTCTACAACACATTAAAGTCAAACTGTACTTCCCTTGTATCAAAACTGTATCTAGTAACAATAAACAACTATTGGAGCTCTACCAGATTTAGTTAGGAGTTCCACAAGGTGGCGTTCTAAAACCACTCCTATACTTGATTTGATCCTCTAACTTACCGACTACACAGAACATCTTAAGGCTTAGAAAAGCAATCAACACCAAGCTAACAGATCATGCAAACGACTTGATAGGGCTGCTCGCAAATCTACCAGAAAAGGAGACTGAAGCGTACAGACCTAGTAATCTGACAATCAAAGTAACATGATGAGTTAATCCATTACAAGATGGCAATAATGTTCTTCATGATATTAGTCCCTCGCCTTAGTTCTTTACTCCTAAAAAAGACGAGTGTCGTAAGGTGATGCTAAAGCAGCCCATCATTCATACCAGGAACAAGCAAAGATAATTTGCACGTATGGATGTTCCGTCATTTGCACAAAACGGTGTTTTTTTATGGTAGAGATAAGTAAGAAGGAAGAGGACAAGTTCGTACACATTTGACATTTGAGCGTAATCTATACCAAGCGACTATGTTTCAGTATTTTTTAAGAGAAATATTTTGTCGTTAGTTGCAGTAGGCCACTAGTATCAAGAGATTTCTTCTTTATAGATAAAACAACTATTGGTATCCATGGAATTATTAACCTACTTAACTCATCTGTAGGATTGATAAAATTTTCATGAATCTATTGAAGTATTAATGCTTGAATTGAGATTATTGGTGACTACCTAGTTGTTAGTTCTTCCACAACACCTCAATGGCTTAGTACAATTCCTGAGAACACCCAATCTTCACTGCTAGAGGATAAGCCAATGCCTGTATGGCAAATTACGTGGATGATAAAGTTTCAGTTCACAATGTAAGGACAGATGGGTGGGGTGGCTTCTTCCTGTGCGGCCACTTGAAACAGTTATTTTAACAACATATCATTACAGTTTGCAATGCTACTCAAATACCGCCCGAAAGATTTGAACGGATAGGGGCATATAGGGAGGGGAAGAGGTTACCTCAAACACCTACTCTAAAATTGTCAAAAATAAATTCCATGGTACTGTTTACTTTACATTCACCAAGCAAACACAAGTTAAGGCAAAATTACAAAAAATCATTACAAATCTAAAACTAAGAAAGTTTTATAAGAAAAATTATATAAATTAGAATGAGTCACATAGGAAGAAAGCAAACAATAGCAATGATGGGGAAAGAAGCTAAGAAGCCAGAACAAATTCGCAAGTTGCGATAGCTTAGCTTACTCATAACACATTACCTATAGATAAGGCACATTGGACTTTAAAACACCATTTAGATGATAAAACAAAGAAAGATAATGGCTGCAATAACAAGTCATCAACAAAATGTCACATTTAAATAAACTACCACAAACCACAATGAACGTCAAAAAGAACCGAATAAAGATGTGCCGGGCGTTGTCGTGTGGCAAGATAACACCTCAGATCGCCTAAGCACTGTCATAGTTTATTTCAACCTCAAACAATTACATAGGTGCTTATCCTCTAGAAGGCGACGAACATTGCGAATATTGTCCACAGTAAGGCGTTGTCATTCTTCCAAAAAAAGTCTTTCTAGCAATGTTTCCCTGAACTGCGTCTTTTGTCATAAATCATCTTGCTTCTGCATTGTAATACCGATTAAAGAAGCGGTAATGCGAGCTACTTTACGGAGGGAGAAGAATTCCGATTTATATTTGATTTGCCCGCGTATATTAAAAAACTGGCGCTGAGAAAAGATACAAAAGAGAGGAAATGTTAAATGATAAGCAAAGAATATAGACGTTTTTCCCAAACAGTCGCATATTACCTCAAACCGCAGCCTTTTCCGAATCAAACCGCGTTCACCGAAATTTCCAGTTCGGTGCTTGTCACTGTTTGCGAACGCTTGATATAATTGCAAAAGCACACGACTTCGGCCTATTAGCGCGTTGTGCTAATAAGGCGCGAACCAGAAAGCTGACTAATGTTATATTAGCAATTACTTTTATTGCCACTAAAGCATACAAATATTTTTGCTGTTCTTGGACTTTACAAAGAATAAAATGGGCTTTAGGGGACTTCTGGGATTCAATTTTGTCATTTAACAAATATTTTTGTATTTTGCTTTCCAATTATGTGGGTGACGACATGTGTATTTGCCCGTAGACCATACCTGATAACTTTGTATTATTAGCAATAAAGTGTTCTCAAAACGTTACGATATCCTTGTTATTCTACTTCAAATGTGGAATTTAAATCTTAAAATGCTAATCCTAGAGGTCTAGTCTTGATACGTAAAACTACCGCATTACTGCCCTTTGTCATCAATTATTTTTAGTGAGTTTAGGGTAGGCCACCCGTCAAGAAACTCAGCTCAGGATTGAACTCGGATCCACCCCCACCGCAGCCGAACGCATCAATCGCAACCCCCAAATATTATTAACATTGGTAATGAAGGGTAAGATGACAAGAACAACATATTTGACATAACAACATTAAATTAAACCCGTTTTTGCTTTATTTTAGTTAAGGACGTTGAGAGTATTGGTGATAATATTTAAACAAATTATTAACTATCTTAGTAACTGTTATTAAAATTTCTGAACCCAAGTTTACATTGTGGGGTAAGATGACTAAGTATAATTCTCATTTGACGCAAAATTCGAGATGGTAGAAATCATCAAACACTCAAAGAAAGGCCGCCATTGCTACTCTACCCTTTCGAATTCCTTAACGTTTGAAGTGTAGATAGAAGAAAGTGTTCTAGAAGATATTAAAGAAAAGGTTCGTTTTTTCTTCTTATATACGAAAAACGAGCAAATAAGATTATTGGTGTTTTGCTTTTTTCACTGAAAACCTCAATTTTATTTCTCTTTTTTCTAAAGTACTGATAGTTTGTCCAATAAAAAGAAAACAAATTTTGACGCTTCGGTCAACTTTCCTATAACATTTTCGCAACGTAGAGTGCAAAGTCCTTTTAGACTACATTTTTAGTAAAACCAAAACGATGAGTGCTACGGAAATAAGTCTTTTTTGGCGCTTAATAAATTCTGTATCTAAAAAACTTGTTTTCACAAGAGTTTTAGTAACTGCTGTATAATTTGAAAGAAAGTTGTAATGCTTTCCGTTGCTGCCGTCAGAATCAAATGCCCAACCGATAACTCCGACTGAGCCGCCAGCAACATCTAGATCATTTCCAGCCACATGAAAGGGATTCTAATGTCTAGACGATCTGTTGTCCATGTGCGGCCAACTCCCAGCGGAACCGAAAACCCTGATGATTCCGCCCAATCACCTAGCCTAGTTTCATTGCTCGAGCAAGAAGCTTGCAGCTGCAGCCAACCAAATGTATCTTCCAAATGTCTCCTCGTTCAAGCAAACGTTAAAAATGCTTACGCTACATTCTTATTTTTTTGGGAGAAGGGGGAAGCTCTTTGGCTAGCGTTCTCTTTGTGGTCGTTCCGTTTCTCCTTCTTTTTCTTTTTACCCTAGCCTTTCAAATAAAAAAATATTGATAAAAATTTCGTTGAGATGGCATAAAAGATGTTCGCACTATAGTCAGTAAAAACTCCTGAACTTTTCAGGATATCCAGCCTACTTTGTGGTTTTGCCGTAACAAAGTCAGTATCGGAGAACACCAAGGGGTCGAAAATTAGATGGGCATCACCAGTTTAGCAGTAATACATTTTTAGAAGTCCTCAAAAACTAACCTTAAGATACTGAAATATCTAGGTGCAAAGGGGTGGAAATTCCATTAGTTGTATGGTAACAAGCGCAACCTGGTTGTCTATAAATATACTAATGGAAGATGGCTAGTGGGTATCGTATGGGAAACAAAGTGCTTAAATACATAATATTTTCCTTATTCCAAAAGCAACGGCTGATTTTTCTTATAAACATCTCTTCATAAGCATGTAATGAGAAATTCCAAATTCTCCCACATAAATTTTGCATCCTAGAACCACGCCGTCGGGCACCATAACAATTTTTTTGAAAATGACCAGCATTTAAGAGAACTACCAAAATTCCCCCACGGGAAACCCCCAAAAGTGTCGCGAAACCGCACCAAACTCCACACGGCAGACTTCGCGATTCGAAGACCTCAGCTTCTCGGAAAGCGCATCCGCGCATTCCTTCGGCTCATTAGAAACCAAGATGGGTCGCGTAGCGGCGCGGATTGCGCATGTTGTGGCGGTGGCCAGCATTTCGGCAGCCCTGGCGAAATAACTGCGCGGAAGACCTTTGGCCAGGCCAGGATGCGCAGGATTTCCCTTCCGGCCTTTCTGAAAGCACATGGGTCGTGGTGCAATTTCCAGCGCGCTCGGGTGCCAATTACGGCACTTTCTCGTTATTAAGCCCAATCGCAGGCAGAAAAATGGAATTGTAAACAGCAAATAACAATGTGATGCACGTTAAGCATTACCATAAAGGCAAACGGCAAAAATGTGACAATCGCTTTGGTAAACTTTAAAATCAGAACTTTTTCACCTTCAGCTTCCTCGCAGGATTCAAACGTTAATGTAGAATTCATACGATAGAAAATGCTTCACAGCTACTAAGGTACTGTTTCACTTATAATTTATTTGCATTACGCAATAGGATTCTATAACAAGGCAGATATCACAAATATCCAAGTAATTCGGTGTCAAAGTTGAGCTGTTCTTGGTACCTTTGGTAGAGTTTAAAATAAAACAGATTTATTGATTGAGTATTAATTGTAAGTTAACAAACTTGTAATCAACATTATTGCTCGTGAACGTAAATGCTCAATTATTTTTAGTCACCGAGTAGACTACCGCTAGGCATCTGAGCCCAGGATTAAGCCCGCGTCCGTTTGCATCACAACCTTAACCGCTTGGACATACTGGCAGCCGAAGAATGTATAAGATGTCCCAAAAGTTTCTTTCGTTTGTATGAACCTGCAACTTTGTTCCTTGGACATTAAGGTAATCCTTTTCAGTCGTCATCTAACTCTGGCAGAGTACATTATACATGACCTTTTGTGCGTTTGAAGTATTCTAAATAAGGCAACAACGATAATAATATTGCAAACAATGGGAATGGAGTCACAAGTGTTCAGGCATTTTACGCTTGGTGTAGAACATTCAGAAATAGAACCGCACTAGCCGCCCATCCACTATAGATACGGACCTCAAGGTTGACGATACACTGTTTGCAAATTGGAGAAGGCTTTCTTCCATAACAGTACACAACCAACACAAAGCTCTGCTATGTCAATCTCTGCGAAGAATGTGTACGTCAATTAACTCCCAGACCACCCGAATTTTTCCTAACCAGAAGAATTGCCCATGCTTTCATAAAAATGGCAGACAACTTTGGTCTGTTCTGGTTAGTAACCTAAACTTTAAGCACAACCTTCATCAATAAGAACACACAACCAAAAATTTACAACTAACCTTTTTAGGAACAAAGTAGAGAAAAAACTCACTAAACATCTCCCAAAAACTCAAGAAGAAATAGAAGAGACGGTGGATGTTCTAAAAATCGCCATATACCGGCACCATGGGACGCCACTCCAGCAATATCCCAGCACTGAAAAGTCACCACCATATACACAAAACCGTAGATAAAATTAAAAAAAAAAAGATTAAAAAGAAAGACAACGGCAGCACAGCATATAACAGAGAGTCTAGGGAACTAAAACACACCCTTAGTAATACAAGGGTAAATGTTTTAAGCGTTACCTTGAAGGCCTAAATAACCTTTATAAAAGGCAACTAAACGCCTTAAAGAATTATAAAATCCACTGCCACCTATTGGAAGTGAAAATAAAACTTGAGTTAAAATTTGTTGCGCCCTGGCAGAAAAACATCTATGAAACATAGAAGAAGTTGAATACTATTGTCAACAAAGAGCTTTTCCATGAAGGAAATGTCTAAAAAGGGTTAATAATGCTCACTTTTACTTTTAAGGCAATATTAAGATTGGAATATTTTAATGCAGTTAAAGATAACCATGATCATTCTCATCGTTGAACCTGGTAAGCCACTTATAGTCTTCCTACGATATTATTCAAAGAACTCTTCGTACAAAGTTGATACCGACCAAAAATAAACTTATACCTGATTGCCAGTTTGGGTTCAAAGAACATCGTTCAACTATTGAACGAGTGGCAGAGTGGTAGATACTATCAACACTTTTTTTCGAAGAAAAGGAATATTGAGCTACCACCTTCATATATACAAGTCAGACTATAAATTGACTATACAAAAAGCACACGCAGAACTCAACAGTTTGGTTAACTTAAATTAAATAAACGACCGCAGGTTATTTTTAAGCGCACTCCCAGTTTCACATTTAAAGTCAAGGCTATTTTTTCCCTCATGTAAAGCACACTATTTTAACCTTTCTAGAAAATTGTACAACTGGTTTTTTAAAAATAAACCCGCCCGTGCTACGTTTACAGGATACGGCTGAATTTTCAATTCTTAGTTGTTTACGCCTATAGCGTGCCGATGTAAATTGATTAATGTCCGCTCGAGGCAATAAGACACATAAATTGAGATTTCTTAGAATTTCTGTGGTACATCCTGCATAACACGCTGTCACCCTCTAAGTTTACACAGTTAATAAACAGCGCAAGTGGCTAAATATAAAGATTGGCCTGAGCAGTATCTGGCCAATCCCCAGTTACAAGTTTTATAGATCAGGTTTTTTCTGTAGAACCTGAGAGTTGTAGAAGCAACCTGTAGGGGTCCGTTATACCCCCACCAGACTAACAATAATACAATTTTATGAGAACTATTTAAAGCGGTTTGATTACTCTGGATATTTCTATTTTAAAAAAATAAAAAAGATGAAAGTGAAGAGGATTTTTCGGTAGCTTGAAATCATAATTCCGACGCTAAACAACAAATTGGCGGCAACGGTGACGATTATGACCTTATTGATGCAACAGAGGGCGAGTCTATATTTGCTGATGATAAAATATCAGCTGGTATAAAACTTTTGTATCTTGCTGGCCGGGATTTGATCGATTCCCGGCAAAGCAATGGGATCGGCATTAAAATATTTGTGACTACAAAGATTGTCCGATACGTTGAGGTTTGATGACAAACAATTGCGAAAAATAAATAGCTTAGATAAACTGGTTCTAATAATACAAAAATATGGCATGACATTTTTTGTCCTTAGAAATGCACTCTGCTTTTATACCCCCATCATGAAAAAGTGCATTATGGGCAATAGCCCTAGAGTCCTTCTAGAATAAACAGTCCATCAGAAGATGAAAGCTCCAATTTTCCCCCTACAAGCTCGTAAACCTTGTGGTTCTGGAACATGAACTAACCGCAATAGCAACCAAAAATAGATTGCAGAAAAAATCACCCCATTCTTCTTACAGCCAAAAAACAAACCGCTAAAAACGAATTTTTTGGCTTCCAAAAGAATATTACGCTTCCATCTCATGTTTCCGTTTTGCTAACCACAGTGCTGACATAGCCAAAGCTGGCAGAATAATTTCGGAAATATAGATGCATTTGATAAAAATGTTAGTGACATGGTCAAACCCTAATAAAGAAACTAAGAAAATTGTAGATCATAATAAGAAAATATAAAAGAAAATAAGCCCCTATGGATCGCTATGGATATCTGCTAGCACACAGTTCGACTATATTAAAATTGTTTAATTTCAGCTTCTGCACACTAATCTTTTTTGTATATATCATTTATGTCTTTCGCGGTCAAAATGTTTTACGAAATAAAATACTTTCCTGAATACTTGGCGAAGAATGTACAAGCAGTTGACTTCACCGTAAGTCTCATGGTTTGACGAAGATGTCATGCAGGCCCTTCGATTGAGTTTTTCCTCGTATTACCACTAATTTGACTTAAAAAATCAGTCACTTCCTGATTTTCTAGATAACCGAATAGAACAGATAGGTTTTTTTTATGTATTTTGCCACAGGTGATATAGACATAATTTGACCCTAACCATAAAGATCTTAATTGAAAATAACATCAAATATCAACTTAAAGATAAACAACAATAAAATATTGGTGAAGGGGGCAGCATAAATAGAAAAAAGTGGAAAGCGTCAAAGAATATTTATGTCTAGTACAAAAACAAAAAGACCAATCAGAACAAATTAATAAAAAAATAGAAGCATTTCCATCCCTCAGAAAACCAAAGTGTTTCGATTCCTACATTTTGTCAGTCATGATATTGTGTATTATATATTGGATATATATTGGATGACCAAAAAAAGCTTAAAACAACACAGTGAGTTATAAAATTCCGATGCTACTAAAAACGTATGGATAAGGTGAAGAAGAAGCGGGGTAGCTATAAACAAACTTTGCAGAAAAGTCACACTGATCCTATCCTTCCTTGGAGGCCATATAGGTAGATGACCTTAAACTAACAGCAGTAGAAGAACAATATCGATAGAGACACAATTTAGAAAAAGATGTAAAATTCTATAAAGCCAAAGAAAGAAGAAGGAATGACTACACTAAATACAATACAGCGAGATACAGAGAGATTATTGTTAGCTATTTCGATAAAAGATAAACAATGGGAGTTTATAAGACAGAAAGCGTATAAGCTAATATGGCAGAAGAGACAGCAAAGCTAAAATAAAGTTTCACAAGACACGTACAAGGTACCCAGTTAATCCTTTCTTGGAGATAACATAAATATAAGCAACTCAGATGATGTCCATGTGTGAGGTGAGTTAGATGATCGTAAATTAGCATTGATGGATACACGGTTTAGAAGAAAATTTCAAACCATATGAAGAAGAAAACTGCACAGTAAGCTGTCTAGAAAACTGATTGCTAAGAATCTCACTGCAAGGTAGAAAAACGAGTAGATAAGGCGAAAAAGCAGAGTAGATGATGTGGTAGGACAACAAAACTAAAACAAACTTTGCGGGCACACGATTTAAAGGGATATGTGGAACACTATGAATAAAAAAGACTTTTATACAAAAAACAGCTTAGAGATCTATAGAATTAACAATGCTAAAAATCTGGTTTAACAATAGGAAAACAATCGATTAGATAAGGCAAGATAAGGTAGATGATGGACTTTATAGAGCACGTAGCTAGAGGAGATGCATACGTTGGCGCTGACTTCAATGGCGACAGTAGGGTTCCAGGAGACCTTCACTCACTTCTCCTTCTATCTAATGGTGGGCTGTATTGCACTGCCTTTTGTAGCACTTTACGGAGGGATCAGAATCTTCGAGTGCCCTGTCCAGCTCGTAATAGTAGAAGTCACAAATGATAGGGTTACCGTAACCTTCAACGCTGGAGAAGAGATGTTTAGCGCACTGTAAAGATATACTCCTGGAACGTTAGCACATCGGCGTCGCGGTAAGAGGAGATGTAGAAGACACACATATCAATTATTTCTTGGAGGCCATATAAATAGGTAACCAAGATGTCCTTGTATGAGATGGTTAGATGACCTTAAATTAACAACAGATCTAAATTGGATACAGTTAATGAAGATATGATTTAGAAGATGTAAAACGCCATAAACAAGAAGAAGTGGACAAAAAAATAAATTAAAAACTATACGACGGTAAGGTGAAAAGTTCTCGGCCTGACAATGAAAGACTGCGACTTTCAGTTTCATTGGATGTAAGCGCTTCCCAGAAACAATTTTTTTTACTTTGGGAACAGATGGAAGTCTGAGGGTGCCAAATCAGGAGAATAGCAAGGAGCAAATCATATCCCAAATCCCCCAGTTTTACCATCGCCAACGCAGGTGCGTTGCTCTGGTGAAAGATGATTTTTTTCTTCTTCAAGCCAGGCCTCTTCTCGCGAATTTTGGCATCCAGCTGGTCAAGAAGGTTGGAGTAATATTCGCCTGTAATTGTTCTGCCTTTTGCAAGATAATCAATTAACAGGATCCCTTTAGCATCCCAAAACACGCTGGCTACCTATCCGGCAGATGTGATCGACTTCGCTTTCTTTGGCGCTGAACCACCGGCTTTCACCCACTGCTTGGACTGCTGTTTCGTTTCTGGCGTGTAGTGGTGGACCCATGTCTCATCCATGGTAACAAATCGCCGCACAAAATCGGTCGGATCCCTGTTGAATCGGTCCAAAGATTACTGCGAAAATCGTTTGCGCATTTGCTTTTGATCGGCATTCAGCAAATGCGGCACCCATCTTGCGCAGAGATTTCGCATCCCTAATTCTTCGTGCAAGATGTTTCGCACCCTTTCTTCCGATATCCCTACAGCCTCAGCTATCTCACTCACCTTCACTTGTCTATCGACCAACACGATATCATGCACTGTTTCGATGGTTTCCGGTGTGGTTGCAGTTTTTGACCGTCCTTCACGTGGATCATCTTCGAGGGACGTGCGACCACGTTTAAATTCAGCTGCCCACTTTTTAACAGTTGGCATGGAAGGAGCAGAGTCCCCGTAAACTTTTGTCAACTTCGGATGAATTTCCTTAGGGGTTAATCCAGCCAAAACGAAAAATTTTATAACCGCACCATATTCAAGTTTATCCATTTTAACAAAAAACATGCAACATGTCTACTGAAAAAATTCGTGTAAACAAACTACTTGAGTGAACAAGTTGAAACTAGTCATACGAACTAATGACACATGCACCCAAGCAGGAAGCATAATTGTCTGCCGATTGCAGCACCATCTCTGTGTCAAGCCGAGAACTTTTCACCTTACACTCGTATAAGTCAACTAAAGTTGAGGTTTATAGAACGATAAACTGTCTACTTCATACAATGTTTCTAGACACAGTCGGTGATATATATGCAGAAATTATATACAGAACTAGTTTTTAAGGAAATTTTCTTTACAGCTTATAAAAAACTGTGAGTCAGAGTGAGTATGAGTAAATCTGAGTGAGTACCAGTAAGTGAGTAAGTGTCACTAATTGTGAAAGAGGGCGAACGAAGGCAGGCGAGTGCGAATGACTGTAAGTGCGCGAGTCAGAGTGAGTGCAAGTGAGTTAGTATGAGTGTAAGAGAAGGCGGATGAGTGCGAATGAGTCGGTGAGTGTGAGTATGAGTAAGTATAAATAAGTGAGTGCGAATGGATTAGTAAAAGTGTGACTGTCTGTGAAAAAGAAAGCGGGCGAGTATGAGTGAGTGTCAGTGAAGTGTGAGTAAGTGAGAAAAAAAGAGAAAGATAGAGGAAGAAATCCTAGAGCACCAAGGCGATTGGATGATGTCCAAAAAGAGGACAGGGAGATTTCAAGTTTAAAATTTAAACTCTTAGTAGTTATGTTATAGCCTTATTGTTTTACTATTTGCTTTTCTTTTTTAAGTGGTTTACCTAAAAGTTTTGTCTATTAAAATATTTATCTTGGTAATAGTGAGGCCTAACTTTTTATATGTGAGTATTGCCTTCGAACAAGAGGTTAAGGCTCCCACAGTTCGATCGTTGTGCACCATTTTTCGTACGGCGCGATGTGGCAAGCACCGCGCCTTAGACGACTGCCGTTGTTTCCACTTGTTCTAAGTGAACGCAGGTACACAATTATTTTTAGCATTAGAGAGTTCCAGGAATAAACCCGGGTCCGTCCATACTGCAGCCATGCGCCGCTATCGCGCAGCCAGAGAGGCAAAGTACCGGTATTCAATTAATAAATGTATTGCGATAATGGTTCCTAATTATATTAATAAAAACAAAAATAAACCATTCACATACACGTTACTAAAGAATAAATGCTCTATAAAAATTTAAAATACATCCATTAGTTACATAATTATTGTAAGAAAACAAATCAAGTGCCATTCTTTGGAGAAAATTGATTTTATTTTTATATGTAGCTTCTAATAAGCACTACATACTTAGTCCAACGAGTGCTTTTTTTGAAATGCTCTAAAGTACCGATTGGCGATGGAGTTGGCATCTTCGTAGAACATAAATTAATTTACACTAAGCTAAGTTTTCAAATTTAGGAAGAGAAACAAGTCACCCAAGACTAAATCTGGAGAATAAAGATGAAGAATTAGTGCAAACACTAACTCGTTTAATATTGACATTGCTTAATACATTATATTACTGTAGTAAACCAAGATGACTCAGCAAATCCCCAAAAACGGTAGCTTTTATCTTTCGAGCCTATAAAACGGTCTTTACCGTTTCAACGCACTTGTACCTCTCATTGTCTATTATTTGGACTGCTGTTTTACTTCTAGTGTGTAGTGGTGGGTCCATATTTTATCTATAATAACAAATCGTCGAAATAAAGTCTTTTGGATTGTGTTCTTAGTCGATACTCGAGAGTTCTTCATGTAAAACACCATACTATTCTACTATGGTAATTTTAACTCGACGTCTAAAGCGATTTTTGTGTTTTGTGGACGTTCCGTCGCATTCAATTTAATTTATCCAAAAAATAAATCTCTACAATAGAGTTGCGTCCAAGTACTTCGTCCAATTCTACCTTAATCTTGACAACATTCCACTTTTTGTCCATTTTTTTGGCAATTCATGTAGTGTCTCCTCTAAACGCCCTTTGAATAAAATGATCGATACGTTGGTTTTGGCTTACCTCTGGGGTGTTCGAAAAGCAAGCATTGTGTCGCCATCAGATAGAAATTTACCCCAATTATCAAACGGTTCTTCTATACTAAAGATACAGAATGGCGAAAAGGCGATGAAGGTTCATATGACACATTTTTTAAGTATAATTTTTTTCTCATTTATTTTGGCGATTTCTGCAGCGCTTCAAATGTCTATAAATTAAATAAATTTGGCCTAATTTTTCTTAATGGTGATACTTGTTCGTCGGGGCGTGACCAAACAAATTGTGACACCACCTTAATTACATAGTTCTTAGTTGGGGGGTCTGTAAGACCCCAGAAGCACAGCGGCGCAGAAACATTCAACCAGACTTTGAAATGAGAATGTATAAGCAAAAATATCGAACTATATCAAACCAAATAAGAAACAAGAGTTACGACTGTAAACATGTTTTAAACAATAGGTAACCAACACCGGGAGTAAAGCGAGCATATTTTTCTTGTTGCGTAGTTAAACTACACCATTTGTTAGTCTTGCTATCAATAATGATTCACAGCGTAACAATTTGTGATGTAAATTCAAACAGTTGGCGCGAGTGCGCTGAACAAGCGCATTAAAATAGTTACTGGTGTAACTGCACGCGATCTTACTTATAAATATAAAATAATAATTAAGAACAAACTCAAGAGATCTCGTTTGTTTAATGACTGTTGTGCAACGAGTTATTCGGTGGAAAAAAACAATAAAAAGTTGTTGCAAAGATCTTGCTATTTATCTCGTCGATTATTACAAAAAATTAATTTTTCTGTGAACAGTCGTCGAGGTAAGTAGTATTGAGAACTATATTATACAATGTAGCTACGTCAGCGCCCAGAACCGGGATTTAAACACACTTTTTCCTCGTCCTTAAGCTGTCCTTGTTATAATGCCTCCCCTCATTACCTTTCACCTCGACAACGCCCCAGGCGTGTAATCAAGGGGATTGCAGTCAGCGCTGGTGAGTGGAGGACTAGTCGTAATGCAAATTGTTGTTTGACCATGCCTGAGTCTTTTTTGCTTTGTGGGCTGGAGCGGAGTCTTGCTAGAACACGTACTCCCACCCAGCTGCCAGCTCCTCTATCCTGGGCATATCCTCAAGGACACCCTTCGCTGCTCACAAACCCCGGCATCATTATAGAGACAGGAAACTTCGTATGCATGACAGTAGGCACTTCAGAGATAAGGATCATTTTGTCGATCCATCTTCCTTGGCTCTTTAACTTCCTCTACACCTTGTTTTTCTTAGTCAACAGTTGGCGGTTCCTCGAGACGAAAGGCTTGTAGTGCATGTCCTGGTGCACTACTAGACCCACCATCGACATCGCCACGCCCATTTCTTTACCACGTCAGTTATGCTCCGCCCAGGACCCTGATTGATCTTCTCTTTTAATTCGCGATCAAATCGCTTGCTGTAAGTTCCCCTGTCAATAGATATCCTCTCCTTATTTTTAATAATTTCTGTCGACTATTTTGATTTAATAATAATAATAGTTCCCCGTAACAGGACTTGAAGGCTCTTTAGGGTCATAACAATCTAGAGCCTACGGTGCACAAGGGTAGTAACGTGGCTAGCGCTATGTACCGACCGCCTATTATTACCCCAGAGTTTGACCTCCAGGTACTCATTTATTGCAGCCTGAGTCGAGCTGGGCCATAAAAATGCCAGCGATTGAATTGGTGAGAGCGGGATTCGAACCCGCAACTCTTGGTTTCGTAGTCTAGCGACCTATCCACTAAACCACCACGGCTCTGTTATCTAAAATACGGCCCAAAATAATTTCAGGTTTACCACAACGACCTTGTACAAGTTACGTCTTTTACTACGCAGCTTAGAACAGATAATGTAATTGAAGAGAGTCGGCACTATAGTATAGAACAACTGATAGTTTTAGAAATAGAGAAAGAGCAAACGCTACATTAAAGGCCTTTAAGGTGGAAGAATCAAGGTAGGACAACATTTACATTTTTCCTTATTAAACTCCTCACGTGCCAGATGCGACCTTAAAACCCTGCAATTAAAATCTCCATAAACACCGCTGCACTCGCACATTTTAATGATCTTTGCACCGTACATGGCGGCGCTACTACAATTGTGCGTCATGAATGACCAATGCACGCTCTTATCAGCTAACACGGCGCCGCGTGAAAAACTAATTTCGTAACGATTCCATAACGACATTCCTGCGCCCTTCAGGTTCCCAGCAGCAGCAACTCCCACAATCGGCTTATTACTTCGTATTTATGCCCCTGCATTTACAGTTACCTCATTTGGTAAAATGTTTGGGCTCGGCAGTTGCGCCTTATCTTTCACTGCGCGATTCATGGAACAATTAGACGCACAAAGAGCTATGGCCTAGGTGGCAGAATCGAGGCGTTCTAGGCGTCCTTGCTAATTGTTCTCAGAACTACGAGGCAGTTCGATCCGAGAGAAAGTCATCGTACTAGAAAGTTCAGTTTTCTGCGAAAATTTGTCATCGGGTGCGTTATGTTCTTAATTTTGTGCAGCCTTCCCTTACAGCAAACAAGGAGTTTTTATCTTTGAGAGTGCATGTTTCACCTTCAATTAGTATTTATGTATTCGCTCATCTCGAGTAAAAGTTTCTGAAATTTAAGCAACATCCTCTCCCCAAATTCGCCGCCATGGTGGCGCTGCGAGTATGTAAAGTCTATAATTAGCCAAAGTATTTGCTTTGAAGACTGAACCTTGAATTTTGACCCGCCAGCACCGATCGATGGCGTCGAATCGCATCATTTCGGGAAAAATGCGTAGTTGATCGCGTAACATCCACTACCTTCAGTTACCCAATCAGCTGAAGAATCTTGAGAACAAAAATATCAAGTGATATCACGGCACACAACTTGAGTCGGCTTTTTCTCGGCAGCTTGGAGATTATACGGACAAAGGCGAGGTTTAACGCTTATTGTTTTTGTGGTTTTATTGCGTTAATAACAATGCGCGCTGTTTCCTTCCTTTATGGGCCAATAAAACGGTGTATTTTGCATGCAAAAAAAGCATGCGGACGTATGCCCCCTTGGGTTTTTATTGCACCAAGAGCATGGATTCGGCCGTAAATGAATGCGAGGTCTACCTGGATGTTTACCAACGAAACACGAATCTAATGTGTAGAGATAAGCCGCAACTATGTGACAAAGAATTAAGACGGAACGGCTTTATAAAAGGTAACGGTTAATCTGTTCTTGGGAAAAATAATTACGTACGAGGTTTGTCAGAAAAGTAATGAGAACCACAAATTTTATTTTTTTAATCAAGGTCTACTCTTCGAAGCAGTTCACTTGGGCCGCTATACATCGATGGTGACGTTTTTCTATCCTTCGTAGCAGCCCTGGAAGGCTTCAGCTGAAATTCCTTTCACTTCGTCGATTAGATTCTTGTGAATATCATCCGCCGTACTGAAATGGTACTCTCTTATACAAAAAAAAAAATTAAAGAAGTTACAGAAGACTCGGAAAACTTCAGGAGTGTCTTTATTCTAGAACCATGAGCGGTAAAATGGTTCAAATTTAATTATCTACGTTCTCTACGTTAATTGGTAGTCAAAATTTGATACACTATCCAAACACCAACTTCTGTAGAATTAAAGACTCCTTTAGCACCAACCAGTCTAAACTCGCCTGAAAAAACTTTCACCAGCTTTTTATATATGTTCGGAAGAAATACCTTCAAATTCTTCCATGAAAGCTTCAGTTTAGTCTTCGTTTCAGTTCTTTTAGCCATATAGCGAAAGACAACACCCCCCAAACTTTTGGACCTCACAAACGCTTTCAACAGTCAGGTAGCAAATGCGTCAAGTTCAAACTTGTACTCAGATTATAGCAAAGGTTATTCTAACTATCACGTGAAGAAACAGTCGGTTCGTATAGTGTTCCCAAAAATTATATCTATTTCTATTTAACACTAAAGCGGATATTCGTTTAATGTTTTAATAGTTTGCTGAGGAATACAGGATAAAAACCTTATCTAATTACTCACTTCTTAGCTTAGCAGCAAATAAAAGGCTATAGTCCAGTCTGGAAATTTCATCATTGAGTCTGCTATTTATTGCTTTCTCGAAAATCTTGGAGATGGTTGTAAGGAGACTAATAGGTCGATATCCGTCAAGTTCTTTATTGTTTTTGCCCGGCTTAGGAAATATTAGTATAGGTCCATGTTTCCATTTGATAGGAAAATAAGCGACTCTGAGGCAAGCGTTGAAGAGTGATGATAAGTAAGCCAACGCTTTTCTTGTAAGGCTTTTGAGTGTGTAGTTGGTTATTTCGTCTTCTCCTGGAGTGTTGTTGTTCGGAAGCTTTTTTATTATAGCAGCCAGTTCCGCAGGGGAAATCGGTTTCATGTTACGTCCTGCTATTGGTTGGTGTGTTTCTAGATGTCTGTTGATCAGGTTGACGTACCCTGCGACATTGTGTTGATGCGGAGTAAAAATTTGTGCTATGTGTTTGGTAAAGGCTTCAAATTTATCTTCATCTGTGCACAATATTTTGTCTTGCATAGGAATAGAAGGAATTTCCTGTGTTTGCCGTAGAATCTTTCTTGTTGTTTTCCAGAGACCTGGGTCGCCCGATTCGTATCTGCTGATATATTTTTGATATGAATCAATTCTGTACCTCTCTAGCTCATGTTTGATACGATGGCTCAGGTTATTGACTAGGTTTTTTGTCGCATGATTTCTAGAGTGTTGCCATTCCTTGCGAAGTTGGCTTTTTTGCTTTATAAGATCAATTATGTATAACGGAGGCGTTTTTGGGCTGGTATGTCTGGGATTTTTTTTGATGTGCGTTGCTTCCTTTAAGATGCATGTTAGGCTTTTTGTGACATGATCAACCGTTTCATCTATGTCCTCTGTAGTTTTTAATTCATTCGGGTAATTTAAGTTTGCATCAAGTGTTTCTTTGAAGCGATTCCAATTAACAATTTCATTTCTTATCTTAGTTATAAGGTATCTTAACATTGGTGTTGTTATAAATGAGATTAGAACCGGCAAGTGATCTGAATCGAGTTCGGTGTTAACCTTTTGGAAGATTTGAGTTTGAACATTTTTTTGTACTATTATGTCCAGTATGTCCGGATTGGGATCGGCCCGATATGGGAAGTAAGTCGGATCTTCCGGGGCGAGAATTTGAAGAGCATGTTTTTCAGAGTAGGAGTGGAGTCTTAGACCAGATGGATTATTTTTTCTGCATCCCCAAATTGTACTTTTGGAATTGAGGTCTCCGATTAGTAGCGTCGGTTCGTTCGCATCAAAAATCATCTGTATGTCGGATTCAAGAAGGATCTTGTTAGGTTGACGATAAGCGCTTATAACTTCTCCTTTTTTATAAATAGAAAGTACTAAATTATGATTCCAGTCTTTAGGCATTTTGTGTATCTTCTCTGCTTCCATATGTATTTTCCGTATTCAGGTTACCCCTGCATCTTCAAGCCACTTAATCATCTCTAGTTTTATATTATCTTGACATAGCTTCTATTACCTTCTGTTGTGTACATTTGTCTCTTCTCCAGATATATCACCCAATATCTCTTTTCCTCTTTCATCGTCAGGTTCTTTTTCTTCCGTGCCAAATTTATTAAAAAGAATTCTGCTCCGCGTTTATTGAAAATTTATTGTTTTGTCTTTTTCTTGTTTGTCTCTCAACCTTAATTTTATTCCAACATTTTGCGTTATTATTAAAACCCTCATTAAGTTCTTCGAATTTTTTATAATTTGCTTTGTCTCTGTTTTGATATTTCCTAGCTTTTTGTGTGTTTAGCTGTATATCTGACTTCTTTCCTTTTTTAGTTTTGCTGGTCTCGCATACTACAGTTGCTGAATTTCCTATAATTTTATTGAATATTCTTCATTTTCTTTTTAGTGTAAGGTTTTTATTAATTTTTTTCTATAATCGCAATAGATTATCTCTTTTTTATATTTTATCTTAAGTTCTTCATTTTTTAGTCGACTTTATTAGTTTCAGTATCTTTTTTCACAACAACTGTGAGTATTTGTATTTTCGTTCTGGTTAGCCTATGATTTGTATTGAGTTACGCTTCTTTTTGCACTTTAATTCTCAATTTCTTAATTATATACATTGTAGTATATATTATACTCTGCATTATTTCTTTCTACTGTAAAAGTAAAGTAATCTTCATCCAAAAATCGTAATCCATTAAGAAAAAAACTAGATAACCTACTAAAAGATTGTAGCTTTAAAATTATTTTATAAAAAATTATGATAGAACCATATTTTTCCTCTGCCGCATTTAATTCTTCAACTCTGCCTTGGCTTATCACTTATACGCAGATTATGTTGAAGTCTTACTAAAGATTCATTGTGGCGGTGTCTTAATTAATCTTCTAGAAGGTCGATCTTAAATTCCGCAATTTTAATCCCTATGAAAATGTATTTTCAACCCAAAACTTTAAATTGCTGCCCAAAGAAACGATAAATCCAGGTTACCGAACCGATTTCTCCGCTTCCGCGCCCATAAATTCCCGCCGACTAGCCGCAACACATTCCGGAGAGTTACGAGCGAATTTTATAATTGTGCACAGCGATCCGCTAATGCTCGATAGTGAAAGTTGCCAGCTTGCGCCGCTATTTGCGAAGAGAAGACGAGTCTGGAAAACTGAAGCGAGCCCGCAACCCCCCGTTTTCGGCCTATTCTGCTCTCTACTGGAGGAGGCTACTTCGGGGAAATTCCTTGGAGAAAAACGCGATCTCTCATAACGGTAATGGACCACACCTTTTGCTTCACCTTTAACTTCAGGAAAAAATCCTTTGTTTATGATGATGAAATGACAAACTTTTTGTTTGTATTTTTTACTCACTTTGTCTGTTACACAGAACAGATTTAGAAATGTTTGGATGTTAATTACTTGTACAAATTTTCCTATTTACTTCTATTACTATTGCAAACATTTAAACCACTTTTTGTCTTTAGGGAGGAGGAAAGTTTGCTTTAAGCTACTAGAGCAGTTCGTTCTACCAATCAAATTGTTAAGATGTCGTGTTTTAAGTACCACCACCCTGCCACTAGTAAAGAAAAGAATAGCAATCTACCAAGAAGAGCAAATGAATGGTGGAATTCACAAAACCTTGTGATACACCACCAAGAGAGTTACTACTTCCAGATAAACAGTAGTGGCGAAATAAAAGATTTATTAACAGCGAGGTCAATTGTCTTCATTGTTTCAGCTGGCATGAGGCGCCATTACTTTCTAAATTTAATTAAAGAGAAATAATGAAGTTTATCTATACACCAATCAGGTGTTTACTAATGAGAATCACTTCAGCTTGTCTTCTTATCACTATTCCTAGGAGTCGGCCTTCGGCAAAGGAAATCAATTAGAATTAATTGCTGGCGATGCATTAGTAAAGTAAAAAAAATCCCAAGTAAGGAAGGAGTGCTAACTGACTTTAAGCAATGTGCGGAAGATTAGAAACCATTGTCTCTTAATTAGTCCAAGGACGTCGTGCGGCGATAAGGTGGCAGAAACTAATTTTTAGAATTATTTTTAATTAAAACAAGTAGATAAATGTACTACTATTTTAATATTTTAACATCAGCGCCCCAAGCAGATATAGAGGTTACAAATTCTCGGCTAAGGAAAGGGGGACGAACGAAGGTGTGATTTCCTCCAGTTCACCTGTTAACTGTAATTCTTTGTAAGATATTTGTTGAATTAACCATGTTATCAATAGCTTTCTGAGAAAAAGAAATTGATCTTGTAAATTCTATAATTGCAGTTTAAAGAATTTACAAAAAGGTAAAACTCGTATCTTCATATAACAGTCCACCATAGCTAAATTGAGCACTTCAAGGATGAGATAACATATTGCAGCATTATTGTTCTGTTTCTTAAAGTTTCCAGAAGATCAAATTTTGCCCAATGTCTCAGAACCCAAAAAAATTATAAAGAAAATATTAGCCCACCCCCTACTATTGCAATCGATCCTTCTGGGCATTGGGTGTAAGACTGGATTCTTCTTTGTACCAAGTTCGACATCACTCCTCAAGTTACCCAAAAGTATTGACTGGTTTTGTTCCTGGCTTTGCCGACAACTGCAGCCTCTACAGAAAATCATTTTTCTTTATTGGAGAGGAGTTCAATGAGACGGAAAAAGCTCAACAATGTTGGAATGTTAACAACAGCAGCTTTGTTAAAATAAAACATTCATTTGATTTTCGAACAGTAAACCAGTCTAGCGAGCTGTATTGCTGCGACAAAAGTGATAAACAGATATCATTGTTAGAAAATGGTACCATAGTCATAAGACCAAAACATGTTGTTCAAGAAATAGAAAAAAGAGACACAAACTCATTGAAGCCACTCCCACATTAAACTGTAAGTCCAAGCATGCTTTTATTAAGACATAACAAAAGTGTTGATAAAATCTACAAAATTACCGTTATAATAGGTAGCACTAAAAAAATGTGGACATCCAAATGCAGAAAACAACAAGAATATGGCCATACGCAAAAATTTTGTTGCAAAGAACCACGCTACATTATATGTGCTGCTAAAGACTTCACAGCCGAAATTCGATGGCTGAGGAATGCATCGTAACAAAAGAAACACAAAAATTGATAGACAATCATACTAAAAAGTCGGTCCTATCCAAACGACTACAAAGAAAAAATCTATCTCCGAAATACATTTTACCAAAAAATCCTTTATTAGATTTAAGGGATATAAAGTACATCGTACTATGCACTCTGAAAACCTAACCAAAGGAAGCAGTGCAATCAAGAGATGGAAAGAAGTTCAAGTCCCCATTGTTAATGTTAAAACTAGAACAAATGGGATCATAATTGCAGCATTATACTACCCCTCAAGGCAAGATGGTAAAATAGATCAATATTTTAATTTTATGGACAGTTATGGTCAAAGATTCATCGTTGGAGATAATTGCAATAGCAAAGACACCTAGTGGGAATTTAAGTTAACAAGCACCAAAGTAAAAGAACTCTTGAAAGCAGCCAAGCAGTTAAAAATATGAAACATTAACTGACATGTTGACTTACAGAGCCCTATCTCTCCTCCATTTTCCTCACGCTCAGCTGTAGTTTTATATAGAAAATCTTAAATTAACTTACAAAAATATCAGTTCGTTTGTAGTTAGACCATGAAACTGAAACTTCTGTTAGGGGTATCTAACAAGCTGCATTGAATAATACCCCATCATTATCGCAAGGATCAACGATAATAACTGCCCAATTATCTTTGAGAAACTAAAAAGACAAAACTAGACTAAACACTATCTGCTTATAAAACATTTAGATTTAAAAATAAATTGATTACTGACTAAGTAAATTGTCAGTTGCTATTAAAAGGCCCATCAACAAAAATGAGAACTGGGCAAAAACTAATATCTAGAAAACTAAAGGTTAAAGGTGCTGGAAAAACCTTGGCAAAAGAAAAGCTGACATCAGACTTACTATTCCAAAAGAAATTACAACTGAAATAAACAAAGAAAGCTCTAGAATTACTGGAAAAATTCTAGATCAACTCTATAGGAATGATGTAGTCAAACGTACCTATCTTGTCAATGTCTCATTTAGACTGATACAGGAAGCAATTGAGATGATGATAATCCTTAAACCTGGAATTGACAAAAATGTTCGAAAACTAGTTCTTAAACGGTTGAAACCCATTAAAGAAGAGAAGACTTCGGCTTTCAAGAGTCACCCAACCAGAGACCAAGTCCATAGGATAACAGATGTAAATGAAAGATGATTAGGTGAAAGAAAAGTTTGTTCTACTATCTTCTTTGATGTAGCCCAAACATTTGGAAAGGGAAAAGAAAAAACTTAGTGGCCAAATTGTAGGAAGAAAAGAATGCGGTATGAGACCCGCCATCTTAAAATCATTTTATTGCCTTTGACGGTAGGCTTTTCCTCCACGAAAAACTTTTACTGTGTATAAAATATCTTATTGAACAAAAGAATGCCTAATATGTGAAGAAATGAGAGGATCAACTTTGAAGCACAATTGTAGGTGACAGCACTACCGATTACCTTTTGTTAGGGCACTTTGGTCGCCATATTAAATTACAAAGTAGCTCTTATGAATGTCGTAATCGTACAACTACTGAAAAAATAGTGATTATAATTTGTTTTTATTTAATATACCTCCAAATTATTTAAAAAGGCTACTTCTACTTTACCGTATTTTGTTTTACCTTTCGATATACAGGTTGCTATCGTAAAGTATCGTGGCATTTTCACATCGCTTTTGGCCTCCAAGCACTATTTGTGCCATTGTCGGCAATTACATAAATCCTAATTGAAGAAATAGCATCGTTTCCCAATTTGCACATTTTAATGAGCTTCGTCCTTTCCAAAAAATGCGGCGTCAGCTTCATAATTGGCAGGTACGCGCCGAAAGCGCAACTCCGAACTGCCTCAAACCAAATCGATCAATAAGTAATAAAGAACCACGGCCCTGGAAAGTCCGGCGGGCCTTCGCGCGGCCCAGGGCGCCGCTGCCGAGCCAGCCTTCAAAGGTCGCGGCTCCAAAATTTAAATGACTTTTTCCCATCCGAAACCAGTTCCAGGTGTGCAGATAATTCGAAGATCCCGGGCGCGCCGCGTGACGCCAAATAGAAGAGATTCCTAACAGGTGGACGCCGGCCAGACGACGAACCTTGCGGTTTCTCACGGAACGAGTCCGGGCCTCGGCTGAAACTGCGCTCGTCGTTCGCGGAAAATTACAATCGTTGCGACACGGCCCGACCAAAATGTGATTCGAAAAACTGCACCGAGTGCACTTTTTGCGTTCGATTTGGCGCAACATTTCTGGAGTTAATAAGTGCATGTTGTGCAGTACCAATTAACCAGCGCTAATTAGCAGCTGCTTATAATTTGCAAGGCTAAGCCACAAAAGCCTTTAGCGAACAAATTCTTTTACATGATTTATATCGGTTCTCATAACCACGAGTGTGTAATTTGCAACCTTAATGGATAGCATTGGCCACCAAAAAGACTAGCCAAAAATTAACATTTTTTTAGACCATCAATAGGGTGCTTCCTTTTAAAAAATGTTTTGATTTGGATTCAAAGTTTCATCTCATTTTGTGTAGCTTTTGTCATTAAGACAATTTTGTGAAATCCTGAAAAGGTGGTTATCTGATAGCAAGGTCCGGGGTAAAAAGGTAAATATGGTAAACCCAGATAGTGCGGGCTGTGCTTGAGATGGAATGTTGTACCCCAGCTACGATCGTTTGCTTTTTCCCACAGCTCAAAGTGATTCCACCAAACGCTAAGTAACATCTTCACTGGAGTTCAGCTTTAGAATGAGCTGCAGCTTTATCGCTAGACTTTACTTTATATTGAATCCTTTTTGTCCCCCAGTAACAATTTCTTCAAAGACTACAATGACGCAAACTGTTGTGACGGCTATAAGTCATGTGGTGTCCTTTTTCCAACTTTACCCTTTTTCCCAATTGTTTTAAATGTTCTTAGATGGTCACATATCTTACATCTAAGTCTTTTGCGACCTCGTAAAGTACCAAAGTTTCTTCAGTATATTCACAAAGCATGTACATCAATTACCACAAAAAAGCTCTTTGTACTCTAAATTACGACTTTGAAGCATCTCAAAAAGCTATCGATTGCATTCGATAGAAGAGAAGTATAGTCGTGCTACGTTAAAGTATTTTCCTATAGCGTTACTGAGCGATCCAAACTAATGGATACAAAAGATCATTGAAAGAATTTCAGTAGAATTTACTAATTATTGTGGCCCAAAAAAATTTAAAGTAATAAGCCAAAAAAGCCTACAAATAACTGTAGGGTGTTCCAAACTTCCACCCTTCATTAAGAAGTGGATTCAATGTGTCCGACACTTTCAACATATCATATTACAATAAGAAATGCGGATCTAAGCGGATCGAGTATTTAGATCTCGTCTGGAAACCAAGTCATCAATTCTGGCTAAAAACCACTCAGTTCTCATCTTATTATCGGTCCCACAACTACCATATCGCTCGCCTTGAGTTCTTCTTCACTCTTTGTTTTAACGATTGGATTCTTGATACCAAGAACTTCGATTAAATTATAAATATAAATGTTCTTCCTTTTTAGCTGATTAATCCATGATCCATTATTCATTTTGTAGTGCACATTACTCATTGGAAAAATTATTCTTTGTATTGTAGATCTCGTTTTTGAGTAACTCTGAATCCTCCAAAAAGTTTGTAGATCTGTTGTCCTTGATTATGAGTCGAGTTCAATTCGTCTTGCAGCTAAATCAAATAGTTATGCCCTAAATTTTGCAGTCCTCATTGTTGTATATTATTTTGACTTGCAAAGTTTGTAAAATTGCTTCCTTAGTACAATTAAGACTATATAATTGAACTTGATGAATAACTTCCATATTAGAAAATGGTTTGGACTCACATCCGTTTAACTCTTTGGAAATTTAGCTTCCATCAAAATTGGTGATCAGCAACCATCGAAAGAAGACACTGAATTGAGAAGAAATCACATTCTTCCCCATAAAGTTGCATAATGTTGAACAATAAATTTGAGACTTACAGCTACGAAAAATCGGAAACATCACTTAGTTTTAGATCTTTCTCGTCTCTTTTTCAGTCACCAACTTCTATTACAGAGTATATAGGTTGGAGACTTATTTTTAGTCCTTTGTTCTAGGGAAAGTGCTATAATTTTCTTTCTGCACATTCCAGGCTAAAATTTCTTTTAGACACTTTATATGTTTATTTAGGCGTATCTTTAGTCAGTGCTCATCAACAAGCTCTTTGAAAACTGCAGATAGGTTTCGTGGGCAAACGAGTAATATCCTCAAAAAAAAAACCGGATTCAACCAACTAGAAGGAACAAAAAAGAAGCACCGTTGGCGTCAATTCCCAAAGTCCTTAACTAATCATACAGTTAAGTTCTTAAGTTTCGTCTTTGTCAACTCTGCAGCTCAATCTTTCTGTATAACTTCAATCACTGCGTGGTAATTAGCCAGTTACTATAGCTTACGACCTTTTTATATTGTGACCACCTCGTCGAACATTCCCCACTGATCTTTGCAACACTGACTTTTGGAAAAACTAAATTTTTTACTTGTCTGAGTCAATAATCCGTTACTATACATTTCTTGGTAAATCTACTCTTCCAATTTGGGATCTTTTGAGCATTATTTTTATATCTAAGAAGAGTTTGTTGAACTCTTGGACGTTTGTTTGTTTAACCTTATCCACGTAGTATTCTGTAATCTGCTTATCTAATCCATTGATTGTATGCTTCAGAGCGCTTTCCTAACTCTTCTTGAATCTGCACTAACCTTGAGAAGTCCCTCGACAACTTCGATCAAAGGACCTCCTAATTCCGATCAACTTGATTGGTAGTAAGCCAATCAGTCCACTTCTACCCGAAGAATAGCTTCTGATTATATGCAAGTAGGTCTCTAATAATTACTTTGTCACGTGGATTATGTCAGCTTCAGTCACATCTAGCCTTTGATGGTTTATCTGATGGTGAACGCAGTACTTACATAGCCTAATAAAGTCATTCAAGTTATTTGTGCTGACAGATGATTAATTAATTTTACAGGTACATTACACTTTCAGCTTTTTACAGTGACTAAAAGGTAGACGAGATAAAAACCAACTGAACCCTCAAAGGATTTATTAAAAATTTAAATAAGAAAGAAAGAATGCAGAAACAACAATTTTATTGTGCGGCCCTGTTTTTAATGGCAAAGATTCGTGGCAGTCACCAATTGTCACCTTGGCTGCTGCAGCACGTTCTAAAACAATAACGGCTTCATTTGAATACACATAGCTAGCTGATCCCAGCTACATCTCCGGAATGACAAACAAGACATTCAGCAAGCGCTGTACCGGAAGCTCTTAAAGATGGAAATATTCCCAGGTAGATTTGTTCCGCCCAATTCCAGCTTATGCAACTACACTTAGATCACTCCATTAAAATGGCAATTAACCAAGGCACAATATATAAATTCAATTACATGAGACAGAGATTCAATTACTTAAAACTGTTAAGTCACTTCACCTCTCAATCACAACGTAACATTCTGCGATACAAAAAATTACATACAGGCTGTTCACTATAGATTGCCATATCGTATATTGAGATACGGGCTCAAATTCTACCAGGCGGTACTGAGCTTAACATTGCACGCTGCTGTTCCATTAATCCACATCCTGGAAGCCAATCACGTAGCATCATTACCCAAACCCTTGGAGTTGCCTGCGCGGTAGTGATTAACCTTTCAACCGATGCTATCTGAGCTTGCTGCGGCCCGTTCCTGGACTTTCTATTATTATTTACGTCGTGGATATGCAATTTTGAATTAGCTACAGGATTTTTGCGGCTTGCAACATTGTTCGCCGCGGAGAGCAACTCTCACTTTGCGCAGCACGACAGTTTGTCAGCCTCTAACCGGCAAAAATAAGTTTCTCGTCGTTATTTCTGGGAAACGCGGAGGACAGACGCCAAAAGAATTTAAGCACGGAACTATCTTCTGGAAAACAAACAAGTTCTGCGGCAAAGCCGCAGCTGCCTGGCGAGCTAATTCGCTAGGCGAACGGAAACGATTATTGAAAAATTTAAAGAGTGATAGTGGCTGCACAGCCTCGATTACAACAAACTGGGTCGTGTGCCCGGGAGTTATTAATAGAAAACTAACCGGAATTAAGCGTGGAACATGTGGGATGTTTTTAAAATACTGCTGGAATAATCAATTTTCCGTCCGAAGTTGATTGTTTGGTTGTTTGTCATTCCGTCACTCTTGCACAATGTAGGTGGTTGAAATAAATGGGTTAACGTATTGAAGCATCATAAAAATATAGTTGTTTCTATTTAAGCTTGACTTAGAAACACATTTCCCCGACTGTTGAGAAGTTCTTGGAAAACGAAGGTGGTCGTGATGCCAACTATTCACCCATGAAGATTTCGACGAATCTTATGCTTCTTTAAGTGTAGACTATAGAGAGAGTGTTTTGGTGTAATCCAGAACAAATTCTTAATGCTTTTAGGCAGCAGTAATGATTTCCTGATCAGTGTCGTAACGTATTCTGAGACCAGAAGACAAGAAGCAATGCGAATATTCTCCTCAGGCAACATCGAAAACTTTGATTTAGACAGCTTCTCCCTTCCCAAAATTTTTTTATGCCTTCTTGGGGTAGTCCCAAAATTGGTCCGTCAGTTTTCTGAAAATTTCGAATTGTTTTGCGCCCCTTGTCGTGAAAATCATGATAAGGGTACCTCTTGTTCTAACAATGTGATAAGTGCATAGTGCGAAGTTGTACCTTGGTGTAAAAAATATTTGATCCAATAAAATAGCCAACCACAAATGAGACACGCCTATTACAACCATGTCATATATTTTTCGCGACAATTTCGTACTTCGCTCACTCTCTTGAACTTTGCGGCGTTCTGATGTCAATAGTTGAACTTCCACTCATCGTTTCATGGAAGAATTCTAATTATAGCGAACAGGTAGTTCATGTTGCCAATAAAAACTTGCAGCGCTCCGTCCTCCATCAACGTGAAAATAAATTGCCGGGTATTTTAGTGTTTCGAGCTAGGCGCTGAAAAAGTAGGTTGAACATGTGAATGGCTATATCATCACTATAAGCTATAATGAATGTTATTCGTTAATAATACGGCAACCAAGCCCGTAGTACAGTTTTGGAATGCAATTCCACGCACTAAGAGTGGCATTTATAACAACCTGTGGCTGGCATTTATAACAACCTGTGGCTGCCATTAATATTCTTTGTATAAAATTAACATTTTTTTGTTGCAATAAATATTTAGCACAACATCAAGCGTAAAAAGTGTTTGATATTGTATTGAGAGTACGTTCAAGGATTTTTCTCGTCTTTCAGGTCTCCCGGTATTGGATTTTTCACTTTTGTCCATCGATCTTTACCTATTCTATTAACATGATCTTGTAAATCTAATGAGTTCTTCTCATATCGTTGAACTGTTGTTTTGTAGTGTTCAGTACTGCGATTTTATAAATTTGCATTTTACTTTTTATTGGTACTTTTTCAAGGTCAGTTCTCTTAAATGTTAAACTTTTCACTCTTGGTGTAGGTACAACGTTTGCTGTTGCAAATTATCTTCCGTTTATATTATTATACAGTATTTCATACCTTTCGTTGACTTATTTGGCATCTTGTAACCTTGTCCATAATTCAGTTGGGGCCCACGCTATCACCTTGGCGAATTCATGGCAGAATGAGTGCTTCTCAGTTAGACCTTGCTATACGTTTATTGAGTGTCGAATTGTTTTTATTAATATGTTCAAAACTTTAATTTAGTTGTGGTCGATCAAAAAGAGGCGATTGTAATCTACAGCTCTTCACTTACTACTTTTGTATTCATGATCTTTGCTACTAGTTTGCTGTAGTGCACAGAATAGTTCTTATTTATTCTTTGAGTTGTTCTCCCTCCATTATCCATTATCAGCTTTTTCTGTCCTTCATGAAAGTTATATTCCATTTCTACAAAGAATTTTCCCAGCCTTGTTTTAGATTATTTTGTATTTTTTATATACTTTTACCGTTTTAATTTTTTTTTTTTTTTGTAATTTAGTGTAAGCCTTTTTTGCCTTGCTATTTTTTAGATCGTCTACAAACTATGGCTTGTCTGTGCTTTTATCTTCATCCGCATTTTATCGACTGTTTTCATCTGTTGAAGGGTCGGAGCTTATTCTTTCCTCCAACATTTTTTTTTTGAAATGGAGTTTTTGTTAATTCGTCTTTGAAAGGCTGGAATTGAAGATGTATACTAAGCCATGTGGTGCTCCAAAAATTGCAGAAGTTATTGTTCTTGCGTCTGGTATCTGACTTCCTGTTCGTGATAATGTCAGTCATTAAATTTTGGCCTTAATGTCAGTATTGCCAATCCAATTTGTTCCCTATGCTTATAGAATATGTTATTGATTCAATACGGAGTTTATGAGAGTCATGTCGTTTTTACTTGAAACTTAAATTACTTTATGAATTAAGTTTTATTTTTATATTGTGCCATCATGTTGCATATTTCCAACCAAACTTTGCAACACTAATTTTTGTCAAAATTTGAATTGTTTACTTGTCTGACCCGATGAGCCGTTGCTTCTTTGGGGCCTTTAGAGTATTTATTTTCACATCCAAGATGAATTTGTTAAACAATTTACAACTTTTGGTGTAATGGTTCATCCTTTCCTAATTCTTCTTGAATCTTCTGGGACAGACTTTCCACTGCAACTTTCTTGGCCAGTATTCAATAACTTCAATATAATTTGTGGTAGATCAAAAAGGGTGATTGTATTCTACAGTTCTTCACTTACTACTTTTGTACTTATGACCTTTGCTAATAGTTTGCCATAGTTTTCGAGATCGTTCTTGTTTATTCTTTGTGATGCTTTTCCTACATTATTTGGGTTGAGAAAATTTTAAGGGCCGTCATATAAGAATTTCATTTAAAATGATAAGGGTGCTTTTAAATTTTATCAAAGCATCATGTCCCTCCTCTTATGTTATATTTCCTTCGTCTGAAAATTGCTTAAGATTGGTTGTTATAGTCTTGCATATAGTATTTCCATTTTTCTAATGTAATGTCGCTTGTTTGTACTTCTTCATTATCATTTCTACAAATTATTTTACTAAGATGCCTGCTTGTTATTTTATTTCTTCATTTATCTTGTTTCTGCCTATCTTGTATTTTTTATATAATTCTACCGTTTTTATGTTTTGTTTTGCTTTTCTTTTTTACATCGTCTTGTGCTTTTACCTTCTTCCACATTTCATCGACTTAAATCATCCTCTGTTGTCAGGTCGAAGCTTATTCTTTCTTTTAACCTGTTTTTGAATAGGGTTTTTGTTGATTCTTCTTTGAAAGATTCTCGTTAGAGTTTCCAGTATAGAACGAAGGTTTTCTTTTGGATATTGCCTTAAAATGGTATTTGTATTAGACTAGGCCATGCGTTGTTACAAGAGTGCGTCTAGTATCCGATCCCTTGTTGGTGATGCTGTCAGCGATAAAATATTGGTCTTGTCGTCAGTGTTGCCAATCGTATATTTGTTCCTAACGCTTGTAAAATATGTTATTGATTCAAAATTCGTATTGAGTCCATTTTGTTGTCACTGGTGGCATTCTCAGTGAAACTTTGCATTACGCCAGGAATAGAAATATTATACTTTCAATTCTGAAGTTGATATTTCCATTATAAAGGGCGTTGAATTGTTTAATACTTGCTGAAGTTCTTCAAAAGAATTCGTTGTTGTTCCTTGGTTTTACTTTGCTAAAAAACAGTATATAGCTTTGATATCTTCTATTTCCTTTACCCTCATTTTTAGTTCCGATAAAAATATATTAATCTTGTGTTTAATAGTTGTATTACAACATCCAATACAAAGTTTGTGGGAGTAATTTCGCTTTTATTTACTATTCATTGCATTGTCCTAAACCCAGGTCCACAAACCCTTCTTCTTCGTCTAGATTTGGAACCAACAAAGACCATCCCAGGGAGAATAACAACTGCATTTTACAAAAAAGTAAAGGAACAAGCTCATCAAAAAGAGAATTAATTTTTGAGGTTGAGGTTAACTTATAGAAGCAGTTCTATCATTGAAAACAACATTCAAAACCAGTCTAATTATTCACCTTCAGATATTTTCCTAGTAATATAATAATAGAAAACCCACTTAAATCAATATCATCTGTCAGGGTCGCTTAAACAAACAACATACATTTAGGTTTAAGTTGCTACGTAAAATACTTATGGCGTTTTACTGTTTTTGATTACAACACCAAGTGTTATTTTAAATACAAATGCCACTCATTCATTTTATCAAACATAGTAGATACTTCACATTTGATTTTGAGAAGCATTGTGTTCAGAAATTTCAATTTTAATTTCAATGTATGGGCTTGAGTCACTAAATGTTTTTCATTTTTATCAGTGTGATTGGTTCATCTAATGTTACGACACTACTTCTGAATACAATGCATAAGGCTAAATCATAGCAAATAATATAAAAATGATACTAAATCAAGTTAAGACTTTTAGCCCCAAAGAGACTTGCTGAAACAATAAATTGCTCTTTCATATCAAGAGCCATGATTCCCACAGAAAATTATTTGATGTAGAACTACCAAGTACATCATTATTGGCTATTTTTGATTCGATACCATCTTATTTCGATGATTGCAATGCTAGAACGCTCAAACAATTCTAGAGAACCAATGTCATTCATTTCGGGATAAGTCAGTAAATCCGCAACGGTACGGAATTTTTGCTGATGTGTCTAAACTAGCAACAGACACAAATTTTTCTGCCTCAATGTATAAGGTCTGCATACTTCACATCCTGCATGTAGTCCAATTGAATATCATAATATTTCATTCGGACTATTAGTCTTAGGATTGCCTGCTTCTTCTAGAAAATGTACAGTAATGTTGTTTCAACTTTGGTGAAGCCTGGGGTTAGATAAAATTCCAAAATCTTCAATTAGAGCTTCCAAGTTTACGCAAACGGCAGAACACCAATAGCAATGATTCCAGTTTGAGCATCGCAGCGCAAATACCATCAATTATCCCACTAAAAACTTTAATTCCACAGAAAAGCTTTTCAAAGTCACGAAGGTTTTATCCTGTTGATTTCAAAACTTTATTAAGAATACAATTATGCGTAACCTAGAGCCTCGTCATTATCAAGAAATGACAATTCTTTGCAAGGCTGAAAACGGATGCGCATTCTCATATCTTTATCAGGAACAGAATACGGTTTCTTATCTAAAGGATTGAAAAAATTCATTTCTTGTAGAAGGGCTAGAAATGCTGTCATAAATAATCTTAACTGCTCCTCTTCAGTCACTTGAATTCTACTCGGTATAATAAATAATGTATTACACTGGCTTACAAACATTCAGAAAACACTGCCAAAGAAATATTAGTAGAGAAAAAATAAGATTTAAAATCTCCATTAACGCAGTGATCAGGAATTTGGTTTTCATCCGACGATATGCGAGTTTATTTTCGTCCAAAAGTTGACAGGAGCAACTTCATCAACCATAAAGAGAAGGTGACAAACCATGTGAATATTATCATCGGTCACGCTAGTCCTCGGACGACATTGAAGACCTTCAGTTTCAACTGTAGTTTTCTTAAAATATTGGGCCGCTTAACGCTCTTTGTGGTGGGGTTGAATTCTGGATATAAAGTGAAGGGTAACCAAAATCGCGCACAGTTAGGCCTCATTGGACCCACTGTACCACCTCCTTCGGCGCTTCTCCCCGTACGCCCATCAGTCAATTCAACCAAACCTTTGGATAAACTGGAGAATGTCCGTCAGAGCGGTAGCGTTGATGCTGGCTATACTAGGCTAGAACTTTCTCAACACAAATCCTCTCTATCGTCTCGTCCTCTAAATTGCAGTCTCGACAGGATGGGTCCGTTGCGAGGCCCATTCTTTTGCTTTTACTTTTTGCACTTTGCCTCCAGGCAACTGTTGGCATATCTTCGTATTGACCCATCTACTACAATATCGATTTGGGTTTCTTGGTTTATTAGTATGCAGAGTATGTGCAGAATGGTTATTCCGAGCCTTGCCTTGCAATATTATCTGCGCGCTCGTTACCGTATAAGTCAAAATGCCTTTTAAACCAAACGAGTTCCAAAACATTATTTGTCCCGATTTGATCAAGAGTAGTCTGACACTGGAAGATTATTCCAGATAAAACTTTTCCAGTAAAGCAGCTCTACTAACGCTAGCAATTCGTATGCTCCTTTCGATTTTTGCACCTTGCGTTATGGCCAATACATCCGCTTGAAAGATTGTTTTTGGTTTGCCTATGTTATGCTTACTTGCAGGTTCAGATCGTTTTTAAAAAATATCTGATCCCATATTCTACCTCATTTTAGACCAATCTGTAAGATAGTTATATTTGGTTCGGTTGACTCTTCAGCATTTAGGATTCTGAAAAGCTTCCTGAATTTATAGATAGGTGAAAGAGAATCCATCTTTGCTTTTAAAAAGAAAGTTCTTAAAATACAAGACAGTATTTAACAATCTTTCTGAGTAAAGGAAAGAAGCACTTGACGAAACCAAAGAGAAACAAGAAGCCCACGAAAGTGATAACGTTTGTATATAAAATTCTTGGAAATCGAAACACCTTTGAAATCGTTGAAATTCGGGGAACTTCGAGAATTCTTGGAAACGTGTAAAATTTAGGAAATCTGACTGGTTGGATAGCTAGTCGGTGTTTGTGGAAAACATTCTAAGCAATGACTACGCTGGATTTACACTGAACAAAGTAATAGTTGTTAGATTGTTTAAATGGACCTGTGATCTAGACAAACCCCTAACCAGACTCTACCAAAAAGCAAAAACAGTGTTTCAGCAGTTTGTTCTTTTTTCGCTGGACAATTTGTGAGTCGTTTTGGGTGAAGCCCACAGGTACCCGAAGACAGAAACATTTAAAACCAATTCCTTAAAGTTTATTAGCAAAATCCAAGCATCCAAGCAAGCAAAACTTTACATAAAGAGAAAAATTCTAAGATTTCTGCCCGAAAAACGATAGCAAAGCACGTCACGTCATTCTTGAAAACCATTTCAGTTGTTAATATATTATACCAATTTGAAGAATATATAAATGGAATTCTAGATTTAACCTTAAAGGTCTTTCTATTGAAAACCACACGCACCAAGCCATCGTTAACCGCAAACAATCGATTATTCTAGTGATCATCGTACATATTTTTACGGCTTTGATTATAATTGCATTAGAGCATTACACCACATTCTTCATACAATTCACAAAGTTGACCAACAGTGCTGCAGGGCAATTAAAAATCTTGGACCATACTGTCATCCTATTAGCTTACAGAATGACCTAATTCTGATTTAATCGATGAAGATAAATATAAAATTAATTCTGTGGTTTGGCAACGGATTAAGTGGCAATATTTACAACTCAAGCTAGTAAACCGCACAGAATTGGATTTTATATTAAGACAAAATCGTTTGTAACTGAGCATGTGTCATAAGTAAAGAGCAATAAGACTCTAATTCGTGAATTTTAGTAAAGCATATTTTAATATTTAGAATATCGTGGTAGATAAAAATAGAACCAAGGTGAAAAGGCCATTAATAGTTCATCAAGGTTAATAAAAATATTGAAAATACCACAAAATTCTGGCTCAAACAAGCATCGCTCACTTTTGGGGGTTTTGGAGAAAATTGCAGTTTTTAAGCGAAAAGAAGGTTAATGAGGATCTTAGACAAAGCCGCGGAAAATACTGTAAAATAAGAAGTCAGAATACATGTAGTTCTACACGCAAATCTACGGGGAGGACTAAGAATAAAACCTAAATATCTCATAATCAATAAATCGTAGTCCAGTTAGAAGAAATATCTTTATATAACTTACATTACCAAGCACCTTCTACAACAAACACAGGAAAGCCTCTAGAAAATTCTAAGGCTTGTGTTGTTTAACATATTGCGCTGGCATTAGGCCATGAATCCTCTGAAGATTAGGAACAGCGTCGAAGTTAGTGGTACTCAGCTTTTTGGGTGGTGAATAAAATAATAAAGTGAGAAATTGAGCAGTCTAGAAACACCAAAGCTATTGTAGAATATTTCGACATAGCACATGCAAGAACTTGTCAAAATTTAAAAATCAATGATAATGCTATCTGAATTTTGAATGTGCAACCATTGTGGCCAAAGATTAGATTTGGAATCAAACCCCTAGAGATCGTTTTAAAATACCAAACATTACAGCAAACCACAAGAATTAAAAAAAACTACAGTGCGATTATTATTATTTTGCTTGCAGTCTAGACTTTACCATAGTTCATCTGTTGATGCGATGACCTTGAAAACTATTCTTAACGACCACATAGTTCGTAAATTCTTTTAGACTAGTTTAGTTTTTAGTAAAGACATGAAAGTGAGGTTTCTGATGTTTACCATCAGTGTGACAATATTATAAGCTGTATTACTGTCTTGAAAGGCAAAAGCTTAGGGTTTAGGGCCATACAATAAGTTTATCCCCTCCGTAGTCAGCAAAATTAATTAAAACTAATCATAATCGGTCTTTTTGTTGATCATCTTAATTTTTATTATTAATTGCAATAGAGAAAACTACCACATTCACTCTTTGGTCATGGATTTAGCATGGTCCAAAGCCATCCTATATCGCCAAATAGCCACTTCCAGTCTGGCCCAGAAGTTAATTTAACTTGAAAATAATGATTTAAAGAGTTTACTGCTCTTTTATTCAGTCAAATACAACTTTTGATTCTAATTGTCTTATAGTTTTACTGAAAACTTCTATATGTGCCACATGATCAACCCAAAAGTTCTTCGTAAGCGTCTGTAAAAGCCGGCTACAGTTAAAATCAAGTGAAAGCTTAACAAGTGTTTTAAAGACCCCTAATCACTGCTGCCGTTGTATATCTGATTTAATCAGGCAAAAAGTAAAGCACCAAAAAAATGATTGTAAATTAAATAGTTTTATCTGACTTATATTGGTTTTAGAACAAAACTAGAGCTTACGTTAGGGTGCGAGCAGACGTAACGGACACTAACATAAAATTAAGGCTTGTTCACATATTTCGCGGCTGAATTAAGCGCAGAAATCATGAATTCATTGTTTAACCTAGCTACCAGGAGAGTGTAATTTAATCCGAGGAAGCTTATCAGTGCAAACAAAACTCGAGTCTCCTAGTGCGATTATAAATAATCTTGAAAATGTTTTCTATATGCGCTGTACTCATAGACGGATCGCTTATTTAAGTAAGCAACAGGTCCATTAGTTATGATTGATGCTGCACAAACAGAAATTCAGTTTTACAAGTTCGCTCGCATACGGCCTGCTTATCTGTGCCTTATTACGCGCGGAACATGTGAACAAGTCCTTATGCACACTATTGATCAATTTATAAAGACATTTTCAGCACCCTCTGAAAGCTTGAAGAAGTGGCAACGAAGGCAATAAAATGCAGGTGGAGGCAAAACCATTGTGGGCCCAATTAAAAACAGCTTTATTTACAAGCTTCGCTTGCAGCAAACCATGGAATTAGGAAAAACCCGATTCTGATTCTTGGGAATGATTGAAAAACTTTTCTATTGCAAAAACTTTCCAAGCGTTCATCCAATTATCCTAACTATAACTTAAAAAATTATCTTGTGATTCAACAATAAAAGACTGCTGTTGATACTACGTTAAGTTCTAAGAAAAAGTAAATATACGAGGTTGGACAAGTAAGTTCTTGGACTACGGTCCTGCTTTCAGGTTTTAAATTGAGCTTTTCGCCGCACATAAATCACCGGTGTGCATTAGCTCGCGACAAGGAAATCGCTTAGCGTTCGACAAATCACAAAATCCATGGAAGTCGCTAATGGCCCCTAAATAATTAGCTATTGGCGATGACACATCGCGCGTTCTCGAGCTGCGGAATATTTGAGAGCAGCCGGCGCGTGCCTTGAGCTACAAACATGATTAGCCTCAGCGGCCATAACTCAAAAGCATGCAACAATGCAAGCCGCCATCTAATCGGCAATTAAGCCTCGTAAAAAGGGCTGCGAGCCGCATAAAAGTAATGGGAGTAATAACTGGCAAGGCTGGCATTTCGCGCCGCGCAGCGATGCAAACATGGAGATAATGCGCCATGCATGCGGGCTGCCGCCCATTAATCGCTTATCATCGAGGAGCAACGGGCTGCGGGCCATTCAAATTTCGATTTCTGCTGCAGCGCAAGGTCGCGTTTAATTAAGGTGTAAAAATAGCTGGGGCCGCAGTCTTCATGGGCCGGCACTCGCAGACGCAAAGCCTCAGCGGCTGTTCATCGCAGCATCTGGTTGATCGGGAAAAATGGAATTGACATGCAAGCCGCGCCCGTACAAACCATGACATAACCGAAGTTTCTTGTTTACATAGCTCAGTGCATGGGCAGGCCGCAATTCTTTCATTCCTCGCAATCCTGCAACTTTCAGCGTAGTAGCGAGCCAGGAAATTGCCGGCTGCCTACGCCGAGAACCTCCAATCATGCCCGTCAAGGTCTTGTGAGGGTTGACATTATCATTTCAATATTTTGCTGAACATGTACGGTGCAACATTATTTGCTAACCAGTCCTCAAGCTGAATTTTAAATAATTGCGTTTGAGGACCTGTCGGCTAATATTTGTTGTGCTGAGAACATCCTTAGCATCTAAAATTTTACTTCATTAATGCTACATAACTCTATCCACTATCTATCTATATTGTGTGTTAATTTATTGGTTAATTTATTCTGTGTGAATATTTATACATTTTTATGTGCAGTGATCTATGGTGCCTTGAAAAACCGAGTTTGGTAATAAAACACCAATGGCTTCTAGGAATACATTCGCTTTAAAGCTCCTGCCTGTACTTGGTTTTCAGCTAATAAACCAAGAGGTTTAAGGCTATGAAGCAAGAAGAAACAGCAAAAAGTAGAAAATTTAAGAAACAAGGTACCGGCCCTACCACCACATGAGTTTCTACAGGTTGAAATAAATGCAGTAAAATACATTAACTCAAATAACTTCAAAACCAGTTGTTTGGACAAAAGTAATAACAAAATACTTCATACAGACGTTGTCGAAAATGCCTTATTTGTTTATTTGCTTTATAAGATTCAGTTGTCACATGGTTTAGAGATAAGGAGAGGGAAGAAAAGGTAACCTCCACTAAATGTGTTATTGTAAGCTTGAATGACGCCTTAGGAAGGTTACTTGTGAACTGTTAGGCAAGAATTGTAAATATTTTCACCTGAGCTGGCAATTTGTGATGAACTGATGACAAAATAATTATTGATAAATTTATATGTTTTACACAAAACGTTCATAGAGCTGCAGAGCGACGTGACAACTAAAATCAATATAAGAACGCTAAAAAGCTCTGTTCTATCAAACTACTATGTTACTTTAATTTTAAATGAAAATTCAAGAGAAACATTAATTTAAAAAAAAACTACTTTAAATACGCGGCACCGATACTTCTCAAAGATGAGAATACTCAACATAATATTAATCTTAATTCCAACAAAATGGAGCAACAGTGCACATTGCAAGAGTTCGCATAGATGCGTCACTTGTTTCCTAGTCATAAGCACCACGATTTGAGTGCATGCGATTTCTTTCTGCAGGCATTCTTAATATGCCAACCAAAAAGAAGGAGAAATACGCATAGCCATTGATATGACGTCAAGTAACAAGCACACAGCTTCGCTTCACGCCGTAGCACTCTGCGGCACTTAGAATTTCAGATAATGGCAGCTTCGAATTTAAATTCAAAATTCCAACTTCCTGTTGAGAAATTGCGTTACAAAAACTTTCTACTTGCTTAAGTAATTTAGTACCATTGCCGTTTGAAAACTTCCTGTAATTAATATTTCTTTACGTTCCTTCTGTGTTTATACTTGTGTGTATGATTTAGAAAAGCTAGAACTCATCTTTAAGGAAAGCAGCGTGGCAGCTTCCGCGCCTTTTGATAATTTTAATTTATAATCGCGCCGAAAGCGCTAAAATATTCGAAGTATAATTAACATGCCTCCGTTAATTTGTCATTTCGCACAGGCCGTTCGCCTCAACCCCGAAATGCTATTTGGAGCACACACTCTATCGGATAAAAATATGGTGTAGCTAACCCACAGAGGTGTAAGCAAATGAATTCCTCGAAATGCATTCTGAGACGCTTTGCATGCCGCGACGCCGCTTCTATGCTGCATGCAAAGCAGCGGAATTGTTTTAATGCTGTTTTTGCAGATATTCGAAGTGGTGTTCCTGCGTCACCAACTGAAAGTATGCAAACGAGCGTTGCAACAGCATTGCGTTGCTTGATCGAGTCTCCTGGTTTCGTACAAAAGAGGGTAAAGCGACCCCGGAAAGCAAACGTTGTGGATGAATAGTCCAATAGGAAGATCCAAATGACGTTTAAAAGCGTATGATATTACATGACAAAATATTTATGTATTTTAGTACACACTTTGTTATTATAGACAAACAAATACGCATATTTTATGCACGTGATACAAAAACAAAAAGATCTATGTCAAGTTTGTTGCCTATAGAAGCAACATAAATTTGATAATAGATAATTGATCTACCTCTGTAAATACTACAGGAGTCTTTTTGAATAGAATAGTAATGGTAGTAATAAGAAAGTTTAGCAAAAATAAAAACGAAGTACATCTTCTACAAGTGGAGCCAAAAGGTATATAAAACGATCAGTGGATTTTCAGAATCACTTGGAATAGCGCCACCTAGCGTTAAGTGTTCACGACCATCAGGGTAATCCCGATGCGGACAGTCGAACGTAATGATAGAGGTGCAGTTTCAGTACAATGAAGCAATAAATAAATATCACATTCTGCTACAAATGGGGAAAAAAATATGTTTACGACTGGTTGTCTTTTGCGATGGGAAGAAAACGAGTGAGATGAGAAACTGAATCTACAATTGGTGGCGAAAGAATCTGGCATTAGCAAACACTGATGATCTGTTCCTAGTTGGTACCAGGCAAACAAAAAGCAAAAACTTCTGGGTGAGTGACCAAAATCTATCACATGATGAGATCTGGTGCTACCAGTTTTTAAAACGCGTGATCGATTCCTAAAGAAACCTTTACTGGCAGTTTACATAAGCTTTACGAACGTTGCCAGAAGTCTGTTATAAGATATGGCGATCGTTTTAAAAATCCATTAAGATACTCTGCAGTCAAATTCTTCAAAAATTTGAGAAATATGTACAGTGATAAAAACAAAAAAACAGATATAAACCCCAGACCAGTTATGCCACATCTACAGTTGTGTTGATCTCTATGTTGAATTTACAACTTATTAAATTTGTGGAAACAAAATTAATGGCCCTCCTGAAAGAGTTAGTTGCGGTAGATAAAAAAGAGGAAATAACAAAAGAAGAACATATATATGAAAATATTATTTATATTCTTATTTAGATCCCACAAATTAAGCAACCAACTTTATTGTCTAGTAAAATCATCAGTTTGAGAGAGAGACTGGGGAATTTGTAGTTTGATTTTTTCTATTTTAGATATTTTTTGCAAGTATCCCCTAGAAAAAGTCTTCAACAAGATCAGACGCGTCAATTGATACCACCATTGCATACCTAGTGTTAGCTTAACCCCTTTTCCCATAGGGAAGACTTGAATAGGTTCAAAAACTTGAAGTTGACCAAACCACTCGTATTGGACCGGTACAAGTGTAATGTCCTCACTAAACAATTTAATGGCCCATCTCTTTAAAATTGTTCGTTCTTCTAAATGAAAAAAGGTTTATGAGATATTGCTACGAGAACGAGGCTCGTCTTGGAGGCTGGTTTTCCCTTTGATGAATCGAGAATCTTAATTTTTCTGCCACATAAATTTTGAAATTTGCAAAAAGGAAGAAAATTCTTTCCTCTAATAATGATTTCAAAGAATTCTGAAAACAAATTAAAACTAACTAAAATTATATCAAATCCTATGGTCAATTCAAAGCCCAAACCAAAATAAAATTTGAAAATCAAAAATCGATAATCAATCCCCCCTTCAAAAAGAATGTACAGGACACTACTACTTGATTAATTTTTTCAAAGTTATCTACGTGTCGCGGTTTTTAATAAGTTTTATGCCATCGACTCGGCTCATAGTAGATCTTCCGTAGAGTCTTCAAGAGAGAGTAGTTCGTTTTCACTTAAAAGTATTTTCTCTTGCACTGTTTGCACGTTAAATTATACTTGAGTAACTCATTTATGTCTGCATCGTCGTCCAGATTCGAACGTTATATTGCAATGATGGGGTCAAAAATGAGGATGTTTTGAAGGAAGCAAAGGGATTTGTTTTTATAATACTTTTTACTTAACAAGATGGACTACATACTATGTCTACGCGGACGCGGGCTCTCAATCGATGTGGTAGCTGTCGTAACAGAACTAAGAGTGCCTCCTGGTTCGGAACAACTAAGATCGAAGACTTTTCACGCCTAGATGGTTCGTTTCCGGCGAAACCAAAAGTCCAGCTTGTGATTCCGTCCGACCGCCGGACTACCTGGACCACCCTTGTTGCTCGAATAAATTTTTTTTCTAATGTCTTCTTGCTCCAGCAAAGAGTTAAAAATGCTTACAATATGTACTATATGCTGAAAAGCTTTGTTTCTATTTTCAGGAAGAGTTTTTGGCTCGTAACATGTATCTTAATTTGCAAATGTAGATTTAAGGCATTTTGATCTTCTACATATTGATTGTATAGAATTTAGAAATTATTGTGGCCACTTTTGGTGAAAGACCAAGTGGAAACGTCAGCTGCATTCCAAAATGGCGATTATGCAGCAAAAATCATTCTCACCATATCAAGCGATACAAGTTTTGTAATAACATAGTGTTCAGTAGCGAGCCATTATTCCATTTAAATAGAAAAGTTACCCGACACAGTGCTCCCGCATGGAAGAATTCTCAAGCTGCTGTGGTACATGGGCAAAATTTATATTTCAGCAAAATGGAGCTCCATCTCATTTGCGTGTTGGGGTTGGTGCCGTTTAAACAGACATCTGGATTTCCTGACCTTACACAATGCCATATTTCTCTTTGTAGCGATACTAAAGACATCTATGTGTCCCCATAGTCAGCAACATTAGTTGAGCTGCTTTAATCACCCTTGATAGACGTAACATAAACTACATTACCTTAGGCGTTTATCTTAAGATGAAAGTAGAACACATAAATAGTAGGAGTTACCAAATTTATCTTAGAGATCTTGAATTTTTTCCACGTACAATTTTTCTTTTATACTTTGTGAACTACAGCTTTTCAGAACCTAATAAATTATTTGTGAAAACATAATTTTACTTTTTTTGTTATTTTTATGCCTTCGTCTTCATAGATCAACTTTATTGAAGAAGTACTGAAGTCTCTGAAAGCATAGATATTTCCAGCTGTTTTCCGGGCTTGATTTCCCAGAAAACAATAAAAAACCACTACGAAACCACCTACATGCCTTCCAGGAAGGACAATGGCGTAATTGTTAGGCGCGGTCAGTACTTGAATGCTTGAATACCGCTAGGAAAATACCGCGGACGCCATCGCCAACGTTTGGTGACAAACACAGCACTTTAAAAAAAGTGACAATTGAAACAAGCTTAGAATAATGCCAATAGCATTCCTAACATTTTCCTACGTTCTCTATTGGTTTATTTTTATAATACACTCGAGGTGCTTTCAACATAAGGAAAATTGGGCCCAATTTTTAAATAAAAAGCAAATTTAGTGTAATTAAACATAAAGAATAAATCAGCCCTTTAGCAAACCTGAAAATTTTTAAAATCCGCTCTCACGCTCTGTGAATCAAAACTTGGTAGAAGAGTTCTAACGTTTGGATGTATCTTGTGGTTTATCCAACATCGAGCAGAAAACAATAGTACGCCAATGGTGGTATTACATTCAAGCTCACATCCGTTCTAAATATCAACGTCTGATCTGTAGATGACCTACTACCATGAAGTAGACGATTCCTCACATTATGCGTTGTATGTTTTGTCATTTCTTCAGAATCAGATAGAAAACAGCAGCACACCTTACTTACTTACTTACTTCCTCTTCTCCCATTGTACTTCACGATGTTGGGGATTTGACCCATTGTTTGAAAGATTATCTATCCCTTGTAAGGGTTCGGATTTGTGTTAGAGTCTGTCCTCTTTCTCTAACTGATGCATAGTCTTCCCATTTTCGTCTGGGTCTTTCATCACACCTCACTTCAAAAATCTTTTTCATTACTCATTCGAACCAGGTGTCCTACTATTGTAGTTGTTTATTTGAGCCTTACATTTCTCCATTTCGTCTATAATCTCGCATTCTTTTTCTGTAAGAGGTGTGATGTTCCACTTTCCAAATCTTGTCCTATTTCTCTCCTGTCGCATTCGTTGTGACCATCCTGTGCCGAGGCTAATAGTGTTTCTCTGAATCATTTTTCAATGCGAGGGTGATTAGCCCAGCCGCATCGGCCCCATTACCTCGGAACAACTGGTATCAGGTTATACCCTCTGATGATGGGTCGCCAGAACCCTGTCTGTTATCTGGAAGGATGTACCGGGCAAGTTAGTTGCCACTCGTGCAGGTGAGGTTGACATTTGGGTCCTAGTTGTTGATGGAACCTCTTAGACCCCCAGGAGCACACCAATGGCTATATTGTAGCACCATATCCAAGCTCTTATTCCTTCCATATATCAAAACCCAGTGTGTAGATAATCTACTATCATACAACAGAAAATTCCTCGCGCTTTACGTTGTATTTTCTTGTTTGTTCAGCATTGGATAGATAACAACATACCAATGCTTATATTACACTATCATACCCAAACCCTTGCCCGTTCCAAATATAAACACGTAGTCTGTAGATGATTTACTATCATACAGTAAAAAGTTTTTCTCGTTATGCATTGCATGTTTCTTGTTGTTTATCCAGCATCAGATAGGAAACAGTAGCACACTAATGGTTACATTGTAACACCATACCCAAGCCCTCATTCCTTCCATATATCAGTCTATAGATGATTTGCCATCAGGCAGCAAAAAGATCCTCGCGTTGTATGTTTCTTGTCTGGTTAGCATCAAATGGTTAACAATAGTATACCGATGTTGTATTATACTATATTATCATACCCAAGCTCTTGTCCGTTCCAAACGTAAACACCTAGTATGTAGATATTCTACTATCATACAATAGAAAGTGCTTCACGCTAGGAGTTGTTTTTTATTACTTGTTCAGCATTAGATAGAAAATACAAGCACACCAATGCTTGTAAATATTACGCCACCATATGTAAGTCCTTGTTAGTTCCAAATTTAAATACCTGATCTGCAGATGATTTACAACAAAATGGTCTTTAGGTTATAAGTTGTATGTTTCCTGTCGTTTGTTCAGCATCAAGTAAAAATAATAGCATACTAATGGCTGTACTTTGGCATCGTACTCAACCCGTTGTTTTTCAAAGTAGCAATACCTGGTCTGTAATGATTTATTATGGTACAACAAAAAGGCCTTCTCGCTATGAATTGTATTATTCTCGTCATTTGTTCAGCATCAGATAGAATATAGTAGCATACGTATTTAAAGCAATAACATACCAATGGCTATATTGTGTCATCATACTCAAGTCCTTGTCCGTTCTAAATACCAACACCTGTTCTGTAGATTATCTGCCATCGTACAGCAGAAAGTTCTTCATTTTATGTATGTCACTTATTATTTGTTCAGCTTTAAACAGAAGATAACAGCACATCAATGACTATATCGAAGCATCACGCGCAAACCCTTATCCGTTTTAAATATCCATATCTGGTCTGTGAATAATCTACTATGGTAAAACAAAAAATTCTTTACGTTATGTAGTGCGTAATTTTTATTGTTTGTTTAGTATCAGAAAGAAAACAGTAGCACACCAATGGTTATACCATGGCTGTATACCCAAGCCCCTGTTCCTACCAAATATCAATACCAAGTCTGTAAATGATCTACTATCATACAGCAGAAACTTCTTTTCGTTATGTGTTGTATGTTTCTCATAATTTGTCCAGCACTAGATAGAAAACACAGCTTGTATTGCACCATCTTATTCAAAACCCTTGTCCGTTTCAAATGTCAATATATGGTCTGTAGATGATCTATCATGATACAACCAAAAGTGCTTCGCGCTGTGGGTTGTATGTTTCTTTTCGTTTGTTCAGCATCAGGTAGACAACAGGAGCACACCAAGGTTGGTAATGTGCCATTTTATCCAAATTATTATCTTTTCCAAATATCAATACCCATACAGCAGAAAGTTCTTTCCGTTATGAGCTGTATATTTCTTGTCGTTTGTTCAGCATCAAGTAAAAAAACAATACCACATCAATGCATAGACAAGCTCTTGTCCGTTGCAAATATCAACACCTGGTTTGTGGATAATCTACTACATACAATAAAAAGTTGTTCATGTTGTACGTTAAGTTTTCGTCGCTTTTTCAGCTTCAATTAGAACACTGAAGTACACCAATAGATGTATTGTGCCATCATACTCGAGCTGTTTAAGTTCTTTATCTTATGCGTTGTATGTTACTTGCCTTTTGTTCAACTTTAAATCGAAAACCAATGACTGTATTGTGGCATCATGTCCAAGCTCTTGTCGGTCCCAAATATCAACACATGATCTGTGCATTATATACTATGGTACAACAAAAAGTTCTTTGCGTTATGCATTGTATGTTTCTTACCATTTGTTTACCATCAAATAGAAAACAGTAGTACACGAAAATTTGTATTGCGCCATCGCACATAAATCTTTGCCCATTTCAAATATCAATACGTGTTTCACAGATGATCTAGCTGATCTAGAATCATACAGCAGAAAGTCCTTTATTTTCTGCGTTTTATGTTACTTGCTGTTTGTTCACCTTAAAATATGAAAGAACAGCGCACCGATGGCTAAATAATGGCATCATGTGCAAGTCCTTGTTCACCCCAAAGATCAATACCTGATATGAATGATCTACTATGGTACAACAAACCGTTCTTCAAGTTATGCGTTGTATGTTTCTTATCGTTTGTTCACCATCAGATGGAAAAGCATCACACAGCAAAATTTGTATTGTGCTATCATATCCAACCCTTGCTTGTTCGAAATATCGATACCTAATCTGCGGATAATCCACTATGGTACAACAAAAAGTTCTTCTCGTTATGTGTTGTATATTTCTCGTCGTTTGTTCAGCATCAGATAGAAGATGGTAGCACACCAATGTTTGTATTGTGCTTTCATACCCAAGTTCTTGTTAGAAATATTGATACCTGGTCTGTCGATGATTTACTGCCGTACTCAAAAGCGACTTTGAAAGGGCAAGCATTAATTTGTTCTCTAAATAATTTTGTGCAACTAACACTGACGAGCATCTGCTTAGGAGTATTTATTACTTGTGTAGCCTTTTTTAAGATTGGTCATTACCCTCTTGGTGTGGACTACTGCAGATCTTATTATATGGGGATAGATTCCAAAACTGCGTATATAAAATACACGGATATGTCATAGGCTAATTTTTATATCTTTTACTACACATATGAATAGAAAGTAAGCAAAGACAGCTGATATGAAATGTGGCGTAGCTGAGCTCTGAGCGTTCGTTTGGTTGCATATCTTCAGGATAGTTTTGCATATCACTTATTCCACTGTTATCATTTGTAAATAAATTGATCCACGTTTCCACCTTGCAAAAATTTGAGGGAAGGCGGATGAAAAGCCTAGGACGCCATATATACCTTTTATAATTCTTCAAATATGAGCATGAGGAAGAACTGTTACAATGTTTTGCAGCTTTAAATATTTACACTTCCTTTGTATATCAATTTATTGCAGACCATTTTGACGCCGTATATAAAATTTTTTCTCTTTTGTTTTTTTATTTGGTTCTTAAGACGTATCCAGTTCTAGTTTTTTGTTATTTTTAATTTTAGAAGTTTATGATATGGATTTTGTATTCATTTGCAAAATTCCCCATACAATCTACCAGCTGATTCCGTTTTCATATCTGTACTTGTCACATAGTGCTTTCCTTTTCTGTTATTTCTTTCCGAGCTTGCATTGAAGTCTCTTCTTATAATGCAAGTTGTTGCATTATTTTATACAGCTTTCATAATTCAGAATAATAAAAAAATATATAAAAAAAAGCGTTTTTGCCACAGCCAGAGCTTTCTGAAAATGAAAAGGTGAAACAAACTTAAAACGTTTGTTTATGTGTAACTTAAAAAAGTTTTTAGAGCCTAAGTTAATATAGTATTTTTTCATTGCAGCAATAACAGAAGCAATTAATAGAGGCACAATTAATTAAGACGGAAAATAGCTATTTCATTTATAGACTGCATTGTTGCACTCTTTTATTAATTATAATTAACACGAGTAAATTGCCGCCAGTCACACGCCGAACAATTGGCCACATCAAATTTGCAAGTCAATTTAAGCTTTTAATTGTGCAGGAGCATCCGGCAGCGCATGCTGACATTGCATGTCAAAAATTATGCAACAGCCGATTACGCTGGGTTAAGCGCAGGCCGCATTTTCAGATCCGAAAGATAATCGCAAGGATTACCGGCGGCGGCGCGGCCTTTCGTAATTAGAACTATCCAAGGCAGCTCCAAACAGGTCAGTTCCCATATTAACTCGTCGCCAGCAAAACTGCCCGTTTTCCGAGCCGCCGCGCAAAAAATCGGCCTTCCCACGTGCTTTACTGGCGCAGATTAGAATGACAACCGCAAAACGCACCGTCATTCGGCGGTCCTGCGGGCGCAGGAATGCGGCGGGTCTATCCTGCGGTTTGCCAGAAGATCGTGTTGCGTAACAATCAGAATAGGGGTCAACAGTCCCTTGCAGTGGAGCATTGTCGGCTATTTATAACCGGCATTTCTCCCGAGCACTTTTACCAAACAGCCGCGAAAATCGAGCCCGAGATCGGGCGTTTTTATGGAGCACTCGAGCCACATTTAGATGAAAATTATGGCTGTGGTTTGAGCTGACAAAAAAAAATACTCGGGAAATTATGCACTTGTTCGAAGAATGTTGCAAATGTACACTTATGTAACAGCTGCTAATGGTCCAATATTGCGCAGTCACGTTTCTGGACTCTGGTGATCCTATAACAATTATTGTGTCAAAATAGACCACGGAAATCGAATAGAGAATTCGAAGGTCGGGCCAGTAGTCTCGAAGATTAATTTTATGAAGTGGGGCAACCACGGAACATTGGTACTGTTCTTCTTCGGTTTGTACCGAAAAGAGTTTTCATGTCCGTCTGTCTTCCCATAGATCAACTTTTGGTATTTCCCCCATAAATATGTGGTGATGATTTTTTTTAAATTGTCAATGTTTTGACATCCGAATGAAAATTTTGACCTTTTTAAACGCCTGCTGATTATGGAGTGCAAACTGCTGTCATGATCATCCAGAGCATTTAAATATTCCATCTCTGGGCATACGCCTCCCCAAGCTGTCGCCATGCCATTCGATCCGCCGTCGCTCCTATCCATTGCATCCTTGCGATCTTATTGTTTCTCCATCCGGTTCTCAGTTGTCCTCGTTCCCTTCTTCCTGTCCTTGGCCTCCACTCTGTTACCTTTTTGCTCCACCTACCGTGATGATCCGCCCATTGCCATTTCAAGGCTGTGATGCGTCCTGCCAAGTCCCCAACTTTAGTTTTATCTCGAATCCATTCGATTGATTTTCTATCCTGCAGTCGCACTCCCAACATCGATCTTTCCATTCTTCTTTGTGTAACTTTTAGTATTTTCATCACGGTTTCCGTAAGGGACCATGTTTCCAAGGCATATCCGCCACCGATCATTATACTATCACTGCCTGTCCCAAGCCAGGATACATGAAAAGGGGGAGGAGTAACAACCTCGCTCAAAAACCAGGGTTCAGCTGGCCCGGCTGATAGTACCCTATAGGAGCTCCTACCCAAGGTTACTGGGGAAGAATGCCAACGGCTCTGAAAACGGAGGATGACAAATAAAGTCACAACGATGGAAGAGGAGGAGGAGAAGACTTCAATAGCGGCGCCTGTACCCTTATTGGGCAGCCGCATACAGCGTCTGAGTCCAGAGGAGCGGCTGATTAAAAACTTGCGAATAAGTGAAAATCACCATTTTATTGATTTTTGAAAAATTCGCATTCCACGTCGTTTTAACCATTCTCTTGCATTTTTTAAATAATAATGGTCGTGCCAACGGTCATATCCAAAGTCGAACTCTCCCCGAGCTTGCAGCACAGTTCAACCTTCACAACAACACCATTTCCCATTTCCTGAGGCGCTGAAGAATCCAATGTAGTGCTGTGAAGAAGTTCAAGACCGGTCGTCCCAAGACCACCTCGAGACTCTTCGACAGAAACGTCATTCGTATATCCCGCAACAATCCCCCGGTAGCCGATATTTGTCACCAATTGTGTGAACCCCTGGACCCGAAACTATCTGTTCGTATTATCAGACATGGTCTGCAATATGCTGAACTTAATGGACATCGTCCGGTCAAGAACCCGATGATTTCGGAAAAGAACTGGAAGAGGAAAGACTGGGAAAATGTGCTTTAGAATGACTAACGCAAGTTCATGTTCGTAACGGACGAGATTCAGTAGATTCATCGTCTCCAAGACACGGAGGCGAAAGTGTTATGGTCTGGAGTTGTTTCTCCGGCCTTAGCACGGGTCCCCTCAGGAGAATCCACAGCATTATGGATCGCTATTTGTATGAGGACACCCTCGAGAATACGACGCGTCCATATGCTGCGCAGAATTTGGACAGAAGCTTCATTTTCCAACAGGACAATAATCCCAAACATCATTTGAAGCATGCCCAGGACTGGTTCGCTCACTTCCTATAACCCTCCTCGACTGGTTCTGTCAATCCCCGACCTAAATATCATCGAGGGTCTCTGGGCAGAGCTGGAGCGTCGTGTGGTTGCCAAAATGCCAAAAAATGAGAAGTATGTCCGACTTGAGAAAGAATGGAAGAACATCTCCCTCCTCATCTATATTATTAATGCCGAGGGTTATGCTCCTAAGTATTAGACTGTTCTAGTTATGGAATTTTCCTGAAACTTCCAGTCTTGTCCTCGTATTATTTTATACCATTGCATTTTTTGTTTTAGCACTTAAACTTCATTTAAAATTTATTATCGATAAATAAGGATATATCTGTGGTTTATCGACAGCAGTAAAGTTTATACTTATTTGTAAAAGTAAAGCATGTTAACCTTGGTCAAGCCTGCTGCGACATGTGTAGAGCAGCATTACATTGCATACAAGTGGGATGGCGACGCACCAAAATGCAAGTCTCTGTTCATCAATATCTAAAGAACAAAAACATCTAGATGTGCCCAAAAATTTCTGGCAATTTACTACTGAATAAAAAATGGCTCAATTTTCAGTAAACAGTATCGAACTATAGATTAAGCCACATGGATGGATGATTGCAAACACTTCTAGGTATTTAAAATAAGCACCTTATCGTGCCACTGCGACTAATATTGCTGGATAGGCACGGCAAACGTGTAAATATGCAACCAAATGACTGCGTGCATGCCATTTTTCTGTATTTTGTCGAGGAACAAGCACTCGAATAAAATATGACGCAACCAAGCGGCCGCACGTCCATTATTATGCCTTTATGAGACGCTTCGCCTAATGTGTGGTACAATTTTACCATGACTCACTAATAGTCCCATAAAATTTAGAAAGTAAGTTTCCTTACTGCGTCATGATGCTCATTTCCCACTTAAAGAAATCTGATCTATCGCTTGCTTTGTGTTTGGTCCAATTTTAATGGTACTAAGAAGCTAACCAAATTCTGATATGCCATAGTTTTCATATTTCATTTGTAAGGAACATTTTTGCGTAGAAATTTGAATAAATTGCAACAAGACGAAAAATAAACACTAAATTTAGCTGCGATTTGGAACACCTTAGGACATATTAGAAAAGTGTCAATAAACCTTAAAAAGTCTATCATAATCATCAGATTATTTCGATTTCTATGTGATTCTATTTTGGTTAGTTCTTGGCTGATCTAATTTAGCACCAATTAGTTATTTTATTCAAATAAAATTTCATATACACGATTGACCCAATATTAATATAGAATAATCTAGCAGCCGATGAGAGTGAGCTGTAATGCGCATGCGCGATCGAGAACAGTTTGACTGGATCTGTTGCAAGTTAGACATCAGTAAATTAGTTCACGTCGAATATGATTACCGAATTTGCAATGTATGAGCGAATAGAGCAGCGAATCTGCCCCAAATGTGTGTAAAGTTGGTACGTTGGTCCGCAAAAATTTTTTGATTATTCAGGGGGCTTTCGGTAACTGCAATGAGTGTAGCACGAATAAGGACATGGCGGGTAATTTGTTCTAGAAGACCAATAACGAGCAGAATACCAAAAAATGTTGGACTTGTACAGACACAGACAGTCCAAGAAATAGAAAAGGATCAAGGAATTTTAAAAGCTAAATCTTGGCAAAAAACTTGTCTAAACAAAATTTATTTCATCCTGTTGCAGTTGCTAGTCATTTGCTTCGCACTGCTACCAATAAACCGGATTTTTAAAAAATATTATGGTCAGAGGTCCACGGCTAGAATCTACAAATAAGAGATTAACCATCTTAACGGAAGTCTCCTGGTTTTCCACGTCCAGAGAAGGCGCATGAAAATCGCAACAATTTCAAATATGTCACATCTCCTGGTGGTTACTTTGAGATACGTTCACGGGCAGTCTTTCAAGTGAAAATTGTAATCAAATTTTAATTTTTCTGCAAATTATGAAAAACCAACTGAAGCGTGACTGACAGGAGCCTTTCGCAACCATTCAGCCTACAGCCAATAAATTTTCTTCGACATTTACGTAGTTCCCGCAATTTTCAGGAACATAAAGTTACTTTACGTTCAGGCACAATATCAGTAAACATTTATGTAGCCTTGCAAGTTCTAGGCTAAATTTAGAAAATCCAAAAATGTTATCGGAACTACAGAAATAAAGAAGAAATGAGAGAAATTTAAGATGTTACTTTCAGAAGGTTTTTTATTATTTTCGCCAATGAAAACTGCCTGGTGCGTAGTTTGTTTGCTTAACAGTTAAAGAGATATTAAATGAGTAAAGAAATTTCCACTAGGTTATTATCAATCTCATTAGTTGAAAATTTCCAGGAACAACTTGCCCATCGACCTTCCGAGTTTGATAGACCGGTTTTGAAATTCCACTGACTTTCGTTAGGAATCCCCGACTTGTCAGATCCTGATCCGCACCTAAGCGCACGGGACTGGTGGCAGTTAGAGTTAAGCAACAATTGGCATAATTAGCTTTTGCCACTATGAAACATGAGAAGACAACTTAGCATTCAGAGAAACCTACACGAGTTAATTATTGCAAATACAGTTTCATTAGAAAACTTTCATACATTCATCACTCTATACATACATGACCTTCTAAAACTGCTATTTATGTTTACGAATTCATTTTGCATTCATAAGTGGGTGTCTAACATGCAATATACGTTTTTATGGTTATTTGGATCTTGATCAATGTTATAAAAAAATCGAAAATTTTTATTCAACCAACCAATTTGGATGATACTATTTTCTTCAGTCAAAAGTTGTGCAATATGGAGCAAGCTATGGTCGGGTGTTGTGACAGAACGACCCCTGGGAGCCAATTGCTCTTGAACTATGATACTATTGGCAAAAGTTGTCAATATCAACTTTTGGGTTAAAAACGCGGCTTAAGTGTTGAACAGCGTTTGCAGAAGATTGTTTTCACCGCACGACCATATTCCAGGAGTACTGGGAGTTCCCAAAAGGACTTAGTTTAAAAGTCTGCTCTTGGGAAATTCTAAAGACTGACAAGTATCTCACCTATCTCCAAAAAGAAAAGCGCCTGGACATTCCTATATACTATTTTGCGCAACCAACTCCACGTGAGAAAAGTTTCATCCTTTTAGATACATCATGCCTTAACTGACGAACAAATGACATGACGTCTTTTTGGGCACTGCAAGATCCTCAACAATTTTGAAAATGGGACATCTTGATATATCAACCGTATTATAACGTAAAGGACAGGTTTTAGCCACACATATTTGCATCAATCATCGACTATCCAATCACAAAACTCAATTATCTCTCCGATGGTCTTGGAAACAGCCCCGTGGCTCAATTTATCTAATGGATATTGGAGACTCATCGCCCATCCAGCTGAACTGTCAGATTTTGCTGCTTGCTAGTCTCAGTTTTTTGAACCCACCATTTATTAGAGTTTTGCTGCATTGAAATGGCAACTTAAGCCTCTGCCACAAACTCGAGAGAAAGTAAACATCCAAACATTGTACAATCTCAGGTACCGATTGCACTTACTTTCTTAAGTAGCAGTGATTGTAGCACAAAAGTGGGCGGGCAAACAAGCAATCCACCATTCTCTGTGATGATCATTCACAACCCCAGCTGCCAATAAAAACCGTTTCGACAACTCTCTAAACAATAAGTGTCTGATTGCTTAACGCTCTCTGTTTTCACTTGGTAGTCCATTCAAATCATGGTCCACTTCGTTGTAACTGTGCTCAACATACATTGTTCTCGTAGAAGGCTTGATGTGAGCAAATTCGTACTACCCAAGTACAAGTGAACTTGTTTTGGTAGTCTATCACTGGGTTTTTTTCACTTCTAACTTGTGAAAGCAAGAGAAATGTTGCTTTTCAGCAACATTAACCGTTGCTTCGTTTGCCTCCTCTAAAAGCCTTTCCAGTTTAATCAAATTTATGAATCGTGTACCTTTAATCAAAACACGCGCCCTCCTTCTCTCGGGCGTCCCACACACTTATGCAATCCCGCGCTAACGGTTTTCCGCACTCGTGCTGTCTCTGCCGTGTGCGGCCGCGGTTCCCAAGCATTCATTAGCATCAAAATTTGGCCAGCCTTCGGCTAAACATTTAAATTAATTCGGCGGCCTGCATAGGTAGACATCTACCAAATTCTTCGGGCGGCGAAGGTACGTCCTTGGCGGTCGTTCCTGCTGTAACGGTCCGCGGAGGCTATTAAGTAGAATTTTGCGCTTTACAGCTCGTAAGCGGGCATATAAAGTCGTGATTAGCGCCAGTTAGCGCGGATGATACAGACGTCTTCGTAGGGAGAACCGAGTGCGGTCCAGGTCGCTACACTTGCTTTGAGAAATTGTGTGCTAAAAAGAACAGCGAGGTACTACCGTTAAAAACTTTGGTCGAAATAGTAGAGCCAAAGGTTGATTACAAAATGTGATGAACTAGACGGGTAATGAATGCAAGATCTTGTGAATATTGCGGTAGTTAGTCAAAGTGTCTTTGCAGCAGTTGGGCATTTCGAAAAAATCCCTTCAACGAATACTCTCTAAAGATTCTCACCTTCATACATATAAAATTCAACTGACGCAAAGCTTACGCTTGCTGACTATTCTTACCGTTGACAATCCATCAGTTTTATAAAATGGATGCTCAGTTTAGTCCTGAAATCATCTTTATCAAATCGTTCAAAAACTGTTCGAATACCCTTGCATAACTCATGAAAAGCAAATACACCCCCAAGTCATAGATTTAGAGTAGGTGGCATAATAGTCCTCCTACAATGTTACTCTTTTCGGCATAAATTGGGCAGCATGGATCTGGAATAAAAATGGTTCGAGCAAAACGGCGTTACCTGCCATAAAGCTCTAGCAACAGTTGATTTACTGCACCAAAAATTTCACTGGCGACTTCTTTTTACGAGGTTACTCCAAATCAAAGGTCTATGTCAGAAATCATCAAACTATTGACGATAACCGACGTGTTATCAACAAAATTATTCCAAACTAGTGGAAAATTGTATGAATATTTTTTAAAGAGAACCAAAACCGAGGTGACAATTTGTCAGACAAATAAATGCAATTCGAAAGGTCATTTGGATTAAAATTTGGCCATCCTTTATAATAGTCGGCCAAAAAGAACAGAAAAGGACAAAACTGTGATCTACAAATTAAATAAACATTTTGGGGAATTCATCCAAGCTTCAACACCACCAAAACAATATCGTTTTGTTAGGAAGATTATGTTTGCAAAACGGTGGTAAAAAATTGATATCAAGAGGTATAAAAGAGTAAAGACAACATGAAAGGTTAACAAAGTTTTCAAATTTTATTGGCAAAAAGGATTTGAGATTTTTGTCGATTTAATTAGCAAATGATTTATTTGTATCCCAAAGTCACCAAGTAGTGTAATATTTCGCCATCAGGAATGAAAGTTGGAAGACGGAAAACGAATTGACCTTCCAAAAAACTGTCAAAACCCGGAGCAAGCTGCATCCGACTCCATGTTCCTGCAGAACTTCAGGCCGGCCACCGTGTGACTTCGCGTTCTTAAGGGACAGCCTTGGCTCGGAATGCAGTCGCCAAACAATTTAACGCCAGCTCTAAAAGGGCCAAAAAAACTCCCACTGACCGAGCAGCGCAAACGGACCCGACCGACCCGAGCGTCACCTAATTTCCGGAATCTACTTCAAAACGAATTTTCTTTGTCCTGCCAGTGGCACGACCAATGCAGAAGCCTTAAATGGACGGAGGTAGCATTTTGGAGAAATTTGTTGAACAAAGTGTTCTGAAGTGGCCTGCCCCACTACAGTTTGGGTTTGCACGAAACCTTCTTTCCGTGGTATCGCTGTCTAAAGGGTCGACCTATCTGAATTAATTTAATGTTTAATGAACCAGTTGAAGCTAACCTAAATTTCGATTTGATCTAAATTTTGCACAAAGCTACTTTCAGAATACATTTCGCAGTACATGCCCGTTAATCGCCTGTCCCAAAAAATCAACGAAAAAGCTTCTATTGCAGCACATTTAAAGATGCGGTGTTGGTTGTTGCAAGACAATGGGATCAAATTTAAATACTCTGTGCACCTTGGCGAAAAATATTTAAAGAAAAAAATTGAAATTTGTAATTTATTTGCAGTTTGTGCTGAAAATATGGGGTGGCAAACACTCTGCTGCATAACCTACCCAGTAACAGCAAAAATGTCGGAAGACATTGGCAAAATTCAACAAAGCATGAAAGTATGCACCCAAATATTAAAACGACAGTTGGTTGGGCAATTGAACCTCTATAACGATATCTCTTATAACTCAACAAAGAAAGCTGTGGAACTTTTTCTACAAGCTTGAAACATACATTTTAATGAAGATTTAATTTAACGACGAAACTCAAAATTTTCCGAAAACCCCGTTTTAAGCGTCAGTCTTCTTTGGATCTTATTTACAGCAAATATTTCTCTGAGGTCTATTTTACCCCCACATCAATGCGTTTAGTATGATCCAAGAATATTTATTCGTGCAAACGGAGCTTCGCTCCGTCAAACTAAATACTTCAGCAACAAATCACCAAAAGTTGGGGTCAAATGATACTTAAACTGCCCACCATATTCTGAGCACTTTAATCCTCTGGTGTTTTCTTGTAACACTTGTCAAAGATAGGGTTTAGATAAGACCTAATTAGTCCGCTTTGTCTGATCAAAATGTTATTTAAAAAACATTTCTTTTCCCAGATTTGGAATTAGGAAACCTACGCCATCAAAAGAAAGATTCTGTGAAACTGACTCTCAATAAATAAAAGTGCAAAGCCCGCCATTTTTTTTGTTGTTAACATTGCTCTCAAAATCTCCTAACAGGTGAAAAGATCATTCTCCAGTGACCTTAGAAAAAGAGAAGTAGACTCTATATTTTTTAAATTTTTATCTTCTTTATCAATATTTTTCTTAACTTTTAAAAATGCTAAATAAACACATTTTTCAGAGAATTTTTATCTGAGTCAGAAGCACACTTTTCTAATGGCTAATTTACCCTCTGTCGTATTCTGTCATCTTCCCTTTAAGTGATTTTCCATATAAATCCAAAATCCTTATGTATTTCTGCACAGATTGTTCTTTTGCACTAAGTTGAGCTTTAAAGAATCACGTTGCAATATAATTGTTCAGAAACTCGTAACTTTCATCTTTGTTTTTACCAAAACTTTTGGCTTCCTCTTTCTTGCAATATCTGTTTTGGAGACTTCAGTTTCACACATCAATTTTGTTTTGTCTTGTACCCTTGTAAAGTATTTATAAAAACCTCTAAAGTAGCCTATACTTTCTCCTTGAGACATTACAAGAGTATTGTTAAAGAAACATACCATTAATGCCATTTCAAGACTCTTAAATTTTTCCAATTATCGCATTTGCTTCATACTATGCGTCCTTAATCTAATAACTATTATGAGTAATGTGTGTTAGGGAATCAAGAATCTCCATCGGGTTACCGACCAAATTTTCAAAGGTAAGGAATCCTTTTTTTGGGCAAGACTGCAAAGTATCTCAACTTTTAGTTGAAGAACTAAAAAAGTGAATTTGTTATTCTAAAAAAACTCAACAGAGTACTTGCTGCTCTTGCCAACTGGTTGTGAAGAGTGGGTCTCTCAAAGGATGTAATAGGTGTATAAATAAGTTCTCACCTTTTTTCTGCAAAATTAAAATTTTATTTAAAAACAATCAAAAAAAGTTTAAGTATCAAAGTATTCTCCGTTAGCATCGATGACCTTTTGACATATTTCGGGTAGCTTGCCAATTCCCTGGTGATAGAAGCTCACCGGCTTCGAGACGATAAAGTTATCGATGCATTTTCGGACTTCTTCTTCTGTTTTGAAGTGCGTATCAGTCAAGTGATGCTGTAACGACCGGAATAAATGATAATCGGAAGGGGTATGTGGGAGAAGTTCCCAGCCTAACGCGAAGCTGTGTTCTTGCGTCACCTTCGCAACATGTGGTCGGGCATTATCATGGAGCAGGATGACTTTGCGACTTCCTTGTCCATTAAATGGCCTCTTTTCTTCGATTGCGTCGCTCAAATTGATGAGTTGATGAGTTGCTGATGATAGCGATCCGCCGTAACTGTTTCACCTGGTTTCAACAGTTCATAGTACAGCACACCTTTCCAATCCCACCAGATACAGAGCAAATTCTTTTTTGGCGTGGATATTGGACTTTGGAGTCGATGTCGAAGGTTTGCTAGGGTCTACCCAAAATTTTTTGCGCTTGGGATTGTCGTACAAGATCCATTTTTTCATCGCCCGTAATAATTTTATGCAGAAAATCTTTTTTTGATTTCTTGAAAGCAAAAGGAGCGTGGTGTCACGCCGTCGATTTTTGTCGTCTTCCGACAGTTTATGCGGAACCCATCTGCCTTCCCTTTGAATCTTACCCAATGCATGCAAACGTATGGAAATGGCTGGCCGAGTGACGCCAAGCTGTTCTGCAAGCTCTTTTTCAGTTTGCGCATTGTTTTAATCCAGCAATGTCTGCAGCTCATCCGTGTCAAATGTTTGAGGGCGTGCAGCGCGTGGTTGATCTTCAAGACTAAACTCTCCACCGCGAAATCTTTGGTACCACTTTTTGCACATTGCATGACTTACAGCATTCTCACCATATGCAGCACAAATCATTTCGGTGGCTTCAGCAGCGTTTTCTTAAGATGAAACGCGAAGTGGATAGAAAATCGAATACGCTCTTTTGTGATTGCCATCGTGAACACAGCTGATTATTGAGGTTATGTGCATCAAACGCCAAATCGCATAATGTTTCGAAAGACCAAATGTCTGCTTTAAAACCGCAAGAGGGCGGACTAATACGTTACATGTAAACGGTGATTTGCGTCCTGTGAAATCTAAAGCTTATTTATACACCTATATGTAGCCAGAGACCTTATTTTTTTATTCTAGCCTGGAGACCTTTTTAGCACCCAGATATGTTGCTAGCATTGTGGTAACTCTGTCCTCTATAATTATTTAGATCAAAACCTACAAAATTTACGGTCGACATTACATTCCCAATATCTTGATATTTATGGCTACAGGAATAAACGTCAAATATCCTTTAACAGGACTTGTTGAAAGTAGCACATATTGTAGTACTAAAGCTAATTGGTCTGCGTGCAACAGTTACGGAATAATTCTTGGTATTTACAATATTTGTCTTAACTTCAACAACTCTTAAGGAAATATTTTGCTAACACAAAGCTTCTCCTTTGTACCATTCTGCTGTTTTAAAACCTCCTCTTTGTGGAACTCAGTAATATTAGAATAAATTTTGAAATGCACTTTTGTGTTTCGATGACTTATTTTTCAATCATCAAACCTTTTAGTTGGTTGTTTCCCCATAGAGTGCGCACGGTGGTTTATTTTGAACAAACTGATTAGTACAAAATCTTTTTTGAGTGGCATACTATTCTTTCCGCTACTTTAAAGTCGGAGTTTATCCTCACGATGTCGGGTTATCAAGTGATATAACAGTATTTACAACTTTATTTTCAGAGCTCTGTAAGACTGGAATCTTGAAGCTGTATATTTGGATATGAAGTCAATGCAATCGATGGTTGGCGACCATTGTGATGCTGCGCACTACGCGAAGAAAAAAGTTTCTAGTTTTGGTATTTTCTCCCTTGAAGACGCTCTTTAAATTCTGCTCCTCTTGTTTTTTTGACCATCTTTGCCTCTTACTGTTCAGCTTTATGGCAAATGGAATGTGATTTATTTAAAAACTAGACTTCATTCACAAGGACTGCACAATAATCATAATTTATAATACTATTAACGCAGCGGTCAACGGTTACTATAACAACACTAATTTATTTCCTCCACTGTTGTTCGCTGTTGACTACACCTACTCGATTGTCGCGAATGCCCATCTGCCCCGCCTTATATTTAAATGCGCGGTTCTGGACCGAATCAGAAGGTTCGGGAATTTGAATTTTGCTGCACCTATACTCGACTATTGATCTCTTCACTGATTATCCTACACAAACTTTAAAATTATATTCAAGAAAAGGAATTTTAAACAACAAACACTAAACGTAACAAAGATCAAAAAACCATGCTCGTCCCATTAGTGCAACAATAAAAAGGTAGGTTAATTCTATTGTGGTAACTTTCTAAAGCTTCTTTCTAACACTTGTTTATACAATAGCATTACACGTGACACATACGAATAACGGGTTTTTACTCCTGATATTCTAGAATTCTTAAACCAAAGAACTGTTAACACACATTAGCTCTTTGCGTCATACTAGAGCAGCGCCGGCGGCGCATTGCATTGGAAACAAAGAATTTGCTTACAGTCCATTTCCTTGTCCACATCCACACCATCCGCTCCAATGTGGAGTACTTACGTAAGCCGCAATATGGTAACAGACGTGCTCCCGAGTTTCACCTCGAACGCCTCAAATTAATTGCCGTTGTCTCCGACAATTGCCATGCGCAAGTCTTAATGAATCGCCGCAAGAATGTATGCATTTAAATGTCAGCCAACAATAAATAACTTTCTAACGCGGCTCGCTATTATTTATGGCTGCGCAATCTGCATAAGTATAATGCAGGCTGCACTATCTCGGCACAGATCCGCGGGCTGCTCTCGATCCGGTGCAGCCATGGCGCGATGAGCCGCGCGATTTATGGCGTTACATAAAGTGAATGCAACGGTTTCGTAATCGCAAAAATGGGTTACGCCGATTGTGCGGCTTCTGAAGGCAGCGAATTCGCTGTTGCGGAATCACGGACGCGTGTGCGAAGTTTTCCGTTATCAGCGCTTCGCACGCCTGGGAACCGCCGCCCGCGCTCTTGCGACATCGAGACGTTCGCATCAAAATATCCTTTCAGATGTTCCGGAGAGTGTGCCTTCTCCGGAGAATGCTTTCGAGATGTGGAAAGCAGGAGGACCGAAAGCCTCCCATGAATTGCTGTCACTATCCGATCTAAAATGAAAGGTGGTCGGGAACGTCTTGTCCTTTAAAAGAACATCTAAAACAATTCCATATGAAAGGAACTCTTCAGTGAAATTATGTAAAAATATTTGGGAATATGTCAACAAGTTATATTTAAAATCATTTGAGTTTCCTCACTATATTTTCTTCAAAATTAAAAAAATCTTCTCCTTAATCTATATAGCCAAAAGTATCCACTGTTGCAGAATCGGAGACTCATCTGACATATAACTTTCGATAGATGTCTCCATATATTTCTTCGTGAGAGTTACAATAAGTCCAGCCACTGAAGATGGACAGAGGTGTTTGATGGGATCGAGATCGGGGCTCTGTGAAGTCCAGTCCAGTTTTTCAACACCCACCTCTTCAGACCAGGTCAGAATAAATTTCGCTGTGTGGAAGAAAAGGTCCTTCCCCAAACCGTTCCCAGACTAGAAAGTACAAAGTTACCAAGATACATCTGAATGTTTAACCATCTGCCTGCAGGAACTAAGGGACTCTGAGCAAATCTAAAAATATAGCCCCAGGCCATAAAGCCTCCTTTACCAAACTAGGCTGTTGCCATAGGGAACTTACATGGGAAGCGTTCTCTTGGCATTCGCCAGACCCACATCGTATATCGAGATTCATTATTCTACAAAAGTAGCTTCCTTTGCTCCATAGTCCAATAGTGGTGAGCCTTGGACCGTTGCAAGCGAAGCTTGACATTAATCATACTTATATTACGCTTGTGATCGTCAATATGATAGTAAAAAGTAAAAGTCCTGGAAATACCAATAATTACTACCACCGATGACCACTTCATTTCATATCCCAGACATTTTCATTTTAATAACATCATTTACAATTGATTTAATCACCTACAGCAAGGCCCAAAACTCCGCTGATAAGGATGGGCTACTGTAGGTGTAGTTAGATCCGACTTATCGTCTATGCTAAGCCAGAATAAAAGGAAAAAGAGGGGGAGTCACAACCGCCTTAAAAAACCTGGGTTTAACTGCCTCAGACCGACAGTACCAAGTAAAGCCCCCGAATCATGTTTGCAGTACAAGCGGTAATTAAGACTATAGAATATTACCGCCTTTAGGACTGGACATAGACAGCGATCACAATTTAGTAGGGATGAAATATCACATTAAGCTAAATAATATAAAAAAGTGAAACGGAAATTAAACACAACATTTTTGATAGAAGACGAAAAGATTACAAAAACGTAGTAAATAAAATTTAAAAACAAACAAGAAAGTGACGATTAGATAATATACTGGGAAAAAATTTCAAATAAAACAGAAAACCTTGAATAAAGAAGAGTGTAGAAGACTTCGAAATAAAGTAAACGAAGAAAATAGAAGAGCTGGAAGAGTACATAATGAATATCTGTAAAGAAGTACAAGAATATTTGAATATAGGAAAATTAAACAACAGATTGGAAGACGGAAAAAATGTCTTGTAATACAAAACATAATAAGGGTACTTCTAACAGAAGAGAAAGACATTGCTGATAGATGTAAAGAGGATCTATATAGAGATAAACAGCCCGAAGGACTAATAAAGAACGATAAAGACGAAGGACAAAGGAAACAACTGGACCCTTAATATTTGATCTCATTAAAATAATTTATGAAACTGAACACATCCCTGAAGATTTTATCCACAGTATAAATAGTTACTCTACCAAAAAGGTCTGGAAGTCATAAATGCGAAGAACATCGGCCGATAAACTTTGCATACTTTTTAAATTTCTAAAAGAAATCGATTATAAGTATATACATTTTAATTAAATTTTTTGTACAACTTAAGAGAGACTAACATCAGTTAATCATAAAGGAAGTGAAATAGAGATAAAAATAGTGTCAGACAGGAATGTACTTTATTCTCCCTTATTTTAAATTTGTATACTCAGAAGCCAATTGATAAAGTTAATGATTCGTGCATTGCGAGAATCAACATACACAGAGAAAAAATTAAAATTTACATTTCGCCGATCATATAGCCCTATTCCCTAATAGTAAAGAAGAAATACAACAGACACTTAATGACATGGAAAAATTAATGAAAACAGAATATAATTTAACATTTAATAGAAAGCAGACCAAAATTACGATGCGTGAAAGATCAACACACAAAACTAAGACTAAAGGAACAATTGATGGAGAAAAATTAAGCGAGAAAAATGACTATGCATATCTAAGCAGCATTACTACAAAAGATGGGAGAAACAAGAGAGAGATAAACCACCGAATTACATAAGCCGAAAGAGCTTTCCTAAATAAAAAAATTTCGCTAGCGCAAAAAATGGTTTTACAGACACTTTTGTGTGGAGTGTCGCTTTGTATGGCTGTGAATCGTGGACTGTTGGTCTACCAGAAAAAAGGAAGTTTGAAGCTTCTGAACAATAGTGTTATAGAGGGATATTGAAAATTAGCTAAACGAATAGGGTTACTAATGACAAAGTACTAGGAACGACTGGAGAAAAGAAAAGGGCGTCCGCGCCACCGATATATCAAATAAATTAATAAAAGTAATTATGAAAAAATTAAGAGAAAAGCCGGGAGAAGCCAAGATTTAAAATATATATATAAATACACTGAAGATCTAGCGAGGAAATAAGGAAGAGGGGAAAGGGGAGAGAGAAGAGGGAGAAATAAGGAAGAGGAAAAAGAGGGGGGAAATAAGAGAGAAAGATGGGGAAAAAACAGGGAGGAAAAGAAAAACAGTGAAAGAGAGAGAGAGAGAGTGAGAAAGAGCGGGAAAGAAGGGGGAGAGGGTAAGAGATAGAAGAGGAGAGGCTTCCGTAATTCATGTCCAAAATTAATCAGCTTGACCTAGATGTCTACCGCATCTGTGTGAGCTACACATGCACTTTTATCTCATTCTATGACGTTTAAATTCTCCAGAGGCATGTCCAGATGCTTTTGGCCATTCAATGTATTGCGTTGGCAAAATATACAGTCAAATAGACAGACAAACATCAAAAACCAAACTACTTTTAGCATTTAATATCCATCAAAGTAAAAGTAGATAATTCTGGAACACAAATGATTTTTTACCAGTGCAAAAGGCTGCGAAAGTGTCTGGTGTTAACCATATAATAATAAGGTAAATATTATGGTCCACTCTTTAGAAACATAACTGACATTTACAAAATTAATGGATAGATTTTTGCTTTAATTTTTTTTTAAGTTTAAGCCGAGTATGACATTGTTCTAACCAAAGACATATTTGGTTGGCAAAAAGGCCAAAAAATCAGACATTTAACTACAATAGAACATTAATGAATTGCATGTATGGCTAGAAAAATTTATTTCTGCTGTTCTGTTCAACCCAGTCTGTTTAGCCTATCACCAAAACAGACATTGCAGTTAAGACCAAATCTAAAACTTTTGAAATCTGCTCGTAAGCTTCTTCCTCCCACGACTCAAAAACTCGAATTTCTAAGTTGAACCTTTTGAAATGGCCAAGTTTTACTGCATTCTGGTGGTACTTTTAAATGATTTGAAAATGACTATTTTTAGACAAAATGGAGGTTACTGAATTTGTAATAAGAAGAATACACCCTTTTGATTGCCATATAAAAATATCGTAACAACGAACCTCGACTCATCGAAAACACATGTATTGAATACAGAAAGCAACCCCAAATAGAGGGTGTCGCAGAACAATCTGTTCCCACTTTAATAGCAAATAACTTGCCGATTTTTTCGTTTTAGATTTAACCGTGGAGAAATAATGGATAACATTAGCCAAGTTTTGAATAAAGAAATTTTATTTTGAAGTGCTACTGGAAATATGAAAACAAGATAGAAATGCAAAAACAATTTAAAAAGCAATTTATAACATCCATCTACTAGAATTGTTGAGAACATTCATTAAACAACGTTCTAGAAGACAAAGAATATCGAAGCACGCCGAGATGGGGGAAGGATGTTGGAAATTAACTTCTCGTGAATTAGAGTTACCAAAAAATGTGTCCAACGCATTCTGGAGCATTTTCGGCGGAAAGTTATATATCAATGTTGGTGGGCGCTTTCGATGAAGTACAGTTTTGTGAATGGTGCTTGGCGAAATGTGAAGCAGCCCAACAGTCTCCAAGACGACTAGACGATTCAAATTAAACTTAACCGCCACAATTGCACTTACTGGGCACGTAAAAATCCGCACGTTACGGAGACACATCATGTGAATTTATAAGCAGAGACGGCGTGGTGTGGCATATCCGCCCGTGTATTGTTGATTAATTGACTTTGCCACATGTTCAAGATTTTCATTATGAAGACTTTTCTTTCAGCACCCACATTATAATGGTAATAATAACCTGCCAAAAAGATGCACCGATCGCGTTCACCAACCTTACACCACTAGACTTTTCTTTTGGGAATCTCATAAAGTAAATTTATACTAAAAAACTGAAACCATTGACGAATTACCAAGAACCATTAAAAGACAGTTTGACAAGAGGCAGTGAGTATAAAATATTCCTTTGTGTAGTTTATTGTAAACGTTGAAAGAAAACCATATGTTACTAAACACAGACTTCATAATAATTAAAATTATGGATAATTGACTGATCCGAAATACCTCTAATTGACGCGCCAACAAATCATCAACGTTGTGTTTCATACATAAAGGAAATTTCCAACCGAGCAAAAGAGGCAAAATCAACGTTAATATTCTCATTTTTTGCATACAGAAATCTCTTAGATGAATAAAATAATCAGAACATAGTTGTGAATGCGGTCATGGACGAGGCTGGGGTAAAGTTAATTGTATGGGAATTACTTAAATTAGCATTGTGGGAAGGCGTACATCACTCAGTAGCATCACTCAGTAAAAACAACAAGGAAACGGTTCCTTGTAAACACGATGCTTGAAACATTCTAGCAACTAGTTGGATGAAGAATGAATTAAAAATTTAATGAAGACTGTAAAAATAAATTAATTTTATTGTTGTTATAAAAAATGGGGTATTGTTTGTAGTTATATTACCCACACATTACCTTAAATTCCCTTATTACCACTTTTTAGAATTTTGTAAAAAATGCGTTGTTTCTCTTACTTACTTAGTCCTGGGCCTTTCTACCTTTAGGTATAAGGCTGGTGGACCTAAGTCCTGTACTGCTGTCTCCACTGTTTTCTATCTTGCGTTACGTTTCGTATTCCATCCCGTTTTAGTCTCTTTTTCTTGGCTCCTTCTCTAATTCTGCTAATCCATCATGTTCTCAGTCGTCCTTTCTTATTTTCCCCGGCTCTCGCGTTTCAAACACTCTTTTGGCAAGTCTTTCGTCCATCATTCGACACATCTGCCCTTCTATAATCTTTTCATTAATTGGCTCTATTTGCAGGTTTTCTTGTTTTGTCCCTCCTGTTTCATCAGAAATCGCATTTCCATTGCGTTAGTCTTACTGTCGATACCCATGTCTCACTCCTTTATAAGATTATTAGCCTAACCACTTTGGTTTTTATCTTTTTCGGCATTTCTCTTTTTCCCAGGAATGTTGTCTTCATTATGTTGCATATGTTTCCCATTTTTCTCAGTCTTTTATTTATTTCCTTGTCCAACTTCCCGTTTTCTTCTATTATTCTATTTCTTTTCCGTCCACTCATATTTCTTGGGTTTCGTTTTCGTTTTTGTTATTCAGTATTAATTTTCATGTTTATCTTCTTTAAGGTTGTGTTGTAAATTTTCAAGGCCAGGTGATCTGCGAACATCAATTCTATCGGCTGTTTGTCTTATTTGCCAGTATCCCAGTATTGTTTTTATCTTTTTTAGCCTTCTTTAGTGCCTCACCTAGTATCACTGAAAATGTGAGAAGACTTAATACAAGTCCCTCTTGAACTCCTTATAGTTTCAAATTCCTTAGGTTCTTCGTTATTTGTTCTATGTTCGCATTCTCTTTATTACTTCTGTAGTGTTTTTATTTACTCCCTTTGTTCCACTATTTTTGCGAATACTTTCTCAGGGTCACTCGATAGCGCTGTTCCCCTGTAATTATTGCAATTTCTCTTGTCCCTCTTCTTATAAATGAGTAAGATAATGTCTGTTCTCCAATCTTTCATTATTGCTGTTAGTTTGTTTATTTCTTTATTTCCGTAATATTGACAGAAATGGAAACAACTAAAGATCAAAGATCAAAGATAGCAAAGTGAAAAAAGGTAAATGGAAAGAATAACTCCACATATTTTTGAAAAATTAAAAAAAACGTTTTTAATATCTTAAGTAGTTTCAGTTATTAGTCACTTATTTTTTTATAATTTCTGGATTTATAACACAGACGCCTTATTTTACATATTTGGGTAATCCGAACCATAGCTCACAAACACCAAAAAAATCAGGGTTCTTTTTATAAATAGCACCAGTAACCGAAAATTAAAGTAAACAGTTAAACTCGCAATTACTCAAAAGGAATGGTATGTGAATTTGATGTACCTCCAAATTTGAAAAAGATAAAATTATTTCAAAATTATACGGATGGTTTAGGCCTGATACCCATTGTGCTCAGCTGCTCGCGCTCTACAGTCGTTCCTTCTTTTTATAAAATAACACTAGTAATCGGAAAAATGAAGTACACATTACTTAAGGGTGCAATTACTCAAATTTGATGTAGTTGGTTTAGAACCGATGCACTTTCTTTCTGTTTACCTAAGTTCAGCCAGACTTCACTCTTGGTCCTTTCCAAATTCAACGCAAAACGCGCGCTTGAAAATTATTTCTTAAATTTATCCTTTGGGGTGGGTTGCAAGACAAGATTCGAGCTCGAGCGGTAGTGTAAACACTTGAACGTAGAAACATTTTGCAATATTTTTGATGGCGCGAGAGTGTTGCCAGCGTGCATGGTGACTGAGTATATGCTTCTTATGTGAATATGAAGTGCACCCTGTCAATTTTTTTTAAATATCTTCCTTGTGTTGTGCAATCGGTCCTTTTATGGACTAGCTGAAGGGTCAAACTCAAAATTTATGCTATAAATTACATGTCATAATGAGAAATGTCCCATTGGGTATATGCTATCTATGTAAATCGGGTTGTGAGGTCAGATAGTTTAAATCGTTTCAGTCTTCTTGCTTCTTCTTCTTGTAGCAAGTTCGTTTAGATTGGGTTAGTTTATTGCTTGGTTTATCACTGAATTGAATTATTTCTTCATTTGGAGTAAACTATGGGCGTTTACTTGTTTTGGAAACGCTGACATATTTCTATATTAGAGGTGCTGGGGTATTTCTTACGCCCAAATGGGCTTCAATATGGTTTTGCAGATTAGCAGCTTATTTTCCATTGACTTTCTTCCAAAGCTATTCTTTTTAGATTCGCCAAGTTAACCTTCTGTCTAGTTGGAGACCTTGATATTTGGCTGTCAGTTTGTGGTATTTGGTCCATTTAGTCATTGGCCTTTATTCAACATTTTGTTAGCCGCAGTTTGAGTTAATGATTTTGTAAATTTCTGGTTACGGAATTAGGATCTTGGTAGGAAGCTAAGGTTATTGAATCATGCATTGTAAAGTGTGCAGTGAATATAAGATGGGTCCCAGAACATTTCCCTGTGACAGGGTAAAACTCATCTCTAAACTATCAAGGTGCATGCTGAGAATGCGATTTCACAGCAGTCTTTAAGAGTAAGAGAGGGGTGAGATTTACTTGTTAATCTGTCTTACATCCCCTCTAGTTGTTTATCAAGTAGGTGATGATTGCAGATTTTTGAAACCGCCCATATGCACCCAATTGAGTCATTTAGTATCTACCGATGTTAAGAGAACATCTTGATTCTGTGATGAATAAAGATGGCTACCTTTCAAAGTGCACAAATGAGAACTATTGTAAATTACAACAATCAGGTGGCAAAAACAAGGAAAAGAAAAAGAGAGACGCGTTTGCTGCAACCTGACGAATTCCAACAACGTTAAGCGCAATTTAATGACAAATTGATCGTACCCAACTGCCATTATTTGCGCCACTGCACAAAAAGCGACCGCAGCCGATCAGAAATATAAGAAACATCACGAAATGCTTTCGCTGGTATCTCGGCGCGGCGCAATGGAGCTTGAGCAGCAGTAGAAACTTGGAGCAGAAGCACGTACAGATAACGCAAAAATTTCCACATTTTTAACGCGCGCTAGAACGAAACGCTCCGGAGGGCCGTTTTTGGAGCTGCTGCTGTTTGGCTACCGGTCGCTGTAGGTGTCTTCCTGACGTCTATCTGAATAATCGACGCAGCAGGCTGCCCGAATTTAGACTGTAAATCTGCATACATGCGTCGTACTAAAGCTGTCCGCTCTATGAATCAGCTGAACAAAAAGTTCTAATTATCTCTTGGGGGTCAAAGGAAAAGCAATAAAGTTAAAAGCGACAAATGAGCAACGTTTCTCTAGATTAATAGAAATAAATGTAGTCCATGCGCTGCATTTGCTGCATGTAGGTTAAACATGTCAAATAAATCATTACATATCTGCGTCGCACATGCAACAGTATTGTTCTAAATTATTTATGCCAACAACAATAGAACACCATTGGCAGTTTATTGCGGGTATTACAATATCAGGCTATATCTATGTGTGCCATTATAACAAAAAATGAATTACAGTGGGTAATTGGCTAACGAACAGTTCAGACTGAACGTTTTTTTTTGGACGAAACGACAGCATATATAACTTTTTCGTGCGCTAGCCGATTTCTATTATCTGAATATTTTGTAAGTGCTTTTCTAAATGTTTTATGTAAAAAAATAATACAAAGATCCTAAAAAGAGTGTAATGTTAAGAACTACTTCTCTGTTCTCACTTTAGTATACTTTTCTACTCTCACTACTCATCTGCTCTCTATTCCTCCACCATTAACTACTGCTTTCTCTTTGCCCCTCCACTGTGCTCTACTCATCTACTCTCCTTCTACTCCTCCACCATGCCTTATTCCTCCATTTTCCTTGTACTTTTCTACTCTTACTCTACTCCATCTACCATACTCCACTTTCACTCTACTCATCCACAATAGCCCACTTCTCTATTCTCCTTTTACTCCTCTACCACCAATTCTACACTCGTTCACCATATTCCACTCATCTACTTTCCCTACGCGCTCTCCCTGCTTCTACAACGATATGTGCTCACCATAAACACCAAGCAAGAGATAATAGCTAAAGTAGCTGAAGAAGAAAACTGGTCTATTTTGGAAGATGAAAAAATATTCCTGGCCCATGAAAGACCGATTGACGCTACGTTTGGAAACTATCGCTAGCGGTAAAAAATAAAATGAAAAAGACAAAGATATTTTAAAGGAACGACTGCGCTACTCATCGCTTCCGAAAAGTCCCGAAAAAGAAAGAAAAGCAACCCACATTGGACAGATTCTTTAACACCTCAAAAAAAAAAACCAGAGTGATAAAATGCAAGGCTTGTATTGTATAACTTATTATTATTTTTTAATCTCCGGAACCAATTAATCAAATTTCCGTAAAAATCTATGGCAAATCCATGATCGATTAACAAACAATTTGAGTAGCAAACATAGTTTTTGAACGGATCATGTTCGTACTTTCATATCTAACAGTACCTTATCTATATATGTTATTTAACACTAGCGATAAATTCAACATTACAAAATTCTCCCCTCCCTACAGATCAAGTATTTATTTGTGCCCAAGAAAATAATTATAATCGCAAGGCGAATGTAAACAACTTAGTTTATTTCAAGGAACGGTTTAAATGGCAAATTAAGGGGAGATAAACTTGATGTAAATGTCGCGTTAAATTGCGGCTCCAACAAGTAATTCAGGCAATTTAATGATTCCGTCCACTAAGCGCCGTATTCCTTAACGACTCTTATTAGCAGACATTTTTTCTCCCGGACTTTTTTATGATAAATGCAACAAGGAAGTCATTTATGTCCGAATTAGAGACTCATCTCGTCAAATCATTCCCATAAATGGAAATCGCCATGATGACTCGACTTTCACACTATAGCCAACGAGCGCAAATCGCTTTTCAGTAATATTCCGCAATCAGCATGGTAAATGAACGGCAACAAACTCCTCTTTTCTCGTAGAAAGTCGTAGTGAAGCCCTGCTTAGGAATATCTTTCCGAGTGGTTGCAGCTGGCGGTAGGACCCCCAATAAATTTGCGCATAAAAAACGTTTAAAAATAGGGGACTAAATTTGAGCACAGCCTTGGGACCGCAACAAAAACATTTGGGGGTTTTATGAATCCTGCCCTCAAAGAGTAAGTTGGTAGATTATAAAAGGGTGATTTTAAACTGGACGATCGGCCGTCCTTTGGACTTTCGTAGATTACAACCAAAGAGACTGAGGATTGACAATTTAAAGAAATTTTCTTTGATGGACAAAAGTAAGTCAGACCGAGTTCTACGTTTGGTCGCCGCAAAAAAACTCTTTGTGCATTGAGTCGTAACAAGCAGAGTGAAAATGAAAGCCTTGCTATCTGTTTTCTTCCAGCAAACAAGTACTGTGAGCAACTCATCAAACACTAAGCAGAAATTCACCAAAAAACACCAGGTGTCGGCCAATAGCGACTTATTCCTTCGTATTTTCGTCTCTTCCGGTCAAGAAGTTTGATGGGCAAGCTGCTGAAAAGCTACATCAGGGCCTTTTCAAATAAAAACTACAATTTTTTACAAAGACAGAATCTAAAAGCTTCTTAAGCGTTGTAAAGCTACGGATAGCTGGATGTGAGATTAAACGACCCCAGTGTCGGTTTCTTTTGTTATTTTTCTAGCCGAGTTTTACTAAATTTCACATTTTACAATAATTTTCTTTACAAAAATCAAAAATATCCTCTTAAAAACAACATTAGTGGGTTGGGGTCCAGTAGACCCCATGTGGTTGTTAAAGGTAACATTTATCAAATTCTGTTTGATGCATCTATTGTCACTACAATCTTATTACTTACAGAAATCGGTTTAGAAACGGTTATCAAAAATCCAAATTATCGTTTCAGAAAGCGAAGATAGAAAAGACCCTAATAAATCTGCTGTAAAACCAGGATCTTCTGTTTCATTGTTAAAAGGATGTCCCAAGTATGACCCCAACATTGCAAAAGCATCACTTGTTCTTCGGAAGATTAAAATGTTTTTAAAATTTTTTCAGTCACCCAGTATAAAAATATCAGCAGTGATTTTGTTTTTTATCGTAGTGGAGAAATACTGTACAATTCGCCTTACATATTCCTCAGGAATAACAATTTCAATCAAGATGTGAGCTGCTAATTATCCTCTCCTTGCGGCAAGATCGTGCGAAAAGCCTTGCCATATTGAAATGGCGCGGATCGCTTCCTGCTAATTTTAATTCCTAATGCCGTTTAATTAGATGCAAATTTCAGGCAATGCCTCGAAAAGTGGAGCTGTGGCATTTGAAGAAAGCTCATTGTCCTGCCGGGCCAATCAAAGCGACGGCAGCGCCGCCGGCGTCCGCCGGTAACTCTGTCCCGCTGATAATTACAATGATATTGCATAAGGCCTTGATAAACGCCCGTTTCCTGCTGCTCACAATGCGGGTCGGTCGCAGCCTGTGATAGGCGGCGCCGCTGAAAATTTTCCGCGAGGCTCGGCGCGAGCTGATTTCGGGTAGCAATGAGAACTAAATAAACTGCAGATTGGTTATGAGAATTTCTACAAAATGTTAAGGATTTTTTGCTTTTAAGCGAAGTAATTAACGGAACCTTGCAGTTTTGCCTTGTAGTGGGCTGGTAAATAAGTTCGTCGAGTTTTTCTCTTATTAAAGGGATTCATTCGCTTAACCTTTCTGTTAATCTAAGTGTATCTAATATTTGTATAGCTGTGAAATGGGAAGCAAATAACGAGCACTTTTCACACATTTTGTTTGATTATTCAAAAGGCGAACGTGCCGCGAAAACACAAAAAAATGTTGTGTAGAGATGATGCCTTAACAAAACAGACTCGACAAACAAGAAAACATTCCGCCTAGGATTTGAGTATTGTCAAGACCATCCTTTGGCGTATCCACTGCCAAGAAAACCACCCATTCTAGAAGCAAAAAATGCTGATGCTCTCCGTATGGTGGGATTTTGTGGGCATCATCCACCACGAACCGTTACACCGTAAGGAAGATTAATTCAAGCATGTATTTCTCGTAATAAAACGTCTAGAACTGGCAAATCAAAAGTTCCGTCTTTCAGCTGGTCCTCACACTCTTGACTGAGACGCATTGGGCAAACCTGACTTCATCCCATTACCAGCTATTCCATTCGTTGTAGAATATGTGAACGGGAAAACCTTTAATGATCTCAACAGCCCGTCAAAAGGCACCTGGATCGTGTTCAGCCACTCAGCTTAAGATAATTAAAGTTTATTTGTCAACCTAAATAATATAAAACAAATTTGCTGTATGCAAAGATGAGCCCATTACTTCTTGTTCAGTCGACTCAATGGTGGGCTCGCTACCTAAAGCCCAAAAATTATAAAGAGAAATTCAGTGAAATCCAAAAACATTCTTAAAATTTGTCCAGTTTTCCGAAATGTGCTAAAGCTGTCGCTGATTGCTCAATAAATCACAGACTCTACGCTTCATGGTCCAAAACCTTCACTTTTAAAATCCACAGAGAAGACCGTTAAAAACATACGAAGCACTATGAAACATTAAAAGCACAACTTTTATGTGTAGAAGAATAAATTGACAAACAATTCGTTCAGAAAATTATAAAAATTTCCAAGCCCAAAAATTCTAAAAGAAATTTAAGGAAATCCGAAAACATTCTGGAAATTTTCCAATTTTCCGAATTACACTAAAGTTGTCATTGATTGTTCAGAAAAATCACAGGCTCTATGCTTCAAGGCCTAAGACCTTCACTTTAAAAATCAAATTGCCCTTTTCTCAGAGAAGACCTTAAAAAACCTACAAAGCACTATGAAGAATTAAAAGCACGACTTTTATTCATAGAAGAATAAATTAACACACAATCCGTTCAAAAATCATAAAAATTCACGAGGAAATGAATTATAAAAAAAATTCAATGAAATCCAATAACATCCTTGAAGAAATTTGTCGTTTTCCGAAATATACTGAAGCTGACTCATAGACTCTACGATTCAAGGTCCAAGACCTTCAACTTTAAAATCGTTCAAAATGCCTTTTCACAAAGAGGCCTTTCAAAAACCTACAAAGCACTATGAAAGATTAAAAGCACGACTTTTATTTATAAAATTAACAAACAATCCGTTCACAAAATCATAAAAATTTTCAAAGCCCAAAAATTCTAAAGAGAAATTCAATGAAATCCAAAAACATCTTAAAATTTCTCCAGTTTTCCAAAACATACTAAAGCTTGTAGCTAATTGTTCAAAAAAATCAGACTCTACGCTTCAAGGTCCAAGACCTTCACTTTTAAAATTATCCAAAATATCCTCTCCACAAAGAAGACCTTAAAAAACCTACAAAGCACTTAGAAGAGTTAAAAACTAAACTTTTATGTATAGAAGAATAATTTAACAAACAATTCGTACAGAAAACCGTAAAAATCCCAAAAACCCAAAAATTCTGAAGGGAAATTCAAAAACGTCCTTAAAATTTGTCGAGTTTTTCGAATTATGCTGAAGCTGTCGCTGATCGCGCGGTCTACGTTTCAAGGTCCAAGACCTTCACTTTTAAAATCGCCCAGAATGCCCTTTTCACAGAGACCTTAAAAACCTACAAAGCACTATAAAGAATTAAAAGCAAAATTTTTATGCATAGAAGAATAAATTAACAAACAATCCGTTCACAAAATCATAAAAATTCAAAAAGAAATAGATTATAAAGAGAAATTCAATGAAGTAACATCCTTAAAGAAATTTGCCGTTTTCCACAAGAAGACCTTAAAAATCCTACAAAGCACTTTGAAGAATCAAAAGCATAATTTTTATCCATAGAAGAATAAAGGAACAAACAATTCGTTCAAAAATCACAAAAATTTCCAAAGAAAAAAATTCTAAAGAGAAATTCAATAAAATCCAATAACATCTTTAAAATTTGTTTAGTTCTTCGAATTTTGGAACCCTTTGCAATCACTCCAGTAGAACATTTGAAGATTTTGGAAATCTCTGTTAGATAAATAATCACCACAAATGCACATTATATTTTTGCACAATTTCCAAATTTCAAAAGTTGATGTCGTACCGCCCTTCTGGAAGATGCCTTAAATTTTAACAAAACCATTTTGATTGAAAACATCGTCTTGACCAATCAACCTAAAAGCATCCTCAACGTTCCAGCACGTAAAACCCAAGTGGTCCAAACGTGGCAGGCGTATTTGCTCTAACCCACAACCAAGACTTCCAGTCTGTCTTGCCCTTTTTAGCCAAGCTTCCAAGTGCTTGGAAATCTAACGTCAGCGCTACAACTTTTCAACAAAAACGAAAAGAATTTACTAGCCTACAAAAAAGCTTCCGGTACTTGGCTTCTAGGATTTCTTCTGGAAACTTTCCTCAATAACGACTCCTTTCGCGTTTATATTAATCTTAGATTAGGTACGCAGTTGTGTCACTTTTTTGGACAACCCTAGTTTTAAATGCTTCAAGGCAAAATATGTAGTTCAAAATTTATGAAATTTTATAACACAAAGACATTAAAACAAACACAATCGATAGAATGAAAAAAGTTCGATAAACTCGGTGGGCTTTATTTTAAGTATCGTCCTCGGTCCAAGAAAAAGCCCTGACCTTATTTATCAAATGCATAGATAAGTTTTTTCGTGAAAAATATTTCGTTAAGATAAAATTTATCTAAATCCAGCCGGTTTTGATTTAATGTCTTGTAATATATGCAAAATGCGTTTATGGGTGCGAATGCGGATGTGTTACTTTGATAAATTCCAATTTAAATTAGTACACTTTGCATATATTAGCATTTTTAATGGAACTTGCATATTGTTTGCGAAATATATTTAAAATTGAACACCAAGTTGTTTGTCCCAGACTGACAGCTTTTAAGTTTCAAATTGCAAACATGTCTGCATATTTCACCCGAAATGCATATATGCGCATATTTTCTGCATTTTTTGAAAATTGCAAGGCTAGTACTCTGCAATCTCACTTGTCACTCTAGTCACTTATTTATAGTCTTGCAAAAACAATTTTGAGTCATGCGTACTTTATACTTGAGTCCAAGTCAAATAGTAAGAACATCTAGAGGCACGAAACCAAATCACGAAGATCAAGTTAAAAAATGCGTAGAAAAACTTAAAGTCTAAGACATCAGTACCATTAAGATGTCGAAATTTGTGGAGGTTAAAAAATACCAAGATGCAGTTTGCATGGCACAGTTTTGTAGGAAACAGATCTGGCATTGTGCAAGCGAACTGCAACTACAATTAATATGTGATTCAGCAATAGCCAGCTGAAGCAAATGCATTGCAAGTGAATCAGGCATAATTAGCAATTAAGGCCATTATTTCGGCGACCTTAACTGATGTTCTTATCTATCATGCTGTGGCCAAGTAACATGAAACTCTTTGTTATTTATAACTTTTATCACCATCTGGCATAGTCAATGGAGGGCAAGAAACTCAAACATTAAAAAAATGATTAGGTCTAGTTTATGATGAAACCTCCGCGATATATAACATTTGCTGATGATACCTTAGTCATTTATATGTAATTGAAGTTCTAATTGTAACATTTAGCCGACCAAAGCTTTCATCCGTTTCCAAGTACAGCGTTGTGTAATAGTTTCGCCTTTGAAAGGCAATCAAAGCGTTAGCTGTTACCAATAACCGTTCTCTTTGTCATCTAAACCGAAGGTTTACCACGGATACTTTGTGTACCCCATGACTTTTATGCATAACGCTACGCCCGGTCGCATTCCGGCAGCAAGCAGGGCGATCCTATCGGAAATCGCACGGGCGACGACACGTCGCCGCGACCAGCCGCGGTGATCACTAAGAAAATCGACTCACTTGCACAGTATTTTCCAGAAGCAGCCGAAGGTGCTCCCGTTGGGGACTTCTCCGGTGTAGGTGACGGTCATGGCGCTCGCGAAGAGTCCGGGCACACGCTGCACTCACGCGCGCACGCACACAACCGCAGGGGGCACCATGAACGCGTATCGGACACTAGAAGCAAGCACTGCACCTCTGCAAGAACGCACCGCTGCACCTGTCATCCGGCAAGGCCTTTAACTGACTAGCTCGGGCCCACAATCACCGCAGTTTGCTCTGGGCACAGGTAAGGCAGGTGGGGAAAAGCAGCAAGAGCGCTGGCACGGTGCTGCCATATATCGTGGACCGACTGATAAAGGCACCGTCGCTGCTCGACGCCAGTCGAGCAGCACTTCTTCCCATTCCTGCCTTTCCATCATCAACCAGTCGGCGGAAACCTTCAACTTCGGCATCGGCCCGAATTTCCAAAACCATATGCAACCCAGCGCGAAACGAGGTTACTGGTACGTTTCCGGTTTTTTGTAGTATTGCCAAAAGTGAACGAAACGATTGCTGTTTTGACGAAATAAGAATGAGGCCCGATATTCCCGTCGAATAAGTAACATCCTAAAATGGAAAAAACGACTGCTTCCGTTTCGAAAGCTACCGGATGAGTTTAAAAGATCCCAGCTGGTTTCGCAATATTGTTGGCGTTCCGACGCCTTCATATTGTGGGAAAAACTGCAAATTTGCAAAACTGTTGTGCTTCTGTGTTCACTTCATTGATAGGGCGATTGCAACCACTAAAATTGTAATCCAAACGACAGATTCGTTTTTTTCATTTAACCATAGCAAACGAGCGACTTTCTCACATATTACTACTTTTGCAAATTGTATAAAAGAGCAGACTAATGCAATTAGAACAATGGTCTCACTCTTGATATTTCACACTTCCAACTCGAAGTTCTCTTGGTTTCGACAGGTCTTAGAGCAAAAAGTTTTGAGACCATAGTCTTTCTCCATAGTTTCCTTTTTGATTTTATCTTTCAAATTTCAAATCAGGAACCGTAAAATTCATTTACAGTGAAGAAAGATTTTTGCTGGTCTTGGTATAATAGAGGAGAGGGTCATCAGCTACTTTGGTTTTTAATTTTACTGCGCCGGAGAATCAGATGCAAACCATTTTTTTAAATTATTGAAGTATCGTAAACATAAAAACATAGAAACTTATTTTTCTTAGAATCTAGTGACTTGAGAACACATTTTTCCAACGAATTTTCGACTCGCTGGACTAAAATGAAGATGAGTGTGGCGCCAGCTACTTCTCTATCCCCCAAGTGCTGCTTTTCGAAACTTAAGATCGTCTGAACACTAAGACGGCTTATTCAGACTTCAGAAACAATTTCTCCTCTAATACTTTTGCTCTTTCAAGTTTTGGATTTTAATGCCTGGTCCCGTAGCAAATTTTGCCATTTCTTCCTGTCTTATCTCTTTATCATCCTATTTCTCCCATTTGATCCATCTATTTTCTTCTTGGTCTTTCTCTTCGTTTCTTAGTTGATTATCCAACTTCCATTAATTTCTGTGTGATTCTATTTGGTTCCATACTCACTATGTGCACGTACTTCCTCCTTCTTCCTTATTTTTTCCATTATTGGTTTTTGTCTTATTATTTTCCGAATCTCCTCGTTTTAATTTACCCCATTTGGTTTTTCTTGCGTTTTTTTCTTCCGCGGGATTTTTTCTTCTTACCATGTTTGTTTACAAATAGCCCATAGCCAATCTGCTCTTTTTTCCATCCACTTAATCATCACTGGTGCTAGACCGTTTTTTCTACTTGCTTTACCGATTTTTACTTTCCTTATCCTATAATAAGGAAAGTAATGTAATCGGCGGAAATTTGACCTACCCAGTTTTTCACATTTCTGGACGAGTTATAGCCTCAGGACACCAAAAAAGTTGGTTTTGGCCATTGGTTCGTGTGTGTGTGTGTATGTATGTGTCTATCTATCGGTCTGTCAGTAAACAGGATATCTCGAGAACCGTAAGAGATAGATACTTGAAATTTGATATGCAAGTTACTTGTAGGTAGGGGACGCAGTGCTTTTGGTAAAAATCGGCCGAGCCGTTTGGTCGCAAAATCGCAAAATCGGTCGCAAAGCGGTCACGAATCTAAACAGTTGAAGATACAAAAAATTCATGAGAATAAAAATGATTTGTTATCACGAGATAAACATGAATTTAAAGTAAAGGTTGGTAAATTAGGAACTCGAAAATAAAAAAAATTAAAGCCCAGGATTTTTGCCAGAATTACCCAAATAATAGGATAAGGAAAGTCGTGGTGTTCACACCAGATTTTTATTGTTTGTATTGCATCTTCACCTTATCCCTTCTTGATTTCTTGTTGGTGTTCTATTTGTTCTTTATGTAGGCTGTCTTCTGGCCCTGTCGTGTGATATTTATTGTGTAGTGTTTTTTCTACGTTTCTTGGATTCTTTTTGTGTCTGTTTTTTATTGCTTTTATCCCTTTCTCTTCCAAAATTTCCTGTTGTCTAGTTATCTCAGCCTCAAACTCTCACCAGTATTCTTCTTATTATGTTTCTCTTTCTATTATATTCTTCTTTTTCTATCCATGTTCTTGTTTGAGTGTATTGAGTTCATGTTTCTTTCTTTTGTACCAGTTTTTATGTCATTGTTCGACCAGCTTATTTTGATTATCGTATTTGTTCTTTCTCCATATATTTTCTGTCATATTCAGCACTGTCTCCTTGTATACTCTCTATCTTTCTTCTAGGTTCCATTCTGTTCTTATTTCCTCCAGTCTTTAGAGTTTTTTAAATATCTTTTTCTAATAATTTTCTTTATTTTCTGTACTTTTAAGATTGTTTATAGCCACGCTACGACATTTTGTTGTTTCTTCATTGTCATTTACTCGTGCATGGTATTTTGTTATTATTAGTATGTAATTTGTGCTTATTTTTGCTTCTTTTCCGTTTCAATTTTTCGGATTGACCCTGTTAAGTCTTGTGTGTATGTTATACAGTTTATTAGGCTTTTTTGTGGCAGAAGAACAATTGGTTGTTCCCACATTATATTTTCTATTATTAAATTGTGGCTTATATAGAAATCTGTCATTTTTTGGGTTGTTTCTCCATGTATTCTTCTAATATAATTTTTTCCTACTCTACTGTTCCAATCTCCCATTATGTATTGTTTTCTGATTTTATTTCATTTCGTCTTGTATCTGTTGTAAATCGGTGATGAATTTTATTACTTCTTCTTCTCCCGTTTCTTCAATCTGCCCTTAAATTTGGATAATGTTAATTATTTTTTTTAATTTCATGATAATTTCTATTAGTTTTTGTTCATTCCCTCTTTGACCATTATTCCTACCCTCCTTTGTTTTCTACTCTAGATCCACTCCCGAATAAGATACATTGTTAGATATGTACTGCCTTTGCTCTTTTTCTTAGTTTTACTCATCCCTAAAATTTGTGTGGTGTTTCTATCCATTTTCTCTGTTTTTCTTATTATTTTATCTATTCGTGTCCTTTTTCATGTCCTGTTTTGGCGCCTGTGTGCGTTCCTCTTTCGTTCGCCACTATATAGTTGCTCGTTTTGCTGTCAGAAAATAATAATGGAGACAAATCTCATTACATGTCAGTATCCGATGTAAAATCCCGTCTGTCTTCAACACATTTTCATTAGTGACTGAACATTACCTTAACTAGTACCCACTTCGAAGCCTATTTTGCCAATTTTATCATTGGATCGTTTCATTTGGCTTCTCGATGATGTGTCTATACCAAATTCTAGACGAAATATTAATTGCTTTAATACCCCCTCCACCCGTTGCATAATTGCCCTGATAGTAGCCATTTAGCCATCGTTTTTCTACCGATAAAACAACGTGGGCGGCAACATAGCGTTACACTGTTGCCATATCGTTGGACAAAAATCGCCTTTAAATTTGATTTATCAGGAGGGAGTATGTGATGTCATTTAAATTTTATTTGCTCTTTTGAGTTGGCTAGCTAACGTAGAGCTTCTTTGGTTTATTACCGCCACCGAGAAATTTGATGACCTGCTCGCATCTGAGGACTGCAAATAACCCAAACTACAGCCGCCGCCGTTTTATTGCTACCATTAAATTACAATAACTCCAAAGTATGCCTGCTATCTCAATTATTTTTATTTGAGGTCGTCGAAATACATATACTAACCTTGCTACCAATTAAATCCGCATAACGTTAGAATGACAACTAAAAAGTCTCGCGGCGGTTGCTGGAAACCGTTTTCGGCTGCGCGACTGAGAATATGACTATGTTTATCTGAGTTTGTTGGCGAATTAGCATAAAACTTATTAGAAAGTATTGGCTATAAAACAATACCGAGGCAGGAACTCGCCTTTATAATGAGACTTAAAAAACATTACGCAATTTAACGTTAAATTTAATTACCAATTAAGTGAAAATTGATAGTTTGTTCCATGGGAAGTGCATCCTTCAAAAGACTATGCGAACGACTTGAAACTTTTAAAGTACCCGTTTGCTTGCGTCACTCGTTTAATGTGTGCATTGGCACAGCCGGAACTTTAGACCCATTTAATAGAGTTAATTTAATATTGTTTTTAGTTGTTTAAACTAAATAGTATGTACTTCAACGAACTTTGTTAGAAGAAAAAGGAAATTCTGTGAGTTGTCCCTTTTTGTCCGCTTTTGACCAGATAATTACAAAAGTTTGTACCGACTTTCATAGAGGCGAAATCATTGCCGTATAGAAATGCTGAAATTTATTTTGTGGCCATGGTGTGCGTCAAAGGACAACCCGGTTGTCAAATTGAAGAACGAATTTATTTAATTTATTTTAAAAGTAAAAATTCCGGAGGTAAACGAAAAATAAAGGGCTTTGCATCGGCGTCGAAGGTGCACTCTGCGAGGCCGAATAAGATAAAAAAGACAGGCGAGTCCTTTGCTCGAGACCGCTGACCACCCGTTATCGCTAGACGACGCCGGTGCCACCGCTTCGTACGAGAAGTAACTACTGGAACTTACCTTCCAAACCGCTCGCACCGTTTTGGACGCTCAGGGTAGGTTCCGCAAGGCCTCGATTGAGTACCGCAGCCGCCATGTCGCCTTCTTGTGACTACAGATACTGCAAATAATATTTTTAATAAACAGTTTAAAGATATTTACTAAATATAAACATGTAAACATCAATTTAATACCCTTCGCTCTTATAATTACTCACAAAATTTCTAAGACTTGAAGCTTGTATCATTTTCCTCATTTGTTAAATTAAATTCTTTCTGTTTAAAATTTAGTTTTTTTTATTAATTGGGTTTTATCTGCAATAATATACAGGTGCTCGGTGACAACTCTTTTGACCAATCCAAAATTTTCCTATAAAGTCGCAGTAAGGAAGGGTCCATCAACAATTTAGCTTGAAAAAGTTTACTATTGAATGTTATTATTATTATTAACATTATCCCACTCACCAAAAAAGACATCCAAGACCCAATACTCAAACTCAAAAACAACAAAGTTGCCAATCCTGATAACCCGCCTAGTGAACTCTTTAAAGCGGACCCCTGCAACCTGTTCACAACTGATCTTCCCTTTCCTTCTACAAATTTGAAAATAGTCACAATTCCGAAAGAATAGAAAGAAGAACGTAGAAACGCAGTAAAATTGAAAACTTGCAAAACATGGAAAGTAATGAAGGATCGAAACTTCAAGTATTCTCGAATAACTGTGACGAATATTAGGTATTTATTGGTCTGAGCGAATAAACAATGATGAACTGTTGCAAAAAACAAACCAATGCCAAATAGAAAAGGAGGTTCTTCATCGTAAATGAGGCCGGATTTGACTGCAAAAACTTATCAACAGCATAGCGAGAACTGAAGGTGATCAGACTTTCAAAGCAACATGGCAAGTGTCTCTAAAAGCTCTTATTGAAGCTCCAACTAGAGATATCAATATCTTAACCTCAATTGCGGACCACAGCATGTCCATGGGTTTGCGATTTAATGTGAAGAAGACAAACCGTAAGTAATAAAAATTACACTAGTATCCAAAAGGTTTGGAACATTGGAAAGAATACCACCCAAAGAATTATTACGTCTAGATATTTAGGTTGCTGATTCAATGAGAAACGGAACCGATCACAGGATATAAGAAATAAAACAGAACAAGCGATGAGTACACACTAAACGCTTTTATATTTTAATTATTCATGTCTGTCATGGACTTGGGTCCTTAGTAAAGTTATCTCAAAAAAATTGGAAGCAACAAAAAAGCCTCAACAAACAAACAGAACTTTTGAATAGCATAAAGTGACGCAATGTTACGTCATGCGGAATAACAAACATGAATTGTGACATTTAATCATACAGGACAAAATAGACGGAAAAAGTGTCCCGGATCATCGTAGAATATCGTGGATGAAAAACGACGCTAATGGTTTGAACGGAGCACAACATCGCAAATTATAATATGTCACCAATGTTCTAAGACAGTAAGGCTTTAAATTCTTTCCATCTCTCATTGATATCTCGTTGATTTTCGGCCGGTTCTCTTTCTTCTAATCTATTATATTCTGTGATTAACTTTCTTTTATACTTTCTTTTTTTCGGATTTTCTAAAACTTCTAACTTTATTTTCTCATATGTTCTTAGCGTTTCTTTAGAATTGAGTATCTTGGTGTTACTACTAATCTATGGTCGGTATTTAGCTCTGCACCTCTAATAACTTTAACATCTTCTACTGCATATATCATAGTTCTAGTGTACGTTATATAATCTATAATGCTCTTCTGTCCTTTTTCTTCATCTTCATAGATGATTTCGTGTATCGTTTTATGTTTAAACGATGAGTTTCCTATCAGTATTTAGCTGTTGATGCAGAAATCTATCATTGATTGTCCATTATTATTTACTATTTCCTCCCTTCCATGGTCTCCCATTGTTCCACACCTCTGCTGTTTGTTATTTCCGATTCGGGCATTTCAATCTCCGATAATCATGACGTGTTTGTTTTTAGACTGTAATTTATCCATTATTCGTTGTAGTTCTTCATAGAACAGGTCTTTAACTCTAATATCTGAGTTTTCTATTGGTGCATAGTTTTGTATTATTCCTATCTTCTCTTCTAGTTCTAAGTTGATTCCTATAATTCGCGAGTTTATGAGTTCCCATGTTAAAACTTTTGCCTCTGTCTCTCTATTGATTATTATTCCCACCCCTTCCTTAGCTCTATTTCCAAATGGCATTTTAATGTATCTTAGCGGGTATATTATGTCTAGTGACCGATAGGAAGACCCCAAGCGCGGTGAGCTAATGATGTAAAAGGAATGATCCGTTTTAAATTGCAAATGCGGCATATAACAGATCGAAATTAAATTAATTTAAGGAGAAAGGTGGTTTTAAGTAGATAGAAAAATGCTGAAAGGAAGAGCAAGAAGAATCATTTGCATAATCACCATCACATTTTAGAATTATCTCCTAATATTTAACAAATTTGTGAATTTCTTCTTTATAGAAATTACAAGGGTTGGAACATAAGTCATGACAATTTTTTTAAAGGTAGAGATGATATTACCGAGCATATTGTGTTATGGACACACACTATGACTGCGCGGCTTTCTTTAGACGCACGACATTTGTTATACAATCCCTTATCTTTGAAAAAATATAGTGCCCATGACTTATGCCCCAACCCTCATATATTGGCACTATTTTAAAAAGGCCATAGAGTGGTTTTCGGCAGCTTTCTGAAGTTAGAAATATTTTGCAAAGACTAAAACAGAAAAAAAGCTGAAAAACTGCCCGTTCTAACTTTTTCAGTTTTTATGCGGTTTGGTCTTGTGATAGAGGACAGTACCGGTTCCAAGCGAAAACCATACTTTTCTATAAACCCTTATAATGAGTTTAGTCGCTTGAAGTTCCTGTTATTCAATATTGTTTTGGTAGGTAGAAGAAGTTCGGAGGAAATGATTTTCCTATGATCCCACCAAACAGCCAGTGACGGTCAGCTTTTTCAAGAAATTATGCACTTTGATCTGATCTGATCGCTTTCAGTTCATTTTTTGTTGTATTAACTACTATGACTCATGGCGCTCAAACAGAGAAATAGCCGTACAAAGAAAGCGGCATCCAAATTTATCCAAATGATAAAGACTCTTGGTAATCTTTTCAGTTGTAGTTCTTCGGTTTTTTGATACGAAATGTAAATGTTGGAAATGCTCCCAAACAGAAACGATCGTGTAGGTTAAAATTACCTTTTCAAAATCTTCTTCCTAAAGAGGCAATAATTCAAACAGCAGAAAGAGTATGTGGGATTAAAAGAATTAAAGAAACCCACCTACAAAAGCAAATGAAATAGTAGAAGGATCATGTCAAAATAAAGATAAAACACAAGACAGAAGCATGTCACAGGTTTAAAAGATCAAATACACAAGAAGATAAGGATCTATACATACAAAAGAGGAATGAAGCAAAGGAAGCGGTAAAGCAAGCCAAAAGAGACTCTTTGGCAGAATTTAGAAACAAACTAGAAGAAAACTACTCAAAGAATCAAAAAATGTACTGCAGCGTAGTTAAAAAGACTGAACGGGCATCCTACTACACAAATAAGAAGTACTAAGAACCAATACAACTTAAACAGAATGATAAAATAATAAAAACATGGAATGAGTACTTCGCAACTAAATTTGACATCAAAGAAGATAGAAATGCATAGAAAGAAGAACCAAACAATCGAGAAAATAAAGAAGAAAGAGTAAGAGCGACCAGCGAAGGAAAAATAAAAAGCATCCGGGGAGGATGGAATAACACCAGAGCTCCTAAAATACGGAGGACCAATAATCGCAAGACGACTGAAAAAATATTTCAACGGGCATGGAAATACTAAAACAATACCACAGGATTAGGGAAAAAAATATTATAGTACCAATACATAAGAAAGAAGACTAGACAAATTGAGATAACTACAGGGCCATCTGTTTAGCACAGGTTACACTGAAAATCTATTCCAAAATATTAGAAAAACGCCTAAGAATACAGGTCGAAGACAAACTAGAAGAAGGACAAGCAGCTTTTAGGCTAAGTAGGCAAGCACAGGACCACATATATGCATTGCGGACCATGATAGACAAAACAATTAAACGAAACAAAAATATATACCTAATCTTAGAGCAGCTTTCGACAGAGTACCCAGAAAACACACGTCGGACGCTCTAAAAAGACTCCAAACAGGCCCAAAACTACAAAGAGCTATCAAAAGCATATACTAGACAGTGCTAGGGGCAGTTAGATTAAATGGAATGAGCTTCGAAATAAAGAATCTAATAAAACAAGGCGATAGCCTAAGACCACTATTGTTTGTCACTTATATAGATCAAATAATAAAGAAGGCAGAGAGATAAACTACAACCTAACAGTGTACACGCAGAGAGTTGTATATGTTGATGACGTCCAAAGGAACCTAGAGATCTGGAACAACTGTCTATAAGAAAAAGGAATGGAGGTAGGTACCAATAATAAGAGCAAAATTCTACATGTAAACATATGGATAAATGGTCAAAATTTAGAATATGTGGATAGACATGAATATTTGGGAACAATAATCAGCACAAACGAAAAGATAGAACAAGAAGTGAGAAACAGGATAAGCAAAGCGAGCAGAGTATACTACCAGATCAACAACACCCTAGTGGAAAGAAGGAATTAAGCACAAAAACCAAAATACACTTGTACAAAACGATATATACACCGACACTCACGTACGGAGCAGAATTATGGACAATGCTTGACCAATATAAATCCACGGTAAGTGCAGCAGAGATAAAGTATCTTAGAAAAGTATAGGGAAAAACAAGGAGAGACAGGGTGAGGATAAAACCATAAGAGACAGCCTAAATCTAAGACAACTGGTAGAAGAAGCAGAAGAAAACAATTAAATTGGTATGGTCATATAGTACATATGGGAAAATTAAAGGATTCCCAAGAAGATGATGGAAATGGAATTCGAAGGCAAGAGGCCAACCAAGGATCCAGCGAAAAGAAAAAATCAGAGAAGGGGAAAACTAGAGTTTTGGCAAGAGATAGAAACAACTTCAAGAAATGGATCAAAACCCCAACGCCTGCCCATTCCTATTTCGGTTTTCCGTTGTCCAATGGCGTTGCAATGTATTGTTTTTTCTATTTTATATGATTACTCCGATTATTTTAGAAGCATAGGGTTACGCTGTAGAGGTAGTACCATATCAAACGTCAAGGATATAAGACGGTTTCCAATCCAACATATGGTTCCACGTGCCACATCCTGGATAACTGCATCTTTCTCAAAAATTCCACCTCTATTTTGCATCACACTTGCATATAGAAGTCTAAAGCCTTTTTCACGTGATTATAAAAATATCTATTCGGGCCGATCACAGCGTCTGCATGACTACTAGACCAGTTTTCGCACAAAAGCGTCCAGTCCTCTTCGCCTGTTTTCCCCATTCCCGTTTTCTAACATCAAAACCTGCAGCAGGCAAGAAACATGTTTTCGAACAGGGTAATCTGTGTTGACTGCCAGTTAAAAATAATTTACGTTTAATTGCCTACAGCACAAAATATGTTTGTGTGCACGAGCGCATACATCAAGAGCCTACGTAATGCTCAACTCCTTTATTAAGATGCATTGTGGCCTGCCAGCTGTGCTAATTAGCATGCGGCAATAATTTTATTTGTTTATGCACAGGCCGGAATGGCATTACAAGTGGTAAATTACAACTTTAGCGCGAGATTAATTATTTTGCTCGTTTGTTTTAAATTGCTATTGTCAATTATATGTAGGAAATTATGCAACACATCGTACAGGTTATTTAAATAATAATTATTATTACATATATATAGTAACAGCGTTTTAAAAGTTATAAGGCAAATTTATTTCACTTGAAAATTAAAAACAGTTTTTACAACGCAGTAAATTGGCTTTTGAGGTTGTAAAACGGAGACACATTGGGCAACCCTCGTATAATTTACTGTAATTAGGTTATATTCGAAAGTGGAAAAGTGGAAAATTTATGATAAATAAAATTCATTGACTGACGATTGTGGGCTCGCATCTTGATAGACTGGAGCAGCGAGCTGAAACATGTCCTGTGATAAGAAGCGATAACAAAGCTTTCAATAAAATATAATCGTTCGGCATGTTTTGAATACTTAAAAGGTTTTTTATCTTTGGATACTCTTGAATTAACAATTTGATGTATTTGTTTTCATATTTTTAATTTTTTATGCCAATAGAAAATTAACTTTTTCAAACAAATTTAAAAAATTGTGGACTGGTATTTTTATGGTTTTTTACAAAACCCATTTTTCCTTTTTTGCCTTCTTTCACGGTTCGTTGTGCCCTTTCGGGCGTCGGAATTCCATTTCTTATAAAATTGATATTCTTTATTTGGTTTTTTCTGTTTTGAATTTTTCAGTTGAAAGTTTCAGCTGTTTTAGCTCTTTAGTACGTTTTAAAAAATTGATATTTGTATCAAATTAAATTTTTTAAAAATGCCAGCTTCTGCACCAAGCTTTCCAACTCTCTTTGGAATGCTAGAAGATTCAAGCACTGCCAAAGTAACTAAATTTGAAGGTACGGGAGTGAATCAAACATAAATCGTAAGAACTTTTTACGCGCTGCAAGATGAATGACGTAGGAATCCCCTTCCTGTATCAGATAACAGGGTGGGGGTTCTTACCTTAGGATACCTCGCATTAGCGCCTCTTTACGTAGGAAGTGCGTTCAAGTTTTAAGATTTCCAAAAATGTTTCTAAAAAAGTACGGGCCCCAGAAAGCTGAAGCTTCTGTTACTTCTCAACGTAATCTTAGTCTAGACGTACGCATTATTCACAATGTCGTCGCCATGAATCCATGGCTGCTGAGAATGCTTTTTTAGGGGTATGTTTTGCTCACTGGAAAACTGCTGACGCAACAGCCGCTCGACTGGAAAATGAGCACCCACAGAGAGTGTCCTTTCTCGTTAGAAATTCATGGCAGCATCACGTGTCAACTTATCCTGAGATATTGCACCCGCGTAGCCTTGTGTTCATTGGTCAGAATTTGTGGGACCCACATTGAAGAAACTTTCCGCATTTTCATTATCATCATGTAAAATAGAGTCCACGGATCCTACGGAAATGTCAAGTATAGAGGCGATATCACGCACACCTGATCGACGGTCCACTCGCGCAATCATGGTTTCAGTCCGACTGGTTCGCGGCCGAGGCTGGTTCGGTTTTGTCACACAACTCTCGACCTTCTTTAAACTTTTTCACCCGCGAACGCACATTTTTAACATCCACAACGCCTTCACCGCATATCTCACTCAATTGGCGATGAATTTCAGTGGGCGTTTCACCATGCGAGAGGAGAAAACGGATGATTACACGTTGTTCTTGAACACTAAAAGTCGCCATTTGAAGTATACAAATCAACATTCACTGCAACGGCAACCCGACCTGTGTACATAATATGGTGTTGCCATCTATATTACAAATTCAGAAATATTTCCTGCGTCTTAAAATTAACTGCATTTTTCTACTTACTTTCACAGCAAAAAAAAAGAAATCTGAGACCTTCGAACTTGAACGCATCTGGTATTATGATATAAGAGCAAAAGCTACTCTTGGCCATTGTGCAACGGATTATTAAGTTTATTACGACAGAGCCAGTAACAATAACAATAGTTTACGGATCCAACGACAACGACCTGGTAAGAACTCATGTTGGAATAAACTATAAAACACAATAAAAGGCTACAAAGATGATCCAATACTAATAGGCAACCTAGCAATGAACACACAAGATGAAAAGATATAACAATCAACAACAATAATGAAAGATCATTAGAATGCTGAACATGAAACAACCTTACCTTATAAACACAAGGAAGTATATAAAATAAAAGAGTAAGGAAGATCGATAATCGATTATATACAGGGTCTGGCAGGAAACTGTTACGTTTTTGAGACGGGTATAACATTGGTGATAGCCATAAAGCCGTGGACAATATAACAACGCGTCTTTGTTTATGAGACCTCTGTTGCAACCAGTCATACAGAGAAAAGTTCGAACTCCCTTTAACCTTAATCGACGCAGTGCTATCCCATCGCCCAACAACACCTAAATGCCTTAACAACTTTAGAACGAGAGGAACTGTGTATTTCTCCAAAAGGACAACGTGAGAAAAAACTGATACAAAAATAAAGAAGGGATTTTAATTAGAAATGAACCACTACTTTGTAAAACCCACACTTAGAGCAAAAGAGAAGAAGAAGAACAATATCCAAGTTACAGACTATAATAACAAACTTTACGAATTTGGAAATAAAGAAACGATACAATTACAAAACAATGTAGAGATAAGACAGATGATAATCAAAGATCGACGGTGATTGAAAAGAGTTGGAAAAGATCTAACGCAATACTAACCCAAATAGCAAAGCAAAATATGTGACATAAATAAAACCAAGAGAAACAAAAAACATACAACATGGTGGACTGATAGTTTAAAAAAAAATAGGGTTAAGAAAAACCAAAGAAGAGAAATGAAAACGCACAAAGTATATAAGGTCCAAAGAGCTAAAGAGAAAAACAAATTGTAATTTAAGGATAAAATTTAATGTAATGTAATTTATGGTAAAAAAAAAGAGTATGGGTACAAATCTGCAATGAATTGCAAAGGAACTGTTTTGTAAGATACTAAAAGTGACCTTGATAATGCTTAGATGTACATGATAACACAAAGAAAAAGCACAGATAAATACATATAAATCAACAAAATTAAGAAAGTATTACCAAAACTTAAAATAGAGGAAGCAAGAAGCAATGAACTAGCTTCTGAAATAGAAGAATACAACAAATATACCAAGTACTCAATCGAACGTGGAGCACCAGGCTTCGAAAAATTCAAGCACAGCCTTAGTAATGGGAATTTATAAGAACGATGGTATTAGCTATCGCTTCAAAACACATATAGAGATATTTAAAAAAATCTAATAGAGTTAAATACAGTGACAAGAGCACATTTTTACCTTACAACAACTGGAAGGTCTTCTTATTTGTCTTTTTGTGAGACTCAGACATCCCCGTGGGCTAACTGAGAGGTTAATGCTCTCATATTCCCCTTCACGGCCTGGTCTTCGCGCACCATCGCTGATGCGGGGCGATGTAACTCTCGCCAGACATCAGAGCTCCAGAAGTGAGCTCGGGTCCGTCCACACCGCAACGCTGGAGCTTTACCGATTTAAAGAAATGGTTTGATATCATTGAAGGAGATGGAAATTCCTAGAAAAGAAAAATGAAGATTTAGTACTAAATAACCATTAATAGTACCTACATATGTAGAAACTACTAATATAACGAGAACAGAAATTTGATATCTGAGATGTTTGTTAGAAATGAAGGCGTCATGCAAGGAAGTGTAATTACCCTCTACTTTACTTATCGGTTTTGGATGAAATCATTAAAAAGTGATGGGAAAAAATAAAGAAAGATGGAAAACTGGAACAAAAGTTTCATTAAATATAATCTACAACTAATGCAGAGGAGCAAATAAATTTATATAAAGTTGACATTGAAATAATTACAGAAATCTGAGTAGCACTGTAAATGTTTGCAAAACACTAAACAAGGCGGAAACTTCCATAAAATTTTCCAAATCCTGTACTTCTTAAACAAAAAACTAGTCATAAGTGTACAAAACCATCTCCCAAAACTATTGTATGGAGGGCGAACATGGATATTGACAAAAAAAGGAAACCAACTCTACAAGTAGCTGAAATAAAATTTTCAGAACGATAATGGATCAGAAGAGAGACGACAGAATAAGAAATGAATGGGAGAATTATCGGATAATCTAAAGTTTAGATTAGATTACAGAGGTTTTCCAAGAACGCGCTTACTGCGGAGACTATTTGCATTGTTCGCTACCCACCTAGTAATGGTTACTAAAATATAATTATTTTCAGTTTTTGAAAAGAGTGTAACCATAACTAAAATTTACTTTTTCAGGTCGAGCTTTACTCAAAAAACACCAGAAAACAAAAAAGTGCATTTTGTAGTTTTTGTTGCGCCTGTCACGCTCGGTGGACGACACAATGCCTTCTAGGGATCCAACTGCCGCACACGTGGCGTTTCGAGACGTTTTTGAGTCCCCTCTGGAATGGCACCGGATAGGCAAGGTATAAGCTACAGGTAAGTAGCTACAGCGAAGAGAAGCGAATCTAAGAGCGGAATAGCGTGCAATTTTACATAATCTATTGTATGTGTGATATATATAAATAGTTTAAGGAAATTTGCATATATAGCAATCAATAATTCCAGAATGAAATGTAGTTTCAGCTTCAGCCAACGCCTTTTAAAAAATTTTAAATTCGCAGTTTTCAGGACCGCCAAAGCCGATGAATATGGAGGTACGATGGATTAATCGAATATAAGCCAGAGTTTTTAAGCGTTGTGAGATGAACGGCGTTAATAGAGGTGGTCGAAGAAGATTCCCCCAAGGGTACTTCGTACTACCTGTTTTTAGTGAGTATCACGATGTTACACTATTATTGAATTATTATTAGAGGATGTAAAACTGTCCAAAGTCTTGAGAAGGCAGGGTTAAGGCACAGTTCAGAGACAAGGCCCTTAAAACACTCAAATATAAGTTTTGTATTAGAAATCTTTGAGAAAACGAGAAGCTGCTTAAAATAAAGGTCGGCTAAGTTCCTAAAAACTAGCGTGGCCGAAAAGAATATTCGCATTGTTCGCTAGCTTTTCTTCAAAAAATGTTTTGAAGATGAGTTCCTTCAGCTATATTCAGCTGCCTAAACTCGACAAAAACTGAGGGTTTGTTCTGGACCACACTGGAACCCTGTTCTATGTTCTATGCCTGGGAGCAGTGTGACCCCTGCTCGATTAAAGTAGTCACCAAAAAACATAGAACTATCATCACCACGCTTTTGATAAGTTTACAAGTCAGGTAGAGTAATGAATTTTACTACATGATCTGACAATCCGATGGACACGTTTGAGTTTGGCGGATGCCAGAAGAATGTTTCTTATCCGAATGTATTATACCAACACTCAAGTTTGGTGGTAGGCACATAGTGGTTGGAGGCTGATTCTTGTGGTTTGGCCTGGGACGCTTAGTTCCTCTAAAGGAAGGAATGAACCCTGAGTGACAGCTGCTTGGAGAAGGACCTATTCTGTACTCTCAGGATAACCATTCTGGTTTGAAGAGATCGACATTTAAAAACTGGGCTGGCCTTCACAAAATCCCAAAGCTATCCAAATCGTTCATCACCTCCATGAGTCTTAAAGGCTCACAGCTTTCTTTTATATCTTTCCATCGATTTCTATTCCACGCAATGTTTTTTCAACTTGCTATATACTAACTTAGTGTAATTTTTCTTAAGGCTTGTTTATCATCAACATATGTTTGGCCGTCCTTTGTGATTTTACCCTTTCAGTTTTCATTTAAAATTCTCTTCTAAATTACTCCATTGTCTTTTATCTGCCCGGATGTGCCTGTTGTCTTAGCTGATTTCATTTTATTACGCTTGTGATTCCAGGCTCTTCGACTTCGAAGAGTTGCAATGTTATATGTTGTTCTTCTCCACTTCGAATAAAACAGGTTGGGATCAGACACTACGGATAACAATAAAACGTCTACTCGTTTCTGTTTAGGAAGATCATTCTCCTGGTGTACCAAACGCTGCTCAGACCGCCACAATACCAGGAGATTGTGTAAAAAACAATTTTGTATGTTTATTATTTTGAAGCTTCAATAAACCAAAAAATAGTTCCGATTTATATTTAATTCACATTCTTGTAAGGGAAAATGCATAAATAATTTAAAGTTTTCTGATCTATATACATATATGCATACGTCAACGTGACCGTGCGGTTGAGGCGCGTCCCCATGCGAATTATTCTACAGAGACCAGAATAGATAAAAGTAAGAAGGAATAAAGTCAGAAAAACACGGTGGCTACTAGAGAATTTCTCATTTTAAATATTTCAAATTTTGTTACGTTAGTTGAGTGATATGACATTGTTGTGATGAAGGATGACGCCTTTTTAATGATCCAAAACCAAACATTTTTCGTAAATTTACCTTTAATTTTACCAAGCTTTTGCTGCCTATTCTGTACTTTTCTCTGCTTGTGTTCAGTATTATACCGTAACGAATTTTCGAACGCCCCCCCCCCCCCCCTCATCGGTCGAGTGATTAACAATGGTAAATTTTCAGATGTTTACTAGAAGTTTCGCATAGGCCCTAGAAACCGGTCCTGAGTTACATAAATATCACGCAGCAAAGCAGCGAGTGCCGGAAGTGAAATGATCTGTGCTAGTGCAACATAAATAATGTTACAGATAAATATAGTGTCGTGTATATATGTAAATACATTTTTATTATTCATCACTGTCAGGAGCAACAACGGTACTATAAGTTGTTGCACGGGATTTTCTTTTTAGTTCCTTGAAAGAAAGCTCCTTTTCGTAATGTTCAAGCAGAGAAATGACCACAGAGACAAGATCCAACTTATTGTTGTCAATTAGAAAATGCGGTACCCGCGTTTTGAGTTTGAAGGTACATTTAAGTTTCTTTAAATTACAAAATGCAATCTCATTGTCAATTTTCTGACTTTCAGAAAACCCTTTATCTGTAATAGTTGATTATTTTCCACTAAAGCGCCCACAATATTATCATTGATGTCAAATTGGTCTGCTCAGTGACGTAGCTTCATTCTTCTCTGTCCAAAGCTGTCCTCTATATTTTCACTTTCAATTCTTTTATATCGTAATCTAAGTCTTTGCTTCATGTTTTCCTGGACCGATTTCGTTTCCTCGTCTTTTCTGGTTTTCTGCCAAACGCTATTTTTGGGCCAGGATCGTTGTTCATTCGAATTAAGTGTCCCAGCCCTTGTTTTCTCACTTTTTTCTCCGTTCTCTATTTATTTTTGGTTATTTTTGGTTCTATACTTTCTTCACTTGTGGTGTAGTTTATTTCTTGTGTGTGGATCGTAACTTTTTTTTGTTGCTTGATCTTCTTATTCATCTTTGTTTTTCTCTATTTTCTCTCATTTTCGAAACACTCCTGCCATATATTGAGTATCCCTTTTTCATCCGTCACTAAGTCTCTTTCTCTTGTTCTTTAAGTTTCCGGTAAAAGGCTCTTGCATGTCGGTTTCTATATTCTTGTTCCATTTCTTCTATTTTCCTGCCTTACTTCTACATAAATTCTATGAATACCTTCTCTTGTTTTAGTGTTCTTCTGCGTTCGCTCTAGTACTAGCTTAGTGTCTTTCTTGTGTGCTAAAACTTTGTTAACTAAAGAGTGATCTGAGTTACAGTTTCCCTCCTGATATCAATAATACTATACTTGATGTTTTTCTTTTGTCTATAAGATCATGATCTGTTTGGTTCCTGGAATTCCCAAAGAGGACACCCAAGTCTGCAGTTAGTCTATAGCCCATTTCTTCTCTGTTTTTGCGTTGACGTTTCTGAATAGTATTGTATGTTGTATGTGATAGCTAATACTTCTGTTTCCTCTGTTGCATGGAAAAACCTGCCCTACATTCTTACCGAGCAAATTCTTTCATTTGTTGGTTTGAAATCAGTTATTGGGTGTCTTATCTTTTTAATGAGTAGGAACCTTGTGTCCATCTCTTCCTTTCTATTGTATTTCTTGGAATGGTGCTGTAAGTACCGTACATCTTATTAATTCGTTCTTTAGTTCTTGCATAGTTCGTACATGTCGCTGAAGTTGTCTCTGAAGATCAGTCTGGCTTTCCTGACATTGAGCTTCCGTAGCAATGGCTTTCCTGCCAGTTGAGACTGTTAACCCTATGTTCAACTCCTTCTAGACTCCTCTTACCACAAGCAGGGGGTACTGTGGACCTAATCTTACTCCCACAGCTCATAGGGGGGCCAAATTAAATATCAAAATTTGCCAAACTGCTTTTTTACTGTTTCTAGAACAGAATTAAGGGCAAAGTAGACGTTTTAAGGCATCCAACACTACACCGATTCATAGCCACTTGTCTTCACAAACATGCAGCAATGTTCCCGCCACCTATCCAACTCGTCCACGAACTTTTGCGACCATCCATAATTATGCAAAAGCGCTAAAACAAAACATTAAAAACAACAGTAACAAATTGTTATTTGCTGGTTGCACAATTTAGCAATTATGTTGAAATACATGAATCATAGTCATTTTTCAAGGCATACACGTAGCCTTTCACACCATCAGTTGAGACGTAACGCGCGTTCCGTCAAAATATTTAATTTATTTTGCCATTCATAAATATTTAATGACTGTATTGTTCTCCACACGAGCATCATCTTCATAATAATGGCCGGCTAAAGCCCAAAAGAGCTGTAGACCAATTAATCAAAAAACAGAATTGACGTCAGCCGAATATACGATGGTTGTCCTGAAAGTAACGGGTAACGCCCGAAAAAATTCGAAAATATTTATGAAACGGAACTTCCTTCCAGAATGAGTAATTTAAAGCATTATCGCTAAAGTCAAATCTTCACATTTGCTTTTCTGTTTCGAAATCATTAAGTAAATAAGTTAACCCGATAAACGTGATGGCATAAAATAATCATTATCGGTTCGTCGAAGCCTAAGCTGCTTTTTCTTGGTAAAATAACTTATCGAGGCGATTAGCGAATTAATATCCTTATCACCTACTTAAGATAACCAGCGAAACAGTATAAAAGTTTCTTATGCCAATTAGATCAACAAGTAAAGCCAAGCGAGCGAGCGTCAGATTCCCCAGATGCTCAGATTAATTGCCATTTTCACTTTGGTGGTCGCTGCTTTGGCAGCACCCCCAAATGGTTATGATGAGTTACCACCGGCAACAAGTTGCGACCCGAGAATATGCAAACTGCCTAGTTGCCGCTGTTCCAGCACCGACGTGCCTGGAGGGTTAGACCCGAAGACTATCCCACAGGTAAGTTGAAAGCGGCGAAATTTTCGCTAAAAGTTAACGGCTCCTTTCTCACTCAAACCAGCTCGTCCTTTTGACTTTTGACGACGCTGTTAGCGTGCTGAACATAAAGTACTATCGGGAGATTTTGGCCGGTCGGAAGAACCCAGACAGCTGTCCGATTGGGGTGACTTACTTCGTCTCGCACGAGTACACCGATTACAGCCAGGTCAATTTTCTGCTTAACTCAATTATCAGTTTAAGATAGACATTCCGATTAGCTGGAGTACAAACAGATAATTCACTAGGTCCATGAATTGTGGTCTGAAGGGCAGGAAATCGCGATGCATTCAATCACTCACCAGTCCCCCACCACCTACTGGCAAGAGTTATCCGTGGACGGGCATATGAGACAATTCGCCGACCAAATTGACCTAGTCAGCACCTTTGCAAACATACCCAAAAGCGACATTAAGGGAATCCGGCTGCCCTTCCTGCAGCTTTCCGGTAATTAGAGTTAGGCGCCGAAGTGCTTGTTGTAACAGTAATCGTCGCGTAGGCAACAACAGCTTCGAAATGATCAAAAGGGCGGGCCTGCAGTACGACTGCTCGTGGCCCACTTTGACGTACATAGAGCCGTTGGGGCTGTGGCCGTACACGCTGGACTACAAGAGTATGCAGGACTGCTCCATCGGCCCGTGCCCCACCGCGTCCTTGCCTGGAGTCTGGGTGGTGCCCATGATCGATTGGAAGGACAACAGTGGCACCGACTGCGCGATGGTGGACTCGTGCACGGACATGTACGCATTCGCTCTACTCTCGCTTAAGGGAGGTTTCCAAAATATGTTTTAGTCCAGATACGGTCGACGGCTTGGTTGAATTTATGAAGAACAACTTCAAGCGGCACTACAACGGAAACAGGGCTCCTTTCGGCTTTTACGTGCACGCTGCCTGGTTTGAAAGGAATCCTGTTTACTTTAAGGCCTACCTCAAATTCCTCGACTACCTAGGAAGCTTAAATGATGTCTATATGGTAAGACGAGCAACTCCTTCAATTTTTAGTTATTCTACACAAAAGCATTTTAGGTGAGCGTCCAAAGGGCTTTAGAGTGGGTACAGAAACCTTCACCACTGAGCAGCCTGCAAAGCTCTTGGCCCAAGTGCCAAGCGACTCATGCTAATACTTGCAAAACTGGCAGGTCGTGTGCTTTGAAGAAAGGAGAAGAGATTCGTTACATGACCACCTGCACCAGCAGTTGTCCCGCTGTTTATCCATGGTTAGGCAACCCCCTCGGAAAGGAATAAACGTTAGGTTTTACATTGTACTCTTTTAGATTGTAAATAAATGATTTTTTTAAATCAATTTTGCTCATCACCATATAATTCTATTATTGTTCTAAGTACGTTTCAATGATGGTTTGTACAGGGAATTATTTAATAATTTTAATTTTCAAATGTGGAAAATGTCATGGGATCAGACATGTGCAAGCAAGAATGAATCTGGCTCAAAATATTTTTTTTAAGAGACCTTTCTAGTATGTCCGCACGGATTTCTTCACTGATAATGGTTTTGAAGATATCTGTGGTTCGTGGTTTGCTATGGTAAACTTTCCCTTTCAGATATCCCCATTGGAAATAATCAAACGACGTAGTTCTGTATTTGGACAGGTGAAAATCTCCAAATGATACACGAAGAGCCCTTTCTTTCAGAATTACAAGAATTGTGTTTGGTGTGCCGAGCATAATTGGCTTCTCTTCTTTTATCATCATCATCACACAGCCATTGGAGTCTACTGCAGGACGCAGGCCTCCCTTGAAAGTCTCCATTCCGTTCTATCCTGTACCGCTCTCCACCATTGACCTAATGCTCTTTAGAGGTCGTCGCTCCATCTTGTCGGGGTCTTCCTCGGCTCCTTTTGTCGGCACAGGGTCTCCAGATTGTTATTCTGGATGTTCATCTATTATCTGCAAGTCTCGCAACGTGACCTGCCCAGTCCCAATTGAGAATCCTTCTTTTATACGACATATATGAAAATCTTCAAATCAGTTGAAGGACGGGAAACTCTCCGATAGATATTTTCACCTGAATGAAACGATATTCATGGTCAAAATGAAATTTCGAAGACACTTCACCAGGTTCACCCGATCTGACGCTGCTTGATTATATTCTGCAGTTATCTTAAAGAAACATTTCACTACAACAATCAACCATTTTTTGGCAAAAACTTTTTAAAATATCGTGTAGGATTCTTATCTTATTCAATAAAGATAGAGTTTAGTAGGGCGTAGAACACCCAGTAGCTATATGTTTGCAACTAACAAATAGGATTACTCTATTTCCTACAAAAAGTAAATTTCTCCATTTGATTACTTCACAAAACATTTGAAGAGTTTGACTAACACCAACCCATTCATTATCAGTCTAAACAAACCAGCTTTAGTTGCAATATACGCGAGGAGACATGAATACTTCTTGGAACCATCAACGGTAATAGATTGGGCTGACTAAACAGACTTCACTTTAGCAGCATCTTATAATCTCTACATAGAATTACGTTTCTGGATTCGATATAATGTCTAAAAAATGTTACAAACCAAAAGATAAAAGAGTTCCCCAACCATAAAGACAACAACTGTTAGTCATTTTGAGTAAGACGAAAAATCCTCTGCTTTATAAAAGTAAAAATCGGCAAATTGTATAATTGTAGAAGGAAAAGGCATCTTAACACAAAATCACTATTGTGGTGTATAAGAGACAAGAAAGTGGTAGCATACACAAGCTGCCCTTTATAAACCACGTGTTCATTCAATAAATGTCATAAATTGAAATTTAAAACTGCCTTTGTCGACTTTATGTCCATGTACTCTCTAACCTACTTTACTAGCAAGCCACAGCCAATTTATTTTGACTCTAGACTAAGGAACACTACAATCTATTATTTTCCTTCTTCATTGAATACATCAAGCAAATTCCTCTCTTATTACTAAAAATGTCCAACTCACTTATCAAGCAATTGATGAAGATCATTCAATATCTGTACCCAGTCATGTCAAATATAAAAAATGGTAATTGGCGTTTTGATTATCTACAAGATCTAAAATTCAAAATAGATACTCCTTGATGAGCAAAGTTTCAAATAGGAAAAATCTATTATGATCCCTTCCAAAAGATGAAAAATTTAAAATTTGTTTGAAGAGTTAGTCCATACCATGGTAACGGCATTTAGAGTCAAAAACTAACTTTGCTGCAACAGACATGGGGTGTTCAAGAAAAGGAAAAATTCTAGTCTCATATACTAGCTGACTTTTCCAATGAAACTAAAAGCCATGGAGAAACTTTAACTTTTTTCACCTAGTCATAACAGTAATTTATTTACACACTATACTTACCAAAGTCCAAAACTATTTCCAGTTTCGATCTCTCCAGGGATGTACAGACCAGTGCAATGATTGCTGAAGATCCGGTATCATCAAACATCTAGTCTGAACACAGCAAATCTGGCAACACCAGCTTTTGCTTTAAAGCATTTTAGCTCTCCGATGCTTTGTATGATAAACTCCCAATAATCTGAAGCCGCTGAGCAGGGCTGAATATCAACTAATCCAGACTCCAACTGAAATGCGAGAAAATATTGACTATAACAACAGGCTTGTGTCATTTACATACCTTTACCTGTTATGGCCATTCATTCAAGAGAAAACTGAAACGTACAATTAAATCTGCAGAAAAAAGGAAAAACAAATTGTGTAGATACATACTCTAGTCCATTACTTGTCAATGGTAAATAACAGTGTAATTAATAGTGGCTAACGATGGCATTAGCTTTTTGATAGTAAATGAAAGCTTGTTGAATCAGCTGGCTATGTGCTAGCTTAAATTAGTGGCATTTTTCTTAGAATGTAAAAATTTATAACCTTGACAGCATTGGAAACGCTGTTGCTGCGTTCGGTAAATTGTATAAATTTATTATATATATTAGCAATTGCCTTTAGCCTCATTTTTTTAAATCCATCTTCTTAGTTTTCTTTTTCTACCCTCTCAACAATTTCTTCTTCATAGAGTATGACAATAGGTTTGGTGGCAATTCTTAAGCAGTTTCTAGAAGTTGTGGATATGCTTGTAACTCAGTTGTCTCATCACTGTTCTAAAGTATCTCATACTTCACATTTGTCCAAAGTAAAACTACAGCTCCTACATGCGTCTTTGATGTTACAACAAGTCTGAAAACCCTCGACAGTATTTACCCATCAAACCTTAAACAAAAGAGCACCTATAATTACTACATTCAGTGGTAAGTAACAAAAATGTTATTAGATACAATTTTGTCAACTGGCAAATAGGCTCTACAGCAAACTAGAACTAACCCAGCCTTTCTACCTTTGAGATTAGTTTGCTAAATTGTCGGTCACTGATGGCACAGTCATGGAAAGTACAATATTTGAGCAGTTCCATATTCATCTAGATTTTGGATCAAGTTCCATACATAAAAAAAGAAAATCGGTAAATCCTTCAATAGATTATGTCTATATTTTCCAATTACAAATGGCTCCATTATTTAAAGAAAACATCGGAGCAGTCACACTCAAGCTCATTTTAAAACCTTTGCACATTTCTCATCATTCTGTTACATTTGTGTTTGATAGACAATGCCAATCTCACCAGTATTACAAATTTGATGTCATCAAAGATTTAAATGTTTCTACACTCTAATTTTTGAGTCAGTTTCAATTTAAATTTCTTAACCAATCCCTAGAAAATGTATATTTAGCATTTGATAAATTAAGATCAGCTTGCAATTGTTTGGTCAACAATGAATTAGCCATCTGAGAGTTGTACATCAGAATAAAACATTATCTAGGTAGTCAAACTAGTTGGATGATGATTATTATTTCACGTGTCAAACTGAGTCACAAAGTTTTTCACTTCTTTTTTACATGTATCATATATGATTGATCTAATTTTTAAAGTTATGACAAGTAGTGGAAAAAATAGATTAAAACAGTTCTTGAGAAAGAATACACCCCGCCCCCCCATCTATGCAGGTGCATTTACGTTTATTAAGTCCCTAATGTTCTTCAAGATAAAATTGTTTTTTCAAGTTATGTTCGACTATCACTTCTTTCGTTTAAAACTGAAAAAACCATTTGCCTCAAAACTTCAACAAAGTAAAACAATAATATTAAGAAAAGTAAAACATCTTTTATTGCTAAGCAACGTCATATCAGAAAAGTTGAAGCAAACTAACAGTATACTTAAGATTACCCTTAACTGTACTTTTGGCTGGACTACCAAAATAATTCAACTTTTTCCAACAAAGACAACATTTCCTAACAAAAGTATCTCTTACTTAACACAAAGGAATCTTGTCCAACTTAATCGTCCGGTTAATAAAAATGCCATCATAAAAATGTTACAAAGGAGTATGCACAATAACTTGGTGATATTAAGATCAGAAGTCTACATCGGTCTGCGTTCTGGCTTAACGTAACTCTAAGAATACCTTGGAATTGTTTTTACAACAGGACTGAAGTACATAAAATTAAGAAATACTTTATACAAAACCTATTTACAGGTTATCACACAGTTTATGGCGTGAATCACAATGGTGATCACACTGTGCAAAGTGCACTTATTCATAAATGATACGCCTATTCTACTCCATGAGGCGCATGGCCTCGTACGGGTGGTTCACGCTATTGCTGTTCGGCGCTCTCGACGATGAGCATGATGGACTGCTGCGGCGTGCCCTCAGACGTCACGCCGCGCACGCACTCCACCTGATGCGCGCCCCAGTCCTTCCGCTGGCAAAATGTGGAGCAGTACGGTGTTCGCCGGCACAGCGAGCACTCTGCCAAGGCTTCTCGGTTGCAGTTTGCACACTAAAACAAAATAAGAGTTAATAGCACCAACACAATTTTTCTATGCACTAAGAATATGATAAAAAAGCTACGAAATAATGGAGTAACATTAAAAGAATTAAAAATAACCATCATGAAATTATTGCAAGAAGTTGGTATCTCTTAATAATACATTCCTGCATTCTTTGCTAAGAAAAATATTTCTGCCGTCATTTAACCAGAGTATCTTGCTCATTTATTTTTGACTGGATTTCCTAGTGTTTTTTTTTATTTATTTATTTTTATTTCCTAAGCCTGAAAGACATTAAAATCCAGAAAAATGTCAACAATGGCATGATCTGTGAAATTACATGAACACTGCAGTACTATACCATAATTTTTTAAACTTTTTAATTGCTTGTGTATGATAAAATGGTGCTATAACGACATTAAAGTGGTTGCTGTAATATTTTATTAGATAAAAAAAAGCATAGACAAAAAGGCATCCCAACTGAAAGATTGTAAAATATTCTGAACTAAAAGCTATGTGTATGATAAATGGCACAATTGTTGATTGGTGAATAAAAGCCTACAAATAGTTTTTTCTTTCAAGGCAGTGTTTAGATTGGTGAACCGCAGATTAAACATGGATCTACCACTACACTCCACAGCAGTAAATGAGCGGAGATGGCCAATTTGAAATGCTTTTATGGTTGTCAGTACAGAAAGTTTGTCTGAAGGACATGCCATATTTAAATAAATTAAAATCAAACTTCATTATCAAAGTGGATAAAAGGAACTATTATTGTCGGGCTGCACTCACCGATTGAACATTACACTCTATGGTTATTTGTCTCTTATCTTAAATTTAGTCAACTTGTAACTTGGATACATGTGGTCCCATACACCCCCAAGACTAGAATTATGAGTTCAGTACTATTTCTTCTTGTACAAAGTATTACTTCTTTTTAAGCAAAATACTCAAAAATGTTACCCTTCTACCACAACTCAATGACTTTTTCCAGCTTAGAAACTAAGACATTCAGTTTAACTGGCGTTCCAATTAGACTGATTTGACAAACTAAGAAAATAAAATTCATAATATAATTTTAAAAAATTAAATACTAAGGTAACACAATTTTTTTACCATCCTTCCGATTCGTTTAAATTTGGGACAGAAGCTGCTAATTGGCTACCCAAGTTTCATAACAGTGCCTATTTACTCATCCTTTTCTCTCTTAAGGAAATGCTCTCAAGATTAAAGTTATCGGCAGCCGCAAGAGAAATGAATTGAGTGTTGGCTGAGGAACCTTGTAATGAAAGAACAGTACAACATTGGTACCAAAATTTCAGTGATGACCAACAATAGTTAAAACCTAAAAAAAAAACAGGCAGGCAACACAATGCACAGATTAGAAGCGGCCTCTTCCTTGTTCAGGCATAACAAAGAATTTTTTAAGCCGAATTGTGACCCGTAACAAAAAGTGGATTATACACAATAATCGTAAACAAAGTGGATAACGGTTGGATCATGAACAAGCACGCATGAGAAAATGGAGCACGACTGGCACTGGAAAAATTCAGCAACACAATATCACAAAAAATGCCTTCAAAGCATGACAAATTGTGCCAACCATTGTTGAGTTAATTTAAAATTACATTGTAAGACATGAAGAAATGTCAGATATTCACATTATAATAATCATTACAGTAATGACAGAACAAATGAAAGAGACAATGTTAATTGTAAGATGTTAAGACCCTTTAGAAGAACGATGGCGGTACCTCACATCGTGTCCAAACCTGCTGTCATTCAAACTTAAGTTGCCTCAGCCATCTTAACATTTATTTCATCTCTATGGATGTGGCACATTTAGAGAATGGAAACTTGCAGTGCTAAAATTATTTAGTCATGAGCGATAGGGAGGGGGGGGGGGGGCAAAAACCAACCAAATAGCTGCTATCAGTTTTCATTGCGGGTTAATTCGGTTGATTTTCACTGAAACCATCGTTCTGTCTCAATTGTTTTCATGGAAAATTACACTTGCCATAAATAACTGCCCGTTTGGCAGTTCCTCATTTATTTAAGATTCTATCTTAGTCAAGAAATGGCAAAATCTAAGAAATTATTGTGTAATAGCCTAAATAGAAGCAAACGCACCAAATAAAACTGTCGTTTCAGATCTACTAGAAGAGTACAACGTGGCCGCTTAAAAAAACCAAGTTGGTTGCAAATCACTTGAAGACAATTGAAAATGAAGGCCACTGACGTCACCCGAGTGCCGGCATGACAGAAAAGAATACTCGAATTGTTTGGCAACTTCTCAAAGATAACTGAAAATAAACGCAAATTTACAATGTCACATATTATACTACTTATACAAAAATTGAGGACTAGACGCACCCTCTCTACAGTCTGAAATTATCCCCCTATAATTATCATTTGTGTTGTGTTGAAAGATAGAGATTTGATATGTAGAAAAACAACTTCGCAACTTGTGCTTCAGTAAATTAAAAAATAAATTCTGGCTTATATTTGATTAACCTACGTAATTCAACAGAATGATGTGAATTTTTAAAGCGAAAATATTTTTGCCATAGCATAATCAATTTGCATTGCGTAACTCGCTTATTATAACATAAAAATATATACGATTGCGTCACAATGACCATTAAGGATTGCATCACTTTGTAATTTAATATCAAAAACTAATTCAAAAATATGAGTGGAAGTCTACACACTAGGCTAGGCTTTTTGAGAGAATTTTGATTTTTCAGTTAAATAGCCACGAAGTTTATTCCAAAATTTAGCTTTTGAATCAAAAATTTCGAACGAGTAATTTTTGGAATTCAAAACATTCATTATTATTAGTTCTGGTTGTCACTTTGCAACTCACAAAATCAACTAAGCAGCTTTTGTACAGGGTGTTGAAAAAGAATTGGACGTAAAAATTTTAAATTTGAACTGCCATGTTTCTGAGAATCACTGAGATCATGTTTAGTACTGCAAATGGTTTTAGAAACCCTTGCTTTAAGAGGTGAGGATATGAAAGGTGATTTTACAGGGGTGGCTTTATGAATGTGTTTGCATACTCGCAGAGGATGACAGAAGCAACTATACATAGGGACTTTTAGATGACTATTGTATGGTTACAAATCAGTTGCTTAAACACAAGCCTTTCGAGTAATAGTACAAATTGGATCCACCACAAGAATTAGCTGATTATTTATGTTTTGTAACCACGTGCAAATTTCAATTTTCCATTGTAAATGTGATTGGGTCCATTTTTTGTGTTACAAAATAAATTCTCCTGATTTACTATATTGAGAAGAGAAAATTCATTAATGACAAGCTCTGGAATGGTAAAACTCTCGTTATCTCATCCATTCTCTTCAACCTATGAAGCTCCCTGTATACTGAAATTTTTCTGACTGACCACAATTTGAGTCAAAGTCTCAAAAGAGAAAATAAAAGCCTTGAAGAAAAACGTTGGGAAAGTGCATTGGATGAGGGGTTATGCCAGAATAAAAGTCCTTTATTGCAGTTTCTAATATTAAATCAAATTATCCTTGTAAGAACAACACATCAACCACCAAAATACTTTCTGTCATGTACTGAGAATCCCAACAAATTTAAAAAATCGCCTTATGATCAGAAAGATTGTTTCAGCAGGATATTGCAACCGCTCACATTTCTGACCCATCACCATCTTCTGCAGGACCACTTTGAAAATGGCTTCATCTCCTAAGAAGTACAATCTGGCAGAAGTGGAAAATGTAGGCAGAAAATTCGCACTCATCAGTTCTGGAGCTACAAATTGTAAAAACGGCCAACATTCAACAATTTATAAGATTCACAATATAGAACACGTGACAGATCTTAAGCAAAATACTAATAGCATAGTTATTTTTTGAACACCCTGTAGTACGTATTACTGCAATTTTTTATGCATAATCAACTAAGATTTTGTATAAGCAAACACTTTATATACTGAATATTTAATTAATAATCATATAACTTTTGAAATCCGCACGAGAGGTCAGTACTTACATTAGGGCTTATGTGTAATATTTAACATCGATATGACTACATAGAAGTGAAGTGGTTAATTGGGGTACTCAGCTAATCTATGAATAGTTGGTATTGAATAAACCAAAGTCCTTCTTAAATAATGAGAAAGTGATAAGTGGCTCCGTGCTCGATGCTCATAAGGGAAATATGGGTGTACAAAAATCAATCAGGAAAATGTGGAAGAAACATAAAGGATAAGCAATTCCTACAAAGCCATGCTAGAAAACGAATTTTTCCTAGGAATTCTAAAAGAAATGCTTTGATGGCCCTATACAGCCAATCGAGAGAGCGAGTGTTCCCTACTCCATCCAGTTGATCACCCCAGAGTTACCCACCTTTTCATTCTCTCGACTCAAACCCTCCTTGTGGATTTCTTTTTTAGGAGCATATCAAAGACTATAAATGAGCTCAAAGACTACTATAACTCGAGATACTCTCAGTAAACTCATAACTCATAATTTTGCGCCCACTTAAAAAATTCATTGCTTCAACGTATATTTTGTTAATAAAACTATCCTACAAAGGCAATAATTTATAAAGTTTATATAAAGATGGTTATTCTGACCACAACGTTCAATGAATGAGACCATCATAATAAACTGATCTTGTACTGAAAGTTTCAATAATTTATTTTACACCTTTTATCTGTCTAATAATATTAATGGTAGTGTAAAACAATAATTATTATTCCATATTCACAATAGACACCTTCACAGATAAAAATTGCTACATCAGGGTCTACAGATTGATGGAGATTGTTAGCATGTGTGTATAAAATAGTTTAACGCAACAAGTCCCCCTTCCGCATAGTTTAACCAGTAGCAATCAAACAGCCAATACCTAAAACTAATGCAAAATGTGTTATAATAGTTTTTAACTGGGGAAAATGTTAAAACATTTATACGTTCTATGTTAACAGTTACATTATTGAGAAGTTAGGTGTTTAAATGCCATAAAATGCTCACAACTGGATGAAGCAAAGTCTATAATGCAACGTGCATGCACTGAGCAATAGTTGTTGACAATTAATAAAATATATGGTGATTTAGATGGGTATCCGGTGACCAGTTAATGACATAAAATGCATCCTTGGCTAATTAGGGCTGAACGAAAAGCTATACAACGTAAAATCTTTCAGAGGGAGTCAGATTTTTGCATCAGATACTGATGAGTTGAGACATGTATCCATTATCCTTGTAATCACATGGTCATAATTTTTTAACGGACTAAAACACCCAATGTTCAACAATACTATGATTTGCTGATGATCGTGCAAAATGTGACAGTCTAATCAAAAGTGCGCTTCTTCTCTAAGGCAATGCCTCATAATAAGTATGCACTCACTGGGATGATCGAGTTTTATCAGCAATTATTAGGTGCAGTAGACATGTAAATGATAAGAATAAAAATTATAGTGATTTGAGGTTCTATAATAAATGATTCAGATGCCTAGTAATTCATTATCCAATAAACTCTGACTGGGTTCTACTATCTGAAAGGTATTTTCCTGATATGCATCACCTGATAAGATGAAAGAGTGAGATGTGCAACCGTTAAAAAATATAGGTCTTATAAATTTCCCATAACCACAACACTTGAAGAACATTCATTTGTTTACACCATTTTCATTTACACTGTTACCAATCCATATCAAGAGTTCCGGAACACTTACTACATAAATTCAAAGTTATTCACAAAACAACGAAAGCACAAAGAAACCTAATGGGGACTACGGCATCACTTGCAATACGGTAAGTGCAATTCCAAAAATTTCAATGTGGCAATTACCATCTCTGAGGTTGGTCTTGCTGAGAAAGTCTCCATATCTCTAACTGTTCACGCCAACATAACCACAAGTACATCTAAGTTATTAAACAAAGTTGGGGCTTCAAAATCGCCGCCTCATTGCCTTTAAGAAATTGTAAAGGAGTTGTCCTGCATAATCAGACTTAAACACAAATGCAGAAAAGAGTTGACATTTGTCACAAACTTCTTGCATCCTCATGATTTTTTATTAAACGAAGTTATATGGGATGAACGTGGATCTCCTTCTACAACCCAAACACAGATAAGCGAGTTGAATTCAGATCAAACACAAACCCATCTCCAAATTTGTTCCGGATGATTATGTTGCGACTGGAAGACTATTCTCCTGTTGTAAACAGAAAATAGGTGTTACTATAAGATGTTGACACTCCTTCCCACGTAAACCCAAAGAACACAAGCTAAAACCTAAGAACTTGACGTAAGTGAATTTAATCTAAGCCCTTTCACGATTAAATTACTACTTTAATATTAAGTGACAATTGAGGTCATTTCCAAGCATAGTGCAAGTGTAAGATAACAAATTGCTAAAAGATGGATACAAATCATAGATCATAATGTATATAGCGATAATTTATGGAACATCCTCTGTACATCAATTTTTGATACCCACATATTCCACATCTTGTCGCCAATCTTCTTTTTATAGGGAAAAAGATAAATGTCATGTATTTCACTCTTGGTTATGATTCAAAATGTTATACCAGCAATTGTAATCTACTCACAAACAACTCAAACAAGAGCAACAGCACATAAATGTCAAAATACATACAAATGATCGCCTATAGTAGGAGGATTTGATGTAAAATGCTAAGATAGATTAAGTGAGGTTATGGTCATTAGCTGAGCAGCAATATTGCACCTACAAATTTCAATAATCACATTCCTTAACCAGTAATTAGAGTGTACCTTTTTCTGATGTTCATTATCTAAAGAAGGTTGAAGGGTGGAATCAGAATTCCCGTCGGGCTGTAATGCAGCCACTTGTGCCTCCACTCTAGCTGCCAGTACAGCAGCCTCCTTGTCTCTCTGGAACTTGTCTGCTTGACTCTTCCAAGCCTCCCGTACCTCCTCGATCCCTCTCCGGAACTCCCCGGCTAGTCTGTTGATGTTGGAAGCAATGTCCTCCAGCCTCTTAAGAATCACAGTCGGGTCTGTGTTCCCTACAGGCTCCATGAGCTGGTACTCGTTGGAATCGAGCCCCTCGGCGAGGTTCTGCCACGCCGCCTCTTTGGTTTGAACATTCTGGTTGTCCTCGCTGTCGTCGCCGCTGTGCTCCCTGCGCTTGCTGGAGCTGTCGGCGTCTTTCCTTCGCTTCCGCTTGTACGGCGTGAAGAGCCTGACGGGTCCCGTGGCCGTCTCGTCGTCGCAGCAGGCGGCGCACGTGCAACTTGTCGCGTGTGGCAGTATGATGCCCTCGTCTATGAGGGTCTGCAGGCTGCGGCCCGAAACGTATGCTCCGCTTCCAGTCCTTGCTCGAGGCCCGGCCGCAGAGAGCCTCAAACTCGCTGGGCGTGTACCAGTTGTTGCCCAACTTGATGCAGCGGCCCCTGCCGCCCGAGCCAAAGCGGTTCTTGTGCAGCTCGGCCGAGGTGTTCTTGCAGCGGACGGGCAGCACGGGCATGCTCGCGGCTTCGCTCCAGGAACCGGAAGCGGCAGCCGCCGGCGTCGTTACCGAGACGGGGGTCGCGATCGCGCCACCCCCGGATACATCCTCCTGGATGACGATGGTCTTGAGCTCGCCCGTCGAGCCGTCCGTGGCGAGGTAGCCGTTGTCCACGCACAGCATGGGCTTGAAGTGCGGCAGCTGGTCCTGCGTGATGACATTGAACGTGCTGGTGATAAGCGACCCCAAGGGCAACGTGACCGGAACGCCGGCATGTCGCACCGTCTGCACCGAGATCCGCGGGGCCTTCGTCTCGACGACGGCCTCGCCGCTCTCGCCGCCATCGTGCTCGCTCGCAAGATGTTCGGCTTCGGAAATGTCCGGTAGGACGACGCCTTCCGAGTTTGAGTTCTCCATCGCCAAAAAGGACCGTCCGCGATCAATTTCCGAATTTAATTCGGCTACGGCGCGGGGGGCCCTGCCACGCGATGCTCTCGGGTTTTTCGCGGTGCCAGCGCCTCCATTTGCTGGCGATGCCGGACGCACTGGTGGTTAGGCGGGCGTCCGGGATTCGGGGCGGCGTGGGCTCGTGGCAGGCATGCGTGGCGCCAAATTCAAACCGCCGACCGAATCCGAGCGCCGTTCCCAGCTGCCCGCGATATTTATTCCCGATAGCACGTGCTACTCGTGCGGACGCCGTGCGACTTGTGAACCGGACATTATCGGCAATATTTAAATTAAAGTTACTCTTCCAGTATAACACAAAAGGAGAAAAATTAATTTGATTTAAAATGCCTACGTCACCCATTACCTGAGTATCCTTTTAATCGCGATAATCGCACGCTAATTTTATATCACCTAACCTAACTTACATTGTTGTAAGCTAACCTCATCTAATTTACTCTTTTTTCATATAAAATATTTAATTAGGTACTTATTACTATCGAATAATGTGGATCTAGTTAATGTGTATGCATATTAAGGAATTGGTGGCAACTCCCTGCTCCTCCCAGAATGTCACCTATCTGTACCCCCCCCCCTATTTTTGGAAATAAGAATTTTGAAATCCTTTTAATTTCTTACATGAAGAACACACAAAATTTGAATCGATCTTTATATGCTCCTGTTTTTGTAAATTCACTCCTTGAGATATTTCAAAGAGCAAATTCCAGAAATGGAAGGTGAAATTAGACATTCCAGTTACAAGCATTATATAGCATATTGTACTGCATTGAGGAAACACTGTGTGTTAGAGTGGTTAATACGACAGGTTTGCATTTAGTAAGTCCCATTGCAAGTCTTAAAATATGAGAATCTATGAGTACTAAATAAAAAAAAAGTAAAACTCCATGTGTAATCTTCACATGCATGTGAACAAGAGAGAGGTTGAATGAACATAACAATAAGCAGTAAGACCAACAGCAATGTAGTGTATGCATACACTAGAGCTATAAAAATGAGAGTAGTACTACTTGGGTAAAGGACGTCTCAACGGTCAAAGTGAATAGATTATAATGATGATAATTCTGTACTGAGGAGGAAAAGAATAAGACACTATGTAACCACAGTTCTAATGATTATGCTTTCATTGATTGCATGATCACATATACAAATTTATTTCTTCTGCGTTCACTTGTAAAGCTTTTGCGTGTGTGATGAAGGGAGGTGAATGGGGGTCTTGTTTATTCATCTCATACATTGTTCAACAGATCGGTAATAGCTTAAAGTTTAGTAGATTTGAATTGGATTCGATGCTTGCTTGAAGTTAGGGTCCCATGGAGTTTAAAGATAGCATTGCATCTTCAAGAGTTATGGTCATTAACAAAACTTGCTACTTATGTTTACTACTAGGTGGTGCAGGTAAGCTACCTAGTAACAAGCATCAACGATACGACAGCCCAGAAATTTCAACATTCTGCTAAACTCTTAAGGCATACAATATTTTAACTACCATGACCACCAGTTTTCCAAAGCCCACTTTTAGGCTACCCCCAAAATTAAAACTTAGAATCAATGGTGAAAACTATGCAATTATTACAAAACCAGGAGGTCAATAAACTCGTCATATTTATAGATTTACCATTGATCTATTCATTAACAGTTGTTGAATTTAACAATTCAACAATGTATACTACATGCATTCGTACACCAAAGAAAAGATACTTCAACATCATACTTTATTAATATAACATGGCACCATTTTCACCAACTATAACACATTAAACATTATTCATAAAAAATTACAAAAAATAGTGTAGACACCCAAAACAGTTGTGCAAATAACCATTATCTCAGTATACCAATAATCGTAAGCACATTACAAGTTGGCATGTAGCTTCTTCTCAGCCTTAAGCGCATCTGCCAGCCTCTTCCCGAAATCGGGGTCAACCTGGCCGAAGTTCTTTACGGCTCTCTCCTGGATGAAGTCAGAAGCATCCTTCAAGTGGCCGGCAATGTTGGAAATGAGCCTTTGCCTGTGCGCATCGTCCAAAGTCTTCCTGTAGAACACGGCTGGCTGCGAGTAGTTGTCCTCGTCTCCCGTGTCGTAAGCGCTGGACGTCCCCTGAAACAGCAAACGGTGGCTGCAAGGCCTTCGCCCTTTCGTTCTCCTCGGGTCCAGAGAAGCTGTTGGGGTGGTAGTTGGGAGCGCCGTTTTGGTTATGGATGGCTTGAGGCCATCTCTGATAGTTGCGCACTTTGAAGGGGCAGTTCACCGGCAGCTGCAGGTAGTTGGCGCCCAAGCGGTGGCGGTGGGTGTCCCCGTAGGAGAACAAGCGGCCTAACAGCATCTTGTCGGGAGACGGCTCAATTCCCGGAATCATGTGGGCAGGGCTGAACGCAATCTGCTCTACTTCAGCGAAGTAGTTTTTAGGATTACGGTCGAGGACGAGCTTCCCGACAGGGATGAGGGGATAATCGGCGTGAGGCCACACCTTTGTTAGGTCGAACGGATTGAATTTGCTTGCAGCAGCCTGCTGCGGGGTCATCACTTGTATGTAGAAGGTGTAGGAGGGATACTTGCCCTCAGCAATAGCGTTGTACAAATCCCTGATTCCGTAATCAGGATCGGTGGACGCTAAATCAGAAGCTTTCTTCGTATCAACGCATTTAATCCCTTGATCAGTTTTGTAGTGGAATTTGCAGTACACGGGTTTGCCTTCCGCATTAATCAGCTTGAATGTGTGAGACCCGTAGCCGTTCATGTGTCGGTGTCCGTCAGGAATACCTCTGTCGGAGAACAAGAACATGACCTGGTGGGTGCTTTCGGGGCGCAGCGTGATGAAGTCCCAGAACATGTCGGCGTCTTTCAGGTGGGTGGCCGGGTTCCTCTTCTGGGTATGAATGAAGCTGGGGAACAGAATGGGGTCGCGGATGAAGAAGATGGGGGTGTTGTTGCCGACCAAGTCCCAGATGCCGTCCTCGGTGTACAACTTGACGACGAAGCCGCGCGGGTCGCGCACCGTGTCCGCCGAGCCGGACTCGCCGCCCACCGTGGAGAAGCGCACCGCGATCGGCGCAGTACTTGCTGATGTCGTGCGTGACCTCGAAGTAGCCGAAGGCGCCGGCGCCCTTGGCGTGCACCACGCGCTCCGGGATGCGCTCGCGGTCGAAGTGCGCGAGCTCGTCGATGAAGTGGTTGTCCTGCAGCAGGATCGGCCCTCTGGAGCCCACCGTCATGGTGGCGTCTTTGGTGATGAGCGGGGACCCATGGCCTGCAGTTGAAGGACTGGTATCCTGGAAAACCATACGTCTATGTTAAATTGTTCTGAATTGATCTCCAACACACAATTACATTGAAGAACTATAGTCACTTGTAGTGGTGATTGCATTTGAATTATCTGATGAAGCCAGATTAGACAAATGCTACCAGGAAAGAAAAGGAGATTGGCATAATTTTTTTACTACCTACTACATAGCATAGGAAGGAGAACAGGTTCTGTTGAGAACCAAACAACCAAAGAATGCAATAGATGAAGGTATAGCAATGATAATGGTAATAGCTCTTCAAATCAGTCAACGAAGTGTCCTTCGGATTTTCTACATTAGAAAGTAGTACTTTTACCAGTTGTAGATGCTGAACTATATAATTGGAAGACAATCTTGATTGTAGAGTATAGTTCTACGAGTAATTAGTTAGAGAATTTCAAATAGTGGAATGCACACCGGGTATGAACAAGAATAGGTGCCAATGACATTATGACGAGTTTTTATCTATGGAGACACTTAATATCCCTAACATATTGGGTTACCAAGAGTTTCATCACAAGTTCGTTATGCATGGCAGGGCTTTGTTTTGACTTACAAGAAGGGCATGTATTGCAATCTATGTGTTTTAGAGCTTTTGAAACTTGTATATTACCGTGAGGATGAAGACTTTTCCCCCACAGTGCATATTCAAGTTACTGACTATTGTCCATAGATGATTAAGGTTCCTTCTAGAATAATATTATAATTAATGGAAGTCAGAAGAATAATTTCTTGAATAAGAAATGCGAAATGGCAAAAATAATGTGCCCTGATGAGCAAAGTGGAATAAAAACTTGGTTGAGTGCGTAAAGAATTATTTTAGTAAGTTGAAGTAATTTTTAAGTTATCTAACATTAAGGACTTTCAATTAACAACAAACAACATTAACTACCTATGTACACGTACATTTCCTACGTTCTAGAAAGGTCTAACAAACAAGTTAATGATTTGCAATTTATGAAGTGCCTCGATAACCCTCGAGCTTGCACGCTATTCCATGTTGACGTTTACGTAGGCACCGATAAATGGTTATTATCTGTAGACAATTATGGAACGCTAGAGCCACTGTATTTAAAATAAACAGAACTGTAGAGAATCATGGAATCGATTTTTGCCAGCAAAGGCACCATTAAGTGACTAATGGCGTCTATATTTAACTGAAACGGTAGGAAGGAATTAAATTACATCACCTTCCAACCGTGAACAGTTTTGTAATTTCCTTCCATCTGGCGTTTACGAAATAATCTGAATGCAAATGCATTCAGGCTTGCATGAAAGTGCGTGCGACATTCATAAAAATGCATAAACTCGTAATATTACGCCACAATATGTCTGGTTTGCTTGTACGTTATCAATTTAATGCAGTTTCACCCCTTCCACATCTTCCTCTTGTCTCTTTCTATCGACCACGCAATAGTTTTAGTGACTTTGTTACTCCCTCTTATTAGTTGTTAGGCTGTTTCCATCATCTCTACTCTTGTTTTTTTATTTTTATGAGTTCTGCATCTTCATGCTCTCTTTTCACTCGTACAAACATTACAAGGGCCAGCATAGCCACACAACGAAGTTGTGGATGAATTAAAAACATGGAAAATTATCATTTTAAAGTTATGTGGTGATTCCAAACCAGTAATGTATTTCTAGGAAAGGCAATAGAATTTGCACTTTCATATTAATGCTTGGAGACCCCTCAAAACTATGGTTATCGCGCAGCAGATAGCTGTATGAAGAGTACGTGTACAAAAAAGTGTTACTACAGTTTTAATAGATGCTTATTGATCGTTTACGCAGACCAATCAGAACCATAATTCAAAGTTCTTTAAAAGTCCATTCAAATTTCACTGTTTTGTGATATGTCATCGTTGTTAACAATACAATATTTCCATAACCTCTGAATATTGTTTTTAAAATTCCCAATTTTCCCGCATTTTATTTCAAAAGTATTATGTTAACACAAGAGTTTTTTATTCTCTTACTTTGAGAAGACTGGAAAAATTTTTGTCCATAGCTTTTTCTCGATTTTCACCTACAGACTAGAAGTGTAGCGGCACGAACGTGCTCTTACCCCAAATCCCAGCTTTAGGTTTTTAGAACTCGTCGCTTGTAAGAAGCACAAAGGGATATTTAGGGACTCCTTGTAAAATTTTCGGAATTTGATTTTTGAAAATTCTAATTAGAAATTACGAGTTTAAAAACACAATTTAGTACCATACCAATTTCCTAGGCGGACTTTTAGAGGTCGGCCCTGTTTAGAACCTTTCGAGTTACTCGGACACAAAACCACTCACAAATTTGAAATCTGGGGCAGCCTCGAGAAGTACGTGAGATCTGCTTGTAATGGGTTTTGAGCCGTTTCAAAACAGCCCATTCAATTTATTGTAAACCATATAGGAAATATTGAGGTAGTGGAATTTCCGTGAATGTTTAAAGAAAAAATCAAAACTCGTTGAACCAGCAGGAGCCAACGAAGTGTGAATCGTCATAACTTTGTGGTCCGTAGTATCTTTTGGGATGAAAAGAACAAACCCCCATCTCTGATCGGTACATCAAGGGGCTGGTTATTTAAATGGTTGGATTTTCAATCGGGCCAGAGGAAAGGACATATTTATGCTTGCAACAAGATGACTACCATTTTGTTGATGTCAATGAAAAATAGTAGCAATGTCTGTTCGTCACCGAGGACCAGCGATTGTACTCGAAATATATGCCATTGGGTTTAGTATCCACCTACGAGCTAAGTTTTCTGCACTTCTTTGGTACTACTTGCGGTTTGAAATCAAAGAACTGACCCTTCTGTTTCCTGGATGTTGACAAAGTGACGTTTGGGCAAGATGGTAACTTGATGGCGCCAAACCAAGACTCTAAGTGGGGTGAGGTAACATTTCGATTCCACAGAGTTCCTTCACTCTTTGCCAGGTCTGGCGTTGTTCATCTGCAGTAATATCAGTCTTTGACTGATCATACTAGGGTAATGTTGTTTCAAGGTAGCATAGTTGCAGACAACAAAGCTTGGCGGTGAAGGCCCGACCTTCTGGAACCAGCCCAAAGTAAATCACACGTTTGGAATTCCACCAGACGTAAAACATAACTTTTGCCTCAAACTCTCGCGTTTCTGCAGCTTGAACTCTGTTTGACCTTGGATTAGATCAATTTTTTATCACTGGTAACAGTTCGGTGAAAAACCGAAAATTCTGAGAATTGTTTGCACACGGCTTGCTATTCAAGCGCGAGACATTTCGTTGGATCATCTGCTGACTTTACTTAGCTTATGAAATTTAAGGGCCATTCTCCATCGAAATGGTCCAAGCTCCTGTGATAACTGTCAGCTGCTTATAGCCCAGGATGTTTTATCAACTCGACCAAAAATTAACTTGCATTTGCACCGAACATTTTTGGTCTAGGAGATATTGTGTTGAAGTTTTAGGAGTTTTGAATTTTGGCGGTTTTATGAAAAATATTCTTCAGTTCGCTCAATATACTTTTTCATAGTCTTCCGCATAGAAAAGTCCTGGGTTTTCCTTTGCTCTTGAATTTACGCTTAGAATGTTGCTCGTGACAACTTACTGTTCATGGGGGTCGGATTATAAACGTTCAACACGGGATATCCTCACAATCTCCCCATCTCTGCTTCACACAGTTCCTGTTCTTGACCATGATAACTAGCAAAGATTTCGTATTGGATGAGCTTATCAGTACAGAGTCACTGTAGGATAAGCACACAGCTTAATTTGGATGTAATTATTCTTTTTTGACATTCTTGGCGACAAGAAAATGTTGGCTGAAAAAATGGAGAAAACAAAACGTCAGGTCACAGTTAGCTAATAATGTAGCCAAGTTTTGACTACGCATACTGGAGCAATTTTCTTGATTACAGGTCTTTTCACTAGATCACGGATGTGCGCTTGCATGAGAAAAGATGATTTCCTATAGTCGATGTTAATACATGGATAAAAGAGCCTTGTATGAATCATTGCTCTTGTCCAAAAGTCTTTTCTTTGTTGAAAGTGAACCACGTATTCAAACTGAACACTTTTTGTCACTAGTAACAATTCGGTGAAAAATCTAAGGTCCTGAGGGTTGTCAACCAATTGTCTGCACACAGCTTGTTCTGAAAGCGTGACATACTTTTTTGTATCGTCCGTTGACTTTGTCTAGCTTGTGAAAGTGACGACTCTTTGTCCATCGGGATGGTCCAAGCTTCTGTAATAACTGTAGATACGAAGTCGTAAATCGGCAGTTAGTCGGGCTGTATGGTAGATGGCGCCGTCCTGCTGGAACGTCATTTGTTCCAGATCCATGTTCTCTAGTTAGTGTCAAAAAATTAATTACCATGTAATGGTACGATATACCAGAGAGTGACTCGTTGGGAGTGCATCTGCCTTCATGAGCTACGCGAAAATTTGCCATATATCAAAGTATCAGAGTTGCCAACCGCAAAACAAAAAAGATGCGAGTTCAAATCTGGTATTAAATTTGGGCTGCATTTGTCGTGGTAAAAGTCGTCAGTTGTTCTTAGATCATTCATTTCTGCCCCCTTCAAGTCGCCCCAGTTATTTTTCATCTTTTTCTGCTTCAGTTTTCAAATCGCCAGTAGCAATAAGCTTCCGATTTTTAAATTTATCAAAACTACTAGCCAAATTTGCGGGTTAATTTCATTAACTTTCTCTTTTAGATACGTTCCTGTCACGTGTACCTTCCGACCATATTTCAACGATTCTGTTACATAACTATGAAGTTAAAAAATCAATTACATATGGCGTTCAAATTTAAAATTTACTAGACAATTGAAAAAGCTGTCATAAAATTATTTATTTTTGTAATTTTGGGTAATACCAAGACGTTCATGATTACTTTCTCTCATTGGGCCGATAATGGAAGTCATCACCTTGTACCCTTATCGTTACCCATTTAAGCGACAATTTTGTAATGTCGTCACTCCCAGTAATTTATTTAGATGGTTTCTTGTCGGCAATATAAGAAGCAAACATTTTTCTCTTTTACGTCTAACGGATTATGCTGTTTGTATTTCAATCGAGAATGCGTCCCGCTAAGGTTGTTAACCTCATGAAGTACGAATCGTTGCTCCTGCAACGTGCGTCTCGCATAAAACATGAGATGGATCGAGGTCTTTTGAAGTTCGATTTCAATTTTGCCTTGGGGATAAAGTAAGGGCATTTTTAAATAATCAGTTTTTTGTATGTTAGTAAAAATTGTGGAAAGACCCCCCTAGTTTTTTCCTTGCACAATTGCAGGCGCTGTGCCCAAACGTTAACGGTTTAAAGGTGGCTTCGAATATCTTTCAAAAATAGTGGCAATAATGCAACAAATCAAAGTTACTTTCTTCTTCATCTTCGCTATGGTTAGCATTTCTGCCTTTTTATAATATCGTTTCGTTAGTTGTTCTTCCATCTTTTTCTGCCCAGTCATCTTCACTATTCGCTGTTCAGACATTCCATTTGTATGTTGCTTCCATTCTTGCCTTATGTGTCAATATTTTCTACTTCATATATGCTCAAGTGTTTTTCCTGGAACTTTTTTTTAAACAAGAATTTTATTGATGACCCACGCCTCGCGCCACTACACGGCCAAATAACTGGGAACATCTGTTACCAAGTAGCTCGCTCAATTTGTCTCTTTGTAGACAAAGGTTTGCGTAGTAATGGCGCACAAAGCAGCGTTCACAAGACGACGTTATCGAGGGACATTTAAACATTTTACGATGAATACCGCAAAGCGCGGCTAACGCACTTACGTTTCGTGGTTGTGGTCAGTGCGGTTTGTAGTGTTAAAGAACCAGTAAAGTGTAAATAAAGAGCGTGTATTACCGAGGCAATTTCGTAATGGAAACATGGCGGAAATGGTAAAACAAATTTTATGTATATGAAAAAGGACCATAGTGAACACTAGTCAATATTTTTTTGACATATTCATATCTGGAAGCTTTAGTTTTAAGATAAAGCTCTAATTGGACGTCCAATGAATCGATAATGATGTGCTGTGTGTAAATCACCGTAGACACAGAAACTAAGACAGTAACATTTCCAGATCATTAAAATATCTAAATTGGGTACATGAGTTCCTCACTAATTACGCCATATTGACGTGTCTATGTGACGCCACCAGCGGGCAAGTGTGGAAGGAATTCTTCAAGCTATACCAAAGCAAACTCTTGTAACACACAATTAAGTATAACTCATATTAAAACGTTAAATGCTCATTCACAAATTATCCAACTTAAAAGTGACACTGGGAAAAAGGGGCCATTTTAGATCCGGTTTTATCACAATACTAGACCACAACTCGCTAAACAAAGGATTTAAGACTTAAAAGTGGATATCAACTGTCTCAATCGCTGTGAATGGTTTGCCCCACCCTTTTCGCGCTCTGTTCCAAATCTTGTTTGATGTTCTATTGGTTGCGGCCTACCCTCCCACCTTCCGAGCACTTGCCAATTGAATGTTTTGATGTCGCCCATTATTTTTCCAATTCGCCTATTTTTTCAAGAGTTTCGATCCCCACTATCTCTTTTCTCCTCTTGATATATACTACAAGATTCCTTTTCAACTTATCATTTCTGATTCTCTAATTTTATAATTGTTTTCGAGTACCCATTGAGTCTCGAAACCGTTCAGTTTTCGGGCGCTATTATTGCTTGATTGTCTATTTTTACTTATTTGGCGAAAATCGCCGCGCGTGCACCTCAACAATAAACCAAATTGTCGCCTGCCAAAACGGGCTGTTCGAAAAGGTTGTAAAAAAAGGATTAGAAGGATCTTCAAACCGTTGGCTGCAACAAAAAGCGCAGGAGTTGCAGCTGGTTTGTAGGGAAAGGGGGACGAATGTATTCTTCTAGTGTCAACAATAAATTTCATGTTATAATCGCTTTATAAAATAATTTTAGAAGTAGATTTAAACAAATCTGTCTTTGGACCAAAGGATATGCAGCAACAAAACCGATTTTTTTTATAAAATTTTGGCAGAAGTTTTGATTACCTGCCCCAGGTAGCGTTCAATTTATAGATCACTCTGTTTGACCTTCATTAGTAAGTTAAATAGTGTGATATCATGAAGAGATATTCTTCAGTTCTGTCAGTATATATTTTTTATTGTCTTCCTCATGAGAAAAGTTCTGGCTTTTCGTTATCTTATAGTCTTAGTTCCTGTACTATATTAATGCATTTGCACTTAGGATAATGCTCATATCAACTTAATGTTTAAACAATTTGCAAATTTTCTCGCTTCGAGACATCTTTCCAAAGGAGCGCAACGCCAATTTTCCGATCCGCAAATCGCCTCGGATGATCCAATCTTGTGTGATTTATTGGTCGTTTTGAGGGTAAGAGCACGTCTATGTCGCTTCAGTTGTCAAATTTTTTTTTTTTAATTTTGAGTCCCTCAATCGTATCATACAGAAATTTCATATCATAACTAGAAGAAGTGGGAAAACAGAACTTCAGTTCAGTTTAGAGGTTTGAACCAAATATTCTTCATACTGAAAGTAGACTTGATCACTTATTGGAGTAGATCACGGATGTGTTGGCGCGTTCAAAATGGATAGATGAGCTTTAAGTTGACTTGGTGAAGATAAATCTTTTAGTTGAAGACAATCAGTTATTGCAGAAGGAAGCACTCTGATGATAAGGTTGGGGTATCGACAAAAAAGTTGCATCCATTTCAGCATTATGCTCATCAAACCACCGATCACAGTAAACAAGGTCACTTTTGAAACGAACGATTGGTAGATTTGTTCGTTAGCATCATGATTGGGTGAATCAAATCTGGAACGTTTACGCGTAGATCACTAATGAAGGCAAAAATGACCTATAAGCGCCACTTGGTTGAGAAAACCCAAAATCACCCAAATCAAAAATCTCTGATAGGGGTCCAGATAGGGTTTAATGACGCCGATTAGTATTACCCCAAAATACTGAACTGTGAAGTAAGTTAAATAAAAATCATAACCTCGGCCAGCAACCGTCTCGCCCCATATTATCAATTTACAGCATTCGTAGCAGTTTTGGCGTGCTGAGAGTTCTAAAAATCCATCTCAAAATCCATTTCCTCAACGACCGCGCAGTTTATGATGATAAAGTACAAATTGGTGCATTCAAAACGTACAGCTCTTTGTTTGTTTTGCATTAACGCCTAAATGAGAGGTTTGGTTGCGCTTAAAAATGAGCTCAAAATACAAAATACCAGCTCAAAGAGCATCTTTTATAGTATACTCTATTTTTGGTAATTGCTTTGGTTATGACTCACTCTATAGCACAACCCTTGGCAAGCTCGTTTTATAGGAATGATTTTTGAAATATATTTAACATTGTGGTCTGCAAAACGTGCTACACGAAAGAGTTGTAAGGGAAGGGTTGTAAACGAGTGTTGTAAGGAAATTTGGACCACAATCATTGCTGCAGTATGATTTGTGAGCCAACAAAAACATCCGACGAAGTCGCACTCCAAGGAGTTGTAGCAAGGGGGTACAGGTTGTAGACGAACTACGGGAGGCGAGTCCTATAAGGTACTAAACAATTTCATGACTTTTCTTTAATTTTATACAGCTTTCCACTTTGATTGCTTTGGAAACACACATTTCAAGTTTGTTAGTTTGCATTTACGCCTAAATAAGAGGTTTAGTTGCACGTAGAAGTCCAAAAAGTTCAATTACTGAAATAGTTGTAGTGCGAAACTGTTCATCACTCACTGCTTATTGCAACTTTTCGAAGAGCGGAGTTTTTGAACGCCCTCGCAAGCCCGCTTTTGATGATTTTTGAAATATATTTATATTGTGGCCTGTCAAGGTAGCTGCAAAACGGAAAGAGTTGTAAAGGAAGTTAGAAAGGTTGTAAACGGGTATTGTAAGCAAATTTGAACTGCTGCAATATAATTTGCGGACCATTAAAAACATCCAACGAAATCGTACTTCAAGAGTTGCAGCAAGGGTGTAGAGGTTGTAGACGAGCTACGTGAGATGAGTCCTATAAGGTATTAAACAATTTTATTTAGCTTTCCTCTTTTTTTACAATGTTCGTGTTTTCAACTGCAGCACTTTTTATTGCTTGTCACAGTGAAATATTTCATGGGAGCTGCTTACTGCCTATTATCAGGGCGTTATCTTGTTAGGCTATTGCGGTCCACGACCTTTGCTCACTTGTTATTTAAAAATACATTTCGACATCTTTAACAATACGGGGGCCTATCAAAAAACGCAAACGAATTGTTGAGTTGAGATCGATAAGCAGAAATAATTACACTCTTCGATTCCAAAATTACCCGGTCGTTGTCCAGCAACTGCGCGAGGCTCTACCCGCTCGGGGCCCCCCGCCTCTTCATTGTCAACATGTTTTTAAAACTTACTCTTTCGTCGACGAAGATGCTAAATTATGTAAATTAGCGCGCGGTGTAAATGCTGCTGGTGTCGCCACGGTAAACAGACTTGGGTTAACTTTGTTCTTTGGATAGAATGTTTGCGAGCCTTTTAGAGCCCGGTCTTTGAGTAAAGCGAGATCCACGAGTCTACAACTTTCTCCGACTGAAATTTGAATATCGTCAAGGCGACGTAAAAAGCGCAAGAGCCTCGTTGCGCTGCTCCATCTATCTCCGAGGTATCGTTTGCAGTGATCCGCTACAAGCAGACAATCGGCAGAGCTTATCTCATTGTTTACTGGGATGCCATGTTATGATCGAGTGCGTTCCTACATACAAACAGCTTCATTTGTAAAAAAACTTAGATCATTGCCTCGTCTACAGAGTTAATCTTAAAGCTTTTTTACTCTTTTTCTAAATCCCTGATTATCCCAAGACCCTATTGAAGTTTCCTTCATTAATTACGTTACTGAAGCCTACATTTTTTATACTTCTTAATTATGTACAACGAGCACATCAAAAAAATTTCATATTTTTTTACTATTCCATTCACATTTTCACCCATTAACTTCCAGTAGGCGTGCAAATTAATCCCTAAGTCTGTTTTTATTCATTGGGATTTAGTACAACATCTACTTACAACCCAAATTGCTAGTGTCAGCTCATTAGTAGCGGTTCCTTGTTTTACCAGGTGCATTCAAGTTGTAAGGTCTTCAATTTTTTTCTCAGTAGTGAAAGTAAGTAGAAAGAAGCGGTTAATGTCAGAAAACGCGGGAACATTTCTGAATTTGTAATATAGATGGCAGCATCATACAATTTACACAGGTCGAATTACCGCCATTGCAGTGAGTGTTGTTTTGTATACTTAAAATGGCGACGTTTAGTGTTCAAGAACGTGGTGAAACGCGCATTGAAATTCATCGCCAATTAATTGAGGCATGTGGTGAAGGCGTTATAGATGTTAGTGACAATAAACCGAAGCAGCCTCGACCATGAACCAGCCGGACTGAAACCATGATTGCGCGAGTGGAGTACGTTATTATGGAAGACCGTCAATTAGATATGCGTGATATCGTCTCTAAACTTGGCATTTTCGTAGGATATGTGGAGTCAATTTTGCATGATGATCTGAAAATGCCGAAAGTTACTTCAAGATGAGCCCCACGAATGCTGGCCGACAAACAGAGGGCTTGTAAAAAATGTGTGTGTCTAGACGGAAATTAAGTTGAGAAGTAACAGAAGTTTCGACTTTCTTGGGCACGTACTTTAAAAAAATCTGGAAACTTTAGAACTTGAATGCACCTCGTAAAGAAAGAAAAGAGAATACTTTTACAATCTTATCCTTGCTCCCTCCTGAAATGGAGGGACCTTATCAACCGGCGACGATTATCCTAGAATAGGTTCGCAGAGGTCGCCTAGTATTTTTTCCTTAAATGGAAGAAGCAGTCAAAACTCACGCTAGAGGCACTTTATCGATCAATTATTCTAATTTTGCAAATATAAGTTTTTTCCAATCCACCCAACAGCTCAAGAAGAAATGTTGCGCTAAAGTTAGCAATTAAGTTGTTTACAACAATCGGCACACTTATTTTTTCATGGAAACTGATTACTATCGAATGTAAAAGCAAAAAGCATCTCTGGTGAGTAGCCGCATGCAGAAAAACGAGGAAATCAAGAGCTGCTTCTCTGTGGGTATCTTCGCATTTTGGAACACCCAAGGGCGTTTTTATGAGTTGCGATGTCTTGGTCGTTATTTTAGAGCTGTTGTTCACGTATCTTCCCTTTTTCTTTCCAAGTCCTTACAATAGTACCAATCTTAAAGGAAAAGGCAAAATCCAAAAGATTACTGGAAGCAGAGCAGAGTTTGAATTAATCTACTAAATAATTTGGCTGCACAAGGTCGAGATCAATCACCAACCTCTGTCACGTACAAAAAGCTCGTTTTCTATTCTTAGAAGCAGACGCAGCTACAGAGAAACAAATATTAAATTGGTTTTGTCCTACTAAGAAGTTCACTCCTGGGAATGTTGTCTTCCATGCCACCGTCTTCATCACAACATTACAACTCTTCTATCATTTAGATGATTTATCAAATTATTTAAGGATGCCACGTCCCACTTTCTTCGAAAAATGCCATTAGAGTTTTTGGGTCCAATCTTTAATTAAAAGTAGGATAACGATCATTGACGACTCGCGGGTACTTTGAACCATGCAGCGAAAGACAAACATTTAATTTTAAGAACCGCCGCTAATTGCCGGCGGTATCCTTGTGCCACTTGCGGGTCTGGTTTCTGTCGATCGATTCGTACGCACGGGCGATCGACCAAGCGAGTGCACTTGAAGTTGCTCAATGTTCATGCTCTAAATTCAGATAAGAGGCACAACGGAAACTCGGTGCGCGGATTGCAGATGAAAATTCCATCGCGCGATCTGTTGCCAAGGCGATTCGATAAGTGGCCACTCCAACAAAAAGAAGCGCAATTGTGCACCCTTGGAGCGCCCTTGGAGAACGCATCATCTAAATTTATAGGAACATTCCTTCAACTGCTCGTCGCAGTTGCTTCGAGTGCGTGCGAGGCGGTGCAGGCAGAGAATACCAGCGGCTGTTACAAGAACTGCGCACGCAACGAAAATAAACATGACTTGGAGTTTCGAGCTGCTCGTTCAGATTTTGTCAGATCGGACAAAGTTTAATTGTACTCATCATGCGATTACATTTTTGAATAGTCGTAAACAATTAAATTCAAGATGAAATCATTTCAAGTTGACTGTTCTTGAAAACAACTTTCTTTGAAGGACCACCACAACTCAGCAATTTGGCAAAGAATCAGTCCATTAACCTCTAATAGAGAATAATTGAATTTTCCTCTAGTTGTCAAAAACTGCTGGTCCGCAACAAATCTAGCTAAGCAGCGTTACAGGTCCAAAAGGCAGAATATACGGGGTGTCAATATGTTGGTTCTCCACTATTCCTATAAAGCATTTCAAAATTACCGAATGGAAAGGAATTACTATTAACATCCAAGGGAAAAGGCAAAGTCAGGTTTAAGACCTGGCTCAAGCACGACTAGCAAGTGTTCTTCCTGGATTTTAATAAAGCACCCGACATTAAAGACTAATTTTTTCGCATAATCCACTCTGCAGCTACTTTCGTAGCCCATTTAGAAACAGGGTCTCTTTCTTCCCACCTTACCATAGTAGGTAAGGTGCTTGGTTGTATTGCAAAAGGTTTCGACTTCGAAACCCGACTGTCCACTCTTGATTTTATCTTATTGGTGCACTCTTTGCACAATTTGAGCACTGTGTTGTGCTTTCGCCATTCTTGGAACCCTCTGGGCGCGACGTCTTGTTGGTCGCCGTTATATTTGCCCCTAAAGTCACCTACCAATGCATGTTAAAGCATACAAGGGCAATACCCAGGTATAAGGGCCTTTCTGGGTCTGTTGAGCAGGTATTATGGCTCAAAATCCGACCCCATAGTCTTCTTTCAGAAGAAATTTGGCTTTCTAGCGTAGATTGGTAAAGTTTTCTAAGCTAAGTTGGGTTCAGTTAAACTAGCTTATCCGTCCATCTTCAATAGGGCAAAAAGGAACTTGACAAAATACGTCCAGGTCTAATCTCTATTCCAAGGGTGCAGATATGGTAGATTAACTACAAGTGAGTCGTAAGACTGCCTTTATAGATTGTCCTTGACTTAAACTTGTTCTTAGATTTCGGGAAACTCAATCCAAAAAACAAAAATTTTATTAGAGCTAAAAAGCTGTACGACGAAGCAAGAAAATAATAGGCAGAACGTTGCTTACAATTCTCCAAAAGCCTTGAAGAAACAGATAACTTTTGGATTCTCAAGCAGAAGAATAAAAAATGAAAAATCAGACATTTTGGACGAACCCAAAAAATGGGAACTGAGAGACAATTTTTCATTTGAAATGAAGAAGAGAGGTGTCAAATACTGGAAAACCCCAAGCAAGAGAGAAGGATGTTGAAAGAGGCAGCGCATGTCTAGAACAGCTAAAATTGTTCTGCAATTCCAGCAAACATTATTTACCAATACCAAATAAGGTAAAGAGAAAAGGACATCGACTTTGGTCCAGGTTTCAGACTGAAATTGGGCAAGGTGATCAAGGATGTAACAGCGCATCACCAGTTTGACTACCAAAAGATTCCGCAATATTCTTTCTAACCAATACTCACTCAAATGTAGCAAATTACGATGACGATCGTCTAATTAACACAGACCAGTCAGGTTTCAACTACGAATTTTACTCGAAACGAACTATGAGACAATATACGACAGGAAGAGTAGGTAAAACTACAAGTGAGAACAATAAATTCAACCACCTACATGGTAAACTACAGAGCCGTTGTTCACCATGTTGGGTTAAGTTAGTAGTTTATTGTATTCTCCAGAAAAATAGTAGAGCATTTGGTCATGTAGTAGATGATTAAAAGGATATATTCCATCTAATATTCTGTCAAATCACCTGAGAAGATGCCAAACCATTGATAGTGGAGGATTTCGCACTGGTCAAAAAGATTAAAATTTATTAGACGAATACATTGATAGTAAAAGTTAGTAGTCGAAAACCCATCAAAGACTTGAAAACCCCCATTAGTTGTCTAAGTCTTTAGGTAATACAAAATGTTGGTCAAAGTCCATGCTGACCAAGACCCTTTCAAGAACCTTCATAGCAGATTGAATTTCATCTGCATTCATTCATTGCACCAAAGCTCCAAAGTATACCCGAGTCGAAGGTATGGTAGCGACACAATAGAAAAAATGAATCTAAAAGCGTCATCATTTGCAATACACTGGTTAAAGTAGCATGAAGAAAGCATTATGAGTCAAAGAAGGTAAAAAGCAAAAGAACCAAAACTGAGTTTTGAATCATAAGCCACGACAATCGAGAACTTTGGCTACTATGGCATCCTACCTCACTTGTAGTCATGAACGAAGAAGAGGCTCCATTCCTAAATGCGCAAAAAGGCACAAATTTTGACCATCGAATAGCCTCGGGGTGAATTAGCTAAAAAAATAAGATCTGATGCTGAATACATCACAACAGGTTCAGGATTGACATTTGCAAGCCACCCCTTGCAAGCGAAGAAACAAAAGGACACAATGGCGTCGAGGTTTTTGATTGGGCATCGCGATGTCTCGTTGCCTATCCAATTGATGGATACAAACTGTGAAGGAAGAATATTCAGAGCAAAGACAAATTAGAGCCACCTCTAAAACCATTGCCGATACCAGAAGAGATTGGATACCATATTAATATTTTTCTATTTTAGTTGTTTATAACAGGAAGCAGATTTAGTTTTCCTATTATAGGTCACGTTCTTCTTAAACAATATCGGTGAACATTGTTCTAAATGTGAAAATTCCGGAGAAGTTTTAAAAATTATTGTACGTAATCGGAAAAATTGAAGAAATTTTTAGGTTAAAATATGGAAAACAAAACAAAGGAAGACAATGGGAAAAATATCTTAAAACAAATTAGAGCAGATATCCTAGCAGACCTTGATATGTAGAAGAAGCAATCGGGCAACTAATGCAAAATAAAAACACATCAACATAAAAAATATATAAGAAGTCAACAGCCATTCTTTTGCTAATTAAGCTATTAATTAACGTTAGCGGAAAAACAAACCAAATCTAAGCAGAAGATAATTGGCAAAGGAATTTGTTGTTAGGAACTGAATGCTAAACAGTCTTAAGTAGCACAACAGACTTTCAAACTACCGGTAATATAACAAGATGTGATTAACAAAGGGTTCTAAGGTTGCAGATAGATGTACATAAGATTCGAACTACGACCGGGCATGAGAATGCAGATGTCGAGATAACCACAATTCCGCTACGTCTCACCATAGATCTTGGTCGAGTACCTCATTGTATTCTAATTATTAGGAACAATAGAAGGTCTGACGTTAGAACAAAGAACAGGAATTGGGCAAAAAGTAGAAAACACAGATGGTGTTGTAATTTTAGAACGATCTGAAGGTTAGTGGAGTTTAGCTACAATATTAAATGTTCTAAAATTACTTGGGGGGGAGGTCCTGTGCCAGTGATGACGTAAGGTACAGTAACATGGCCGTTAGAAGATGCAGTAGTAAACAAGATAAGAACTGTACAAAGAGTAATTGAAAGGGCAAAGCTAAAATATATCTAAAAGACAGAAAGAGAAATATGTGGGAGCAGAAAACGGTGTAACAAAGATAAAAAACGAAAAAGAGAAGCCCGAATCTAAGCTTTTTTTTCACGGCAATGGGGCAAGTCTTTAGATCTTCATTCAAATGCAGCAAAGAATAAATATTACAATATGTCAAAAAGCTCTTTGGCAAACTTTCGAATTGATTTCTGGCGCACCCCGTATTTTTCAGGTCGAACACTTCTAGAGATCTGAGACGCCATTTCGGGCATGGAGCGGAGATGGAATGTTGGTCCATCAAATGTCCCAACCCACATTCGCTGAATGATCAAATAATGATGGTATGGTTCAATCTTTTTCTAATAAAACTACAGGATGTGCCAAAAAGTTGATGTGTTTCTATTTTTCGTTTTTCCTTTCATTTTTCGGGCCAAGCCATTTCCGTTGTACGCAAACCCACTTAAACGTACAAACTGAAGCAAAACGATTCAAAATCGGGCAATAAATTGACGGTGCGTGTGCGTGAAGCCTCTAAGGCGCTAATTTACACGCACTCGGCGATCCAATTTATTCTGAGTGAATATTCACGGAGCCGCAGTTTTGACTAAACGGGCGGGGAATGCGCAGATAAGATTGGATCGATCTTTGGCGGGAATTGGTGCACAAACACCACATTGGCGTTGTTATCGCCGCGGGCCGATTTCGGCCTATTGGGAATTGTCGATATTTCGAAACGATCGCGGATGTGCTTGAGGGCAGGCGGAGATAACGGGGCTGGCGTAAACAGGCCGTCGGCCTTTAGAAAATCGGGTTGGTTCAATTATTTTACAAAATTGCAAACTATCAAGGAGGACGCAGAAGATCTTGAAGGTTTGAAATTTTGGAACGGCTATTTCCTGATAGGGCAAAACATCACATTTGATTCTTCTTAACGTTGATTAGAGACTCAGTTCACATTCGAATTGTTCCGCATATATTCTAAAAAAGTGAAAATTTGAAGGGCCATTTCAGTAGCAGCTGGGTTTTTCGATCCAATATTGAATAATTGATAAATCAAAAATTGTGAAGAACAATCGTTAAAAGCAAGTCCCTCTACCCCTTGCATACTAAAACCATTTTCTAAAAGTTTGAAACTGAATAATTATTTCCACAAATACAATTATTTTATTGCTCTGTACATTTCAACTCACTTATATTTAAAAAAATTCAATAAAAAATTTCAATCCAAACTTGAATGGATGAATGGGTCAAAACAGCATTAACCAACATACAATTTTTCTTAAGCAGCCTTAAAAAACGATAAAAAGTCGGATTACAGTTTTATTGGTCGCGTCTTTCAATTCATGAAAAAAAAAGTCTTGGAGAACACTACATGGCCAAAGTTTACATTGAGGTACGAGAATAGCAAAGTATAGTTAGCAACAGGGCAATTATCGTCTACTCGCTAACCAGTACGGTTTTTTACTTAGTAATGCTTGATAATAAGAACCAAGGTCTGCATATCAATGAACCCCACGAGCATAATTCTTGGATTGTCCTTTTCTACCCCATGAGGTTTCAATTTTTTTAAATCAAAAGTTAGACAGATGCGCGGCAAACTACGAAATCAATTTTGGACAATACGTTGCGGATGGGGCGCAGGGCGCACAACCCCGGACTTACCTTGTTCTGGCTCTTCCAGTCGTTGAGCTGGTTGGAGGCCTTATCGCGGTGAGCCATCGTGTGGGATCTTGCAGAAGGGACAGATGCAGCGCGACTCGCGACCGTACGCAACAAGAAATGTTGTTGATGGCTGCGGCTATTGCTTTTATAGGAGCTGGTTATCAGGCGTAGAACGCCGGGTTCGGGAGGCCACATGCGCATTTTGAACCTTCGAGTCGGCCCGAGCTGTGTGGCGGTTATGCAACTTTAAGTGCACTGACGTTGGGTCCTCAATGGCTGAAACTGGGCTAAATTCGGGTTGCATTATTTCAGATTTTCTTAACACTACCTTCATAATGAACAAAATTACCTAAACAACTTTGAACGTTCATCTTCTAACCATCCATCATTTTTTCCATTAAATATTTCAATTTCGCCTTTCTGAGGCACCAAATCATTAGTGCTGCAAGTAATTTCCATCATTTGTGCTGCATCTTCCTTTCCTTCAATTTGACACTTATCATGATTAGTTACCATAGATAATTTTGTTTACTGACCATGTGTTTTCTTTATTATACCTTATAAATACGTACTCTAATATGGAATCTTTTGCACTTCAACTTCTCTTCTTCCCCTTGCATAATTGATATACTACTGCTGACGGTTATGAAGGTTTTGGAGGTGGTTCAAGAAAGCTTCTCCTGATACGTTTTTCAATTTATTTGTAGATACCTTCTAGGTAGTTGAAATGGCCTTCGACGTTTGTTCAGCTGCAGAATAAGAAAAATCTGGGCAATTCTTAGTGTCAAAGTAGGGTACGGTCAGAACTACCATCTGAAGGGTAAGAATTTCCAGAAATCCGATAAGAAGCGCTCAACTTTCTGTATGTCTAAATTTCTCACAATTCTTGTGACAAACTTGGTATTTGGTTCAAATACAAACGGATGAATGAACTTTTCCTTCCCTGAAAAAGGCCAAGAGATTATATCGGAATAAATTGAATTCACAAAAGGAAAATATACCTGCGTAGGAAACCTCCCTTTTCTATATTCACAATATAAATAAAACTTTATGATATCAACACTTTTAAGCTCATGGGCGACTTAAAATTAATTTAGAAAAAATAGTGAGGGCGAGATTTGACCTTCGGTCAACCCGAAATATAGTGCAGCAAAATGATTTCAAAAACCCATTGCGCAGTAAACCTCAACCACAAGAAAACCCAAACACGCGCAGCGCAGAATTACGATGCAAAATCACCAGGAGTACACCTGTACCAAATATTTGGAATTTTCCAATAGGAAATAGGAAGCTAACAGTCCTTCAGAACGGGTAAGTTTCTTCGGCCAACATTTAAATGTAAAGCGTATAAACAATATGGCTATGATAGATCTACATAACCATTATAATTTAGTTTTTAATTTTTCAAAACAAAGAACGATCTGAAACGAACTTACAAATATGGTCCATTCAATTGTTTAAAAAGGGTAGGGAGGTAAGTATTGATCTTTTCCTACAAAATGCGCCATCTTTGATGTAACCTATCATACAGACGCTGAATGTGATCTAACGTTTGTTTGCTGTAACAAATTCCAGACCATCAATTACAGCTACTAAGAAAAAACCAATTGTAAAAACCTCTTTATACATAAATGTCTTCAATACATGTTTCACCACAGTTTAATTCTGGAAATTTAACGTCTTTGCTCACATGCTACTAATTGCTCAACGTTTTCGTGGTTTGGCATTTACAAGTTCAAGTATCACTGTCATCTTTCTTTACTACATTTGAGGGCTTATTAGAGGTAGCGTTGGTTCATATAACGAAAATGACATGCTCTTGACAAACATGGAGTTTTAACCCCCCTCCCCAAAATCAAAAGCCAAGTACTACAAGACGTTCTATTGGAAATCCATATCTATTAGATAATTAAGAGAAACAATAGAGTAAAGAACATCCTTACGATAGATCAAAGTACTATACCAAAACAAAGGTTTTTGAAAAAATCACCATGGTGCTACTCTATTGTAAAACAAAAAACAATTTTTAAGCCTTTGGTTTCTTTGTGTGGTAACAGATGACAAGATGATTTCTTGTATAAATATTAAATCAGAAATTGTTCTTTATTGACATAAGACAACTGATAAATCTCATCTTTCCAAACATCCTACAGTTCTTTATAGAAAATTGGCAGTCTATTTTCCAGTTTAGAAAGCTAATCTTTTTTTAAATAATTGTAATATCTGTAAAAACAACCACTCATCAAGATGCCAACTTCCAAAGAATAGGTGTCATAGTAGCTTATTTCCTCATGTTGAATCAGTCAGCTCTTCTCAAAGATCTCACAGTTCTTTATAGAGAGCATTCCTCATAGAAGTATAGTTAATACCAAGCACAGCACTAACAACTAAATTATTTCAGTCAAACACCCATTTATCCCTGCTTCTATCTACTACCCACCACCAATTTTATATAAGAACTAATACTACTCTAAAGTCAGTGTCTGTAGTTGTCGAGATGCTGGGCTGTAGTATGGTTGAACTCATGTTAATTCTGGACTCAGATGCCTGGTGAGTGGCCTATTCATTCATGAAAAATAATTGAGTACCTGCATTTATCTCATACAAGGGAATAATAACGAATTTTGGTGGATGTGCTTTAATATATTGTTCCTAATGTCTTGCCCTTTGTTGTAAGAAGAGACATCTATAGCAACAAACTAACGTTTCATATCGACAACTGGTAGCATAACTCCATTTTTGGTTTTAGGCTATAGCCTGTTCCTGAATCGCTTAGAAGTCGTTAAATCTTTTACTTAGTCTTCCTATGACCTATTCATGATTTTCTTCTCAATGTTATTCAATCTTCTATTGAACCTGGCATTTCTCTCTTATTGTTTCACTTATGATTTTATCAAGTCTAGTGTTGCCCATTATTTTGCATAGTTTTCATCTGGATTGCTTTAGAGGTAATTAATCTTCTTACTTACTTCCGTTTCTTAGAAATTCATTATGCTATATGATGTTAATTAAATTGGTTGTATTTGTTTTTACTGTTACCAAGTAGATGTTTGTTGTGTGCAATTATTTCCTTTATATTTCTAATTTTTGTCATTATGGCTGTATGATTGGGATATTTAGCCATGGTGCGGACACACCTGGGTTTAATGATGAAGTTCTCTGGTGCCTGGTAGGTGGCCTAAGTCACTAAAAATAATTGAGTGCCTGTGTACACTTCGAACAAGGGGCAATAATAGCAGTGCTTGCCACATCATCCCCAATTGGAGATTGGGCAGTAAGGGCAAACATATAAGACCCTTAACCTCTTAGTCGGTAGATTATGCTCTCACATGGCATTAGAGCTTTAGTTTCAAACAACAATCTTGTGATTTAGGCACTAGCGTCGTCATTGATCATGTCCTTTCCCATAATGCTACAAACATAAAATACATTTGTGTTTAGAAAGATCTTTTTTTATAATCTTAATATCTGCAAAAATTATAGCCTCATTGGTAAGCCACTGAAAATTGTTAACAAGACTCAAATTCTAATCTGAAGAGCATCATTACCTATCATATAATCACAATTATCAAAACTTTAAACAATGCAATGTATTATGTATAATTAGTCTCTTCTTCCATTCTCCTTGGCTCTCTTGGCACATCTTAAAAACCATCTTCAAGTTTGATAAAATATTGTAGATGCTACTTCAACAGCACTTCTTAAATTTAAATTTGCTTTACGGCACTTAGGCGTATCAGAAGCATCAAAAGCTTTGTGAGTTTTATTACGTCTTAAGAGGCTCTAACACCCTGCACACTATTTCTGATATTGATGGTCTATTAAAAGAAGTTTAAAAATGTTTATAAAACCAAAAAATAAGAGCCTTTCTCCACAATATTCATCTAAAATACAATCCTAATCAGGTAAATCTAAAAATTAAAATCCAAGTAAATTACACTTTTTTACTTTAAACAACAAACAAGTCGTTCATAAACCTAATAAACCTTCGTTTAACACAGACTATTACTTCTTTTCATTCAAGGATGTTTGGTACATCTTCAAATCTAAGGGCTTGTCGTAGCCCATCAGCTTGCCATAGTAGGTGGGTTCGTCGAACAGCCTGGGGTCAACAAAGAGCGGCTTGTCTTTCACCACAAAGCTCGTGAACATGCCAGGAACATCTGGGATTTTGACGTCGTCAACCGTGAACTCGATCTACAATGGGTTTACTGAAAATTATCATTTTTAGCACTACTTAAGTTGATACCTCCTGCGACATGTTCAGTATGTTAAAGGTGGTAGCCACGTACGTCCCTGCTTTAGGCTTGTACACGAGCTTCGACACATACTTCTTCGTGATTAAATGCAGTAGGAAGGGCGTGACTAGCGTGAAGAATCCCACGAACGAGCAGACTGCAACCAGCAGTGGCATGCTTTCGATGGCCATCAGGTCTTTGAATATGAACGGCTGCGCCGCAAGGCCTGTACAGCTCGTCATCAATGAGAATAGCTGGAACAAAAACGTCAAAGCCAGCAAGACTGTGCTTAACGAGCGTATTACCTTTACAGCTCTGATTTGTGGCGTTAAGACTCCGTAGTATATCTGGAAGCCTTCCTGCTCTTTTGAGGGGCTTTCGGTTTCTTTTGTGGAGTAAAAGCGGATTCTATGCAAAATGTTGCTGGAGCTAAAAACCGCAATGCAGCCGGTATTTCTGTAGAGCGCCTCATAGTTTTGTAAAATATTTAGGTGTTTGTTGCTTGTGTGTTTTAGTAGTGTGGGAATTAATCGCCAACATGTTCTGATCGACATGTTTGTTATGTATTATTTGAACGAGGAAATTAACCTCAAATGTTACACAACTGTTAACTACAGTAGTGATTATTATCACGCTCATAACACTTATGGGTAGTGTCTCTGCTGTTATAATTTATTATTTGTATGGTTTTGAATAAACGTTAAAGAAATTATGACGAATATACTTGTTTTTTTCTTATCAGAATCATTATGCAATTTAAAACTGTGTTTAATATATTTTTAAATCTTATTAAAAAACCAGATTTTTCCAAAGATGGAAGCGTTACGAAACTACAAACTTTGTTTAAAGGCTCTAATATGGGAATCCCTTCACTTTTTAGAATTATTTTTTTAACTGTTCAAAATTTTTTACATTATTTAAATATTTGCTTCGAACAAAAACAAAATTATAAATATTTTTATACGTTTTTATTAAAAATTACAACCGACATAGATGTATAGCAACGTTTTTGCTGGGATTCGAATCGAACGCCTTCAGAATTGCAAACAAGTGTCTTTACCTTGGCGAATTAAAAAATATTTTTGATGCCATAATAAATAAAATTAGTTGCTGTTGATAAATTTTAATGGAACATTTAATTAATTTTTTTTACGATAAAAAATTGTGTTATACAGCAGCATACATTTCTGTCACACATTTATCAGCCATCTTGACGATATCAGGACGCATACAACACGACGCTAATTAAGATCATGTGCAAAATGAACAAGCGTAGGCGACAAAATGTCTTGTAGGTTTCTTACTCAGTATTTTTACAATTATTTCTTTAATTGAAGATAATTAGCAATAGTTTTTTGGCTCGCCCTGTGTTATTTTTTCATTTCTTGATAATTCCTGCTTTAAAATCGCGCCGTTAACTTGCCTAAATGATTAATTTCAACGCCATTTGGTACCATATGGTTGATAGCCGTGCAAAACGATCAAACGCTTATAAAATCATAGACGTACGTCTGTATGTCTCGAACCGATAATAAATCTACCTCCTCAGGTCGCCCGCCCATATCTCGGATCTCAATCTGAATTGTCTAGTCTGGGGCCTTCATCTTGCAGCGCGAGGATCGCCGGATAGATAAAGGCATCGTGCGTGGGCATAATTTATTGCCATGCGTTTCGCACGCGGTTGGCATACTGCGGCTAATCCGGAGGCCTATTAATTGCTCTCTAATTGCGCGAGCCAATCGGCCAGTTTGGCAACTGCAGCCCGGCTATGGGCAAGTGGCGGGCGACCTCCGGTTCGTCGCTGCATGTGATTTACCAATTAGCACGCTGCCCAATTTCGCCGCCGATACTTTCGAAAGCGAAAAAAGCTGCGCGGGCGCAAAAACACATTCTAGTGAGCAAGCCAAATCTGCCGAAGCGATTAAGATGCTGCGCGCCTGAGTCAACTCGCAAAAAGCCCCGAGGCGGTGACGTAACTTTCCGCAGCTCTTATTGACCTGCTGATAATTAATAAATAGACAAAGCGATATTGCTATAAAATTTTATCAAAGAATTTGATCTTTGGCAACTCGTTAGGGGCATAACTCTAATTTGAATTCCAAATTTCGATAAGATGGTTTAAGACTTACCTTATACGATAGGTTTGATATTAAAAACAACTATTTCTCTATAGTCCCTTTTAAGTTCAACTCTCTTGCCCCAACTCGATAGCAGCTCTTTGTTGGATTCAAATTTTGTCTTGTCAAAAAAGCTTTTTTTGCCCATCGGCACGGTTTGAAGTTGTTGCAGCAAACAAAACCTTTTCACTCATTGGTTCAAGAAGTTTCTCCAAGATCATTGCTCTTCATCTCTCCAAAGGTGCTTATAGTGTTGTCAGTAAGTTTTCCTCTTCTCATCCCTCCAACAGACGCCATCATCGTTTCACCATTTTTGTCTATGGTCACGAAATGTTGCAAGAAGCTCATTAAATTCTTCTTAAACCTTGTTTTCAGGCATCTGATGATTGTTTTCAAAGTTTGAAGTGAACCTTTATATGTAATTTATTATAAAAATAAAATCGACAGAAAAAAGTATAGTACATATAAAGAACGGAGAAGAAAAGTCAAGAAACTGGTCGAACGGGTTTTGAAGAATGGAGAAAGATGGAAAAGTAAACCAAAAATAGTCTACAAAGTTATGAAAAACTTAAAAAAGAAAAGAAACATATAATGAAGAGAGTAAGGGACTAAGAATATAATATACTAGCAGAGGAACACGAAATGACTCAAAGATGGCCAAAGTATTTCCCCGAACTGATAAATCCTAGAATGGAAGAAGAAAACACAGATGAGAAAAATTAAATTTACTTAGAAATTACAGGAAAACTAGAGGTAAACGTGACAGAGATTATAAAGAAATTTAAAAAGGAAAAAATCCTTGAGTGCACCCGAAATGATAAAAAGTTTGGAAGAAAAACAAGAAAAGTTCTTAAACAAAAGTACCTGAAGTAGGGATAATTGATGATTGCGCCAAACTTCAAAAAAAGCGGTTCGAGAGACTATAGCAACTACAGAGGTACAACCCTGGTGTGTATAGCAAGCAAAATGTGCTAGAAACCAATAGAAAGGAAACTCAGAAAGCTGGGACAAGCATAGAGTGAATTATGGAAGGCAAGAATTTACTACCAAAAAATTATAGAGAAAACAGAGATCCTTTGATCTAGAGAAAGCTTTCCACATGATATTGAGGAAAGTTTAAGCAGAAGAGGAGTTAGAAAACTAAGAAAAGGCGCACAAAGCGCACACGACCACATCAAAAAATATGTAGAGGCAATGCGCATACGCAGACGATCTAATCATACTTGTGCAAGGAGAATGCAACTCGCAGAGAACCTACAGTTATGGGAAAAGGAAAATGAAAAAGAGAAATGATAATAACACAAAAAGAACAGAAGGCAAAGATGATAGGAACACAAAACAAAAAATCAATAGAATGGTAGAAACAGGTAGAAACCTTTAAACACTCTGAGGGTAACAATACAAGCCAACGGGAAAGTGAAAGAAATTAGAGAAAGAGTCAATACAAATGGTGATACACAAGGCAGTTTGTAGATCTATTCTGATATGCAGGAGCAAAAGCTGGGTTATAAACAACATAATGAGTAACATCCAGGCAATAGAGATGAAGTATTTATGTCGAGTAGAAAAAGTGATAAGGAGAAGAAGATCTGAACAGCAGCAGCTACAGTGGCTTGGTTATTTAGTAAGAATAGGGCAAAAAAGACAAGTAAAGTGAATAAAGGAAGCAAAAGTAAAGAAGGGAAGAAGTGGAAGAAGTCGAGAAAAACATGCGATAGAGTAATAATAGAAGTGTCGAAGAGTAGGAGTTTGGTATGGGTAAAGACGCAATAAAATAGAAATTATTAAGTTTAGTTATATATTTATGGGTATTGCATTTTATTTACATATCATTCGCGTTCTTTACGAGTCTGTCGCCCAAACCACATCGATGATGTCTGGCGCGACTTCTAGGGCGTGGTTTATTTTGGCATAGTTAAATTCATTTCTCCAAGATGTGGGTTTTGGATTTTTAGAGACATACTGGGCTCTTTCATCTGTCGGGCTAAATTCAACAGACCACCTTCAAAAAATGGTTGGAATACTTTATGGTAAAAAAATCATGTAATTATTTAGTCCTTAGACAAAGTCCGAATAGATTCGTTAAAACCATACGATAAGAAAAAAATTAAACGAAGGCTTCGCTATTCACAAATATCTGTAACTCCCGTAAGGTAATGGAGCTCTTCAACAAAGGTGCAAGCACGGATTTTTTTCGTAACAAAAACATCTATATAGATGCTTGTTATATAGTGCCACAGAGCGAATCAGCGAATTCTTACAGCTCTAATTCAAAACAAAACGATAACAACTAGGCTAACTTTGGAACAACTCTGGTCTCCACATTTCCAGATCCTATCAAGCAACTCAAAAAATTGCTCCTCAACTCTCGGTCAAAAGAAAGAAAAAAGGCCAGTAGAATCTTATGTTGAAACTGGCATTTCATATAAAGATGCATGAACTATGCCCGTGAACAGATGGCCGCTGTTAGTTGTTTCAAGCTTAAAAAACTCCCCAAGAAACAAAAAGTGAAAAACTGAGAAGGTTCAAAAAAAACAAAAGAAAAACGTAAAAAGGACAACAAAATTTGGATTTAGACAGATGACGAATTAAATGACTTGGGTCAAACCAAACTGGTTGATGATGACGCTCATTCAGTAAGTTTTGCGATAATTAATCAGAACGAATTTAGAGAAAAACTTTCTATCTAATATTTATGACCGATTTGATGATATTAGCAGTAGCACTCTGGATTTTCTCCTCCAAGAAAAGATAAACAAAACATAAAACTAAAAGAGGATATAAATATGTACAATGGTCCTTTAAAAAATTGATATAAATTTTAAGTGAAATTTGGGATGAGACGAAATGAAAAGCGAATTTCGAGAAATCAACCAACGTTGTAGTAGAGGCCGATCATGGCGACTCTTTGTCACTTGGAGCTCCCTAAGTAAACCCAGATAACTTGGAAATTACCAGCAGTGTGGTCGTATTGGTCTAAGTGTCCCTTCTAATCTTATAGCAGTAGCCGTATAATGTTTTTGTAGTTTCCAGCTCATTTTCGATTACCAACCCTTGTTAATTGTACCCCATACAGGTTCAACAATTTCCAATGTTTTGCTCGTTGCTGGTCTTTCAGAAAGTGAATCACTTTCAATACACTCCCAGCTGGTAAAATCGTTCTCATTCACGCATGCGCATTAATGGTTTTTTTTAATATTAATATTAGTTTGGTATTTTCTAGACAGACCTCGTAATAGAAGAATTTTCTAATTAAATATAGAAGTAATCGACAAAGCAAAAACGACATAATCGTGGACTTGAATGCTGGAACAGAAAGCGATAAAAAAAATGCATCAAGAAAGGGTTAAACTTAAAAGTACTGTTTTTATTCTTTAATTTATTCTTTTACCCTCCTTTTCATCATTTTGTTGACTTGGTTGTGTCTTATCTTGCTCTTTATGTTCTTTTGTTCTATTTTTCCGTTTTACCTTATTTAATTTTTTAAAATTGTATTTCTTATTATTCAAATTTCTTTGTCTGATCATAATCATTACGTCTTAGCTGTTGTTTACTTATCATTTTTTGAAAGATCCGGATTTTCTATTATTTCAATAAGCTTTTGGCCCTTCTGACTCCATCTTGTTGATCTTGCTTTTCCGGATTTCTTTATTAACTTTCTACAGCGGAGCTTATAGTAGAAAATTAATGAGATTATCATCCTGTCTGTTTGTCTGTGTGTCAACGGATTCACTTCAAACTTGGTATACACACATCTCAGTCAGTACCTTTCATGGGATTGACCGGAAGTGACCGTTACGATTTCGCACCGCTGTAGAAAGTTTCCTTTACGGTATTACACCGTTCTTGTTTTTTTTTTAATTTTAGGTTACTCAGTGGGGTCCTATTTAGGCTAAACTATACCGGGGAAGTGACGTACAACAGTTGAATTTTCTATCCTTTTAATGGGTTACATAAGAACGACAAATTACGAATAAAAAAAGATGAAAGAATCAAATGGGGTTTTGATAGAAACAAAGATATGGTTAAATCAAGAACTCAGAATAATAAAAAAAGCTTAAGAAATATCCTAATGCAAAATTCGAAGAAAAAAGAGGAACAAAGAAAAAAATATTGGATCTATATAAAAACTGAGAGATATAAAAATAAATTCTATAATCAAACAGAATACAAAGAAATTAATCTTCATAGAAAGAAAAAAACTTAAAACTATAAAATTACGATGCGTACCAAAAGTATAACAATATAGAGAAAATACAGAACGAAAAATTATCAAACCAAAATAAATAATTGGAAAGAAACAGAAAACAAAGAAAAACTTTAATAAATACCAAAAGAATAAGTTACTAACAAAAGAGAATAATTTTAAAAGAGCGAAGGAGATTTTTTTTAAAATTCTTTAGAAATACTGAAAATAAAAATCAATTAAATTATATAGAACAACAAAATAACGAAAAAAAATCAATAAAATTTGAACTAAATAGAGCAGACGTGACGGGATAACACAGAAGTGCAGAGAAGGAAGACGAAATAATATAAAAATGAAATAAAAGATTAAAGAATGCCGATCCAAAAAATAGGACATCTGCAATATAAATAACAGTACGGCTCCAACGCCCTACGTAAAAGTACGACCTGCGAACTGAGAGTTTAAGGCTCTCATGTGTCTGAGTTTACTGCCCGGTCGTCGCGCATCATTTCTGATGCGTCCCTTAGACGACCGCCATTATTACCCCTTGTTCGAGCGAGCGCAGGTACTCAATTATTTTTAGTGACTGAGTAGGCTACCCGCCAGGCATCAGGGAGCTCCGGTTTGGAACCCGAGTCTGTTCGCATCGCAGTCCGTGCCTCAACCGCTTAGACCACTCTGGAAACTTTACATCTGCAACATAACGTTAATATTTGGAATGAAATACCTCAGAAGTCGGTCAAAAACAAAACAAAAATAATAATAATCTCTAGAAGTATCTAGAATAAATTTCACAACCAAGACAGTCTAAATTATGATAAAAAAAATTGCATGACATATTTAAAACCAACACAAAATTGTAGCTCTAGAGCGACAAACTTTTAAAGAAAGGAAGTAAAGGAAGTAAAAACACGAAAGACAAATTTAAAAGCCAGAAACGAGATTAGAAGTACAATTTGTCTAGAAAAGAAGAAGGAGGTGGTATGGACATGGTTAAGATAAAACTAACAAAAATAATTTAAAAATTGTCAGGAATACCAAAACAAGGTGGAAGAGAAACGATCAAAAGAAAGACAAAAAGAGGTAAAAAAGACACATAGAAAAAAAAGAATATAGAAAAGTAAGTAAACCAGTAATTAATATTGCAAAAGCAGAACAAAAGAACAATGTAGAATTATCATCAGAAAAGATGAGAAGTTTGGGAAAATGAACAAAGAAGTCTCCGTAGTGTACCTCGCATTATCGCTTTTTTACTCAATATTATGACGTCAAAGCAAAAGAGATCCTCGCCCATTGCGCAACGCATTATTATCAAGTTTCTCGCCATAGAATTTGAAACCCTACAATATTTTGGGAAAACTTAAAGCACAATTTGAGAACAACACTTAGGAAGACTCAAATGCATACTTTGTTTTTTAATCCAATAGCTTGTTTACTTCTTTATACCATTCTTCCAGTTTTTCTATTCCTTTTTTAATTTTTTCTCACATGCTGTTTTCTCTACAACTTTGTTGCTTGCCATTTTATATGCAGTTTTTGATGTCCGTTTCTGCAATCAGTGTTGTTTCACTACTCTGCTTTTTTCTACTAATTCTTCGTTTTTATTTTCTTTGTTCTCTTCGGCTGTTTTGGCGCATTCTGTTAGGGGTTTCTTTAAGTAATGCATTTTTTTCTATATCGTTTTTGTACTCTTTTGAGTACTTTCTTTTGTCGCTTTCTTTTTTATAGGTTCTGTTATGCTTTTGTTTTTTTCATGTGTTTTGATTCTTATCATGAAATGATCAGGTACAGTATCTGCTTCTCTACATGTGTGAACTTCTTTAATAGTGTCTGCCTGCCGTTTCGAGATTAACACTTGATCTGTGTGGTTCTTTTTTTTATTGAAGCTTTTGTCAGATCAACATTACAGTGTTATACATGACAGGTTTAAGTATTTAAATTAAAACTATGGTATATATACATTATATGCGTTCTGAATTTAGAATTTGCAAGTAGCAGTGTGTAAGGCATGGAGGAAGGTAGTGGCGGCCTCGGAAACTCGAAGGTGGTGGTTGCTAGGTTTCTTCATTTGGGATAAGATCTTGAGGGAGTTGTCTATTCAGTCTGTGATGAATGTTACGCTGCCCAAAGTTGAAATGAGTTGCTCCTTCACATTTGGCAATGTTTGAGAAGAAAGTCCTAGTGGTCGAGAGCATATGATCTTGGATTGTGGCGACACCCAATTCGTGGTAAAGTTGTGTGTTTCGGATAAACCATGAAACATTAACGGCGATTTGTAAGACCTTATTTTGGAATCGTTGAAGTTTGAGTATATTTGTTTTACTCGTGTTGCTCCAGACAGGAGAGGCGTAGAGCGCCAGGGGGCGCAGGAGGGATTTATACAGTAGGATGGTGCATTCGGGTTAAAGTGGTGTTTTGCGATTTAAAATGGGATATCATTGTCGGAGTCTGGTGTGAGATTGGGTTAATTTTTGATTTATGTGGAAACTCCAGGTCAATCTTTCATCTAAGTACAATCCAAGATATTTTATAGCTGAATCTCTGGGATTCCAGGATATGTCAATTCCATCGATGATAATAGAAGGTGGGTTGTTCATTTTTCGCAAAGTGAAGATCTTACATTGACATGTGGTGGGGTTGAGTTTGATGTTCCAGTTTTTGAGCCATTTATTGAAGGTGTCAGTTGCATTTTGCAGATGTTGTATAGTTAGTTCTGGCGAGTGTTGCGGGAATCTTGGGAATGTCGGAGGTGTATATATTGAATAAGAGCGGGCCGAGGATACTACCCTGTGGTACGCCCGCTCGTATGGGTTTTGTTTCGGAGAGTGTGGTATTTATTTTAACGGCAAAGGTTCTATTTTCCAGGAAGGAGAAAATGATGACCAGAAGATAGCGTGGGATATCATGAGTTAGGGGTTTTTTCTTGAGTCCCTCTATCCAAACCTTGTCGAAAGCCTGGGCGATATCCAGAAATATAGCAGCAGTGTAGGATTTGTTTCCGAAACCTGTTTCGATAAGTTCACTGACTCGCTGTAATTGATGACAAGTGTGTGGTTCCTAGTTGTGTTCTTTCTTTTTTCTTATATCACTTTTGATTACTAAATTATTTCTTGCCGTGAAGTTCATTAAATGTTCTCCATTGTTGTTTGTTGTTTCGGGTAGACTTTATTTGCTTACAATTGCTTTGTATTCTTGTTCTTTCTTATTTTTGCGTTTGTATCGCCTATAACCAGTTTTATGTAGTATTTTTGTGGTTTGGAGATTGTGCTTTCTCTTTCATTCTTTCATTTATTAAGAATTCTGTACTTTATCTGCTTTTTTCCACCTTCGTTTACCCATAAATAATACCTTTACTTTTGTGTTTGCTTCACCTTTAATGCTAGTTTCTTGAATCCTTAAAACATCTGTGTTATATCTACTAGCTTCTTTTATTTATTGTTTTGCTTTCTCTTTTCTATTTAGACCTTGCGTATTTCATAATGAAATTACAAGTTCAGGTTTTTTGTAACTTTTTGTTTTTTTGTCGCCATATATCTGCCCGGTTTTTTATTTTTTAGTTTTTTGATTGTTTTTGGTTGTAGTTGTACTTTTTGTAACCGCTCTTTATTTCTGTCTCCCGGAAAATCTTATTTTCTACTTCTAGTTTCTAGTGCCTTATACTGACACGTGGGCCTCAATTCTTTTCTTTTTCTGCTATTTTTCTTATTTTATTCTGAATCTCTCTCTAAATCATATCATCTTTAATAACTATTTTCGTTCCTTTTAAGTTTTTTTCCATTTTGACTATTATTACTTGCTTTTATTTATTAACTTTCTACAGCGAAGCTTATAGTAGAAAGTCAATGAGATTATCATCCTGTCTGTCTGTGTGTGTGTATGGAGACACTATAACTTCCGTTCTATTCAACGGATTCACTTCAAACTTGGCATACACACATCTCAGGTCAGTACTTTTCATGAGATTGATTTTCCGCCAAATCGGTTAACGGTAACAGGAGGTGGCCGTTACGAATTCGAAAATTCATGTCTTTCTGTGTGCTTGGAGACAAAATTGTTTATTTCTATTTTATACGTTTCCTGGAATGCTGATTTAACTTATAATTTTTGTTCCAACATTTTCTTCACATTACTCTTCTTTTATTACCATCTTTGACTTTTCTTCTCTTTCTTTTGTCTTTCAATTCATTCTTTAAGTTTTGTGCCTATCTTTGAGTTGGTCTTTCCTCTGCTCTTTTAATTTTTGAAATTTATTTTTTAATTTTTTATGCTTCATGTTTTCTTTTACTTGCTCTATTTTTTAATGGCCACTTTTTCCCTTTTGTTTCGTCTTCCTGCTTTTGTTCTGTTTTTAGTGACTCTTTTCGGCGGTTTTGTATTTTTTCTTTTGTGGCGATCTTCCTATTCTTGCACTCTTTCTAAACTTCTTGAACTCTGTTGGGTCTTCTGTTTGTCTCTTCCTTTTATATTTTGTTAAATTCACATGCCTGAAACGCTAGTCGCCCGTGGTTTTTGTTCGTTGATTTCCGTGCTTATATATTACTCGTCCTTTCTTTTTCCGAGATGTGGGAGGTTTGGTAACGTCGCTTTTATCAACATAACCCCACTTTGCCTTCCGATTTTAATGGTTTGAGGCTTCTAATTCTTTTTTTTCGCTTCAGTTCTTCTCCTATTTTCCGCCTCTTTACTTTCCGCCCGACAAGTGTTAAAACATAAGCTAACTTGTCGGAGAACCACACGTTTACGTCAATTGCAAGAACAATATTGTGATACCAGTTGTATAAATAAAAACTTCTAAGTCCAGAAAACGCAAATGGCGCGCAATTTAAATCCTAAAGTTTAATTTAGATCACCATATACAATTACAAGATAAAAAAGCAATAGATATAAAAAAAAAATGAAGAATAAGGAAATAAAAGGACTTCTATAACTACAAAATGTATAAGAGTTGAAAGAATGAGGTCTACACAAAAGGAACAAAGAAGAAATTTGTTTTTCTTCAATTTGATATTGAAAATATGTTTGACTTCATAAACAACTTATAGTCACTAAACTAACCAAAAAAGAAAACAAATATACTCAAAGGAGAAGATTTAAAAAATACAAAACCATAGACGACAAGTAAAATTTACTAATTTAATCGTTGGACCTTGTAGATACATCGCTTCTGTTGAACTCCAAGTGTTATTTATTTAAAAATGTTGTAAGCACATACTCAAATGTACATCATATTGTGCTCGGCCGACCGAACATAAATCCCTTTTATAGCTTCTTTTTCATCTGGTCCGGCCAACAAATCTCGGGGACAGGCGGCAGCGTTACATAAATAAGCGTGGGTACATGCCGCTGGTAGCATGGGGATAGCATTGAACTCCTCGGCTCCGGAGACGTGGAGTTTGGATTTAGCAGTCCAGCTCCTTGTCCTGGCGAGCTGAGCAGTCGCTTTCAGTTACGAAAGCGCGCGGTCGCAGGCGCGCGCCGTTGAAAATCGCGTGGACGTGCCGGCGCTCGGTGCCCTGCAGGATGCATCCCGGGGGATCCTCGCCGAGGCTGCTGCTTTTCGCCATCGCCTGCCTTTGTAAGTGTCTTGCGTTTATGAACAAGCATTTGCCAGTTTGTTATTTTGCGCTTTGTTTTAAATTATTTAAGATAATTTTACATTTAATTTTACCACCTGCGATAATCAGGAACGCTTATATAAATAAGTAAAAACTTTTTGACTGCGCCGGGTATAATTTGATAATTTTTTTAGTTTGCACTAATTTTTTATTGATTTTTAAAATCTGTTCTTGAATTCGAAATTTGCATATTCGACGGTATTTATAAATATAGAGATAAAATTAAAATAGACGCAGGTAAATTATTTTTTCAGTTGATTTGATGCAGAAACACTTGCAACTCGGTCAAAAATAAGCTGCAACGCTGAAATGCGTTGATTTCTGGATCTTTGCCCTTCGGCCTATTAATAGGCTGTTCAAGAGCTATTAACTTGGCCTGAAAGTTAACGCGAAGAGCCGCGGTTGTGTTACGCGGGCCAATCAAATATAAACCGGAATTATTTTTTAAATTATCATATGAGTTATTTTTCTATTTATTTTATAGGATAGGAAGTTTTTGACTCCCTTATCGTAAAGTAAAGATGCCTTTTAGTTTGAAGGACTTCTTTCTTCTCTTTTCCCATTTTAAGTCGTCTAAGTGCTCTATGGTGAAGAGTCATCGACCAATTTTTGGCAACTTTCTCTGTTCTTTGCTATTTTTTCTGTTGCAGTGTTGGAATTGCTTCTAATGTTGCTTTTGGTATTCTTTCTTAACTTATTCTTATTACGTGACCATACCGTTTAAGTTGTCTTATTTTTTCATTCCCATAGCAGTTATATTGCGTTTATGTTTTTCTTTCATAGTTGAGCTTTAATATGGAAATATACACTGTTATATAGCTGCAGTTCAGCTTACTTTCCTTTTACTTATAACTTATAACTTTTTGTTCGTTTCATAGTATACTTCGCTTGTTTTCTCTTTCCTGCTTCAGATTTCTTGTTCAACTCTGCTATATTTATATATGTGTATTTAGCATTTCTCTATATTTAGTTCAATTGCACTTCAACAGATCTATTCAGAACGACAACATCTAAGATCCGTGTAGCCGTGATGATCGTAAACCTCCGTAGAGAGAAGACACTCTAAGAAGAAGAACACTAAACCAGACTTTGTGAATATATCATAATTATACTTCAGTTTCCCATATAAGTCTTTAGTGTTCTATCTCTGACTTTTGCTTTATTGTTCTATCTATAAGATAGATGGCAGCAGTCTAAGGATGTCACCCTGTTTTATTTCTTTATCTATAAAAAATTCCTCCGATTCTAAGCACTTAATTCTAATTGGCTATTTTCTTTGGTTGTAAGGTCTTTTTACCCTATTCCGTACTCGTTGAAATATTTCTACTTCCGCTAGCGCTCTCTGTAGTTAAGCCCAGGAATCATAGGTATAGTCTCTTCTTCTATGACCACCCTTAGTGCGAATATGTGATCTTGAGCTAGTCTTTCCTTTTTTTTTGTGATTTGTATTTAATTTCTTGACTGATTCTCCTTCCTATTACTCTCTAGTAAATTTTTGTGTTACTCGAGAGAGATAATTTGCTTGGGCTTGGAAGTTTGCACACTCTGTTGCCTTTCCTTTTTTATGTAGGAATTATTACGCCCTTTTCCCATTCCTTCGGTATAATTGTGATTTTCCATGATAAGTTACATAATTTAGTAGTTTTGGTCTCTAATACTTAAGTAATTCTGGGCTAATATTATCACTTCCTGGTGGCTCTTCCTAATACTTCTTTTATTTCATTTTCTGTTTCCCCGCAGCTTTTTTTCTTGTCGTGATATCCTTTCCACTCTAAATTTTTCTGGGTATTGAGTATTTTTTTCTTCTGATATAAACACGTATTTTATTGCTTTTTACTTTGCTATAATTCTTCTGTATTTTTTTTTATTATTTCACAAAATACCTTCTCTTGTTCTAAAATTTATTCTTTATTTCTGTTTCAAAGTTTTCCCAAGTGTCTGGTTTTGCCTCCTGCACTGCTAGTTTTGATTCATTTCTTCTTTATTTATAGGTAGGGTTGCTTATCTCCCCATCTTTTCGTTTTCGTTTTGGTATTTATTCCAGGATTATTTCTTCTTTTTTAACTTTTACCACCATATTCTTCTCTTCTTTTATCTTCATATCTCCACAGTCTCATCCGTTGTTTGTATTATTATTTGTTTTAAATCGTAACACATATTATTGCTTTACTTTATCTTCTTCAAAAGGTTAGGTTTACTTTATCGCCAGGCTTCAATGTCACATTTTGTGTACGAATCTAGATAAGAAGAGTTCTCTATTACTTTGAAATTGTTTTTCATTTTCCTAGAAGAATTACTAGGTTATCTCAAACGTTTTGCAATACTTGCGAAAAAACAATTTTTATAGATGAACAAACAACAAAGTCTATTCTTCGAAATAGAGGCCATCATTTTCTACGATCTTTTGTCGCCGATCTGCAAGTTTTCTCTTGGTACGCTTCTTCAACTTCATTAAATGATTCAAACCGTCTACCACGCAAGAAGTGTTGCATTGAGCGGAAGAGGCCTTGATTAGACGGGGAAACATCTGGACTATAGGCTGGATGCGGAAGACCTTTAAAGTCGTCCAAATCTTCAAATTTCTCTTTAGTCTTTTTGGAAGTGTGGGGTTTGGTTTTTTTTTTTGCTGAAACAAAGTTTGATTTTAGTTCACCAAGGCCGGGTTCTTCTTCAACTTGTAGACACGGTCCAGCTGCTGGCAATAAAGTTTGGCTCAAGATCAAAATGCAACCCTCCTTCAAAGTTCCACCAAACGCTAATTATGATCTTGTTCCCGAAAAAATCATGGTGTAAAACCGAAGGTGTAGTTCGACTGTTGAGCAGTTGTTAAATCTCGACTGTTTTGGCGGCTTGCGCTTCACTGAGTTCATACGGATCCTGTCATGGCTTCGGGTGTACAGATCAAGCTGTTGGAGATACCAATGCACTGTAGATTTGTCAACTCTAAGAACTAATTCCAAATAGCGAGTGCTCGACAAAGGCCCATCTTTCAAGGTTTCAATCAATTTTTCATTGTCTGACTTTAACGGACGACCGGAACAAGATTGATCTTTGACACTCATGTCACCGAAATGGAAGGGCTTGTACCATTTGGAGATAGCAGAATAGTGGACACTTTTTTCGCCTTTGGTATCACATCTTTTGCAGGCGGAAGTTTCCGCCTCCACCAAACCCGGAGTTCAATTTTGTCCAAAAATATCTGAAATCTAAAAACGAAACTTGTTATTATTGTACATTATGAACACAAAAATCCACAGAATTGCACAAGACCCAATTTTTCCAGTGCTGTAGAATTTTTGGAACAATCTAATATTTGCAAGGTAACTGAAACATAGAAACACTCTCAATGCATCAATACTCGAGACGATAGTTAACGTCAACTCATTATTTGTCTAATTATTCTTCGCCATCAGTTATGCCACTATTGCGCTTTCTCCACGTTAAATGTTTTCTCCAAATAAATTCTTTCACGGTCAGTATTATGGTGCTTAGTGTGGTTGGTTCTCAGGTTGCTAAGGCATGGTCGGACTTTGGAAACTCCCAACGTTTTGCCCACAACTGCGGCGGACGTCTTCAGAAGAAAATTAAAGAAATTTTTAGAAGATTAGCAACGCCAGAACTGTAGAACCAACCACACTGTGTTTTCGGCAACTTCAATGTTTTATGCTTTCTGTGGAGTGACAAGATCAGTATTGAAATTCCTTACACTGAAAAAAATAGCGTAGGACCAATAACCTTTCTTAAACAATACTCCTATCTTTTTTCAAATCATGCAAAAATTTCCTGTATTTTGAAATGCCACCATATCTGTAGTTCTGTGGTGTAGTTACGTGGAGTATAATATTAATGTTACCATCTTCAGCTAGTTCTAAAAAAAGTATGGAGTCCAACGTCCTTCTATAACTTAAAAACTGTAATTGATATTTTAGTTCCATATTATCGGTTTTCATGTCAAGCTTGCTAGAATGGAGCTGCTCTGAATGATTTTCTTTGCAAGTTTGAGGGAACCGTTAACAGTCATGTATTTTGTCAACTCTCTAATATGTTGAGTTTTAGGAAAGAGTATAAAAATAGTCTTAGTAAAGACACCATATGACGACAGAGAAAGCAAGAAAAATAGTTACAAGAAAGTGGGTATAGCATTAGTGCCTGTTGTTGGTTAAGGATGCGGTTTGGAAGAACAACATTTACTACAATATAGTTTGTCTCATACAACAAAATCCGAGGGAGGGCTAGGATTTATGATACAAACTCTTTGGCACAAGTAGTATTACGCAACAAAGGTTTCTAGATAGATGAATAGCTGCATATCTACAAGTAGGTTCCTTACAGCATTGACTGAGGATATGATGAACTGTTTTTAGATGGCTGTTGCGTTATCTGGTATCGCTGTACGTCACTGAAGTAGCATCAGGCAGCCCTTGCTACCAACTTAAAATAAAAACTCTTTATAAGGGAAAATATTAGTTTTTCCATAAATTCATTGAGAAAGATGTTCAGGGCTTTCTTGTCAGCACCACAACGGACTATATTCCGTTTTCTGTTCCTGCAAAAGTTTTCAAAAATGTCGATTTTTACGACCTTATGTTCTAGCAACCGCTCTGTACACTTTTCCCTCTCATTTCTCCCCTTCACTTGATCAGTACCCCCTCTTTCCTGCGGTCGTGTGGTTTCGCGATAAGTTTCGGAGAGTGAAAATGTTGATCCTGGTTCCATCGTTTTGCCAAATTGGTTCGGACAATGTCACATTGTTACTAACACTAATATTGAACTTTATTAATTATTGATAACAAAAAGCAATTAGACTGTAAATAACAACAAAGCAACAACATATGCAGGAAAAATCGTAGCAGCACCTAGGGCACTTATCGAAGAAGCAGAGTGCACAGAACGGAACATCACAGAAGGTACAAAGTATAAATCCAGCTGCGGTGCAACCGTGGGTCTTATCGCCAAAAAGGACATCGGCGTAGGAAGGGAAACGGGAAGGACGAGTAGTCACATACCCTGCCTTGAACCACGCGTATTGCCTATTGGGGATGAAACGAGTGTGTGTAAAACCCCAATGGGTCTGGCACATCACCTTCACAAAGTTCTCTCTCTTAGAAACGGTGAAAGTGTTGAGGTGAGCAATAACGCCATGATCATGTACCTTACGCACAACAGTTTTGAATTGTCTGTTAAATGACACGTCTACAGGCTGAATTATATCAGTTGAACCTGCTGGAATGTGCTCGATGGTGACATCGAGGCCACTCGGTATGTATTGCCGTATCTCGCTGTGATTCTTCAAGCAGCCCCAACTGTCGTGAAGAAGCATACTTTCCTGAGAAGAATTAACAAAGGCAACGTTTTTGAAGAACTCGGTCATCGTAGCGTAGTTCATAATATGGGACTTTTCACAGGTCAGATGGACATTGTCTGAGATAGAAAGCATCTTGGATGGGAATTTGCCTGACTGCTCTCCAGTTTGCATGAAGAACTTCTTGTACCGATGACCTATGAAAAAACACAATTAGTCAACGAATTAAAGATACAGAAAAAAGTATTTACCTCAGCTGTCGATTCCGGAGAAGTAAGTCGACACTCTTCGATTCAGCGATAACTTCTACTTTCTTCAAGCCTTTCCGGGGAAGTGTTCGGAGGGATCGAAGCTCCTACAAATATTGCGTGATCTATAGAAAATCATAACAACGGTATTGTCAACAATAAAATGGCAGAAATAATAGAAAAAGTTCGCACTTTCTGAATGCCTAATTGGTGGAAGTTAACCACAACGCAAGATGGGTGATCAATCTGTTCTGCTTTATCTTCGCCACGAATTTATCTTCTGCTTCTTTCAGTTTTGTGTCAGGAATTTTGTGACTTTTCTAGACGCCACTCCGTAACGTCGCTTCCAGTGATGCAATCGTAATCGCAAAGAGGAAAATCTGTAAAAATTTTCATTGAGTTTGATTACAACATTAGAGATATTCCAGGTCAATAAACAGTATCACAAGGACTTTCGGAAAGAAGTTTTATTTTCTGCTTACGACTCATAGGCACGATCCCTGAAATGTAAACGAATAAGATCGAGGAGAAACGCTACAGATTTTTGAATCAGAGTGGATACATACAACCAGTTGTGTGAGTAGCTGCTTTTCGTATTTGATCCATCGATGTTGACTCTGCATTGATTGGAGACTGCAAGTGTCTCCTTGGCTTGCCGGATCGAACTCCAGTATCTCCGCTCCGATAATAAGCGAGGGCAGATGCCCACTGATAAATCAGATCATCAGAACAGAATAAAAAGAAAACCAACGTACTCTCTCATGAGGTATCTCCCCCTCTTTTTCATTCTTCATGGTGCCATTGGAGGTTGGACTCTTCTGCTTCTTCCATGATCGCCGTCGTCTCCATTTCGACTTCACCTTAAAATATTGAAGATATTGATTTCAACCTGAAAACATAGAAGTGAAAAATATACCTTCGACGTGGCACTCGATGACGCAGACCGGTTGATACAGCAGTTTGCTTTCGTCACGGGTCAGTTTATTGTCAGCGGCGTTGGATAACTGGTTCATCTGTGTGCTTCAGCGCCACAGGTAGTGGGGCTGTGACGGCTTTCATTGTCAACCGCATTCTGCGATATCTATTACGTTCAAAGTAAAAATTGCGAGAAAAACAAAAACCAATCAGTCAACCGATATTTTGAAGAATGTGGCAGCCGATGTGGCGCGTACAGGAAAGGCCTTTCCTGTTCAAACATGTAGATTTACTCCTCGAAAACGAGGCAAAACTTTCTGCATGTACAAGGGCGCGAACCAGGATCAAAATATTGTCAATGCTGCACCTTACCATTACACCACGCGCCTCACTAACGGGTGGAGTTGAGTGGAGAATCAAAAGTGCGGAATGAGAGAAAAGAGGTTTTGTGAGTTCTGCGAAATTACAAAATCATTGCTTATAATAAAAAAGCTGTGATGCATAAAATGGGTTTTGAAGCACTTAGCAGAACTCTTAAAGGCATTAAGAAAAACAATAGGATCATATTTATTTGTATATAGCACTTAGAGGAGCTGAGCATTATCATTGTAGTCAATTATTCAAAATCTTTCCTTCAGAAAGAATATGAGGGTTTATTTAAGAGCTGATATATCTTTTGGTTAGAAAAAGTTCTGAACCAAAAAATATAATAAAGAACTCTATGAAACTGTTGAACGAGCGTGATATTTAACATCAAAAGAAATATGGTTTTTGTAGTTAGTGATATGCTTCTTTGTTCTTTCGAAAGAGTGCAAAAAGAGCACCTGTAGTTGAAAGTTGAAGTTTACTGTCCCGTGGAATTCTTAAATGCCTTAAATTTTTCTAGTCTCCGAGAACTTCATTTAAGCTGTCTAATGGCACCAGATTTGGAGTAAAAGTTCTGTACAGAAATATGAAGCTTCTCCTCACAAAGATTTGCTCTTTATATCACGGATGCCATTTAAATGGAATATCTATTTCACTTCTTTCTTCTCAAAGATTTGTTTTTCAACGATGCTAAGCAAACCCAAAAGGCGGACTTTGAAGTTAGTGGGGATTACCTTGAAGGAAGAACAAGTTTTACGACGTTACCTGTTTTAGAGGCGCTCACTTATCACCCTGGTGATTCCAGCATTTGAAATAAACTTAATTAATGTACGGGGGTGAATTAAATATATTTAATTGCTTTTACCCGCCGTGAGGTAAATAGAGAGGGGTTGCAGCTTTTGAGCTTAAAGGCTCCTTTAGCAGTAACGCCACGTGTGCCTCATGAAAGAGAGCGTAAAATGGTCCGAATTTTTGAAGACTTAAGCACAATTTTGAAACAACCCCTTAAGAAGGCTCAAGTGTGCGCATAAATAATTTTTAGTCCGCTTCTTAAGGATAACCACGAACTAACGATTGGCAAAATCACTTCTAAGATTGGTAAAAACTACAGACGTCATAGGAAGTAATGCTTCACGACAACTTTGTCCAAATAACTAAGAATTTCTTCTGAACTCCACCGGAACACCCTCTCGACAATCCGAATTTTTTGCCTTGTGGTTATGATTTGTTAGAGCTACAAAAAGGAAGCTCGTTTATAAACGTGGATAGTAAAAATAAAATATCTTAAAATTCTTACTTACTGCATCAGTAAAGGTGACTAGACAGTCATATATATCCATGTATAAAACTTTACAACCAAAGAAAATAAAAGACTGTACAGGCAGTCAACATTTGATTTTTTTAAAGAAGCGTTGGTTTTGTTGTCCACTTTTATCTTTCTTTATTATTTTCTACTAATTTTAAATTGAAGCTAATACGGCTCTAAAATATTAGTCCCTAAGACGACGACCTACGAGGGTAAGGTGAAAAGTTCTCGGCCTGACAATAAAAGACTGCGACTTTCAGTTAAAAAATGATTTTATTTTTCTACATAATCTCCCTTGACTTCAACACACTTGATCCAGCGCCTCTCCAACATCAGTATTCCTTCTCGGAAGTGAGTATCTGGAAGATTGTGAAAATATTCATCAACTTCTTCATTGGATGCGAAGCGCTTCCCAGAAACAAATTTTTTTAAGTTTGGGAACAGATGGAAGTTCGAGGGTGCCAAATCAGGAGAATAGGGGGATGGCCGAGCAAATCACACCCCAAATCCCGCAGTTTTCCCATCGCCAACGCAGGTGCGTTGTCCTGGTGAAAGATGATTTTTTTCTTCTTCAAGTCAGGCCTCTTCTCGCGAATTTTGGCATCCAGCTGGTCAAGAAGGTTGGAGTAATATTCGCCTGTAATTGTTCTGCCTTTTGCAAGGTAATCAATTAACAGGATCCCTTTCGCATCCCAAAACACGCTGGCCACCTTTCCGGCAGATGTGATCGACTTCGCTTTCTTTGGCGCTGAACCACCGGCATCCACCACTGCTTGGACTGCTGTTTTGTTTCTGGCGTGTAGCGGTGGACCCATGTCTCATCCATGGTGACAAATCGCCGCACAAAATCGGTCGGATCCCTGTTGAATCGGTCCAAAGATTGCTGCGAAAATCGTTTGCGGCACCCATCTTGCGCAGAGCTTTCGCATCCCTAATTTTTCGTGCAAGATGTTTTGCACCCTTTCTTCCGATATCCCCACAGCTTCAGCTATCTCACTCACCTTCACTCGCCTATCGTCCAACACGATATCATGCACTTTTTCGATGGTTTCCGGTGTGGTTGCGGTTTTTGGCCGTCCTTCACGTGCGCCATCTTAGAGCGATGTGCGACCACGTATAAATTCAGCTGCCCACTTTTTAACAGTTGACATGGAAGGAGCAGAGCCCCGTAAACTTTTGTCAACTTCGGATGAACTTCCTTAGGGGTTAATCCATCGAAAACGAAAAATTTTGTAACCGCACGATATTCAAGTTTATCCATTTTAACAAAAAACATGCAAATACTGAAAAAATTCGTGTAAACAAACTACTTGAGCGAACAGGTTGAAACAAGTCATACGAACTAATGACACATGCACCCAAGCAGGAAGCATAATTGTTTGCCGATTGCAGCACCATCTCTGTGTCAGGGCGAGAACTTTTCATCTTACCCTCGTAATTTTAAAATTGAATTTGACCGATAATTTGGAAATGCTACTGTATTTTTATTGTTGCTAGTTGACTGTTTGTACCTTCTACGTGTACGGTTATTGTAGAAAGCAGTTTTTAATAATACCAGTTACATTTTAGCATCCCTTTATATATTAGAATTCTGCGGTGATTAATTATAGGCTGAAACTACAAACTACACATGGCAGTATTATACATCAAAATGCGTAGCGCACCACCAGAATGTCCGCTTTTAACTTAAAAAATCTTATTAATTGTTTTTAAGTTTTTTCTAACGTTTAGTCTTCGTTTATTTGACACCCATACATTAATTCTACGTGGTCTAGATACTTCTATCCCGGTTTTCAATAAAAAAAAATTGAGAAACGCTGCTCTGGATGTCTTGCTATTTAAATATCTTTATTTTATTGCGTGGTTTCATAACCTTGTAACTGGAGAAGCTTTTCGATATTAAATGTCCCGTAATTAAGCTTCCACGATTAGCAAGTTGAACATTATGTCTCAAGTTCAAGCTCAGTTTACATGGAAATGTAGCTAATAGCTAGTTATCAAGTTAAAGAGAGTTTAGGTTAAACATTAGTTAACAATTTCCGGTTTTGCGTTACATAATCGCCTATAGCAAATGATAACATCTAATTTTGGAAAAATGTACGTTTCTGATATTATATAATATCTTTAATACAGGAACAAAGTGTCAAATGGAAACTAAAACGAGGTAAACGGATTAGGTAGTGATAACTGAAGCAGATTTCTTTAGTCAGTATTGCTATCGAGGTTCCCACGACAGGGGGTACAAAATTGATTGAAATTTTGAGAAGATAAGACACAATTTGGAGGCAACACCTTTAAGACGGTTCAAGTGTTCCGAGGATTAGTGTGACTGAGGAGAATATTTGCATTGTTCGCGGCCATCTTTTGATTAACGGTTGCTGATATTGTTTTTAGATTAATAATAACTTAGGGCAGTGTTCAGGCAATGATTGACGGTTTTTTTTTGAACTATACTGTAACACCTCTCTGCGATTATCATTCCTTTAGACCACTAAAAGAAGCATCTCTAGAATTTGAGTACCTAATTTTTTTTTAAAGAAGTAATTAATAATAAGGCAACATTTCCAAACAAAGTAACCAAATACCACGAGAGGATAAGAGAAAAGAACAAAAATCGTGAAAACGGGAAAGTTAACAATTTGCTGACCATCTCTACGAATGGCTAGTTATGCTAGGATTAAATTCCCATGAAAGGTAGCACAACTTCTAGAGTCAGCTTCAATTTATTGGTAATTAAAGTAAAAATCTCGGTTCTTCATCCCCAGATGGTAAAGTCCACGCCGGCTCAGCAATCATTAATAATAAGATATTCTATTACGCAATGCAAGACTTCTCCACTAAATCTATACAAGGCACCAATGGTTATTTAGTTATAGCAGCTACGTGGAGCCCTCTTAGACACAGATATGAAAAATATTTTTTGCAAAACTAGAAAACAAAATTTATTACTAAGGGGGGGGGGGTTACAATGCAAGAATTTATTCAGTCAAGTTGTCTTTTTAATCTTCTATTTTTCAAGGGCTGATTGGGTACTTCACTTATTAGCTGGTTGGAGCATTCTATATCGCGGTATCTGTATTTGATAGTGATTTAATGACATTTTGGACATATGGTATTTTTAGGTTATTAAGTATTGTGAGGTTCGATATGGAGAATTTTTGATTGTACCGTCTGCAATATTTTTGTGTTTGACGGCTTACTGTTATCCCATAGCTTCATTCCGTATGTCCATATGGGGTTCAGTATAGTTTTGTATATTCTTAATCTGCTTTCTAAACTAAGTTGAGCCTTCAAGTTTAACCTTTAAATTTATTTGTTGTTTTTTGGTTTTGGTATGTGCTTTCTATGTTAACTTTTTATTTAGCTGGGGTTCTAAATATTGTACTTCTTTTCTTATTGGGCAAGACTCTAAAAGTATATAAGTGATAAAAAAATTTATCAAAAGTGCCTGCCTTTATTGGCCGGAGACGTGCTTCAAAAGCCAATATTGAACGGTGATGAATGCTTTTTGGGATTTGTTTTTTCAACTCTTTGAGTGTCTTTGGTTCAGTTTGGTAGACTCAAACTTTAGGATAATCCCAAAGAAAGAAACCACAAAGGTTTATATCTGGTAAACAACCTGTCCACTTGACGACGTTTACGCTCTTTGTCTTTGACTCTAACGCCAGAATTTGATCTTTAAAATGACCAGAGATGAGTTCTCTTGAGAGCGGTGAGTAGGAGCCCCAATCTGTTGAAACCAAAAGCGTCGAATATTCTTTTGTTGTCTTGCACAGGGAATAAATTTTTCCAAAACTTTTTCTCAGTAGACCTCGCTTGATGGCTTGTTTAGTAAAATCCGGCTAATTATTCCGTAGTAGAACATTGCGTGCCAAACTTTTGGGGGCGTAGATGGCATACCGCAGCTAGACGAGGGTTTTCTGTACCCCAAATCCTAAAATTGTTTGTTTACGTAGTCAACGAGTTGAAAATAGGCTTTTCTAAAACTGTATTTACAAAATCGACTCTTTGATCGAAATTGTTTTGAGTCAATGGTTGTTTTGATTGGTTCTTATATTCTTTAAAGAGGTAACAGTGCTTGCACGTCTCAATTAAGTTGTGGGGCTCTGACGGTAGACATTGCTGATCGTTTCAATGTTTTTTGGAGTGGTGACTCCTCACTGACTTGTTGTCATCTAGTTCTTTCAAAGGACCTTATTCAAACTCTGAGGGGCAGAGCGTTTCAAGTACAACAAAGTACAACTAGTTCCGAGTCAGAACAATGTTTTGTTGTACTTAAAATTCTTTTTCGAATGAGCTATCGATTGTAACCATTCCATGCTTGGTTGCCAAGTTACAGCGGAGGCGTAGACCCTTCGAAGTTTGAATATGGCCTTTTCTCAATCAATCTGTTCAAAATAAATTATAAACAATTTTTATAAATTTGTCACAAAACATGATGAAAGGTATGGTACTCATCTCTTAATCGTGTTATTCGAATTTAGAATGCGATCCGAATCTGCCCTGAAGTTCTCTCTTTACACCGACGATCGAAAAGCTGTTCGAATAATAAGCCTTCACTATATCGATTCGATCTTCTGGTGTAAGTAGTCTTAGCGGTTGCTATTGTTTTCGGTGGTAATTATCACAAAAATTGTCAACTATTGCACTCTTCTAAAACATAAAGAAAAGGTTGGTTTTTAAACAAACCTTTAGATGGCGACAAAAATTCACTTATATTCTTTTGGGACAGTCTGTCACCAAAGGTATATCTTCAAGTGGACACTTAGATTTCTTCTCTGATTATTCATCTTTAGCCATTACTAAACAAAAAAAAAACATTCACTCTATAATAGACACGCAAATTGGGAAATATTCGGAGGATATCTAACCGATTCAAGTCTCTGAAGTTGACTCGGTTGAAAAATTACTCAACACCACCTAGTCGCGAAAAACTTGTTCTTATTGAAAATGATCCACTACACATTAAAAATAAATTTGCACAGAAAAGAAGTGCCAGAAATATTTGGCAACAGACTAAATAGGTTAACAAGAGAGTTAAAACCGACACTACATGAATGGAAAAACGAATCATTCAGTGATTACACCAGAAACTTTTATTCCTACAAACATGACGAGTACAAGTTATGGTAAGCCACTGGCAAAAATCCAGTTGCACCAATTCGTAAAATCAACGGCACATAGACAAGAAGAGATGTTGAAAAGGCAGAGCTGCTTGCTTATCACTTGTTAATCATATTTCAACTGCCTTCCTCAGCTGCTACACATACGGAAGAAAGTGAGATACTAAACTATCTATAGGTTATTTGAGCTTGCCCATTCAACACAAAATCTGAACAATAGAAAAATGCCATATAATTGTCAAAGTTCTGAAAGAACTGTCCTACAAGGCGGTTATGGCTGTCACTCAAATATGCAACCCTGTAATAAGGCTACAGTATTTTTCCAAACAATGGAAATTTGTCCAAATAATCCTTATTTTGAAACCGGGTAAATCTGCTCATGACGCTTCATCATACCAATCAATAACCTTGTTACCTCTCCTATCTAAAGTTTTGGAGGAATTAATACTAAAAGCAATGGTACTCATAATAGAAGATCCCAACACCAATTTGCATTCATATAGTAACACTCCACTACACAGCAGGTACAAAGAGTAATTGATGTGATAGAACAGGGCTTTGAAGAACACGGATACTATTACCATTATTCCAATATTTGACAGAAGCTGGCATCGTGGTTTATTGTATAAAGTTAAACAGTTACTACCCTAACAATACCACATCTTTATTAGCTTTTACCTAAGTGAAGGGTTCTATCGGGTCAAACATGAAGAAAGTCTATCTAGTCTCCAGGAGAGTGTAATAAGACCTCAACAATTTGCAAATATGGTTACACAAATGAAGCATAAAAATAAAATCACATACATTTACATCCATAAGTTTTACAACAAACAATGGTACCCCCCCGGGTTTCTCTAAATGGTACTCAAATCCCAATTAAGGGCGAAGTAAGATATTTCGGCATGCATTTGGATAAGTGGTTTACATGGAAAGTCTACATCACCAAGAAGAGAAAGGAAGTGGACCTCTAAATGAAGGAAATGCGCTGGTTAATGTGACGAAGATCATTAAACCCAGTGTGGGACTATGAGATTCAACTGCGCGAAACCCTCAAACATTGCAGTCTTACAAAGGCTTCAAAGCAAAACTCTCCGGAATGGTTGGTCTCAAACCAAATTCTCCACAATGACCACAAGACCCCACTGATCAAGGACGAAATCAGCAGGTACACAATTAACAATTTGAACAGAATTCATTATCACTCAAATGGGTTAGCGCTTAACCTATTAGACAATACAAATATTACTGGACGATTAAACAGATGTAAAATTTTGGGCTAACTAATATTAAGTAATATGCATGACCCGCCATTGGGGGTTTCTCCCCCTTCATGCCAATGTATTATCTAAGATCACTTTTGCTCATTAGACATTCTGTTAGTTGTAAATCTGTAGTTGACAAATAAAAAAAATCAACAAGCAACAAGTAAAATAATTTTGATTTGATTGTGAACAAGTGAAGGTGTCGATAATACCACTAAAGCTCGACAAAACGGAAGATGTGGGGGAAAATGGTGGATGTGGTCACATTTGCAATGAAATGTTTTCAAAAAATGCTCTTAGGATCAGCCAAGGATTTGTTTCGGGAAAGAGTAGGAAAAATATTTTCGTTAAATTTATGTTTCTATTTTTATAATACACTTTTTTCTTTTTTGTGTGCTCATATTTAACCAGACTTTTATGTTAACACGCCATGGAGTGAACTGAGATCACCGCGCTTCTGATCGTTGTATGTAAGGATACCTGAAGGTGGTTCTCTCCGTAAGGTACCTAACAAGAGCAGGAGGTACACTTATTTGTGCCAAGAATTATTATCGCAGAAAAATTTTAACAATACTTGAGGCATACTTCAAAATTAAGACCAAAATAATTTTTGGAAAACAATCGCATTGTTCGCCCCCTCGAAGATAACTGCTGATTCTTGCTGAAGAGCAGAAACGGCAGCATCTCGAAGAGTTTAAATCACCATTGACACACTACCATACTGAAGGGGTGTTTTTGCACCTGATAGTTATCCGAGATGAAATTTGAGTACATAATTACACCCTAAAATCCAATCAGGTCAGTATAAAGTAGCAAGGGCGAATTTGCACCCGTCAAAGCCAAAACTCGGTTCTGAATTTTTGACTTCAAAGAAATTTTGCACTTCAGTTTTCTTCATGAACACCGTACTCTAGATAAAAAATTTTGGACGTAACAAAAGTTGCATATTATCAAAAAATGTGCAATTTCTAATTTGAAGCATTATTCTATTTGGAACGCCCTCTTTTCGACATAATCGCCATGTAAATGTAACACTTGTAACGTCTTACAAGATTTGAAACTTTGCCACCTGGGAAAGAACCAACTCAAATTGTATTACTGCATGCACTTCACATTTGTGCGAAATATCTTATGCAGCGTTCATTTTTAAATGATTTAGCGAAGCAGTAACTGCAACACAGCTTTATTCTTATCCGCACAGCCTACTGAACAACTGCGTACAGCGCCACAGAACGGACATCGCTATCCGCTCCTATTTCTCGCGCATGCGCAAGCAAAGGTTTCTTCCGAACTGCCCTCGTAAATTGCCAGATAATTACATTTACACATTTTTTCTTTCATTTAAACGTAAAATGCAATGAGGAATATACTTTTTGTAAGTTGGTGGTTTAAAAAAATCGCACTGTTGCTTGATGGAAAATTAATCTAAAATATCTTCTGGCGAACGTGGCGCAAGCCCTGTTTATTTTAAAATGAAGCCTGCAGTGTACCTAGAGCTGCATCTGATAAAATCCCGTTTCTCTCAGATTACGCGATGTGAGCTCACGTTTATTGCCGTGGTGTTTATTTTGATAATCCGGCGCGGTACTTGGGGCATCGTTTTATTGCTGCCGCCAGGATGTAATCAAACATAACTAAAGTGTGATATTAAGTTAAGTGGCTTGCTTCAAAGTTGTGTTACCTGCTAACTTCATTATAAGTTAGCATGAAGCTTTATTGGCCCCAGGAGGCAAGACGGTTTAAATTACATATCAAAGCACATCTTTTTGATTTTTCTTCGTTTATGTACCTCTTGTACAAGATATTTCTGTTTAATATACCATAAATGCTATTTATATTAGAAAAAACATGTCTAATGATTCGAAGAAGATTATTAAGAATGCTAAAAAATGGTAGAAACATTTTGAAGGAGTTTTGAGACTCCATGGCAACACAAACCAAATTTGACTCAAAAGTTTGTACAGACGTTTGAAGTAAACATTGTTGGAGTTACCAGAACAATGAAGGACAATACAAAATATAAAACATTGAAAGGTTGCCTGGATTAGGGTGGAATTAGATGCAGATTAGAGACCAGTCGTTATTGACATTAGCATCCTTGGCAAATAAGATACCTGGGTACCCTAATCTTTTTTCTTTGAGAAGCCATGGAATTTGGAGTGCCTGGCGGGCACTACCTAGTTGGCGAAAGCTTGTTGGCGACCCAGGCGTTCAATTAAACATGCCAAAGATGGTTTGAACGTCTTTTTTGCAGGACATTAGCCACGCGATGGTTTCAAAGACATTGCTGGCATTTTACGTCGCCGCTGCGACGTTTTCCATGGCTTACAGGAGAGCGGTGGGGTCTACGTTGCGGAACCAGTTGGATATGATGGCCCAGCCCTGGTGTTCGGGAGAGGTATGCTGTGCCTGGAGTCGACGATCTGGCCATGGACAATGTGTGGCAGAAGTTGCCTCGTCCCCACGAACGGCTACCGCGTACATGAGTCCTGGAACGGCCTCCCCTTGACAGAGAGCTGGCTTAGGGAACGCAGAGCATCCCCTGAAGCTGACTAGATCTTTGATGTCCCACTGGTTTACTATTTTTCGTTTTCTTGGCTACTTCATCGTAATAGTTAAGTTGAGGATACCTCATAGATGGTACATTTCTTTTGGCTTGTCGGTCTGCTTAATTTTTAGGAACATGGGCTGCACGGAGCCGCGTTGTAGAACCTCCTCTTTCGGTACGTTCTCCGAGACTCCTTGCATGACAACCTGGAGTAGTTTGTCAGTCTTTAGCAGATGGTAATGATGCCGTGTAACTTTGCTTCAAAGAGGAAGCTAGATGGAAATTTCATCTGCTACGTCTTGGCTTTCAGGAACCCTACGTGGTTTTCGTGTAGAGTTTTCCGGACTGAAGACCAGTCCTCTTTCTCCCGCAGTACTACGGGAGGGATTCATTCCAGGGAGGGAGCGCTTGCTTTTTTTTGGTCGCTGAGGGCCTCAAAGGAGTTGGCGGTTGGTACTGGTGGAAATGGTGCTATAATCGTGACTTTTACACAACGGCGGGGATGAAAGTCCTGCTCCGCGCTGGGGGTTGCCTGAGTGGGGCTGGTGTGCTCCGAACCACTCTCCGGCAGGGGAGATGAGGACGATTACGGAGCGACGACGCTGACTAGACGCTCTTGGTATAGTTCCAATATTTCAGGCCATTTCTCGCGAAGATCAGGGCTCTTGTCGCTTGAGTTCTCTAGCCACTCGTTGAAGCCTTTGCTATCACTATCACTGATCATTGCACTACTCAGTTCGCGCACTGACATCTGAACGCTTCCAGCCAGCACAAGTACCGGCTGGGATCACCTTGATTAACGCGTAACTTCGCAGCGCACACGCTTATACTAGGCTCCATGTTTGAAGATCATTTTTGGTAAAGTAATGTTGACGTGCATCAAAGATGAAGCCTCTTATAGACCCTCAACTAAAGTTTCCATAATGGATATATCTAAAAAGTCTATGCTAGTCTCAGATGAACGAGTGCAAAATATCTTATATGAAAAGTTGTATATAGGAATCTATGAGGGTGTCACAACTCTTGACATAGACTAAAACCGCATTGTTTGGTGATCCAAATTTGTTCCCGGAATTATTTGTTATGGATCCACTACTTCATACCAGAAGCAAGACAGCAATCAAAAACGAGAGGAAAAACACGACAAAAACAAAGAAGATAGTGAACACAGTTTTTTGGTTTTCCAAGAAATCATCCTGATTAACTACTTACAAAAGAAAGAAATGACCTTTAAAAAAAACTGAATAAAAAACTTCGAAGAGGCACTTTTTCAAACCTTTCCTCTCCTACTCACTTCTTCAGAGTCTGATACATCTATATAAGTTTTTCGTTCTGCTTTTTTTCTATTAGTTTACATTTAAATTATGTTTATTATTGTATAGTATTTTTCATCTTTTGCAATATATTTCTTCCTCTTTTTCAAGGTGTAATGGTAGGTTTTGGCCTGTAATTATCGTCAGTGCTAAGGCTGCGGTTTATTGGGATCCATCGGCCTTAATTTAAAATCGCTGAAGGACAGTACATAGTCCTTCTTAGTTCAGTCCAAGGTATTTCACTTCCACATTGGTTGATCGAAAATTTGTAAATTTGTATCTAACCAATAACGATTCTTCATCCCCACAAATTATTCGGGCTAATTTCAAACATTTAAATGCAAAACTAATCAATAATTTAATCTATCTCACTCTGTAACAGGCCGTCAGCATATATTTTTTATTCTAGGCAGGGTACTCGTAAAAATGCTCAAAATGGCCAGAGAAATACCGAATGAGCGTGGCCTGTCTTTGCTTGATGGGAAAGTTTTTTTTTTAAATTTTATTGTTGAAGAATCTTGAGCGGCTTATTCCAAATTTTCTGGTGCAAAACCAATCAAAAAATTTCATCCATCTCTTGCTGCACCGGCGTATGGAAATAACCTTCGCGCTCTTGTTCGTAATTCTGGACAGGGTATTCATAAAGTTACTGAAAAGGGTTAAATAAATTCTTCGTAGGTGTTATCTGCCTTTCTTTGGTGTAAAAGTTTCTTCCTTTGCGTCATTGCGAGAAGCCTCCAGACAACAATTTGTTCTTCGGTGGATCGGTAATGCTTACTATTTAAAAACTGTGCAATTTGGTCAAAACAAGTTGTAGCAACAGAATGTTTGATGTCTTTAGGCGTTTATGGTAGTTGTCTCTATTCAGATCATAGTTGTTGAGAATTACTTAGACTTCGATGCTGGAGAATAGTTGGTTAACGTCCTGAGAAATAAATTTTAGGATGGTTTGCACTCTTGTGTTTCTTACAAACAAAAAGCATTTGAGCCGCAATATCTTCTAGACTTCTTCGGTTAGTTATAAACTATCGTTTGCACGAGCCACATTACTGATTGTTCTGTCTCTTGCTGATAAGTACTTTAATGAGTAGAATTGGTAAAAATGCATTTTAAAATTATGAACGGTTATCTTAGTATATTTGTTATCTAGTGCAATTTGTATAGACTTGCTAATAGAAACGATCAAAATCTTGATTACAGAACGGGGATAAAAATTAATATGTTCTCTTACTTAATTCTAATTTTTCGCATGATACATCCCACTTGGGTTAACTCAAAAACCAATAGCGGTGTAGATTATCCCTGAATGTGGATAAAAGATGATTCTTTGGACAAACAGGGCTTGATTAAGGTTTTTGGCGCTTTAGGGTGACAATTTATTACTTGCTTTTTCCTTAAACTTTTGCATGTTTGGAACATTTCCAAAAAATTACAAAGAAGTTGATTGTTTACACAAAACATATATACATTCATACATCAATGAGGAAAAATAAAAACAAATGTTTATTTCATCTAAAAACTCTTATTTAGAAAGCATTTCTTTTTCTGGCTTCAGAATTTACAAACATCTGTACTACGTCACAAAGAGAAAGACTGCGTAAATTCACCTTCAATAAATAAGAGTGCTAGGCCCGTCATTTTTTCGACTATTAACGTCAATCTCAAAAAGTTTTCCACTCTCTTAGAGAGTAAAAAAATCGTTATTTAATGTATTTAGTAATTGCCATACTTTAGAAATTTTTTAGAACAATAGTAGTATTGGGAAAAGTAGACTTTACGTCCTGTGGCCAAAAATTTTAGGAGTTTTTATGCTTTTAATTGTGTTTTTAGTTTGGCATTCTTATTTCTTTTGTCCATGCTTTTATTAACTCTTAAAAATGTTGCTAAATGTGTATATTCCTTAGAGAAGATTTTATTTAAATCAGAGGCATAGCTTTCCAATAGCTGATTTGCCCTTTGCCGTATTATGTCTTACTAAAGCAGGCTTGCAAAAATATATGCAGACTGGACTGCGGTGAGACAAAGAGGAGTATATAAGAAGAAAAAACGGAGCAACACAGATAGTAAAAGAGGCTATACGAAGGAGCTGGGAGGAATTTGGGAATGAAATAAAATCATATAAAGTAAGCAATAGAAATTTGTGGACCAAAAAAATGAGAATGGGAGAAAATCAAGGGAAAGAAATAAGAGGAATTAAAGACAAGAGTAACCTGATTAGAATAGACAAAAAAATAATCAAAACATGGAGAGGATACTTTGCGCAGAAATTCAAACTAGAAAATAAAGTACCAGACCTAATCAAGAAGAACAACAAAGTAGTAGAGCAAACCAAAATGGTAACGAGAAGAAGTGGAAAATCCCCTGAGAAAAATAAAAATAGAAAAAGCATGTGCAATTTGGAACCAGAAATAATAGAATGGCTATGGAAAATCTTCAGAAGGTCATGGAGAAATAAAAAATTTTAAAGTACTGGGAAAATAACTTGATAGTCCTAATCTACAAAAGAGGGGATTAAACGAATTGTGATAATTATAAAACAATATGCCTCTCCTCTGCATGCTTCAAGATATACACCAGAATAATAGAAGAAAAATTGAGGAAAGTAGAGAATAGTGCATCGTGTGGTTGGAGTTCAGAAACTCTTGACGTTTCGTTCACAACTGCGGCAGACATCTTTAGAAAAAAATCTTCTAAAAATTAAGTGACTGTCCCGTGAGTTTTCGCTTTTATACTCGTGCGAGTATGGAAGTGATGGTGATGGGGGGGGGGCGTGGTTGACGTCACCGGGGTGGTAGCTGACGTTGCAAGAGTCTCTGAACTCCGACCACGGCCTTATAACCCGCTAACCGACCACACGATGCACCATAACACCGGCCGTGAGAGTCTTCGCATCTATTTAAAGTAGAGAATAAGCTGGAAGATGAACAAGTAGAGTTTAAAGCAAATAGGCAGAATAATGATAAAATATTTATAGTGATAAACTTGATAGGGGAAGAACTGTTATTAACATTTATAGACTTAAGAGCGACATTTGACACAATCAACAGAACAAAAATACGGAAATGTTTAAAGAAGATAAATGTGCCAATGGAACTAACAGACATTACTAAAAATACATATAAGACAGTAAAGGGTAGAATGTAAATCGCTGGATAGAGATCAAATGAATTCAATATGGAGAGAGGTATAAAGCAAGGGGACAGTTTAAGCCTACTCCTCTTTATAGTAGTTGTGGACAGGGTAATAAAAAATACAAAAGAAGTGATTAGACACAGTAATTGTCAATAGAAACCTAGAATCAGCAAAAGTGAAGAGTCTGATAAATTTACGCATAGAAGAAATTAAAGGAATGAAAATGGGGTAAATATTAATAAAACTAAAATAATGCTAATAAACGTAAAAGAAAGGAAACACCAAAACAGAGAATAAAAATGCAATGGAGTCAAATTGAAAAGAATTGCAACATATGAATATCCAGGAAACCATAATTACAGAGGATGAAATAAATCAAATAAGAAAAGAAAATAGGATATACTATGTATTAAACAGATTAATAAGACAAAAAGGAAAGCACATAAAGGAGGAATAACAGCCATAGAAACACCTAAGAAGTATAACCAATAAAACAGAATGAGAATACAAATGAGGAAATTAGAGAAGTACTAGAGCAGGAATTAATAACTAGGAAAATTAATAATAACTAATTAATACGGTTACGTATTACGGATAGATACAGAAAAATTGTGTAGAAAAGTACAGGAAGAATAAAGAAGATAAGAAGGGAAAAACCGAGAAGTGGGTTCAAGAGAATACGGACTCCTAAATCCGACACCAACAGGAAGAAGTATACGAAAAGAGAAGAAGTATAGAGTGACGACGTTTGTCATGCCTGTACTTTGTCCCTAAAGCGTTTTTTTTACTTAGTTCTTCAGACTTTCTAAGAACTTTGTTCCGGAAACATACCACTAATACCGTTTCAAGACTGTGCGGTTAGAAACAGGCGCTAATAGCCTATTTAAAAAAGAAGAAAAAGATAATATATATCAGAATATCAACGACCTTCCACTTATATAGTGCTTGACTGGCATCATCACGGGCACTCCATCGGGCTGTCGACAAAGCATTTAAAGAGAAAAAAATTCTATTTGAGGCAAGAATGCAAATATCCCATCTTTTGATCGAAGAACCAAAAGAATTATAATCCAACAGAACTGCTCTCCGCAGCTGCAAAGCCAGGTAATTGTAAAGAGTAGCCCAAAAAAGAGATGTATATAGTCAGAGGATTTATTTTCTTTATTCTAATTTGAAGACATGTTGCTGACATCGCAGCTCTGTCCTTTATTATTAAGACCTACAGAATCTACGGTCAACATTCTCTATCTCTTTACCTTTTGATCATAGTTAGGAATAAAAGTCAAAAACTGTTCAACGTGAGTTCTTGTAGATAGCATAAGAGTACCACAGAAATTAATTGGTTTGTGTGCGACATTTTTGGTGTTGAGTCCACAATTATAGAATAGTACTTTGCAGTTTATTTACAGTTTATTGGAGTTAGTCAACTTAGAATTTATTGACAGCTGTACTTCTTTATTTCCAAATTGTGCTATTTGTTCGCCCACACAAGGATTAAATTTTGAAAACAGTTCTACACAACCCATTTTTTACAGAGTCTAATATTTTATTATCACCACAAATTGGTAATCCATGGAAAGCTAAAAACTTTACAACTTTAAAGATTTTAGAGAACATTTTTACAATACAAAGTTTTTGCCTTGTATTATTCTGCTATATTACAATTCACGCTTTGTGAAACTCAATGCACATCGACTGAAAATTGGGTCTACCTCTTTGAGGGGAGAACTCAAAGCCTCTGCAGCTATACATTACAATTTGTCTTAAAGTCAGTAAAGTCAGATGACTTTTCCTATTCGACTACCGCGAATGCCCTTCTGCTCTAGAACGAATCAGAAGGTTCTGGAATTTGAACTTAAGGTCGTCACTAAAAATAGCTGGAACGGCGATCAATCATTCAGGAAAGTTCCTGAATTACTTCCTTGTGATATGTTATTTCTGTTTCAACATAAATGTTTTTAAAAATCCGTTATACGTCGATAAACAATAAATGTACGATTTCAAAGTTTGTTGTACTCAACTCAAAATTTTGCCCCCCCCCCCAAATCTTGACAGCCTACGGATTAATCAGGCTTTGTAGACAAAGAAGGCCTTTGTAAAATATAAAGCTTCCATTTCATTTTAAAGCAGTACAGTCAATTCTAGCTTTCGCACCTCTGGAGTGGTTTTAAGTTCCAACAGAGAAATGGTGAAGGTTTGTGCCGATGGACAACGAAACTAATGTTTATGCAATTAACGTAATGTAAATTAGCCCCAACAACTTTACAGTCGATTTTTTGTTTAAAATTAATTATAATTAATTTAGCTTTGTGTAGCCTTTTTAGCTCAAAATAGTACAGCGGGTTGTACAAAATCCTACACATTGCCGTTAAGACTGGGAATCGGTTTTACCTGACATTAAAAATAGACCCGTAAATTTAAACTGTTATTGTAGTGAGCTTCTTGTTTGGGGTTTTCAGGTTGTTACAAAGATTTGTGGGGCTATTTTTGTCTGTCTTTATAATGGATTTGAACAAAGTACATTTTTAGCGTCATGTCTTTTTTACTTGTTCTGTTGCTTCATACTCATTATTTATTACTCAATAATAAATTAGAATAATATGTCACATCTTACGGCTTCTAATAGTTGGTATATCAATTGTTGTAGTAACGAAGGTTCTTTGAAGCCATTTTACGTTATCACAAAATAATTTACTTCCAAATTTATAATTTTCAAAACCTTAAAAGTATTTTCAAAAAAGCAATTGCTTAAATCCATTGTGAGAAATGTAATATTATAACACGCGCCATTTTTCCTATCCAGCTGCGCCATATTTTGAAAAGTCCTTGCCGGTAAAGAAAACTTTAGGATGTTTTTCTTGAACAAAATACAAACCCGGCTCTGTTTTAGTAATTGCATGTCTGATATCCTCTTTTAGCAAACTTGTTGGCAAGACCCCTTTCTTCAGTTAGTCTCAGGAATATATCTCATGGGGTTAGATCTCAAGACTGCGGTGGCCACTCAATGTCTCCCTTCTGCGACATAACCAAGAAATTTGGGGTGAAGTAAAGTGAGTGTGACATGTAGCTCCATTTTGTTGGAACTAAATGCCGTTCAAGTTCAAATCGTTGGTTTCGATGAAAACAGTTGTTTAGTATCTCCCATTGACAATAATAGCGCCTTTAAAAACACGGGCCAATTATTTCTCTAGCCCAAACAATGCCTTTTTGTGGATGCACTGGTTTTTAGTGAATAGCACAACTTTAATTTGGATTGCCATATAAGTTTTCTGCTGTTATATTTCTTTTTGTGACATTGATGATTTGAGGTTTGTCGTGGTACACTCATACTTTGAGATATCCCCATGAAAGATAATCCACCAGTGCCAGGCGCAATATCCAAACTTTCTTCAAAGGCCGCAGTTGCTGAAGGATGATTTAAATTCGACTATGCTGCCATGTAATGTGTGGGGTGTTGCTTCATTCACCTAGTTTAGTAGTACTTACAGTACCGGTCAAAAATATATCAATTTTTAATATGTTTGCCATAACTTTTCGTTTTTTTGTATTCTGCGGAAAAAACGCAACTGGAAAAAACTTTATTAGCACAGCAACTAATGATCAAAATGCAGCAACGAAACAAACGTCAAATAAAACCATTGGAATAACTAAATCACCAGAAATAAAATTGAACAACAGTCTAGTAGATAGTTAGTAGCATAACCTTCGCCATTGGCACCTGTAAGGCTTGAAGTCTAGAAAAATGTGGATGATAAAGAAGGGGATATTCTTCTATTACTCCTCGAGTTGGGTATACTTCTCATCTGCACTGTTGTCATTTTTGCTAACCATACGACGCCCCAGCTCTGCCCAGAGGCCCTTGGTAATATTTAGGTGGGGGATTGGCTGAGCCAGTCGAGAAGGGTCACACGACAACGAGCGAACTAGTCTTGGACATGCTTTGAACGATGTTTCAGATCATTGTCCTGTTGGAAAATGAAGCCTCTGTCTGTGGTATGCATGGGATATGGCTGAGAAAATCCAGCTTTGATAGTACAAACAAATGGTTTTGGATCTAAGGGGCCACACAATTGGCTGTCGTGAGGTGGGTGTTGTCGTGAGTTATGCGGATGACGTTTCTGTCTAAGAATCTCGAGATAGTCTTAGGACGACCGGCGTTGGACTTCTTCACAACACCACCATAGATTCTCCAGCGGTTTAGGAAATGGAAAATAGTGTGGTGAAGGTTTTACTGTGGTGCAAGCTCACTGAGCTTTGACCATTGGCAATCGCCTTCTGGATATCTGGGAATATGTTGCGGAAGCCAAACTGCTTACTCATACCTGACGCAACCATTATTATTTAAAAAATGCAAAAAATGTAAGAAAAGACAATGAAAACGACTCAAAAAGCGTTTGAAAAGGTCAAAATTTTTACTTGCGCAATTGTGGAACAGGTATCAAAACATGGCCTAAAGATTTAAAAAAAATCACCATCACATAAAAAAGGTATGGGGGTAATATCAAAAGTTGATGTATTTTTGACCGGTACCGCTACTATCTTGCCTTGTACGGTTATTGAGTTGAGTTGTTCCCCTTGGATGGTGGTTATTGGATATGTACTTGAATCTTCGTCCAATTTTTCTTCCCTACATTATATTCCAGCTTGTTCTTTCTTCTCTTTCCGTAAAATTTTGGCTTCGTGCACCCTTCTTGTCGTTCTTCCACCGTGCATTTTATGTATATATGCTAACTAACTAATCATTTCCACTGATTCAATTTTTATAACTCCTCATAATATTTTATTTTGCATTCGGAAATTTTTTTTAGTTAATTCATGAAACTCGTGTATTTACCTACTTATTTTTAAGCTCTTTGTAGAGTATTTAAGTCCGTAGCTTTTTTTAGAAATTCCTTTACCATTGGTAAGGTTGCCAATATTTGATTTATTATTCTTTATCCTTTTCTATACATCGCCAGCCTTCTGCCATCTTTAGATCCTTCTTTCTCTTGTCAGCCCAGCGTGGTCTTGGTCTTCCTTTATTTCTTATTTTGAATTACATATTTTTACTATTTTTTGTTGCATCTGTCCTTTACATATCAGTCCATTTATTTCAATCATTATATAGGGTGAGATAGAACCCTTCTCGCTTTTTCATATTCAATAAAAAAAAAACAACGATAAAAGGAGTGCAAAATTTAGCTTAGTGTGTTTTAAGCGAGATAGCGGTGAAGTGGTGTCTTTCATTTGCGACACTATTGAAGTCATATTTTGAAGATATTCATGATTTCTTCTAACATGGGTTGAGAGATACACCTGATTTTTTGAAATATTACATTTGGTGGAGTTTAGAGGGTTCTAAGGAGATGTTTGTAAATATCAGACTTGAGGTACTGCTATAAAAGAAAGTTCTACCACACTAAGAGGTTAGGTCTACAGAAAACATTTTACGCGGCACTGGACCAAACTTGCGTGGGCTCCATGCCTTTGAAACTAATTTTGTTCCAGTTGGGGTGCACTGTGATTCGATGCGAAAAATTGTTGACTAACTTTCACCTTTTCCCCAAAAAAAATAAGGCCCAATGATTCAAACTGGCGCGTTTGCTGTGAGTAGGCCTTTTGTAGGTATCTCATGTTTTGTTTTTATGAGAACCGTCTCTTTTTTTCTCTTTGTCCTCTGTACCAGTCTGTACAAGTTGCTGCATTCTTCTGGATTTATTATTGAACGCAGCTATCCAATTATTTTTAGTGACTGTGTAGGCCGCTCTCCAGGCATCAGAGAGCTCCGGGAATAGAACCCAGACCCGTCCGCATCGCAGCCACGTGTCTCAACCGCGCGGCTACGCTGGCGCTACCCCGTAGGTTGTTATCATTCCAATAACAAAAGTTTTGACAAGTGAAAATGCGCTGTCGCTAAAGAAGAAAACTGCGCTAATTGAAACTTTCTCAAGAAGTACCACCACATTTCGGAGAGACTTTGCTAATCAAGTTTGGAAGGCTTAAGTAGGATAACCATCTTGGTTGGTTGAAAAGAAAGGTCTTGCAAAATTTACCGTACAATACGGCGAGACCTGTGAAGACTAATATCTCGAAAAATGCAAATGGAATGTGTTCGCATACTGAGACCTTCTTTCACCACTACTTACTACAGAACCTTCTAAAGTTTTCTATTATAACACAATCGATTTTAAATCTAGAACAAAGAAGGGCGCCCGAGGAGTTTGTTGTGCGACCACAACAGTTTCGAAACGCTTTCTGTTCGTTCGTCCACGACATATTGGCTACTAAGAATTCACCTGGGAAGACTTCTTCACTGCCTGCGTCTAATGAAATTACCTTCCGGAACTTTTGATTACTCTTCGCGTTATAATCTTGAAGAGGAGGTTGTGCCCTACCCTGTACTATGTCGATTGTATTGTTCCTTAAGTCTACATCTCTTTTATTCTAGATGTATAATTTTTTTCTTCTTTTTTGTTGATTGTCTACGCCTCTGGCTCATACATTACTACCAGATTTAAAAAAAATATTTTTTATTAGTTTTTTGAACAGTGCCTAGTATTTTTGATTATCTCTTCTCCTTTCAAGTCTCTTGGTGATATCCTTTTGTTGAGGTCTTTATTTTTTGTTGTTTCTTTAGACTTATACTCTTTTCCTTCTATTAAAAGTTTATCATATGATAGCTGTGTTTATCGCTCTCTCTCACCTTGCTTGCTTCATATATCGTCTTAACTTTTGCGCTGTCCTCAAACTGCTTTTCCTTTAAACTTACTTTTATATCCTATTTTTAAATCTGTTCTTCCTTATCTTTTTTCTATTGAGTTTATTCTTATTTTCGTCTTTTGAGTTGTCGTTGTAGTACTCTATTTCTTGTACTATATCTGATTTATTCATCTTATTATCGATTATTTGTTTGTGTAAACATATTTATTATTTTATTTATGTTGTTGGCGTTTCTTTTTTTATATCTCCTTTTTTTGTTGTCCCCTATTCTAACTGGGCGAAGTTAATTTTGTTTTAAATTAATTTTGTTACAATAACAGCCTGTGTATTGTTTATATTTAGCGCCTGTTCGTTTGTAGTCGACGTTTATTATCAGTAAATTGATGTTAAATTAGCGTTTCCTTGCCTTAATTTTAGCTCTACTTTAATTTTTTGTTTTCCTATTGTGTTCTGTTGCTTTTATTTTACTTGACAAACTAACAGTTACCAAACATCTATCTGACTTTTATTTTTTCCACTAATTTACTGAACTTTCCACCGCGTCAGGTTAGATTCAGTATTACGACAAGTAAAAATCCTCGCTGTCTGCATGAAAAACTCCTTTTTTGGCGCATCTTCTGTAATTGGACCACAGGAACTCTCCGTTGGATGTTTTCAGCAGGATGGAGCGACATCACGCGCTAGCATGACTGAAATCCGGCCAGCTCACTCTTCGATCTGACATCGCTTAATTATTTTCTATGCTCCATAGACGACTCAAACGAACAGCATCAGGATTTTCTAATTTTTAGCTGATTTATTATCTAAAAAACAAAAATTTTGATTAAAATCTTGGTTACTTCTACAATGGTGGTGGCTACAAAATTATGATTAGGGAGTGCCATACAAAACCGAAAAAATAAAATAATTTTGTTCAACAATAACCTGATAATAAACATCCAACATGTGTATTCTTATACTTGCCGCTGACCCATTTAGGAAAACCCATTAGCTGGCAAGTGGGCGAAGGAATTTTATGAGACTCGAAACCTAGAGGTGTAGGTCAACAAACTTTTATTTAAATTGGCCGCCTTTATGTAGATTGATTTCCACTGCTTAATGAATGGAAGACCTCAAATTAGATACGCCTTGGTATTCGTATACCATATTTGGGCTTGCGTCGTTTGTTTTGGTTTTTAGTTTCTCTATTTTCAATTTGTCGTTTTAGGATTGAAGGTTGTTGCCTTACGAAACCAAATTTAATTTTTTAGTTTTAAAGGTTTCTTTTCTTGTTTTTATTTCATTGCTTTTATCACTTCCTCTAGCTACACTTTTTTGTATATTTTTGCCACAACTTGTTCTATTTATGTGCTATTATTTATTTATCATTTAACGTTTCTACGATTTTTAAATTATTTTTTAATATTATTATGTGGCTTTTCTAAGTTATTTCGGAGTTACTAATTTTATTTCAGCTTTGTCTTTATTTTTTAAATTGTTTTTTATGTAATACCTAAATATTTGACACAGAGTGTCCTTTCTGATATATATTTTTAATTTTTTTTGTCTACAGTACATTTTTAAATAAATTTGCAGCTGTTTTTATTATTTTTAATTCTTTGTCATATAAATGCTTGTTGTACTTGATTATGTTTTAAATAACCTGCAATATAATGTTGTTATACAAAGTGTAATCAAAAATATTTTTATGTTTTTTACAAGAATGAATCAAATATAAACCGGAATTTCTTTATTATGCGCCGTAAGGTGAACACGAAGGGGCGTCACTTCTTAGTGTTGTAGGGAGGGGTGCTTAAAGTCGATTATTCTAATAGGCCACCTTGTATTACTGCGTGTTTAGTCATAATTACAATGTCGGAATAAGAGATACCCCGCGTCCGTTTTTCTAAGTTTCTCACAGTGTAGAAGCTAAAACTGCCTGAAATTTTGAAAAGACTCTAGGCATAGTTCGTAGACAACACCCTTAAGAAGACTAAGTGTAAACATGGTATACTATTAGGTGTGTAAATAGGTTCTCAACTTTTTTCTGCAAAATTAAAGTTTTATTTAAAAACAAACAAAAAAAATCTTAAATATCAAAGTATTCTCCGTTGGCATCGTTAACCTTTTGCCATCTTTCGGGTAGCTTGCGAATTCCCTGGTGATAGAAGCTCACCGGCTTCGAGACGATAAAGTTATCGATGCATTTTCGGACTTCTTCTTCTGTTTTGAAGTGCGTATCAGTCAAGTGATGCTGTAACGACCGGAATAAATGATAATCGGAAGGGGCCATGTCTGGGCTATACGCCGCAAGTGGGAGAAGTTCCCAGCCCAAAGCGAAGATGTGTTCTTGCGTCGCCTTTGCAACATGTGGTCGGGCATTATCATGGAGCAGGATGACTTTGCGACTTCCTTGTCCAGTAAATGGCCTCTTTTCTTCGATTCCGTCGCTCACATTGATGAGTTGCTTTTGGTAGCGATTCGCCGTAACTGTTTCACTTGGTTTCAAGAGTTCATAGTACAGCACACCTTTCCAATCCCACCAGATACAGAGCAAATTCTTTTTGGCGTGAATATTGGGCTTTAGAGTCGATGTCGAAGGTTTGGCAGGGTCTACCCATGATTTTTTGCGCTTGGGATTGTCGTACAAGATCCATTTTTCATCGCCCGTAATAATTTTATGCAGAAAATCCTTTTTTCGGTTCCTTGAAAGCAAATGGAGCGCGGTGTCACGCCGTCGATTTTTGTTGTCTTCGGACAGTTTATGCGGAACCCATCTGCCTTCCTTTGTATCTTACCCATTGCATGCAAACGTATGGAAATGGCTGGCTGAGTGACGCCAAGCTGTTCTGCAAGCTCTTTTTCAGTTTGCGCATTGTTTTGATCCAGCAATGTCTGCAGCTCATCCGTGTCAAATGTTTGAGGGCGTCCAGCGCGTGGTTGATCTTCAAGACTAAACTCTCCTCCGCGAAATCTTTGGTACCACTTTTTGCACGTTGTATGACTTACAGCATTCTCACCATATGCAGCACAAATCATTTCGGCGGCTTCAGCAGCGTTTTTCTTAAGATGAAACGCGAAGTGGATAGAAAATCGAATATGCTATTTTGTGATTGCCATCGTGAACACAGCTGATTATTGAGGTTATGTGCATCAAACGCCAAATCGCACGTTTCGAAAGGTCATTGCTTTAAAACCGCAAGAGGGCGGACTAACACGTTACATGTAAATGGTGATTTGCGTCCTGTGAAATCTAAAGCTGAGAACTTATTTATTCACCTACTATATATACTTTACTACAACTCCTGACTCCATACAAGTTCAATAAAAAATTGAGGATTACACTGAAATACGCTTTCTACAATCTGGATTTGTCACTTTGTGGTTATAGGCATTTGGAGGAAAGAAATTTGCCATCAAATTGATTAAGTGATGCCATAACTACATTACTTGTGCAATACCAAGATCAGAATATCCATCTATCCGTTGGAAATAATGTGTCTCTAATTTAAGAGATTATGTAGAAGAGTGTAGGTTTATGACACGGCCTGCAAACTGAGAGGTTAAGGCTTTCATACGTTTATCCTCACTGTCTGGTTATCGCACTTTATTACCTCTTGTGCAAAGTGAACACGTATTCTCGATTATTTTTTGTGATCAAATAGGCCACCCGTTAGGCATCCAAGCCGAGACCAAACCCGGGTCTATCCGTACCCTACCCAGCGCCTCAAATGCGTGATTACACTGGCACTATATTTTTTGCAAAGCTCCAATAAATTAAAAAAGCAATAATTTTGGTTTAATTTGATTTAACTACCCATATATTGCTAATTCTTTTATTTATATTAATATCGTATCAAGTTGAGGTACGATTTGCCTTTGTAATTATTTTTTTATGTTGATCGTTTTATTATTTTCAGTTACTCTTGGAAAAAGCAAATATCAGGCCATTTATTTTTTATTTTGCAATATTTCTTTAATACCTATTTATATTATCTTTGTCTGTGTTTTATTAGTGTTATGAGGTTTAAAGCTGTGTTTAAGGTTATTATTACATTGGACTATAAATCTTTTCCCTGATAAACCCTATTCCAGATATTTAGATTTTCACCAGTTTTATGTAAATACTCAACTCCACTAAAAGCAAAACATCTTTAGACTATACTAGAGAAACCCATCATAGGTACCACACAACTATTATTTCTTCTGTTCACAGCGTTTATTCTAGCCTGATACAAATACAAAATAAACGCTAAAATTCTGATGGAGGAGAGTTTCAAGACCAAAATAAATTTCGTTCTTGAATGGCCATTCTGATATTGTGCGTGGATAAAGAACGAAGGCGATGTTCAACAGCAAAAGGGGTGAAATTATAATTGTCTTCAATGGTTTTATTTTTTATTTCCGTGCCCATTCAGCTTTTCTAAATTAATGATTTATGTGGAAAGGAGCTACAGTATCTCGAAAGTGGCAGCCCAAACAAGGCACTCTTTTCTAAACCTCAGAATCAGCGTTACCCTATTGACTCTTACCATCATTACGGCAGAAACCTATTGGTTCCAAATGGCTAGAGGTTTTAGCACTAGACCAACAACGTCGTTTATTCCATTACGCTAAAAGTGTCTTCTAAGAATCTTTAATACATGAAGTAAATGTAAAGAGTGAATATCTCCAAATTTAAATAGAAGCTAGAGGGTATGCAGCTTTATTGTTATCAACCCATATGTCCTAATTTCAGTGACTGCAAAGTCTTCTCTTTATAAAATAAAGTTGATAGACTTGAATAACTTTAGGGCGTATTGTTTACTTCTTGTAGGGTTTAAAACGTTTTGGAAACCAGTTTTCAGTAGCACTCACTCAGTTTCCAGTGTTCTGATTATTGTTCAAATATGTGACCCAATTGTGATGGTCCCAAACAAATTTGGCAAGAAGTCCTCGTGGTACAGTTTCAATAACCTTCTTTACAGATATCTTTTAAGAACAAAGTACCAAAACTTTGACTTGAAGAAACGTCTAGTACCTTCTCCCCTTCCGACAGCAATGAGATCATTGCGTTGTTATGGTTTGATACCATAAATACCAGAGAAGAATTCGTTTAAAAAACCAGATGCTGGGTGGTGCAAATTTTCATGGAAACAGCAAAAAATTATCTGGGGAAAAATTGGAGAGTGCATTGAATAGAAAAGGGCAGATTTTTTGAATAGATTATTAAAGGTTTTCAAGTTAAATTATATCTATGTAACAACTCCTGTAACTTAACTCCTGTTTAAGAGTTTAATTAAACCTCTCTTCTGTGGTTTTAGATTTGATTCTTGTTAAGAACGGGGAGCGACATTGTTCTTCGTCATGTAAGATTCAGGATACTTGCTGATTGTATTGGTGTTGTATGTATTGCTACTTTTAAGATTCGTTTTAAGCCTCTGACAGTATATTTATTTGTTGATATTAATTCTGTGAGAAGATGAATTAAGTGGAGTAGAGAGATTGTATTGATATTTCGATGAAACTTGAGTCTATGTTTCGCTTTGTATCAATCATGAGTAAACTATGTGGATTATAAGGACGAAGTAAGAGCCTCAAAAAATTTTGTGGATCGGTTAAAATTTGGATTTCAACACTGAATCAGGTTTCACATTGCTTACAGTACTATTGAGAGCTTTATTATGCTAAGTTGCGAATTAGATTATCACCAAGATCGTTTTATTCACAGAAAAATGGGTTGCAATATTTATTCCTAATACCTCTACTCTACAAGTGTCAAAAGATCCACGAAGGAAATGGCTACTGAGACATGGAAATATGCTGAAGTTGAGGTTTGTAAATTAAAAATTTGACCCCAAAATCCTTGAAGGTACCTTTAAACATGGTGTTTCTCTTGGAAATTAAGTATTGGGCAGCAGACCCCACCCCTCTTTTTTTCTTTCACATTTTTGAAAATTAAGGAGATTTATTTGCTTACTTCATAATCTAAGCTTGCATTACGTTAGTTGTTAAATATAAGTTGCATTTTTTATCGCTACATTTTGTTAAAGCAAAAAGATTGCACGTGAATTGTAATTTATATAATTAAGAAGAGCCACATTTTGGTGCGCTCTGTATTATGCAACTGCTAATGTCTTCGATTCCATCTTTCTAAAGCAAAGGTGAACCGACTCCCACATGTAAACCCACTTCTCTAGCGGACACATCCTAATTTAGCGGCCGTCGGTCGCGTCTGGAGGCTTTCATTCACACGACTTCATGGAACTTCACGGGAGGCGATTGTTTTACAAGCCTTAATACCAACGAATGCTGAAGAATGGCTCGTGTTTCCATACGTGGCTTCCTTTTATTTACTGGAGCGTGGTCGCTAATCTATGGCTCGCAGATTTGCGGGTATTAATGCAATTTCAATATTACCATAGCAACAAGGCCATATTTTAAAAAAAACTTAGAACACGCTTTTTGTACATAAAATGAGTGGACGTTTTACGACTGAATTATTTATCTACAGCAAGCTGTGATGTTGGTCTGTGACGATATCCGCAGTTGCGGATGAAATGTCAAGGTTCCAAATCTGAATCGATATTACATGGATATGTGTAAAAAAAATTAAAACGACAAAATCAGTAGATTTACAAAAATGTCTGTACATCGAGAACGGATTTGATATACACAATGTTTTTATATGATCCTACAAATACAAGGGACATATAGCAGAACCACATCGTTTGATCTATCTCTGATGAGAAAGTTATTGGTATGCTAACAAATGTTAACATTGAAGTGAGTTAGAGCTCTATAAAAAAACAAACATGTAACCCGTGTATTGCTAGTGGTACATCATCAAGCAGTAAACTGGAAGTATCTTTCAGTAATTGCAAAAATTGCCTAAAATTTAGCCAAAAAAGTTAAAAGTATTGCAATAGTAGGGAAGTACAGGATCGGTTATTGATAATAGGCGATATAAAGAAGAGAATGGAAGAAATTGAATTCAAAAATAAAGAGCATAGATGTCACTTACGGGAAGAGTGTGAAAAGAAATTGAAAAGATATGCTATAAAAGTTCCATCAATAAGAACATTGGATAACTCATCGGTTCTACCAAATTCATAAGAACTAAAATTTTTGAGCAACACATTGAATCAGCATTTTTTACCTGCCCCCCCTCCAAGAAAGCAACAGCGTTGACTATAGTATTGAAGCCTTTATAGACAGCCTTTGTCAGATGTCATCTCTGATCCAAGCTTTCTTTCCATCAGAAGTTCCCAAGGAAATAAAGCTGCTAAATTTCCACAAGGCTCGATCTTATAGTAGGTGAAGTCTTAAGAAATCCCATACATAACGGCATTTTGAGACTGTTACTACTCCGAAGCTGCTTTTTATCGATCAATTTTTGTCTTTCCCAATATGTCTAAGTGTTTAAATCAAATAAAAGAATTTGTGCGACCTCATTTTCCACTATTAATTTGAATTTTGGAAAACACATTGCACAAGTGCAATCACATTCACCACAACATCAAGAAGAGCTTAAAAGAAAGAAAAAATTTCTTGATATCCAGTATACGTTTGACAGGGTTTGGCATGAAGGTTTCATCTATAAAATAAAATATCTATTTGCTCAGTTACTCTTCATTCTAAAATCATATCTAGAAGACCGTCAGGTTTAAGTAAGGCTTCAAAGCGAGCTGTCAGCATCCTCTGCATCCTTAAGATATAATTTATACGACAGATATACCAACTACCCATTAAACATTGATCGCAACTTTGTTATCATGCCATTTGCGGGAGAGCCTACAAAAGCGTCAACCAAACTACAAAGTCATTTTACTCTTTACTCTGCATGACTTTAAAAATGGAAAATTAAGGTCAGCGCTAATAATACCGCCAGGAAAAGTTATCAGTCCGCAATATTAATACTCAAGTAAAATACTTTAGGCTTCAGTTAGAAGGAAATCTTACTTGGGGAATCCAATCTAAGCTAAACCGAAGCTAAAAACGACGAGTAGATCTTAACATTATCCAAGAAAATAAAATTTTCATCTATAAAACAATAACACCCCTATTAAATTGTAAGAATGTCAAAATCCTGCAAGCTTTTCAAACTGTTAATGTTAATAAATGCACTATGGTTTGAGTTAAATCTAATCACACATGAGGATCTTGGAATTCCATACATCAGTGGGGTATATATTGATCACACAAATCAGGAAATTTAAAACTTGTCCAATCCACCAATGAAAGACGGAACACTAAAAAGAACTTGGGCTGAAGATCTAGATTTTATCTGCATCTAGTGATTTGTTTAATGTGCAAGGGATATCAACCAAAGTGGCACAGATAATCATAAACATAGCAAACAGATACAAAATAAAGACAATCAAGTCTACATTCCTCACATACTGATGCCAAAATAGATTAGTTCCACGAAGATAGAAAAAGTCACGTAAATAACAGTATTGTCACAAGAGATTTCGATGCGAAATTGGACAAGAAACCACATAAAACAAAAAATTAAGATCACAAAAAACCACGCTGATTCCGTTTTAACAAAACAGCAATCGATAATAATAAAAACAAAATCTGTCAACAATGAGAATGACGCCATCGATATTAAGTTTAAATGTTAGGCTAGAAAAATACAAGGCTTTGAAACGGAAAATATAATGTAGACAATCAAAAACTAAACGAAATGAATGGAAAACTATAATACAACCCCAAAAGTTAGCAAATATATTACAAGACAAGAAAAATTCTACAAACAACACTAAAAAATATAAATAAACAAATCAGAGTAGATAGAAGAAAACAACAAATAGTAAACCCGAAAACTTCAAACAGCGGATGAATACGAGAAAAACTAAACACTGAAGACAAGAGGAATTTACAAGAAGAATTCTCTAAACAAATAAGAAAGAACTAAGCAGAGAAATAATTAACGTAAATATACCAGGTGGTTCAAATATAACCGGGACTGAGAATAAGCCACAACATTTACTATCTTTCTTGCTCGGGTTAGAACCTATTCAGTCCTGTTTGGGAGTTAGAGTAATGACCGAACAGAATATACCGTAGAGGGTGGAACAACGCATTCCGCTGAAATGTATTACAGACTCCGACAACAGTATGGGGAAGAGTGTTTCATGTGCTTCAGAGAGCGCGCGGAGAATGACCCGCATGATCGTCGACCGCGAACATCCGCCACCGAGCCAAACATTGATCGTGCAGACGTGAGAATAGGCGCGACACTATCAAGAAACTTGCAGCAATTCTATCCATCACTGTTGGTAGTGTAGAAGTCATCCTGAAAAGCCACCTGCACTATCTCAAGATGACTGCATGGTGGACACCACGCACTTTGACGGGCGTGCACAAAATGGTGCGCATGCAAGCTGCCAGTCTTCTCCTACAACCCTTTGAAGACGAAGGTGATGCATTTTTGAAGTCTTAATGACCACCGATGAAACGTGGCTACACTACTTCATTCTCGAGTCCCGGCAGTCATTATGCGATTGGAGGCATACTAGATCTCCCAAACCCAAAAGCTGTTCGGCAGGAAAAGTGATGGCAATGTTCTTCTGCAACTGGTAGGGGGTTATCCATGTAGACTTTTTGAAGGATGCCAGAACAGCCACTGCAGCTTATTACTCAAACATCCTGGCAACAGACGTGAAGGAAAAGATCCAATCCAAGCTGAAGACAGGTGGAAAGCGAGTACCCTCCCTTCTAGAAAATGGACGTCCCCACACGACCAACATAACGATAAATAAATTAAAATAAAACTTTCTGTCGTACAGTCCCGATTTGGCCTCAGGTGATTTCTACCTGTTCGAAAGGCTCAAAGCAGACTTGCGAGGCATGCGCCGTCATCCAGACTGTTTGGGATAAGCCGCCAACCGAAAGCCTTTTTTGAAAAGGCCACCAAGATGCTTGACTCTGAAAGGGAGTACGTTGAAGACTGAGATGTGCAAATAAGTGTTTTGAAATTGTCATATTTAAACCACCTTGTATATAGGTAGGCATTGAAAGATCAACCCAACGTCTATGATCCTAAGAATGGAAACGGAAGTCCAAATTTTCTTCCATTAATAAGTGGATTAAGAATTGGTCACACATTTATCTTCTCTTGACACGTTCTCCATCCCAACGGATCATTTTTCAATAAAACATCTTCTAGAACAATGTTTATATATAAATCACTGGGGAGTTCACTGAAAGAGGTTTATCTATATCTGTGATACAGTTATGGAAACAAAAATACATTAATGTTTGATGTACCATAACTCTTTGTAATAAATCAAAGCGATACCCTTCTTGGTTGACACCACTTAAAAATCCAGCAACAGAGGCTGTTTTTGGATTTCCATGTTATTCAATTTTTTTCTCTATCAAGTGTATGTCTGGTATGGTTTCAGTTAATTCTTTTTTCCAGCTATTTCCGTTGGGCTATTTTTCGATCTTTTAGGCGTAGCGCTTTTTTTATTTAGGTGGCATTTTTATAGGTGTAGCCCGCCTTTTGTGACATTCATTCAGTATTGGGTAGCTCGGAAGGACAAAAAGCTTTCGACCTCCCGGAGATTCGAACCGAGGACTTGCTGAATGCCAGCCCGACGCTGGACCACTATACCACGCAGCTCCCCAAATTGAAAACTAAACCTTCAACTGTTGCTAGCGTTAAATAGTTTAATGGTAAAGGTAACATTAGACAAAGAAATTAAAACTATTTTTTAACAAAAAGACAGCTTATTAAGGGGAGAACGATAAAGGATTAGAAACATTACATCGATTGCTGCTTTCATGTTAAATATTTCAAGTCTTAAAAGCTTTTCGAATCAATAAACAATCAGCCCGCAGCAGAATGCTTCAGAAAGTAGATCACAAGAACGATGCCGACTGCAGGTCGGTTACGCGACACCGCCAATTTCATTCAAATCTTCAATTCCATGAAGCACATCTTCTGCGCCAGCAGATTACTGGGGTTGCTGCCGATTTCAGAGATGGCGCTTGCTACTGAAGTTGCGCCCCGCAACTCCGAATGGTTGTATTTTTTTGCTAGCATTAGCTGCCACGTCTCTCTAGGACTGTATAATGCATACGTTTTTGTTACTGACGGAACAGCAGCGGCAGAATATCAGCAATTCTGTTTATTTTACATAATTTTCCTGACTTCCGGCTTTGGTTTGTCGATTTCCACGATGATGAAGCATCGAAGACTGGTTGGTAGCTTGCTGGAAGAGCTGACGCTGTTCGATTGTAGTCTAGAGGCAGTTGGTGGGACTGTCAATTATATAAAAGTCGCAAAAAGGATTTCTCAAAGCTTTGTGATGTTTATGGCTGTAACCATACTGAAAATGACACTCGCGTTTTTTCTGCTGGATGTAAATGTTGCACACAAATGTTTTATGTTTGTTACAGCTCTGTGCAAATATGTCGGGTCCGCCCAGTTCAATACTTTTGTGTTCCAGATATTGGAACGCTTTAAAGCACTTAGTGTTGCTGTTAGGATTAAGAATAGAAGAACAGAAAATATTAGAACGTTCCACCGTTTGTACAATATGCTGCATAAAATGTTGCAAACCTTGTTTAAGATAAATGAAATACCAGCGCTGAGCATAATGGCACTGATGATAACGCACTTACTTATTTGCGTCGTTTGTATAATCGATATCGTTTGCTCTTTGCCCCGAATGTGGTTTCTTAAATTATTAGTTTGGCTTATATGGTTCTTGGATGAAGCCTGGCAAGGAACAGTGTATATAAAATTGGTAGAAGACGTTTCTATAATGGTAACTATTTGTTATACAACTAGTGACGCTCATGTTTACTCTATCGCAGTCCAGGATGTTCGGCACCAACTTGCACAGAAGCAGAATGGGTTCCAATGGTTCGCTCCAAAGGAAGGTAGGTTCAACGAGACGCTGTGCCATGGGGTAACCAAAGTTTATAGTTGCAGAACTCGTTTTCGCTGCAGCTGTACCTACTGAACGGCAGCTGTAGTCTTGGAAGAATAGTCGATGTCAACTTTCGTCTTCAATATTCTGTATATCTTGAATGCCTTTGTTGCCGCGGCTTTTCTAATTTGCGCGATTTTCAGATAGTGCTGTCTGTAATCACATTTATAATGTTGGTGATCCAATACCATTTCACTCGCTAAAACCAGCACCGTTGCGGAAATTAAATGTGTGTCTATAATCAGTGAATTATTATTGTGATTTATAATAATAAAAAATAAAGGTTGTAGCTTTGGTGTGGTAAGAGATATTTATTAGACTTACAATAAACAATTTTTATGGTGGTTTCGAAAGTAACAATAGATTTTTAAGTTGACCTTGATTTAGAACCTAGAAGCGTCATACTTTCTTATTGTAAGAAATAATTCATCGTCCAGCTACCGTTATAGTCATACCTTCCGATCAAAAGATTAGAAGACATCCTCCTCACCATTTGATGTGAAGGTAAGTCTCTTTACTATTGGATTGAAGGGAAAGTTTTCTAACTGATTAAAAATTTATTGAATTTAGGACTTGGACCAATGCTTAGTGGGTGTTCCCGTACTTCGCCAATCTATAGGGTTGTATATTTTTATCATATTTGGTGTTTTGGTTTCATTCGTTCTATCGAAATGTTCTTTCTTCAATTCTAAGCGTTCTACTTTTTATTTTGTGTTATATCTTTCTTTGTTAATCCTTCTCAGAAGGATGTTCTTAGTACTTAAGTATTTATTCTGTTTGTATCCATATTTTAGTTCCATATGCCAGAGTGCCCTACAAACGTACTTGAAGGTTTTGACTAGTTTTTCACATACAGACTCCGTTTTTGTCGTGGTAGCATCTTTGTATTCTTTGTTTTTAAGACTATGCAGCAATTTTTTCTATTTGCATCATCAAAAATTCTTTCTAAATCGATAAAAGTATTATCGATTGTACGAAGACCTTCTTTAAATTCGCTTTATTTTTTGATTGTTATCTCGTCTGTTGTTGTCTATGGTCGGTTTGTTATTGATTTTTGTATTCTGTTTACGTCTCTTTTACGTTCACTCATATTTATATAAATCTGTATTTAATTTCTAAATGTTTCTTCCAATTTTCCTGCCGTTCAAGGATCTATGCATGTTGTTTTTCTATTGGTTTTTTTATAATGTTAATCTCTTTTGCGTCTGTCTATAACTATTTGTACCATTTAGGTCATTCGATTTCGTTGATATTAGTTACATTAACTGTACCTTTGTCTTCTTTGTTTATATGTTTTATTACATTATATACAGATATCTATTGATTGTGTAAATTGTGTTGTAAATCACCCACAAACTTATTCTCACTATAGTTATTTTTATGTTTTCTTTTGTTGTTATTTTAGATCCATCTTAGGTTTGCCATTTTTTTGCTATTTTTAACTCCATATTCCAAATTCCAGAGCTCTTTTCCTTTCCCACTTCTAATCTTTTCCCCAAAACTTCTTCCGTTTTTTGATTTCTAGTTTAATTTTTTTATCTGTTACTTAGAGTAAGTTGTTTAATGCTGCTTTGTATTTTGTATTTACTACGATTAGATAGTGAGCTAGATTATAACGTAAAGGCCGCTTCGCGGCCTTGTTGAAGTATGCTTCTATGCATCAGATGGTAAATCTTTCGAGCGATGTGCGTTGAGGCACTTTGCGCCTTATAAGAAGTGCAGACCCTGCCTTCTCCCCCACTTAAATGTAGCCACTGGCATATAAATGTGAAAGAAGCTATTTTTTAAGCCGCTTGCACTTGTTTTCTTGAATTTCTGATCGCGGATTTGAATTCTACGTCAAATTTGGCTGCCCTTTTTGTTTTTTCCAGAGGAAACCGGCGGCTAGGGGATTTTATGTGCTATCGTTATTGCTTATAGAGGGAGGGACTGTGCTGAGCTTTAGTTCTCTATATATGTGTATGTCTTAGATATAATTTGCTAGTCTGTCGTTAACTATAATATAGTCAAAGGTGCTTCCCCTTTTTCATGAATATTTTTTTATTTTTCTAAAAAAATATTGGTGGTTCTAATTTACTCTGCAAGCACAGATTAATTAAATGCATTATCTGGAATTTGGTTGCCAACTCTAGCATCAAAATTCTTCAAAATTAATTTATTCATTTCTGTTTATTTTATTGAGTAGATTTTGTAATTATAGGTTTTGTTCTAATTATTAATATTGCATTTTGTTTTATAGTTTGTGTGTTAGCATTGCCATTCCCTTTTTTTGCTCTTGTTTCTTTTGTTGTTTAATTTCTTTCTGTTTCTTTTTGGTTTTGGATATAACTGCGTCATCGATATGCTTCTTGTTTCAATTGCTATTCTTTTAAAGTAATACTTCTTACATTCATGTTGTTATCGTTGCTAAGTTTGTTTTTATTATTCTGTGTTCCTCGTCACTACATCTATTCTTCCTGAGGCTGTCGTTTTTAGCAGAGAATTTTTTTATAGAGATGGGATGCCATATCGCAAAATCCTTCTTACTTGGGTTTACGACCGGCAACGTCTTGGTGGGGTACGCAACATTTTTTAATTTGTTTTTTAATGAAATGTTTGTATGAAGTGTGAAGAGTAACGCGCATGTCTTCCATTGTCAGCTTCACTTAAAGGTGCTCTTCGTGGAATTTTTTTCATAACAGCTTTAAGTATTACCCGCAGCAGCGCTAGAATTTCAGCTAAGATATTGTTCTTCAGTTGCTGTAGGATTCCAGGTTTGTTCGAGTAAATTTTCTCTTTTATGTAACCTTTTAGGTAAAGATTGGGAAGACGTGCTGAATTTGAGATTAATAATTCCCCAAGAACTTTAGTTAATATTTTTATTTGTTGGTTCTGCTGTGTGAGCTGCGGCTCCATCTTGCTAGTGCCACATTCTCTGGTCTATTTTAAACCGCTCCTCCGTAATAGTTGTTGCATTTCCATCGTCACTTTGGAAAAAATATGGACTAAAGATTGCATCAGCCATATCATTGTACATTTAATGTGGTGTGGCTGGAGCTGGTAAATGTATTTTGCATATCTCACACCGACGAAAATGGATTTTATTATTGGGCAGAAAGTTTCGTCTTCTCTAGGGAGCTGTTAAAACAGATGACAAGGTTTAATCACCGTTCATAATTCTGTGGTTGAAATTGCTAAACCATCTCTTTCTCTTTCTAGTTGTATAATTCACAGTCGAAGTGTTGTGGTCTCATGATTGTAATTCATTGGGCAACATTCCCGCCAAATCTCTAATTCTTTGACTTGCTCAAAGTCAATTTTCTTTTGAACCACCGGTTTTTCTAGGTTGTCATCCTTCCTTCTGGTGGAGTGTCCGAAGTATTTCAAAATTCGTTGTTTTACTGCACTTGACAATCTTTCCTGAATTTTCAGTTCTTTTAATATGGATACATTGGACAAATTGCATGCTGTCCAGGATACCCTCAGGAGTCTTCTCCAGACCCACATCTCAAAGGCGTCCAGCTTATTAATGTCTGTCACTCGTACATGGCAATGGAAAACACAAGTGTTCTGACTAGTCTGCATTTTGTTGTCTTCATGATGTGGCAATCTTTCCAAATTTTGGTTAACTTAGTTATAGCCGTTTTGACGTTATTCTTCTTTTTATGTCCGTTGACGAGTTGCCATCATTATTTATATAGGAACCTAGATAAACTATTTTTTGACATTTTTTACACCATGAATGTTAGCTGCAGTTTTTATTTTGATGGTGCGGTTTATTACCATGATTTTTGTTTTTTGTTAGTTGAGCGCACCCCTTTCGATTAGCTTTGACATCTTCTGGTCCTCTTTTGCGATAAGTGCAGCGTCGTCAGGGAGTGAAGATTGCTTATTGTCTTGCCGCCAATAACCATTCCACCTTCCCAACCATCCAGATATTTTTTTATTATGTATTCTCCATAAATGTTAAATAACAAAAGCGACAAGACACAACATTTGCAAACGCCGCATTGTATATTAAAGGGTTTAAAGATTTTGTTATCAATTTTGATTATTCCTGTGCTGTTGTTATATCATTGTCTTAGTAGTATGGCGAGGTGTTGTGCTGTTCCCATGCCCAATATCATTTTCCAGAGTTGTACTCAATTAAAGGCCTTACTATAGTCGAGAAAGCATAGATACGTAGGTTTTCCGAACTCCTTTACTTTTTCAATGATTTTCCGTACGTTCATGATCTGCTCTTTGGTGCTCTTCTCCCTTGTTCTTCTGGAATCTGCCGCTCTAAGAAGTTTTTGAGTCGGTTTCGTAGAATTTTGAGCGTAACCTTACTTGAGTGGGAAATCAGTGCGATGGTTCTGTAGTTATTACAGTTTTGACTTGACCCTTTTTTATGCAGTGGAATAAAAGTGGATGAACTCCAGTCTCTTGGCCACTGTCCTATTTCCCAGATTTTATTATATATTTTTCATAAGAGGTCAACATCTTTTGGAGTAAGTTGCTTTAGCATTTCTGCGCTCACGTTATCTTCACCTGTGTTTTTATTGTTTTTTTTTTATAACGGGCGACTTGCTCGACTTCTTCTCTTAATATATTAGGTTCCTGTTCGATTACCGTGATGGAGGAAATTGTGCTGATTCTTGGTCGTTTGCTTTGTTTGTGTTTTTTCAGTATTTTTGCTATACTGCTATTGTCATATGTTTCAATAACGACTTTTCCCTCTTTTCCCTTATTTTCTAGATTCTTGGTTTAAATTTCCTTATGATTTTTGTGATACACTAAAAGAGGTCTCGGGTTTCGTTGGCATTAGCTTCTCTTTCTATTTCTTGACACACGCTTTGTATGTGATGATTTTTGTCACTTTAACATAACCCTTGTATTTCTCGGCTCCGACTGCTATATTCGATTCTTTGTTCTGTGTTTAAGCCTGTTTGTATGAGAGTCTCCCTTTCTTTTACTACGATCCAAGTTTTGTCGGTCGTCCATTATTTTGTTTTGTTGTAACACTTGTACCCTGGTAGTTAATAAAGTTGTTTTGAGATCTTATCAAATTTCCTCTGCGCTCGTCTGATTTAAGTTATTTGAATTGATTATTATTCAGTATTTGTTTGAATTGTTTCATGTTTTCAGGTTTCAAGGAGGAGATTTTTCTTTACTATTATAGGAATTCTGACTTTGACTAGCAAGAGTTTATGATCACTTCCACATTCGATTTCGAGGAGAGTTTCTACATTATTAATGGTTGATGAAAAAATCAACTTGATTTTTCTATTTCCCTCCGGGAGAAGTGCACGTGTAGCGTCGTCTACGAGTTTTTGACCGAAATCATTCCTCGTACCTAGACTGTGTCTTCCGACCAATTGCCTTATTTGCTCGTCTTCTTGTGTTTGTTCTATTTTTGCGTTAAAATTGCTTTGTATGCATGTTATTTCTTTATTGGATGTTTTTCCAATAGTTTTCAGAAATTTCATCTTCACTGTTGGACGCTGTTGGCTTGTATACTTGGACTATGTTTAAGTTTGGTTTAGCATTGATCTTTATGGTGAATGTTCTGGAATTAATGGGGTTGTAGCCCAGTACACTTGGTTGTATTTGTTTGGAAATGATCATCGCCGCTCCTTAAAATATGCACAAGTGAAATTTGAAACGTTCACAATTGTGTTGATCTTCTACGGGTTGATGTTTTGGGGCCTCCCTGTACTATTTTATTTGCCACTGTATTTTCATGCTTGCAAAGACAATGATGAGTCTACTTATTATAGAACTTCTAGGGTGACACTTTAACTCAATTGTCTATTCAATCTTCTATCCACAGGTTGACGAGAGTAGAGGTTGGTAATGAGTTGGTGCTTTTTCGTTTTTATATGAGCTTTCAAGTTAGTCCTTGGTCAAGGTAAAGTCCCTTCTGGGCAAGTAGAGTGTTTAATAGTAAAAGTGATTTGAGTTGATTTAGTGCTGTTTACTTTGATCCGCAACCGATCAAGCCAGCTTTGCAGGAGATTTAGATGTGACTGGAGATTTTCAGGTGCGTAATCAGCGTTGGTACCAGATGGCATTATAGTAGTGTTATCTGCGAAGGTAGCAATTAAGGTATTGTCTGTGGTCGGATTATCTTCAGTATAGAGTGATTCTGTATAACAGTAATCATTCAAAAATTTTGGATAGCAGAAGTAGTAGCCTTATCTACTGATAGGAGGCTGCATCTATCGAGAGTTTTCTAGGTTTTGCGATCACGGTTATTAATGCGAATTTCCAATGAGTGCGGAAGTGAGAAATAGCAAGCATGCGGTTGCATATTGTTGTGATGAGCACTATTGGTTTTTTAGGGATCTTCCTAGCTTTAGTATATTTCTCATTACAGTGTCATTGTCAGAGGCTTTATACGAGCTGGTTAGTTTGATTTCTCTACATTCTTTTGCAGGTGAGACTAGCGTTAGAGATAGAGATAGTTGACTAACGAGTTGAGATATTCCTCTATCTCTGTATCGAAATTAAGGTTATTGGATGAAAATGGGATGAAGACTTGTGCAAGATGTTCTCCGAAGGTATTTGCTTTTTATTTATTTGAACAAGCTCAGCTTTCATCTGATTTTCTTAAGGGTGGTATTTGAGTAATAGGCCATTTAAGCTTTTTAGTCGCTCTCCAGATCGTGTGGTCTTCTGGTAATAGGCGTGCTTGTAGGTGGGATTTGAGATAAACATTGTTGAAGAGGTTGAGTATTAAATTGATTTTGGAACATTTGAGGGGTGAGAATTTAGTTTTGTTTGACTCAGTTTGGCATTGGCGGTGGCTGACTTTGCATTGTTGGCATCGGTTGAAAGTTATTCTCTAAATAGTATTTATATTTACTAGGGGTTAGTATAGACCTTGATGACTAATTCGAATTTTCAGTAGAATCTCTCAACTATGCTGTTAGGTAGTTGTCATAAATTAAGCCAGCCGTACCTGTCAGGGATTTAGTTTTCTAAAGAGGTGCTACTCAATCTGTTTACTCTAGTTCAAAAACCATCAGTTTTCTGAGAGTAACTTAAGCAATAGCTACAATCTTCTCCATTGTAGACTAAATCTTCTTGACACCTGCTTGTTACACTTTTGCAGCCATTTTTTAGGATAATTTTGGCTGAGCTGTAGCTGTAGATATACCACAGATTAACGAGTCTTCTTTAGTAAACCACAGAAGCTTTAACTGCAACAATAATTATCTTGTAGTTTGGAGTGCTCCAATTCCTTTGCGAACCTGGTAGCTCCTTCAAGCTACAATTGGGTTTTGATTTCTTTAATTTGAAGAAGCTTGTCGGTGCTTTTTCTATTGAAAATTGGCTAACAAAGTTCATTTTAAAATGGCAAAATGCTTTGCTGAAAAAAGAGCAAGAAGCTGCGTCAGTAGTATAAACAGAAACATTAAGTCTGGGGTGAGCCTGTAAAATTGCTTGGACCAAGCTGTACTTAAAGAAACCAAATGTTACTTGTCGTCTAGTCCAGTAAGATTTTTCCTTTTAAGTTAGACTAGAATAAGTCGTTTGGAAGGGTTTTGGTCAGCGCAGTAGCCTCTAGTATAGAAGTTTAACATACCCAAAATTACCTTAAATCTATCACTGAAAGTGAGACGGTGTGTTTTGCCTCAACCTTCCTCGGCAAGGTTTCAATGTCGCTGAATCTAACTTGATGTCCCAGATGTGTAAGTGTTTTAGATGTTTCTTAATCTGTTTTGCAAAGTACGAATGTCATAAAACGAAACTCATACCATCTAAAGAGGATATCTTCTTCTAGATTTGATGGACAAGATGCTTTTTTAGGCAATATCTGTGCAAAGTCTTCGATCTGCTGAATTTGTCTCTTCTGCTTAGTCTAAGACAGTTATCATACTGTATTTATTTGTTTTTTCTTTAGACACCAAGTAAAGCTATAGCAATCAATATTATATATACAATCAAACTATTAAAAAATATTATATGCGCAAGATAAAAACGTAAATTGTTTTATCAGGAAGTGAGTTTTCAGAAAAGAAGATATTAGCAAAGAACGATGTCATATAAAGATGAGAAAACCCCCAATAAGCACAAGGACGTACAAAAAGATATAAAGAGTATTTGAAGATAAGGTCCTTTAAAGGCTGATAAGTGTGTATACCTAGCAGCAGTACCCGAAGAAAACAAACTTCTTTCATTTGATTGTATAGAATTTCCGGTGAAAAAATGTCTAAACATTCTGGTGATAGATCACATGCATTTCAAGTTCTACCATCTTCTTCATAATAGCGATAACTTCTTCCGTGGTAGACAATACTAGAATTCCTAACCTTGTAATGCCTCTTAGATTAAAAGTTCTTCTTTGAAACCCCCAATAATACCTGAATGTGGTTGTATGCTGACGGCATACATCTACAAATAGCCTAGAATTTCATGTTTGTTTCAGCTGACATTGCAAGTTTTTTTACTGCTAAAATTCTAGAGCTACTAACATCCAGAAGTCGCCTTGTCGGTTCCATTGCAAGTTTGAATCTGTTTTAACACCCTTGTGCCATATTTTTTAAAGGCCAGTGAAAAATTGCAGCCTTTAAGGTATTTTGCAAACCTAAAATCATTTGAATAGTTTTTTTATTGTTTTTTTATCGAGAAGATTTTTTCTACCTCACTTAATGTCCACCAATCACTTTCGTTTTGGTCTTATACAAAAGTTGGTTAGAGATGATTATTGAAGGATCTTTTTATGGCATTTGCTGTTTTTTGGATTACTTGTTGGATAGTTGGTACATTGAGATCCTGGTGAAGCATATAGTTTGTGATGTACCATGGAGCACCAGTTATTAGTTGGAAAACCTTTGATCGTAAGCTTTGAATAATGGCAATGCTAGATGTACTTACATAACCTCACAGTCCTATACCTTAAGATTATATGGGCACAACTATGACTTTATATATCAAAGTTTTACTTACTAGCAACCAGTATAGTTCTTTAGTTCTTATTTTAATCTGTTTTCGCTTTTTCGTTCTCGGGGCTTCTATGTGGCAGATATTTTATTTCATATGATGAATGTATAGTAATGAGATTTAGTTTGTTAATTTATATTTTCTATTTTTTGGCTTCTGAAAATATTTCCATTTTAGTTGAAAGATTAGGTACAGTACTGAATCTAGAGAACTGCTGATTCGATAAATTAGAATTCATATGTTGCATTATCTAGCTCTGAAATGTCTATCCTGTAAATAGGATTATATGAAGGATGTATTAGCTTAATACAAATTTTTCAACATTTTTTTATCCATATAGCGCTATACTCTTTGATAAGAATTTTTTATATTAATATAATGCTCAGGTTTTTGAAAGTGAAATTGTGAAACCACACAAACCAGAACTATGCAATAGTTCTGCAAATATACCCAAGTTAACATCGTTCATTGCATGGGCCAGACCTCTAGATCCCTTATATTTTCTCTCTTCTTTCCATGCAAGATAACTAGTGAAGAAGTACAAACACAAGAAAGACAATTATGCTTTTGTTCCATTTGGTGTAAAAACTTATATTCCAATAACCAAAACCAATGCTATCTCACAAAGAAGGAAAAAATGAGGAATGGTATAGTGTATAGCATATATGTTTCCAACAAGATGGAGTAATATGTGACAAAGGATTTCCGGGGGGAGTAATGTCAAAATCTAGTGGTCCCACTCTTTTCCCGATTTAATTATAGCAGACTTTTTGTGGGTACTTTAAGGAACAAGTCTATGGTCATATATTTGTAAAGAGGTTAAACAACTCTGTTGGAAAATATGTTCAAATGCATTGGGTAATGTGGTTATTACAATTCATATTTGATTCGTGGTATTACTTTTCATATAGAATATCATTCATTGAGTAATCGCTATATAAGAAAAATACCTTATTTGAGAATTACCCAAAACAAAGTCGCTCTTCTTAAAAGAACATTGGAAAACAAAGGTGAACCAAGAGATTTCTGCCATTTTGTCACTATAAGAGTGCACAACTTATGCTGGTAACTCTTTCTTTCAGGTTTTTTCGAAACCCACAGTTATGCAGCCTCACTTAAACAATCGGGCAGCATCGAGCTTAAGGACGACTTGCGCAAATCTCCCCAATCGGGTAAGTTTTGCCGGGAAGCGTGCTCATGACTAACATCCTACACCCCGCCGTTGTCCCAAAGCAATTTTTAGACAACAATTTACCTTAATTTGCTCCATTTGCGCCCATCAACCCGCTCTGTTTGCGGCCATTAAGGGCCATTAACGGCGCTCGAGGATTTCGCAATGCAATTTAAAACGAGGGCACTTATTGGAAGCAAGTTAAGCCTCGTCCTTAACGCGCCCAAAATAAACTGCCACGGGTCACTATCAATGATCGTTATTGATTTGCTTCTGGCGCTCGCATGTGCGATCGGCTGCAGTTCATTGCGTAATGAGTCTGGAGGTAAATTGAGCCTTGCTGGCGCGCCGCCGGGCGCCCGCGCCATATTTGTATCTTATTTATTTTCATTTGCCGTGCAGGTAACTTTAAAAGCCGGCACAGACGCTCCCGGAACCAGCAAAAGCTTCTAGACGCCGAGGAAGTCCCGGAGCACCTAATAAATCTGCTGGACATGTCTTGCCTCGCGCAGGGGGCTTTGAAAGCCCCAGAAGTTGCGTACGGAAGGACTGTGCGTTACTCCCGGAGAAAAACAAATTCTGAAGAAAATTACAGGGGTAAAGGATTTCTGGTCGCTGTCTACGAATGCCTGGAGGGTTACGCCTTCCAAGAAGGCAGCCCCAAAAAGATGTACTGCAGCAAAGGAGAGTGGATTGATCGAATTCCCGTTTGTGTTCCTAGCGGTTTGTATCGTTTATTAATTCTGTTGATGTTAATTTAGAATGCCCGCTTTTAGAAGAGTGCCCTGCAGAGTTTTCAGAGCAATGCCAGCACAAATGTGTAATGGAAAATAATCAACCATCATGTGTTTGCAATGAAGGGTTTAGAAAGGTAGATGATGTTTGTGAAGGCATGTAAATGAGGCCTTAATTTGGAAACGCCTACTTATATCCTTAATACATTTCAGATATAGATGAATGCCAAGATAATAACGGTGGCTGTGAAAGTGTATGTAATAACACGCTTGGTTCCTATGAGTGTGAGTGTTCGAGCGGATTTCGTTGAACGCTGACGGAGAATCCTGCGAAGACATCAACGAGTGTTTGCCCGAAGTTGGGCACAGCCCATGTGAGGATACGTGCGAGAATATACCAGGGTCCTACATATGTGGCTGCGGAAGCCGTAACGGCACACGATTATCCCAAGATATGCATTCGTGCATTGGTAGCGTACACAACTTATTCTCACCAAGGCTTTAGTTCAAAACAACTGTTTCAGATATCAACGAATGTGAGGACGAGCAGGTAATATTAAATTGTCCTCACGGTTGTGTGAACACGGTTGGTTCTTACTTCTGCCCAAAGGAGAAGCTATCCAACGATCCGCTCAATGATGCAGAATTTGAAAAGGATTCTGAAGACTATAACGACGAAGATTATAATGAAGATGATTACGAAGAAGAAGAAGAAGAAGAAGACGATGAAGCTTTGGAACTTACCACAAGTATACCTACACAGCAAAGTAATGAGTTAATCAACCAAACAGAAGAAAATAACATTGGAAATGATTATGAAGAAGAAAGTGAAGATTATTTTTCTACAACTACAATACAGTATGAAGAAGGAGAAGAAGAAACAACAACCGAGATTAAACTCGATGATACAAATTTTAGCCAAAAATTCACTACTTCTTCCACGACGGAGTCGTACCATCTTCCAGAAGAAAAGGAAGAACGATTTAATAAACACGAAAAGGATTATTCTGAAGAAGACGACAATTATGAGGAAAGCGACTATGAAGAAGGCGAGGAAGAAGATTATGGCGATGAAGAAGACTATAAAGAAGAAGATTACACAGACAGTAATAAAAACACAGCAATGAAGTGGTAATAATTCCTACTTCAGATATTTCGGAGTGTCTCGAAGGGTTTACTTTTGGTGAAAATGGGGAATGCGTTGGTAAGGGCGTTTTTAGTAAAATTTAAAATTTGTCTGACCATGTATCTTATTAAACAGATATCGACGAATGCAGAGAAGGCGACGCCGAATGTTCAGATGATTGCGAGAACACAGTTGGAAGCTATCGCTGTTCGTGCCCCGCGGGGTTCGAGCTTTCGCCTGAAGATCCCCATTCGTGCCAAGATCTAAATGAATGCTTGGGCCACCCGTGCTCGCATAAGTGCGTAAACCAAATAGGGAGCTTCTACTGCGAATGCCCTGATCGCTACTACCTTCACAATCAGACCGACTGCGTTGAGATTAAATGCTCTCATATATTTTCCCAACAAGACAATCTTGTCGAATGTTTATGCCCTGAAGGTTTCCGACTAGGAGAAGACAACGCAACATGCGAAGACTTGGACGAATGCGCGTCTGGCCAAAACAGCTGTGCTCAAATTTGCACAAATATCGTCGGGTCTTACGAATGTAATTGCAGAACAGGCTTTACACTTGCAAATGATAAAATAAACTGCGAGGACATAGATGAATGTAACAGCACCGATCACGGTTGTGATCAAATTTGTAGGAACAATGAGGGGTCGTATTTGTGTACCTGCGAGGAGGGATTCAATTTAGAAGCAAATGGGAAAACTTGTGCAGACATAAACGAATGCGACGATGAAGAATTGAATGATTGTTCTCAAATATGTAACAACACTGAGGGTAGCTATGAATGCGCTTGCGAGGAAGGGTATTTATTGGATGATGATGGTGTAAATTGTCGTGATATTGATGAATGTTTAACAAATGGAACAATATGTCAACAAATATGTATTAATTTACCAGGAAGTTTTCGATGCGAATGCCACCAGGGATTTGTATTTGATGAAGCTGATGCACAATGTATTGATATAAATGAATGTCTTGATGATAATGGAAATTGCTCTCATACATGCTCTAATACTGAGGGTTCATACTTATGTGACTGCCCTGTTAATTATAACTTACTATCTGATAATAAAACGTGTGTAATTATAGATCCATGCACTATAAACAATGGTGGTTGCTCAGAGTTGTGTATCAACGTAGATGGTCTTGCAGTATGTAACTGTTCTGAAGGTCGCGAAATGGAGAACAGAACGTGCGTTCCAATTTCTTCATGTAAAATTGAAAACGGTGGTTGTTCTCACATTTGTGAGGTTGTAGATTCGGAGATCAATTGCTCTTGTCCAGAAACTCATACTTTGATCAACAATACTCACTGCGAGGAGATAAATCCATGTTCGAAAGATAACGGTGGATGCTCTCATTTATGTGCAAATGAGCTTGGAGAAGCAAGATGTGACTGCCCGGAAGGCTACGAACTTAGAAATAAAACTTGTTTCGAAATAAATCCTTGTACTGTTGACAACGGTGGATGTTCCCACATATGTTTGTACATTAACGGAGAGATTCACTGCGCATGCCCTGAAGGTTTTAATCTCTTTGAAAATGTCTGCGAAAGGTTTGATCCTTGCCTGTTTATGAATGGCGGTTGCTCTCATGAATGTAAAACATCCGAAACAGGGGAAGCACGATGTTTATGCCCAGCTGGATATGCCCTAAATGATAAACAGTGTATTTTAAAAGATCCATGCTTGATCAACAACGGAAATTGTTCGCACATATGCACAAACATCAGTGGGCTTCCAGTTTGCTCCTGTCCTTTAGGACACGATCTAAATGGGACAATCTGCCTCAAGAGTGATCCTTGTCAAATTAATAATGGAAACTGCTCCCACATTTGCACCAACTTCGAGGGAGCAGCAAAATGCTTGTGTCCTTTGGGAGAAAAGTTGAAGAACTCCACAACTTGTGAGAAAATCGACCCTTGTGTGAGCGACAACGGAAAATGTTCTCACATTTGCAAATCAATTAACGGCATTCCAGAATGCTTCTGCCCTGAAGGTTTTATACTTGAAAATCAGTATGACTGCATCGCAGACGATCCTTGTAGAATCGATAATGGGGAATGTTCTCATATGTGTACAAACGTAGACGGGCAAGCTCAGTGTTCTTGCCCTCCAGATTACGAGCTGAAGGGACCAACCAACTGCATCGAAATTGATCCTTGTGCCTTGGCTAACGGAAATTGTTCTCACATTTGCTCATCCTTTAATGGACAACCACAATGTTCTTGTCCAGAAGGTTTTCATTTAATAAACGGAACAAACTGCGTTTTGCGAGATCCTTGCAAAATTGACAACGGAAGATGCTCTCACATTTGTACAAACGTAAACGGACAGGTTCAGTGTTCTTGTCCTCCAGATTACGAATTGAAAGGACCAACCAACTGTATCAAAATTGATCCTTGTGCCTTAAATAACGGAAAATGTTCTCACACCTGCTCATCCATTAATGGACAACCGCATTGTTCTTGTCCAGAAGGTTTTCACTTAGAAGACAAAACAAACTGCGTTTTGAACGATCTTTGCAAAATTGACAACGGAAAGTGTTCTCACATCTGCACAAACGTAGACGGGCAAGCCCAATGTTCTTGCCCTCCAAATTACGAGCTGAAAGGACCAACCAACTGCATAAAAACAGATCCTTGCAAGCTAAATAACGGAGGGTGCTCTCATATTTGCATCAACGCAAACGGAACAGCTGTGTGCGACTGCCCAAGTGACCACCAGCTGAGCAACAACACAACTTGCCTGAAAGTCAACCCGTGCTTCATCAACAACGGGGGATGCTCGCACGAATGCGTGGTCCACGACAATTCCGTCACTTGCCTGTGCCCGGACGACTACGAGCTGCGCGGCAAAAGGTGCGTCTTGACGGATCCGTGCAAGCGCAAGAACGGGGGCTGCTCGCACATTTGCGTCAACGTGAACGGGGAGGCTTTCTGCAAGTGCCCGCCCGGCTTTGAGCTGATCAGGCGAACCTGTTTCAAGATCGACCCGTGCCTGATCAACAACGGCGGCTGCTCCCACGACTGCACGAGCTTCAGAGGCGAAGTGAGATGCTTGTGCCCAGAAGGCTTGGCGCTCGCCGGAAAAATTTGCCTGGAAAGCAACCCTTGCTTAAGAGACAACGGTGGATGCTCGCACCACTGCGGTTATGAAGACAATGCGCGAGTTTGTTCTTGTCCTGTGGGTTACGTCTTGCGACCAAACAAAAGGACTTGCAAGAAGTTCAGTGAGTGCCAGATAAATAATGGAGGCTGTTCGCACAGCTGCAAGATGACGAAAAGTGGCTATGTATGCACGTGCCCTAACGGGTATTTACTGGATGTGAATAAGCGGACTTGCTTGGATGTAAATGAATGTGCTAGTGATAATGGACATTGCGAGCAAGTTTGCAGAAACTATGCTGGAGGATTTAAGTGCGGATGCAGAGAAGGCTACACACTACAGAGGGATGGTAGGAGTTGTTCAACCGCTCGCTTTGGTGATTGTTCTAAACTGAGTGCGCCAAATAACGGAAAAGTGAAATGCTTGCAAATGAATGGCGATGACAGTGGGTTCACTCCTGTAGGCACACAATGCGTCGTCTGGTGTGATATTGGGTATAAACTGCGGGGGGATTCCATAAGGACGTGTGACTCAACAGGGAATTGGAGAGGAAGAGAATCGTACTGCGTTCGTAAGTTACAGGAAACTTCTAGTTAATTCTAAATTATGTCTTGTGTTTGTAGCCATTGCTTGCCCAAAACTTGGACCAGTTGCTCGTGGACGATTTCTACCAGAGACTTGTTCTAGAGAAAAAACCTTTCCGGGCGAAAAATGCAGTTTGAAATGCGAAAATGGATATAGACCGGCCGAAGAATTCAAAACTCTCACTTGTCTAAGCACACTGCAGTGGAGCTCCGTTATATCTACAGACAAGTTGTGGAAGGCTTGCGAAAAAGGTTTACCGTTTTGGGGTGTGTATGGTAATTAGTTTAAATGTTCTTATGCTTTTAGATTATCCCGAGCCGTTCATACACTGCCCTAGCAGCGGTTTTTTGAGTTTTACGTTACCGCCTGGCCAAAACTCGATGCTTGTGAAAATTCCACGCCCGGAATCGAATGTGGATTGGCGGAAGTAAGTGAATTTAACAAGCAACGTTATAAGAAGCTTTTGGGGTTTTAAATTACAGGTATGTTTCATCCCAGCCCGGTTGGGGTATGAGGCTAAGCAATTATTTGCCCCCTGGAAGGACTGAACTGACGTTCACTGCGCTCAGTCCAGCGACTAATCAGTCAACTAGTTGCCGGCTTACAATCAGTGTGGAAGATAAAGAACCTCCGACAGTGTTTGGATGTCCCGCGGATATGGAGTACAAACTTCTCCGCAATGAGCATAGCCAAGTTGTGTACTGGGCAGAACCTCGCTTTGTTGATAACGTGGCTGTTGTTGGAGTGTACAAATCTAGAGTTAGTAGCAAGCTTTATTGGAAAAGTTACAGGACTGGGCTTGTAAAAATAATTCATTCTTAGTCTTAGTTCCTGTCAAAGTAGTCTCTTCAACCATTTATAGTCAGCTGCCACAATTTCTGAAAGTCATGGAAGTAAGGAGAGAAAGATGCCTTTCTTTTAATATCATTTTTATGTGGGGAAACAAAAAATTGAGTGAATGTAGGGGATGTGAGAGAGTATAGACATAATGTTTGCTCTGATATTCTTCTGATACCATACGTACAGTGACACAACCCCCTCGCATGTTCTACATTTGCAGTGGTACGTGATGTTGACAAGGGATCGTCTCCAGGAATCAGATTTGCCCTTCCTAAACCTTTCGTGCCATTCGAAGACATGGCTTCGTCCCTATATGCTTGCTCTATCGTGTTCTGTTTCTCTGGTTTAACGCAGAATTTAATGTTATCTCTCTGCGCAGAACCTGCCTCTTTTACGTCACCCGAACAGTAGGTTGCTAAGCACAGCCCCGCCACCTAGTAAGTTGTCCGAATAACTCCTATTTTCATATCATAAGCATAATCAGTCCTGGAACTTTCCTGGCAAATGTTGTATTGTTTAAAATATCTCAGTTAGATCCAAGCAATATCTGTAATGTTGCAGAATCCTGGTACACGATTTAACTTAGGATCCCACCAAGTTTACTACGTAGCTCACGATGAAGCAGGAAACAAAGCGCGCTGTGATTTTGCCATTACTATCAAAGGTTTCCTTTACATGAAACGTTTTGTTCGCTTTCAACTTTGATATTTACGTTCTAGATGCTAAAAGTACCGAAAACCATCCGATGCATTACAAGGCCGTGCTAATTTGCCCACATGGAGTGCAATACGTTAGCCATCCACAAGAGCAGATTGAAGTTGGTGTAAAAATATGTCCGGTTGCTAACGCGAAGTAACTTTCACTTTTTAGAACAACGCAATCATGGAGGAAGGGTGTTATTGGAGCCACGTGCGGGTGAGGAACAGACCACTGCACCAGCACGAACACAGTTACAAAGCCCGAACACAAAGAAATGATGTGAATGCGAACGCACCAGAACGCTTAGTTAAAAGACTTCACCCGTTCTACTGGTACAACAGATGCTGCTAGTCAGCAATCAACACGTGTTTACTTTATAGTTTATATTTATCACTAAATGTTTATCTTCTATATTACTATAATAAAACGTTTTCAACATATCCACTTATAGGTACTCAAGTATCTACTTTAGTCGCTCCTAATTTTTTAACTACAATATGAATGAGGCACTTATCGCTCAGCTGGTTGATAGGATCTGTAGCTTTAAAAGTAAAATTGTGGCGACCTTCTGGCAGATAAGCTTCTAGTTTTTTAGCCCACGGTGGTTCTGATTCTATGAACTTCCAGCTCACGTTTGCTTTCGGCGAAGGAAACGTGACGTGGGCCAGCTTATCTTCTCCTTTTAGGAAGGTTGTAATGAGGTCTGGACATCTAATTTCCGGTTGTGGAATCGCTAAAAACACGGATAACTTGCATTTGCAGTTGTGCGTTTCGTACATACTTACGTATACATTTTCCCGTCTTACGCCCAACCCAAGTTCCATTTAAGCTGCAGAATACACGGAATTTGTGTGTAATTTTGAGCCCAGGCGGGCAGCTCAGTTCGCAAAACGTGCCGGGCCGGTTGGTGACCCTATCTCTACCACTTTTGGTTCTGAAATTACTAACAGCAGCCCTCTTTCTGGAGCAATGATAGAAGCCGTGTTTTGGGGGAAAGAGGGGAGGGCAGGAAATGAGCTCTGGGACGACTTGCACTTGGTCGTTCTGCTCCTCGCGCAATCCTAAGCAGTGATACGAACCCACCACGTTTTGGCAGCCGTATTTGCACTGTTTCTTGACTTCATCGGTTTCGCATTCGTTGATGTCTGGAACGGGATGTGCAAGCAAATAGAACAACTCGCGTTATCACCTTTACCGTTGCAAGTCTTCCAGTCGCTTCCCAACTCCATCCCGTCGGGGCAGGTGCAGAAAGCCCGACCGTGCGTGTTGATGCATCCGTGTGAGCAGCCGCTCTGGCCTTCTTTGCACTCGTTGATGTCCTCGCAGCTATGGTTATCAGCAGACAGACGAGTGCCTGTTAGGTTGGAGCAGCTGCAAAGGTAGGATCCAAAGGTGTTGGTGCACGTGTCTTCGCAGGGGCCGTGGCTGTTCCTCAGCAGGCACTCGTTGACGTCTTCGCAGCTCTTCAGGTCTCCTCCGATCCTCAGCCCCGCGGGGCAGCCGCAATAAAAAGAGCCCCAAGTGTTGTGGCACTGATTCTTGCAGCCGCCGTTGTTAGTTGAGCACTCGTTTATGTCTGCAAATTAGCGGTTGTTTATAATACCAAGCATTTGGTTATATTTTTATTAAATAGCAATCGAGGAAGACGCATTACAAAAGATACACCTATTTTAAAAGAGGTAAATTTTCCTCAATACTGGCACTATACCCAATATTGCCTACTAACTCTATAAACAGTATGTAAGTAGTCTTCATGGGAAAATGGCGTATCGTATAATATAAAAAAGCGTTGTCCCGTTCAATTTTTTGAGCAGAAACTAAAACTTTGTCAAGGTATATGATAAAAATGCCTCATGATGGTGACAAATCATACGCCAAGAAGCCTTCAACGGAAATTTAAAAAAAGTTGTAACAATTAACTTCGTAATATATAAAAAGAAAGAACTTATTTAAAAAGCTTTGGTGTTTCAATTTGTCGAGCAAAGTTTTAAAAAATCTAACGATATTAACAGTAAAAAAACAATAAATGATTAAACATAGTAAAAAGTTAAATGAAAAGGGGCATTAAAAAAAGTAGAATAAAAAAAGTACTAAAACATAAGTAGAGTGGCAAGGCTTAATAAATAAAAATATGGCGATGAGACTCTAACGTCCCGTTTAGAAGCACGGCTTACGAACTGTGAGGTTAAGGCTCTCATGTGCTAGCTCAGTTGTTGCGTACCATCTCTGATACGAGGCGATGTGGTAAGCACTGTCCTTAGGCGATCGCATTATTACCTCTTGTTGGAAGTAAACCCAGGTACTTAATAATTTTTGGTGAGTAAGTAAATCAGCCGCCAGTCTCTGAGTGCAGGTACGAACCCGGGTCTGCCCGCACCATAATGAAGAGCTTTATCTGTATGGCCACACTGACAAAAATAGAAATATACATACAAAAAAAATAATAAAGTCATGGACATAAAATAGTATTAGTAGGGCTTTAACAAACTTGTTTTGGTGACTAGTATTTCTTGAGACCAACCAGTGTCACACTCTATTTGTAAGCATAGTAATTTTAAGCTTAACTCAGTGCTAGTAAGTACAATTCATTAATACTTGTAAGAATAATTTAGGTCTGACAAAAGTCTAAGTTAACCGACCGATTTTTTAAGTTTTTTAGATTTGGCATTTTTGTAAGTATAAGCCGGTAGTTGTAAGCATAACCTACTAATTGTAAGTGAAATCTGATAATCTTTATAAGTTTAACCCAGCAGTCATACAAAAACTCTTAGTTGTCGGCCCTTTGCGGTTTTTTAGATTTGAAGCAGTTGTGAGTATAATTGAGAACTATTCAGTATAGCTTAGTATTTTTTGTAAGTATGACTTAGAAGTCTTACAAAAATGTTTGGTAGAACGCTAGAGTTTAGCTTTTTAAATTTGACATCGTGGTAAGCATAAATCAGCAGCCTTACAAATAGTTTTGGTTAATCAGCCGACTTTTAGGTTTTCCAAGAATTTATATCCAGATTTTTAGTTGTAGGAATAACTTCTAGTAGTTGTAAGAATAATACTGCAGTCTTTATTAGCATAATCCATCAATTTTATAAAAATCTGCGATACCGGAACATTTTTATTTTCTTTTACATATGACACAGTTGTCAGTATAAATCAGTGCTAGTAGTTGTTAGTATACTTCAGTAGTTGTAAGCGTAAGCGAGTAGTTGTAGGTATAATCTAGCAATTGCAAGAACAACCCGGTAATTTTTGTGAGTATAACCTACTAGTCTTGTAGAAACTCTTGGGCACGGAAAAATTCATTGTTTTTCTAGATTTAACACAGTTGTAAGTGCAATTCAGCGGTAATAAGTATAACTTAGTATTTGTAAGCAAGTACAAGCCAGTAGTTGTAAATATAACTCAGCATTTGTAAGTATAACCCGGTAGTTGTAAGGTAGTGTAAATATAACCCAGTAATAGTTAAATTTTTTGGTTTATTCTAAATTGACATGGTTATTAAGTGTGAATCAGAATCTGTGGATCCGAAAAGAAACATTAAAACTCCAATAGCGCTTGGAAACTTTCCTACAGTCCTTCAGGCGAAAATTATAGCCCATCGGGCCCGAACCTTACTGTGCCTTTCCAAATGCCCACAAAAGAGCATTTATCAATAAATGGATACTCAATGAAACTCAAAAAAGGTGAAACAATACCAGTCACTTGAGAAAATCGAAGAAGTTCATGCAAGGACCGTCACAAAAACTTACAGCAGGCCTCCTATGACTAAACAGTCCTAAACTTGGGGTCATGGTTGGTCTGCTTATAGGACACTGTCGCCTTAGGAGGCATTGAAATTTCCTAAGAATAACTGATAGCAACCTGTGCAAATTTTGTCAGATAGAGGCTGTTACTACAGACCATATTTTGTGCTACTGTTGAGGCCTTATGGGGCTCAGATTCTTACAACTAGAGTAAAAAATCAAAGCCAGGGTACAAAAAAACCTCTCTCTGGCCTCTGGGGGTTAGTTAAAAGCCTAGACCTACTTTTAGGTTTTTGTTGGTATAACCCAGTAGTCTTATAAAAAATCTCAGTTTACTAGTCTAATTTTGCTATTTTAGATATGACGTTTAGTTGTACGTATAAATCAATGTTAGTAAAGTATAAGCTAGTAATTGTTAATATGTCGTTAGCTGTAAATATAACCCAGTAGGTGTAAGTATAAACTAATTATTGTAAGTGTAAGCGGGTTGTTATAAGCATAGCCCAATAATTGTAAGTATAATTCAGTAGTTTTTGTAAGTTAACCCAGAAATCTTATAAAAATTTTGATCGGCGATTAATTTCTCATTTTTTATTTTTGAAAAATTTTAAGTAAAACTGAGTGCTAGTAAGCATAATTCAGTAGTTGTTACTATGCGTCAGTAAGTATGAGCCAGAAGTCTTACAAATAGTTTTTGTTGATCGGCCTACTTTTAAGTTTTTCCAAATTTGACATTGTTGTAAGTATAACGCAGTAGTTGTAAGCATAATCCAGTAAGAACAACATAGTAGTCTTTATGAGTGTAACCTAGCTGTTTTACAAAAATTCTTGGCCATCGGGAAATTTTTGTGAATTAATAAACTTCTTTAAATATTCAACAAGTTTTTAACGGTATCGGAAAGAAATCTACTTTTACAACAAAAAATCTAGTCGATGTGATACACCTCTTTGAAGTTGTAAGGAGTAAGAAATTACTTGATATATATTTGTGGATATCCATCCTATCCTATCTGTTAGTATAACTAGTATTTGCAAGTATAATCAATTACCAGTTGTAAGTATAAACTAATAGTTGTAGCAATAAGTTAGTATTTTTAAGTAAAACTCGGTAGTTGTAAGAATAATTCACTAATTGTAAATACAACTCTTTGTAAGTATAACACAGCGGCCGTACAAAACTCTCGGTCACTGGTCATGTTTTTAGATTTAACATAGTTGTGAGTATAACTTAATGTTAATAGTTTTTGTAAGTATAACCTAGAAGTCGTACAAAATTTCTTGATCTGCCGACAAATTCTTTAAGTTTCACATTATTGTAGATATAAAGTCAGTAGCTGTAATTGTAGGTCAGTAGTTATAAAAATAAGCAAGCACTTTATCACCTGCTATTTTTTTCGTTTTATATAATCTAGTAGTTGATCATATAAGTTAGTAGTTGTAAGTTTTACAAAAATCTCTAGTTGATCGAGCTATTTTTAGTTTCTTTATTATATTTTACATCCTTGTAAATGCACTAGTTATAAGAGTAAGTCAGTTGTAGATATAATTCAGTAGTTGTAAGTACAACTCAGTAATCTCTTGTAAGTGTAACTTAGTAGTTTTATAAAAAGTCTAAGTCACCAGTTTTGTAAGCGCAATTCAGTAGTTGTAAGTATTTATGTTCCAATAACAGCAAATACAACCTCTAGTTGTAAGTATGATACAGGAGCCTTACAAAATTTCTTAGTCACCGGTTATGTTTTGTTTCTTTAGACTTAACACAGTTGCAAGTGTAACACAGTCTCAGAAACTTTTGTAAGTATAATCTAGAAAAAATCGTAATAGACAGGTTTTTAAGTTTTTTAAATTTCACGTCGTTGTAAACATGTTAGTAGTTGTAAGCACAAGCAAGTAGTTCTGAAAGTAAGCAAATCATCTGTTTTTTTAGGTTTAACACAATTGTAAGTATAATTTATTGCTGCTGCGTACAAAACAAGTAGTTGTAAATATAAGTCAGTAGTCGTAAGTTTCACAAAAAGTTGTAGCCGACTGGCCGAATTTTATGTTTTTATGTAGTTATAAAAAGAACTCTGTAGTTTTTGTAAGTATGGCCTAGCAGTCTTACAAAAAGTCTTGGACACCAGTCGATTATTCATTTTCTTTAGATTTGGCACATTTGTGAGTAGTTGTAAATATTTATAACCTAGTAATTGTAACTACAATCTAGTACCTCTTGCAAGCATAACACAGCAGTCTTACAAACACCATTAGTTACCGGCCAAGTTTTGTATTTTTAGATTTGACCCATTGCTGGTAAGTATACCCAGTACTTTTTGTAAGTATAATGATTTGACATTATTGTAAGTATAACCGAGTAGTTAGTAGTTGTAAATATAAGTCAGTAGTTAGTCTTCGTCTATCGGTCAATTTTTTTTTGAAAATTTAACATCGTTATGAGTTGTAAGTACAACCTGGTAAGTGTAAGTATATGCCAGTAGTATTTGTAAGTATAGTACAGCAGTTCTGCAAAAGTTTTAGTTTACTACCAAATAATTTTTTTAGATTTGACACAGTAATTGTTAAATCAGTGTTTGCAACTACATTTCAACAGTCTTACAAATAATCTGTGTTGATCCTCCGAAATTTTCAGTATCAATATCGTTGTGATTGTAACTTACTCTTAGTAGAGTATAACACAGTAGTCTTACAAAAATCTAAATTTATTGGCCGGCTTTTTGGTTTTTTAGATTTGTCACAGTTGTAAATATGACTTAATAGTTGTAAGTACAACCTAGTAGTAGTAAGTACAGTCTGGTAGTTTTTGTAATTGTAACCTAGAAGTCCTACAAGTGGTGTTAGCCTGTCCGCTACTTTTTTGGTTCTTTAGATATGTCATAGTTGAAAATAATAACTTGTTGTAAGTATAACCTAGAGGTGGTAAGTATAACGCAGTAGTCTTTGTAAGCTTAATCTAGAAGTCTTAAAAAATTGTCGATTGGCCGAATTTGATTTAACGTCGTTGTAACTATAACTCTTGTTCGACTAACGATTTTACTATTTTTTAGACTTGGCATTAAAATAAGAAACAATCCCAAGAGTAAAAACTCTTGCGTACGATTTGGCTATAAAAAATCTATTTAGATATTAAAATGCCGATCAATTATATCCCAAAACTATAAACTGTACACCTCAAAATTATATATCAAAATGAGAAGACAATATCATTGTGTCCATCTCAATCGACGTTATAGGAGCTTATGTGCCAGAACCAAAATTATTAACCACAAGATTAAAAAAAACATTCTAGATGAAGTAGAACGGTGAACCAATATCTACAGTTTTCTAATTTGCAAGAAAAAATAAATCACTAAACGGATAGATAGTTCTTTGCTTCACTATCCTAAAGTAAAGGTGGTTGTGATATCAGCCAGTTGCGCAACAGCAACACCCTTGCCAAATCTTTGTTTTCCAAGTGCTTTTTTAGTAGCATAAACAAATGATAATTGTAGGACGACACGTCCAAACTCTATAAAGGGTGTTCCAGTAGTCTAGAAAAAATCCTTACTTTTGACCAAGTATGGGCAGTTCTATGGGGCCAGGTGTTAAAGTCTCAGATTGCAAATTTACATTTTTTTCGATTATATGCGAGTTTTTTATCCAAAGATTGATATTAGAGAAAGATAGTGGAGAAAATTAACATAGAAAATTCGGTTTTAACGTGGCAGCTTTTCAGTAATCGTTTGTACACATTAGGGTGCTACCGTTTCTGCTCTTCGACTAACAATAGAAGACAAGGTACTTAAAATGGTTAGGAATGAGTGGAGCATTATCTTCTCTCAAAGGCGGCTAACAATACGAATATTCTCCTAGGTCGTGCTGATTTTTGGACAAGGTCGGTAACAAAAATTTTTATGAATTCTTTTAAAAATGCTGTCGTTCGTGGAAAACTTAAAAACTATTTATCATACAATGGACGAGAGTATCTTTTGCTTTGATACGGTAATAGTAACTAAACTGCTTGTACGATTTCTTCTATGGAGAGAATCCCCTTTAGGATCCCCCACCTACAGTGCTTAGAAACCGCGTATCTTTCGTTCAGCTCACGGCGCTTATAAAAAAAAATTGATTTGATTCACCCCCGTGTAATCAAAGAAATAAGCGCATGAGAAAGCAAAAGTTTATTGAAAAAAATAATAACTAAACTAAATCTTACCAACGCATCTCTTCTCATCCTCTCCCAAAACAAATCCCTCCAAGCAAGAGCACGGCTTGGGATCAATTTCACTGCAAATGTGGGCGCATCCGCCATTTTTCCTGCTACATCTACCGCTCTGTTGGGTTTTATTGGTAATGTAGGCATCTCCAGCTGTTTCGTTTATCAAAAATGTTTGAGGTTGGTTCGCCTTCAAATCGAAATCCTTTCGCTCGTTGCTTTTAAGGCGAATTTTGCCTGTACCCTCGGTTACAGCGCTTGCAGTGGTGTCAAAAAGGGAAGCTGCCGATTCGAGATTCTTGCCTTGGGGCTCCAACAAGCTAACATGTCGAATTTCTGCCTGGCCCGCCAACTCTTTGTGGGGATCTGACCCTTGTGGAAACGAGTCGTTCGTAGGGACTGTCACGTTCTTTCCCGCTTCAGAAATCCTCAGCAGGTTGCTGGGCTTCCGGTTCTTGCGCTTTTTGTTCTTCCTCTTTTGCTTCCTCTTGCGGTTTTTGGCTCCTTTGCGCTTTGTTCTTTTTGCTTGGAAATTCCGACTTACTACTGATTCCTTCTTTGGAGGTTTTGTTCCCTTTTTTAGGTGCCGAAATGGGTATAATCACTTTCAGAAGTGCGTCGTCGGTGTGAGGTAGTTTAGAAGGTGACGGAAGAAGGGAAGAGCTGTAGGTCGAGGTTGGCAGAGATTCCCAATAAAACAGCGGTCGTACCGTAGACTTCACTTCGGTTTTCAAGGGCAAGAAACGGACCCTGGAGTATCGCTCCTGAATATTGGTCGTAGTGTTGCCATAGAAACAAAATGCAGCTAGAAAATAAGGAAAATGATTTAAGCGTCATTGGTGCTAATGTAATATAAGTATATGTAATAGTTAGTTTCACAGAATTTGTTTGAAAAATAAATCCTAAATTTGTTGGCCTAATTTATTTTCGAAAAGCCATGGTTTTACTGTCGTAGATTTCTAAACCTTGCTTAAATGCAATAAACCCTATTTTAACAACCCTTTTGACAAAGTGTTAAGCGTAAATTTTTCAAATAATGATACTATGGCTTGATTATCTTTTGCCGATTCTTCCCCTATCTCGAATAGACAATTTATCTGTGCTAAATTATAAAATTTGTACAGGCAATGCGTTGCTGCTGTAATATTATTTGCGGGTTTTTGGGATGGTGACACAGGAGCACCGCTTCAAATTCCTTTGGAAAATAATACTCGCCGTGCTACTTTGTGTGCAGCAACTTGTAAAGCGCTTTAGAGTTTATTTTAAAAAATTTTTTGTTTACAGCATACACATTTGTTGTTCCATCGATCTGGAAAATAGACATGATACTCTAGTAGAGAGTGCAGGACGACGTAAGCAAAGACTTCTAAGGCTATTAAAATAACAAAATATGGAAATATGAATACTGCGGAGAGAGCTGCGCGCTAATAAATTCTGCAAATGCCTGATGCTGCAGTTAATTTTAATCTGGAGCTTCTATCTCAATTATTCGTCCGTGACTCACAATTTTCCTCGAGTACCACTTAATTATTGGCCACTTGAGAAGTAGATTATATCAACAATTTCGGCAAATGTTTAGTTACGAAACGCCAAATCAGTGCCGGCGCTTGCATCTGATTTCCCCATAAGAAAACCACGCGGCCGAATACGTCGATCTAGGCCAAATAATTTGCATCGACAAGAGCGGGCGCAGCGCGAATGCGTAGGTGCTCATGTTTGGTTGATTGTTGCGCTCGGCCTTTTGTGACCACGATCTGATACCACAAAATTATTTCTATGGTACGGGGCTGGACAGCGCGTTTCAGTTTTTTGATTCTTGGGCCAAAACAGCAATGGAAATAGAGCCCAGATTTATTATTTCGAGCTTCCAGGTGAATTAGGACTGATTTCTGGAAGTATTCAATGAAGCTAGCAGAACAAAAACTACGCATTTGTAAACTTACACGAGCGTAACGAAATACTTCTTGTAAAACAAAATTTGATGCAGCAACAGGATGCAGCGGTGCAGAACTCTTATCGCCCTTCTCGGAATTAGCTTGCATCCCGTGATCGTTTTTATCACAGGAATCTGCAAGGTGAAACCGGGGGACTGCACATCTTTTTTAAATTTTCAAATATTTGATTGCCAAAATTTGACTATTGTCGATATTCTTGGTTTATTGTTTACACTTCTTGTATTTACAATAAAGAAATTTTAATTTATTAAATCTTGTATAAATTGTATAAATCTTGTATAAATTTTTGATTTCAGCTGATAATCCTTTTTCAAAAAAGTGGCTTACAGGTGAGAAACAAATTTATTCGAACGGTAAAATAGAAAAGCTCACCTTCGCAGCAAAACAAAAGCACAGCCCAGGCACTCAAACCGCAACGACTCTTCATGATTGCGCTCTAACAGTGAATGAATGCCGGAGCTGCAGTTTTGCAGAAGACATCAGGAATAGTGATGACGCGGCGAAAAAGTATCTGGAAACCTCGACTGCACTTGCCGTATCGAATTGGAATAACGCATAATATGTCACTGTTGCGCAGATCAATAAAGCATAATTTATTGCCGGCCAAAAAATTCATCAAACGTGCAGTGAACAGTAAATTGCAAAACGATATTGGTTACAATTGTCAATAATTAGGGTCAAAAGCTTGGATGTTGGTCAATTGACATGTCTTTGTGTGTATCAATTGTACTGAGCCTTTCGAAAAATTATTATGCCATTCAGCCGCTCTGTTAGCATTGATGTCAAATTTATTGCGTTCCAAGCTGACGGACTAAGTTTTTTCACCTAATGGAAGCGAGGAGGAAAACCGTATCGTAAAAGGCACAACGGAGATGACGCGGATGAATTCGGTAGTCACGATGGCAACAATTAATATTTTTCACCACTAGTTCTTTAGGTCAAAACAGGCGGAGCTACAGAAAAAGGAAGAACTAGTCAAATTGCTGAAAAGACGTTTTTTAGAGAAAGAGGAGTGAAAACAAAAAGAAAAGAAAAACTTTGAAAAGCTTTCTGTAGAGTTGTAGCTTGGGGAGATTAACTTGAGAAAATTTAGCGAAACCGAAAGGAAGAAACAAGGGCAAGGATTTGGTAGTGAAATTATGGTATTTGTCGAAGAATGTCTTATGAGGAAACGACAAGTTCTTCTGAAAAGGAAAAAGCTCTTGTAAGAAGGAGCTCTTGAAGACGACAAGAGGTATCAACATAACAATAGTAGTAATAACGATTACAATATCTTTCGCTTAACGGATAGCTCTGTCAAAATAAATCGAGCAAGATTATAGCCACTACCTTGCAAGGGAAACTATAGTAAGACAAAAATTACTTGACTTTTTTGAAAACGCGACACAAGTTATCTTTCATTTGCCTTTTTACTTCATCCCCTAAAAATGGAAGTTTATTTCAGCTAAGAATATTATCAAACTTTGATGATAACGCGTACGAGCTCTCAAAACATACAAGAAGTTACTGACATGTCAAAAACTAACTTTGAACTCATCGAGAAAAACGCCACTGAAAACACGATGAGGACACTGGAAGCTAAAGCGCATCTTTATAATCCTGATCTGACTTTAAAGTTTGATTGGGCAAAACAATTAGCTGACAAAGGAAGTCCTATACTAGAAAGCTTTGCTTGTCGGCTAAAGAAAATACTCGGGCCCTTAGAGCCGTCACTGTCATAACACAGGAAAGAATGACATTGAAACGGCAAGCAAAGTTTGGATATAGAACAATTCACAAGAACCACCAGGTTCTTAGAAGACCTTCCGGAAGTTTCATCACGTCAAAATGATTCTGATCGGTCAATCCTATAAAGAAGTACGTGCATGGTAAAGAAACCAAATCTAACTACAAAAGTTAAATGACATCTTACATAAAATTGTAAGAATTTTTTCTATTGACACTTTTGATGCCGAAGATAAATGGGTAGGAAGAATAATAAAACACACTAAGAACCAGGTCAGCTGCAATGCTGACTAATGGCCAAAAAAGCACAGGAGTTCGAAATTCACTGAAGAGATGGATTTGTTTTACATTTAATCTGCGTAGGAGTCTAAAAATGTAGGAGCTTACCCAACCAGGCGTTAAGTGTTAACATTAATATTGCCCGCTTTCGCCCCACTTTGTTTCCTTTCTTGTTCTGGCGAAAGAAAAGACAACATTTTAAAGGCCTTCATGAGTGTTGGCCCAATTGGATCACGCAATTTCTAAAAATACCAACAGCAAATACAATTTATCATAATTTCTTTAATCTGCAAATACATATTGTTCTCTGGCATATTTAAAAGCGGAAGAACGTGGCATTAATAAGGGTGACTCAGTTAATAGAGGTGTCGATGCACATTTGAAGCTTTAACTTCGTTAATATGCAACCATGATATTGAAATTTCTGAGACGCAGTAAAAACAATGTATGTCATCACTGCGAAAAATTTTAGAGCTCCTCAGACTCATTGGAACAGGATTCCAATAAAGAAACGTAGCAGGAAAATACATCATAGTACAAATTGTTGCTGTCGTCTAGGTTTTCTATAAAAATTATATCATTTTTTTTAAAGTAGTGGAGTGCAAAGACAATTTCAGCGGTTGTGCGGAAATTCTTTAACTTGGGGAAAACTTGTACTATTGCCATTGCCTGACTTACGCAATTACTTTGAATCCACCAAATCAAAAGATTGCTACGTGCACATGTACCATCAGCCAATAGCAATCTTTGTACAATGTCGGTTAGAGCTTTTAGTAAAATCCAGAGGAAAAATGTCTGAACTATTCAAAAGCATAGAATCTCTTTTTTACTTCACTAGAAAAACTATTGGTCTCACAAGAAAACAGTTATACGAGAACAAAAATTAAATAACTAAAGAATTAGAAATATTTGGATATATTTAGACTAGCTAGAGAAGTTAACAATAAAACGCAAAGAGTAAGAAAGATAAAGTAAAGTAAAATAAAATAAACATACAATACAAGACAAAAAAAGGGACAAAGACAGTACAATAAATAATAACAATGGCACCTCTAGCGGTCATAAAATATATTTTCTTCTTCTTCTAAGTTAATGGGTTAAGTAATCCGGGGTAGACCGAACATGACTCACGGTACTGCGCGACCGTACAGACTAATAGCCTACTTAAAAGAAGAAGGAGGTGTAACGTTTCATAAGAAGCACTAAGATTATATAGGAGAGTGCAGATACATGTCTGAAAGGAATGGGCCAGGATAATAATAAGAAGGTTTTAAACCTTTTATGAGAAGTTACAAAATATTATAAATTTAACAATGAAAGATTGGTGATGAACTTGACCCAAGAGTTAAACAGTGGTTTAACGAACTCTACTTGAATAATAACGAAGAACTTATGATTACTTTCTACCCGTAGAATGACCTAAACAGAAGAGAAATATCAAAATACATTTCAAATAAGTGATTGTCAGCAATAGGACAGTTCACTCACGTAAATACTGAATTTTATAACATTTAACTTAGCTGATATGGGCAACGATCACAAGGAAACTAGAAAAAATTAAAGATGATATTTAAAAAGAAATAGCAACAAAGTTGAATATCACAACATCGTAGAACGAAATCGAAAAAATGATGTGAAATTTCACAACCAAAGACAAAGCAAGAAATAATAGCTGAGAAAATATTAAAACAAATGAACAAAAACTGCTAGGTATCACATTAATAACATAAAAGAGCTATCAAATGCTTAAAGATGTAATTCACCTCCTATACAACCGAACAATATCAAACTGATCAAGACTATTGAAATTAATACACAAAGATAACAGGGAGTAAGCTGAAGTGAAAGGGAAACCGACATCTCCTATAACCAACAGTGCCAATTAATTTACTTAAACAAAATCGTAAAAAGTAAGAATTGAAAAATGGCATAGCTTAGTTCAAATAACTAAAATGATAGTATTACTCAGAGTTGCAGAGAAGGCATTACTAAATGAAGAAACTAACAATTCAATGTTGAAAATATTAATGAGTGGATTCGTAAAAGAAAACAAGAATGGGACAAATAGATGCGAAGGCTTTCACTCCCAGTGTTATGTTAAATTTCAACAGAGCTGACGGATTCAATCTACCTAAACCTTGGTTTACTATTCTTAAAGAGCGAAAAACAGCGAGTGACGTCAGAAAATGCCGAAATGATACCTGCAAAGACCCGACTGACGTCAGCAGCTGGCCCGATTACGTTATCTACCATCTTGGTGACGTCAACAAAGAGCCCCCAACACTCGCACAAGTATAAAAGCGAAAACCGCACGGGACAGTCACTTAATATTTAGAATATTTTCTTCCAAAGATGTCCGCCGCAGTTGTGGACGAAACGTCAAGAGTTTCCGAACTCCGACCACGGCCTAACAACCCGAAAACCAACCACACAATGCACTAATCAGACAAACACATTGTAATAGTGTTCAAAAAAGGATAGTAAGAATTACAAGACATACATCACCAATAGGAAAAAGAAATGTAAGAAAGCTTATAAAAATCTTGGAAGCAATGTGAAAAAAAACAGATAATAAAGTCTAATATATAAAAAGACTATTTGATATTAACTATCTGGTCATTGTGGTATAAATTGTTTCATTAAAGAGAGATAGAAGGCATATAGACCATAAGAGTTGCTTAATTTTAAGGTAGATATGGCCAAATTACATGCACTTGCTTCAGAATATTTTTTTCGGTTATCAAACTTCTAATCAGATAAAAGTCGAGGTATTTGAAGTATTCTCTTTGACAAAATGGGCATCAAAACAAATTAAGCATAACATACATATCAAAAAGTTGAAATTTTTAGAGCTAATCGGATTAAAAATGGGCAAAAGCAAAAGTAATAAAAGTGAGCAATTAGGAAACGCGAATGGGAGGAATAAAAATTGACAACAAGGTCTTGGAAATGACGAAACAATAGACAATAGAAAATATGTAATAAGACAAAATTGAGAATATAAACTATGCAACTTTGCAACTATGATGTAAAGAGCTAGACATTAATGGACTGGCACAAATCGACTATGACGGCAGCAAAAATCTGAGAAGAGTAACTGATAACACAAAAACAATGGAGTGCAAAATAGCACAATAAAGGATAGACTAAAACAGTAATAAAAATAGAAAAAGAGCAATTAAAACTGAGAGGATACAATGGTAGAATGAAAGGAAACAGACTTTCCAGTTTATTAACATAAATGAGTGTAGAAGAATGGAGAGCAATAGGAAAAACAAGAAAAAATAGGAAAAATATATAGCAAAATGAAAAGAATGATGAGAGACAGAAAAGCATACTTAAAATAGAACAACACCGTAGAACCTCTTAGGGGTGCAAAGGCAAAAAAAAATATTAATCGAGAACTCAGTAGACGACTTGAAGATCAAGAAAAAATACAGAAAAAAATTTAAAACAGAACCAGAAAGTAGTACAATCAAATCTAAAACAAACTTTGTAATTTATAAAACATGTCAACTCCAAATTGTAATCAGTGAAAATCTGTAGGGAGGAGGGGATAAAACTGTGATATATTGTGAAGTAAGCTACTCAACTCAAATGGAACCTGGTTGGACAGACATAGAGTCTTTAATGTAGAGAACTATCCCAGCTGACTTATTAGATGGCGACCTTAGAGAACAAGAGAAGTGTACGTCCTCTAGGATAAAACCGGGTATTGATGCTAAAAAAGGACTACTTACGTACTTGTAGACCAAAATGGAAAAATCTGCTAAGGTTTAAGGAAGGCTTATACTCAAAGGATAGAAACAGACTTGTAAAAGAAGAAGAATCAAGTAAACAAAAGCTTTCGATTAAATAAAAAGTATACATTGTTTTGTAAACTTTCTAAAGGCTTTCGATTATTGGAATATTTTAACAAAAATACCAAAGAAAATAAAAATAGATAGTAGAGGTAGAAATACCAGAGAATTATAGACATCAAACCACAATATAGAGGAGGAGATAGCAGGCCGATTTGTAGTAAACGGATTGCAAAAAAATAAAAATTATGCTCTGCTTCAGCTACAACCTTAATATTACATACCAAAGATAGAAGAAGAACAAAAAATAAGGGGAACAAAAGTTGTTTAACAACAAAAATCAATTGCTCTGTTCACATTGTTCACAACTGGGAAATGAAAACAGCTGGTAAAAGTTGTATGTGGAGCACAGAACAACTGCGAGTCATATAAAATATAGCAACCATAAAAAGAACGGCTCGCACAACCAATTTGCAGATAGAGAAGAAAATTAGATCAGCATATCAGGATGTTAAATAAATGTGTTTGGTTTTTAGTGGTTTTGGTATTCACTATCAGAAACTTGTAACCTCAATCACATATTTTGCTCCACATTGGTATTGAACAAAAGATTTTGCAGATTTTTGAAGAGAAGTTAGAAAAGATAACAATCTGAAGAGGCTAGACTAGGATAATACGATGAGTGTGGTAAAATATTCCAATAAAGCTCTTAAATTTTATTTTGTATTGTGCAGCTGAATTGCTTTGTTAGGCTGATTCAAGTTGAACTGTTTTTCACCCTGGGGAGACTTTGGGATGCTTCCTCAGGTCCCGTAAAGGCCATTTTTCATCGCCAGTGATAATGTGGCAAATAAATATGTTTTTGTTTACGAGCGTCGAGAAGTAAGCAAAGTTTTAGCAACAGTGGAGCACTGGAATTTCTTTTTTATTCAGTGTATGTCGTACCCCTGCATCGAGTTTTTGGAGTTAAAATGACAAGCGATGATATCATCAGAGCATTTTGTCTCTTGGGTTAATATTCTGATAGATTCGATAATCATGGACAAATTTGTTGGAGAAAATATTTTATCCTTAAAATGAGACGACTTTGAATTATTGACATAAAGCCCGAGAAAGGTCTACACGACTTATCGGGTTATTCGTTATTCGTTTTAAGTCTGCTCTTGAACCTTTCCTTTAACTTCTTCCTTGAGGTTTAGGTTTTCAGCTCTATCTTCATTGGATGCTTTGGGTCTCGATTTCCTGGCTTGGCATAAGTTTTCCGTATAGCTGATGTACCTCGTTTTTGTTCTTATTTCTCAACGGTTGTCGATATTTTGCCTTTCCATTTCCATATCTTAGAGTCTACGCTACCGATCGTATGGAGGTTCTATATATTCGCACTCTAATAGCTTTAGATACGTAGTTCGTCTTCAATATTTTTAAGAAAGACTCCTCACTTCTACTTCTTTTGGCCATAACAACTCTTCTATGTTTTCCGATTTTGTCTAAATAATAAATTTTGGACACTTTTTAAAATATTTTTTTTACTTTCGTCTATTGTTAATTTTAAACCTTGTCCCGGTCTCACTTTGTTATACTGCAGCTCCATATATTTAGTCTCGTCTCTATTAACAAGTAGTCCATATTCTTTTGTAGTCTTGGTTCTAGCAGACAAGGTTAGTTCGTCGAAGTATGCAACACACTGATGCCTGTGGTGGTAAATTGGCTTTCTAATGTGTAATTTTTTCTTCTCTACTATCTTCTCAAAGATCAGCTTAAACAAGATTGCCCACGAAAGATCTTGAAGAATTGAACTTTGTTTTCTCTCGACTTCCAGCTATTTCGTGTAAATTTTCTATCCTCTTCTCTCGATCATTTCCTCAAAACTTACTATTTAAGAAATTTCGTCATTCTCCTCATAACAGTTTAAAATCTTAAAATACCCTCTCCCTCTTTTGATTACAGTTTTTCTTTCTTATCTTTACAAAAACCATTTTAGCCTCTTTTCTTCGTTATCAACTTTCTAATAAAATTTTTTATTCTTCAATCTTTACAGTTGCTTTTGTCTTCTTTACTTTTCTTTTGGCCTCCTAATAAATAGTCCTTTTCTGCTTATTACTAACCACCATGCATATTCTTCCTTGTGTTCTACTAAGTATTTCTCTGCAATTGTCGAACCATTTTGTTCTGGTGGATTGGTGCTTTCAAAATTGCTTCTTTCATTTCCTTCCATTTATCTTCTACACCTAATAGTTTTTTAAAATTTGTTGGACTCTACGTCTAAGTTACTATTATATTGTCGTACTGTATCGTACTCATTGGTTTTTGTACATGGTTTTCTTCTTGGCCTGTAATGGCGTGCCTTAAATCCAACAAAAAAGTGGTCTGAACCGGCAGCTGCTTCTTTAAAGCTTCTCACATTCTGTATGACCTTTATGTTATATTTGATCTCTTACAACCCTGCTATAGAAAATCCCGCCAAAAGTGAAGTGCGTGCAGTAATACGATTGTTGTGTACGGAAAAACATGAAGAAGATGCCGCCTATCCTATAGTCAGCGATGAAGCTGTGCAGCAAATTGACGAAAAGTTCCGGCAATGGCTTTTTGATAACACCGCCTTTACCATCTCGTTTACGTTTATTTTCGTCCGCATTGGAACCATCGCTATCTTACTGGGACCATATAATCGTAAGCGCACTCACACCATGCAGAAATCTTTACTGGTTTACATTATTCAATTACCTGCGGCTTCCACTTTTTACAGCCGTGCCTAAAATGTCCTCCGCAGCCGACTACCTAATAATAATTGTAAAAAACAAAAATCACGTTTCAATAACATCTAAAACCTACAACGAAATTTAAAAAATTTAAATGAGCAATTTTTAGAGTGTGGACTTGCTGCGAACAATTCGCATCGTGCGAAGTCAGATTAAGATGGCGCAGCCTTGTATACAGTCGCGTTTCCATTCAGCACGCCATATATCCCACTTCTGACACGCCGAATACATTAGTGGTGACTTAATTTGTGTACATATCAAAATCGTGTCTTAAGTAAAAGAACGATTTGATGCATTACTTCCCCGCCGGGCCGGTTTGCAGACTTGATACTACTGACCGGACGTGTAAAAGCGCTGTTTAATGTTTCTCTGTCGCATATATTTATTGTAGGAAATTACATGGCGTTTGGTACATCGACTTAGGTTGCGATGTACTGACTCGTTCTATAAATTTCGACAGTCATGAATTCGTAATGAGGTTAAGGGCCGCTTGCTTTGGCCTCTTTTTATATGCGAAGGCTGTGGATAAACAGCTTTTTATCATAGATAAAAAAGCTACAACTTCTAAATTACAGAATTAGAATAAGAAGCGTAGTGTTTCCGAAACGTCTGCTACTAAAGAAAAAATCGATTAAATCGGGGAAAGAATAAAAGAGTATAAATAAATTGAATTTTGAAGAACAAGCGTAAAAATAGAGAATAAGCAGATTGCCTTGTCGATATCATTACATTTTTGTCTTTAGTATCACCAAGAAATGTTATGGTACTTTCGACACGATGGTCAACCCGATGAACGTTCAGCTTCTCTTCTATCAAATATATCAATCTCAAAATCTCCAATCTTCTATAAAAAAATCTTTTAGAGTAATTTTTCTATGAAAACTGGAAAAACTCACAGCAAGTGAGTAATAATTACCATTATTTAAACATAAATAATTAATCATATCTTTGAAGATATGAGGAAGAAGAAAATGAAGCAAGTAGAGAACAACAATAATCTTATTTCACAGAAGACACAAGAACCATACTCTACTGCGTTGGAAGATGCCTTCAAATACTTGGAGACAATTAGAGAACGATACTCCATTGAAAAAAGTAAAATTTTAAGGAAATGATCACCTATTATCAAATATAATGTATAACCCTATCTCCTTTTCATAGATATGAAGCACAGAGGGAAGGTGGATATCAAAATGAGAAACTTTACAAGATCAAAATGGAAGATCTTGAGCTTTTCAAGAAGAAAACAGAACATCATTTAAGTGTTCACAATGATGATGTTCAACCAGGAATACTTTCACAATGTTTTTTTCCAAACGCATCAAACTTTCTGCTCATTTTGATTCAACAAAATTGTTCAAGCATAATGAAATGATGGATAGTAATTTCTCTAAAGACACTGGAGACAGTTGTTGTGTGAGGATCACAATAAAATTTAATACATAGTTTGATATTAGGGAGTACTTAATACATGTCATGGCTTTTTCATTTGTTGGCCAGGACATTGGGTATGACGGCTTAAAATGAACCCCTTAAAATAATGCATTAAGAGATGTCACTGATGTTAACTGCAAAAAAGTTTTCTAAACATAGATACACATGACAAAGGATTCACCTGATGAAGAATTTGATGTCCTTTTGATAGTTTTTGAAGACTCTTGGAAACATACTGTAGAAAATGTATCATTCCTTAAAGAAAACTTATTTGATTATATATAGACAACATTCTGCTTGAAATTGATGGGATGTCAACGAGTAGAGCTTTAATATGCTGCCTTTTTTGAAAAGACGTAGAATGTGATCTTGGAACATTTTAATTCTTGTACTATTATTTTAGGCAGTTTTCAGCAACTTTCTATAGTTTCCAGTTTTTTTAATAGATTGGATGTAGAGCTTTGAGGTTGAGTTCACTGAAGTAATCAAAGAGTTATGGGTTCGAGATTTTATTTAGATCTTCATGATCACCCTGGCGTGGATAGTTGTGCCTCACAAGAAACAAGAATCTTGGGTTTCTGTCAACTTCATAGCTCTAGAGGACATAGATGGTAAAATTGCCGCGACGCTATTGCACGTGTAGTGGTTTAAGCCCTTTTGGAAAACATATTTCTCAATGATGTGAATATCAGCGTCACAGATTTCACGCTTCTCTTCTAGATAACCTGAGACATGGGGATATGAAGTTTTTCGGTCCAACTCTAACTTAGGATTGCGTACGTTACAATATAGGGGATGATGGTCTTATAGAGAATGAATTTGTTGTTTGTGGATGCGAGAGAGAGCCGAATGCCGATCTCACCTTTGCTAGAGCTTTATTGATATATGGCCTCTAGGTTAATTTTAAATCCAGGATTGCATTGAGGTAAGTAATATCCATCCTAGGATATCTTCCTTTTAAAGATTTTAAGGTTTTTTAAGTCGTATCATCAGCGAAGTGGCCTTATAGTAAAAAGGAAACTCTACTTGTCGCATCAGTCTTGTAGGAGATTCAATTCTTCTTGCAATTGTCTTGTTACGAGGGTTGGTTTCAGTAAGCTCGACAAAATAGTCGTGTGTGGAGGCCATTGATGTGTCCCGAACGTATGTAGATATTAAACAACATCGGTGCTTTAAAGGAGGTCTGCTTAAGTCGCGTTTTTGATGATCTAACGCCATGAACTTGATGCAGAACTTTCTTTTGGAGAGCAAACAAAAAGTTAAAACCTTCTTGTACACCAATCTATGATACCACACCCTATCAAAGGCTTTGGCCTTGCCGATGAAGACTACAGCGGTGTGATTGTTATAGATTGTAAAGTGTCAGAATCGTAATCGATCCGACATTTCTAAGTTAATTGGTGATTTTTGATGGTTCCCCTCAAGCACTAGTAGATCACTAGCTTCATAAACTTTCTTATGGTCGGTAAAGGACTAATCGGCTTGTAGTTCTGGAAAAATATGTAGGATTTTCAAAGCTTCTTCGAGAGAGTCTACAGCACTTTTTTGAAAATGCTGTTCGAATTGAAAATCTTACCCTGCTTTAAAGCTCAGGTGAGTTTAACGACTGGTTAAATGGCCGTGAAGGCTTACAAAGCGGTCTCATGGTCGAGGTTGCGCAAAACCTTGACCAATATCCACGAACTGTTGGCAGCCACGTCAAGTAAGCGCGATGACACTCTTGAGCTGAACAGCGAGTCTGCGGTATTTTTCCTGATTTATAAAGTTCAAGAGTCGCTGCGTATGCCATCAAGCCCAGTTCTTGCCTAGTATTCTTTGTCTTAAGTCCTGAAGCAGAACGTTTTGCCCGTCTCCACCGCAGACAGAGTTGACAAAACAGAGAGACTACTGCATGTAAATATTCTGCTTCAGATAAATAGCAAAGACCGGTTATAAAACTAAGAAGTAAAAAAATGTTATAAGATTTTCTATTAGACCCAATTATTTTTGCAGCTGTCTCGTTACCGAGATTGGTCCTACCGAGCTGGGTAGAACCATTGTGGTGCCTGAGTACTAGGCTAATGTAGTGAAGACCATAGATGTCCCGAACGTATCTGTGTAGTGAAAGACATTGGTGCAAAACGCAGCTTCAATGACGTCGGGTTGAAGTCACCTTTCTGATGACCTCAGACTATGAACTAACTAGAAGTGGTTCAGCCGGAATACGTGGACTGTATAGGTAATTTTGAATTTTGAATAGAGAACTTCAAACAACTCTAAAATTAAAAACCCCAACCTGAAGAAACGGCGCTTCCAGCAGATATCGGTTCCCTGCTGTTGGTCCTGGGACTTCCAGAAGAAAAGGAGAAGAATATGAATAAAAATTAGGACAATCTTCACCGCAATCTTCACAGCAGACGAAACGGGGGCGTCTTCCTGCTGTAAAGGTTCCCTCGTCGAGCTGATAATTTGTCGGCGAGCACAGCGAAAGAATGCCAAATGCAAAGGCGCGAACAAAGGCAAATGCGTAATGCCGCGAACAAAAATGCAAAATGCAGGTTTTAATTAAAGCAAAAGTATAAAGTCGCGTGAACTTAACGTAATTAAAATGGCCAGTTTAAAATAAATAAAGCAAAGGCTTAATGTCGCGCGAACTAAACGAAACCAACGTGCCAAAGCAAGTGCTAAAAGCCAATTGTATGAGCGCGGCTCGCGGCCTTAATCGCCACACGCGCTTGCAGTCAATTGGGCCGATAAAACAAATTTCACATATATGAGAGGGAATAAAATTATAGCCGACCCTAATTTAAAATTTCAAAAATAAATATAATCCGGAGATTGGCGCGAACAAGAAGCTAAAAGTTAAAACCGTCTTTTACAATAGTCTACGATAGCACACTGTATCAAAGGCTTTCACCATGTAGATGAAGACTATGTTGGTGGTTTACTTTTGGTATAAATCTCGGATTGATTGTGAAGTATCAGAATCATAAATAAATCATAAATAAATGTTTTTGATAGTTATCTTCAAGCACTAATATATCAATTGCTTCACAAGCTTTTTTTATTGTCGGTAAAAGACTAATCGGCCTATGGTCATAAGGAAAAATGTAAGATTTCCGAAATAACCTACACCGTTCTTTTGGAAATGCTGTTCTGATTGGAATCCTAGCGCTATTTTAATGCTTGAGTGAGTCGGATGACTGGTTAAATGGCCGTGAGGTTCTTATCCGTAAAGACAGTTTACAAAATGGTTGAGGTTGTGCAAGACTTTGACCAATATCTACAAACTACTATAGGCCACGTCAATATGCTTCTCCTGACGGCGTTACGGTGTTTCGCAATGAAACTTTTGAGCTTGATAACGAGTCTACTGACCCACAAAGTTCAGAAGTCGCTATTTATGCCATCAAGCCCAATTTTTCATTTGTATTCTTTTTTTATAGGTTCTGAAGCAGAACGTTATGCCCGTCTCTAGCGCAGATAGAATTTATGATGATGGATGCACTACTGGATGGTCTGCCTCAGGTAAATAACGAAGATCGATCATGAAATTAAGGAGTAAAACAAATGTCATACGATCTGGAGTCGGAACAACCAACTAAAAGCTGTTCAATTCTTTGCTGCAATTTATCGTTTGCCGAATGAGAATACTGTTGAAGAACGTTCCAGCGATTATTGCACCCGTAATGGGTTTATAACCCATCCTACCATCAAAAAGTGATCGGGCTGGATGAATCCATCCAGCGTCTTGGCGTTGGTGTTGGTTACAAGGCTATTTCACAAGGATTGCTTGGCGAGACTTTCTCCTTGAATATGACGTTCAGATGTTAGGGAATGAGTTGTAGGCCTGATAACTTTATGATTCTTTGTTTAGATGAAGATGGCAATAGCCTGCAGGTAAACCAATAAATCAACTATCTTTGATGCTTACTTATGCTTAGGAATGTATGCTTTTTCCTGGGATGATGTAAAGAAGCTGATGAAAAAGCCCAAACTTAAAGTAGAGGAGCTTTCGATTTAGTTCTTTTAATGTTAAAAGTTCCTCAACACTAATAAGACTTTAATTGGGTAGTGCTATCACTTTAATTTACTTCTGGGCTAATTTAACGCCGATTTCGCTTGTGTTTTTAATTCGGGGGAAAGTCGACATCCGCAGTCGCGCCTTGATGGCGCGGAACCGCCTCGGCGACCGAACGCGGCTGCAGCTTAAGGGCGCAACTGCAAACGAGCTTTTAATGCGCGAAGATAAAAACCGCGCGAGAAACTTTAAGCTGCCCGTTAATTAGGCGGGCTCCAGCTTCGCCTTTGATGCACGCGTCGAAGGCGCCTCGGGCGAACGTCCGCCGGCGGCGGGCGAATGTCGGATGAGCCGTAGCTTTTAAACGAGCTTTATGTAAAGCGACTCCGCTACAGGGACGCGAAGTATTCGGGTTCGAGCTGCATGGCACCCGTTTCCGGTAGCAAATGCACAATGCAACTTCCGGCGCGGTGACAATTGACTGACGCGCCACGCACTGGCGGTGGCTGTGCGAACTACTAAACTGATCTCGCTGCGCGCCACCCTCCTCGTAACTCAGCATCCACCCTCGATGTAAATGGACACATGATCATTGTGGGGGCTTGTGCTTGATCTGATTTAGATTATTTTGTCAATGGTTATTTCACTTGTAGATACGGGCGCACATTAGTCGGTGCAGCCTCGCTGGTAATCGATCTCCAGGTTCGGAGCCTCGACCTCTTCGTCTGTTTCAGCCATGCACATAAATGTACGAGGGCCGCGTTTTAAGTCGCAGCATAGAATGGATTTGTTTATTTATTAAAATAAAAAGGAAATCGAGGCAAATATTTTGGTACCAGCTATTTTTAGTGTTTCTTTAAATATATTAACGTTACAATCTCTCATTTTCCTTCACTCTTTTCTATTCTCTGTTTTCTGTTTCCAGTTTGTTACTTCCGCTCTTTTCAATCCATTTTCTACTTGGTCCCTCTATTTCAGTTTAGATCTTTCTCTTGGATTAGGGTTTTCTGGTTGCCATTTGTGGTGTGTTTTTAATATAGTTCTTCTGCATATACAAGGTGCGTTTAAGTTTTAAGGTTTACAAATTTTTTTTGGAAAAATACTCAAAAAAGTTAAAACTTTTATGACTTTTCAATGTAATATCCGTCTAGAAGTACACATTTTTCACAACATCGTGGCCATAATTTCATGGCTGCCGAGAACAGCTTTTAGGGGTGTGTTTTGCCCACTGCAAAATTGCTAATGCAACAGCGGTTTGACTGGAAAATGAGCGACCACGGAGCGTGTCCTTCATTGTCGAAAATTTAGGGCGGAATTATGTGTCAACATGTCTTGAGACATGGCTACCCGAGCAGTCTTGTGTTCGTCTGTCAGCATTTGTGGGACCACAAAAATGCCAAGTTTAGAGGCGCACACCTAATAAACGGTCTTGCAAAACAACTTGCTCCACTCGCTCAATCATAGCTTCGGCCCGGCTGGTTTGTGGCTGAGGCTGCTTCAGTTCATTGTCGCACAACTCTCAACCTTTAAACTTTAAACACCGCATATCTTGACTGGTAATAAATTTCGATGTGCGTTTTATCACCCAAGAGGAGCAAACGGATTATTACACGTTGTTCTTAAATACTAAACGTCGCCATTTAAAGTATACAAAACAACACTCACTGCAATGGCCGTAATTGGACTTGTGTACATTATATGGTGCTGCCATCTACATTACAAATTATCCGCATCTTTCTACTTATTCTCACTAGTGAGAAAAAAATTTGGGGACCTTAGAATTTATTCTCGTTAATTTAAATGCTTTTTGTTATACTTTTATTTTTTAATTCTTTTCTATTTTGTTTATTTTGATTCACTTTTTGAGTCCCATAATCATCCTTACTACTTTCCTTTCGATAACTTTAAAAAAATTTACTATCTCTGCTGCATGTGTTACTACCAGTCTTATGGTCGTTTTGTAGAATTTTGAATTTTTCCTTAACTTTTTAAGAAAGCTTTATATCCTTGTTGTATTTCATTTGTTTGATGTAAAAGAAATTCCGAGTACTTGAACATCTACACTTTATCGAAATTAGAGTTATTAATTCTTAGCCTTCATTTTTTTCTTTTTCCTTCTGCAGCAGAGCATAATTTTGATTTTCTTTTCATTAATTTCTAATCCTTTGTCTTTGGGGATCAGTGTTTGCTCTAGATCTTTACGATTCCTTGCTGTTTGCGATGTTTTCCGCGTAGGCAATTACTTCAACTGATTTTTTATTAATTGCTATTATAAGTTATCTTGTGTAATCTAAACTGTAACTCTTTTCGTTATTTGTTAATTAATTTTGATTTATTTCATAACTACCTGGTGCTTTTTTTGTATTTTGTAGTCTATTTATGTTCTTCCACTTCATTAACTTCTGGTACTTCTTTTAAGCTTTTTTTTATCTCTTCCGTCTCTGTTTTCTCTTTTACTTATGTATTTTCTACATCTCTAACCTCAAATAATTTAAAGAAATAATTGCTCCATTCCTGTTCTTTATCATTTTTTGCTGTTGTGTATTTTCTTCTTGGTTGCTTTATGTATTGGTATAATGGTTAAATGTTATTTATTTTGTTTTTACTTTTAATTTTTCCATTATTTTGTCTTTGCTTGATTTTGCATGTTGTATTTCTTGGTAGTCTCTTTTATCCTGTTCTATTCATGTTTTGAGCAATGTTTTTTCTTTTATAATTTCTTTGCATTCTTTGTCAAACCAATGTTTTCTTTTTCTATGTGTTTTGCACTCTAAGGTATTTAATGGGGCTTCTACCATTGCTTCTTTAATTTGCTTTGGTCTTCTACTATGTTAGATGTTTTTTGTTCTCTATTTAGTCTGTTTTTTACTTATTTTCTATTTTTTTAATGTTTTACCTTAAATTTTTCTACAGGATGCGAGATAATTACTCGAAGAAATCTGTTCGGGGACGTTTCAGTATGTAAACATTATCGATTGATAATTATAATGAAACAGCCGTTTTCATGTCTATCACCACATACTTGTTTAGCCACCTGAGGATGTCAATGCCAAAGGAAGAACCAGTGAGTGCTTTTTCATCCTGCATACGTTATGGTTTTGGCAGGAATTAGGGTTGATGGAAAACCTCTCTTTTTTTATCGATCAGGGCGGCAGTGTACAAAAAAGACATCTTAGAGCCATTTGCCTCGACTGGGCTCTTAAAAACTTCGGATTTTGTCACTGGGCCTGGTATCAAAATGAGTCTTTCGGACACCTCAGTCAAGGCCATGCAGAACTGACTCTCGCGGCTGCATTCAAATGAGCTTTGCTGTCTAAACAGCGTTGGAAAGAATAATCTGCGCCACCCCCCATTTATCTTTGCAATTTCTAAATCGATCCCTTCTGAAGACCTAGAACGAACTCTCTGCCGAGTACCTGCGTTCTACTGTTGATGCCGTCCCCAACAGACTGTGCAAAAAGAGGTAGATTGGAGAACTAGTTGTTATTATATTTTCCTATCAGAAATCAGAGAATATCGGTGCAAACCTTTATCTGGCTAATTATCTTGCATCCTCTATATTCCAGGTTTTTTTACTTATTCTGATCTTTTCTTTGCTGGCTTCTCTGTGTGATGTTACATCACTAACATTTACAGTTCTTTTTTTTGCTAAAATATGTTCAATTTGGTTGCCATCTTTTCTTTTTCAGCTTGCATCTATGTTACTTTGGATGTTTGAATTTTGTGCTCACTATGGAGCTATTTGTTGATGTTGAAAAATTATATAGTAGCTGTCAGTTATTGTTTGTTTTACTGTGTATTATGTGTTTACCTGCCACTTCTTTGTTCCATTCCTTATTTCCTATTTGTGCATTTTAATCATCTATTATCATTGTCATGTCTTTGTACATTTCTGAATACCAAGTTAGTCAATTTCTTCTTCTTTATTTTCATCCTATTTCTTGTAAGCATGTAATTTCAATTCTATATTTTTTAATCTTATTCGCTAACTTTTGCATTTTTTCAGCCATTAACATTTAATTTTTTTATTTTTGCATCTTTGTAATTTCTCTTTACTTTTATTCTTAATTTATTTATATCCTATAATTATGTGGTTGTTTTGCTTGCTTAATTTATTTTTATTCTATTTAATTCTTGGATTTTCTTATTTTCTTCTTCTTTTTAAAATCTTTGACTTACTGTTTTTTTTTGTTTTCTCTGTTTGGTTGCTGCCATCCTTTTAGTTTTTCTATGGTGTACTCTGTTTCGTTCACCACTAATTTGTGTTTTACTCTTTCTGTGAAATCTTCCTCCACGCGGCCTTCATGTGCTTGAAGAAAGTTTTTCTTTATTCCAGTATTTTCTGATTTCTATTTATCAATTTTAGTAACGTGTCTTGGTTCACTGTTATGCACTCTTCCAATTCTCCTAATTTATTCCACGCATTATGTATTTAAGTTTTGTTTCTATTCCTCTTTCATTCATTACCTCTTGGACTTTCTTCTGCAATATTTGAGATCTTTTCTTATCTAATTTTTGTATTTTCAAATTTATTTTGTTACTCATTCTTGTAAATCTTCTATTTTTCTCTATTCTTGTTTGATTAACTTCTGTGCTCTCTCTGGACCTGTTCTGTTTAAGATCGAAATTTGCAAATGCGGCTCTTCTACCTTCCGCAGTTAACGCGTGTGCATATTTTATGTTATCGATGTTATATTTTTTGTAGCGATTTCAACGTTTAGAATTATTCTTAATTTTATTTACCGATTATAATTTGCCCTAAAGCACTTACATAACTTACTTGTCCGCGTAATTTATTACTCGGAGTATGTCAATAAAAAATATTATTATCATCGCGTCAGGAGTGGCTTCTTTAAAGTCCATAAAAGATAAACTTTAGGCAGTGAAGAAAAGGAACATGAAATTCACATGGACGTGTATCTAAAAATGCATTTGCTCTATGATACATAGATGGCAATGCTATACTTCGTGGAGTCAGTCCCCCATATAACACTTATCTTAGTTATGTTGTGTTTATACATGTATGTTTCTTTTAACTTTCAGATCTCTGTCAGACAGCACTTGAGTGACAAAATTTTTGTGACAATGCTTTGTCCTTTGTGTGTTTAGGTCGTTTGATGTTAGAAATTAATACACCTAAATTGGAAGAACGTATTCTGTAAGACATTGGAAGTAACCCCAGCTCTAACCAAGTAGCCTGACAGATACCTCGTTGACTATTCACATCTATAATATCACATGAGGATTTTCTTTTGAACAAAAATTTTTATTGACATCATCAACTTATACAAGTCGTTTGTAAGATAAGCGAATCTTCAATACTTGATTGAAGTCCATAAATCGGCAATGGTTTAAATACCGTTGTTTAGGTTGAAATTATTCGAGATCACAAATTGTATCAGTAATTCTTCTATAACGCCTTGATGATCTAATGTATCTGCAATTCCTGAGAGGCACTCTGCCTCTATTGCTTAGACATGTGTCATTGGTAATATAACAGGGTATTTGGCTGATGCATGCCAGAGCTTTAGCTCACTTCAGCGTTAAGGTAACTATCTTGTTAAAAAGCTCCGATGAGATAGCCCTACTGTACATTTGAACGTTGCGTCATTGTAGTCAGCTTAAAAGATTTGAACTGGTGCATCAATTCATTATTTAAAGATTTACAATTTGTTTTTATAATTGACATTTGCGCTGTATAAAATATTCCTTAGACTTATGCTAGGATAACCAGAGCTGGTGCAACAACAGAAATATTGTTAAGATCAACAGAAACGTAAATTCTGAGGGTAGAATAGAAAAGTATGATCGAGAAACTACAAATAATGAGACCACGTTGTAGACCTTTAAAGAGAGAAAGAGGAAAGACTATTGCCTTCTATATCTTAACATAGTTATTATGTTGCTCCGTTTGTTCAATTCTTTTGATCTTTTGCCCTAATTATTACCCCCACGATCAGCTTTTCCGTGGTGCTTTCATCTTTAGTAATATATTTAAAGTATTTAATGGTATTTTTGTTTATTGCCTCAAGTTGGCTTCATTCTCCTATGCTGTCCATGAGTTTATACAGTAGGCTTCATCTCATTAAGTCTAATTCTGCAGTTCTTATTCTTCTCAAAATCTCTAGAGCGTCTTCACTCCTTATATACCTTTCTTAACTTTCTTAACATATAAGTCATGTCTTCTTCATCCCGTGAAAAAATTAGTTGGTAAATATCAGACTAAAATATTTTATTTTGCACAGGTTTGTTCTGCTTTCTTAATATTTTTCTTTTTACTTTTGGTTTTAGTTAAGATTTAAAGCTAGATTTCAAGTATTTTATGCAGAATTTCCTCCCCCTCCCTCGGGATCTGATGGGGCTTCTCTTGCTGAGGTGTGAATGGTTATTTCTTTTGCGATTTTTCATCCCGATTTAGTCCTTTTGTTTTTTATAACCTACCCGGCGGTTATATGTACATATAGATTAAATAAATAACATAAAATGATAGCCTGTACTGTAACTCATAGCATTTACCGGCGAGACAGTAAATAACGAGGTAATTATACTTTTACAGCAGGGTGTGAAATACAAACGACCGAAACACTTGTACAGACGTTTTGACACCTAATATATGCCCCGATCGTAAAGTAGCGCGGCGGAAAAGTGCGAGCTGTAGATTACGCGAACGCTGAAAAATACGCGCCCGCTCGGCTTCGACTTGCCCCAAAACGCCGAATAAATTAATTGGGGACAGACACGCGCTTTCTGAATAAATTAGGAAAATTCTCGCGCGCACTCGGGGAATTTTTGTTTATTTTTCAACGCATTTTAAGGGCATAAGCATGCGTAACTGGCGGTAATTGACTTCCCGAAATAAAAGGTCCCGAAAAGAAGGTTGACAAAAGAGAAGTATTAGGAACCGATTTTTCAGAGGAAATTCAATCTTAGGGATGTATTTGCATTATGCAATAATATTTGTTTGGTGTTTGCACTTTTTTTTTAAATAAATAAAGATATTTGTCATCCTTCATACTTATAATCTCTTAACATATAACGAGGTCATATTTGTAAGAAAATTTGCATGAAATATGAAAGACAAGCTAATCTTAGTCCAATTTATACTTCTAACTGTAAAAAAATGCTAGCGAATGGTGATTTCAGGAAGTTCCAATATCAAACTATTCAAATTTATAAGAAAGATATTTCACTAAAATCATAGTCAATGTCATCAGCTACTTGCAAGCGGGTTAAATACTAGTCTAGTCTATATGGCTATATGTTGGGCTTACTAATAGACACAAGGTGATCAATAATAGGTGTCTAACATTTTTTGCCTATTAAAAAATAATCAGAGAAGGTGGGAAAGAGTAAATGAAATTTCAAAGTAAAAACGTTCAACGGTCTGCAAAATTTTTTTTGCTACTTCTAAGTTAATTCATAAATTTCAGAAAAGGACAGCGTCTGGGATGCTCGACCCGCAAACTTTGACCGGTCATCTACCGCTGGATGTCACAAAGAATCGAAGATCTTGAAGATCTTTTCGAAGACCCGGCAGGTTTGTTGGACAGCTCAACTAGCAGGTGTCAACTGTGGGAGCGTCACAACTATCCTGATAAAACATTTGATCAAGATGCAAGCCGCACGATATCGAAAGAAAATTGCAATTTGGTCAATTGGTAATTGAAAAGTGGTAGACGATTCGATTGACGTTTCGAAAATTCGGTTTAGTGATGAGGCACATTTTTATTTGCAAGGTTTTGTTAACAAGCGAAGCATGCACTTTTGGGGTACCAAAGATACTCATCTGCAATTGTAAAGCCTTTCTCTGTTCAGGAAAAGTAACCGTTTGGCTTGCAATTTCAGAGAAAAAGATTCTCGGGTCATATTTTTTGACGGCAAAGTGAACTCTTAAAATTATCGCTAGAAGAGAAGTTTCTACGGGAACCAAAGAGAGACAAAATGCTCAACGATTAGGTGAGAAATCTAATTACACCTTGGGAGTTTTCCCCACACTTCTGTATAATTTTGGAATACGTGCCATAGATCAAAACTTCGATAATTTTGCTGGTGATGAATTAATTGGCCACCATATTTCTCTGACATGAATCCATCTGATTTTTTCTACGACGATACTTGAACGATCGGGTCTACAAAGAGTTTCTAAGGACACTCTCAGATCTCAGAGTAGTTATAAAAATAAAGTTTAGGTTACCAAGCAGTAAATGAGGCTTTTAAAAATAGGCTGCGCCATTTTCTCGCTAGTTAAGGTTTTAAAAAAAATTTGTTAAACTAAACCTTAGACAATGATGAACAAAACATTTTTTTAATTTTGAACATCGGTCAGCTACGTGAGAAGTTAAGCAAACGTATTATCGATTGCTTTGTTACATCAAGGACTTTGCATACTATGGCAACCACCTTTGAGACCTTTAACTGCAAGGAGACTCAACGATCAGTTTTGATGTGACATCGCTATTTACCAAAATTTCGATGTAAGATAGCTTGGACCACTTTAAGTGTTTTTTCAAAAAAATATCTTGCAGCTCTTCTAACTGTGCCTTACCTTCAATTTTTGTGTTTCACAAGTTTGACAAATTTGGGGAGGTCGCTATTTGTACATTACCATTAAATGGCGCTACTAAGACATGTCAAGACTATTGCAGTTTCTAAAACACTTCACTTTATGAATATATCCAAATATGCAGTTTATCGTAAAACTAAAAGCATTAAATTGATTTTTTAGACGTTCAGGAGGTAAAAATTTACAACAAAAAACTCATACCTATAGACCTATACAATACATCAGCAGTGTCGCTTCAGCGACTTACTTACTCATGGTTTTTGGGAGGAGAGGGCAGCCAATCCACTAGCAAAGTCCCCTTCTTAAAATGGGTGCTTTTAATGTGCTGCTGTTCCATAGACTGGTTTTGACGAGACTTGACTCAAAGAGTGTCTTTGCATCTACGCTGTACAGCTGCAGCAACTATTAGCACAGTTATACCTCCACATATTTTTGTTTTTGTTAAATGGCGAGTGTATGTGTATACGGATCTTAGTCATCTCAAAGTCCGCACGGATGTCAAGTTTCGTAATACAGACCTATTGTATCCGCTAATGCATAGATTGTTTGCCGTTATCAAATCGGACACACACTGGATAATGTACGATTTGTGATCGATTTATTTATTAAAATAAGTAAAAAAGTCAGGTGCAATTACATTGTTTATTAATACCTTTCACCAGGATTTACAATGCTCAACATTTCTTATATAATAATAAGTCTTTATTGTCCAAAGTTCGCATCTTGCAGCAGTTCGCATCTCACAGCATTTCGGCAAATACCGCAAGAACCGTCCACCATTTACGCACCCAAATTTTTTTTTAACTCCTCCCATGTTTGTGATCTGCAGTCGCTCGTGATAAGGGCCCTCTTCGCTCTGGCCCTGATCTCTTGCTCCGCGTTGCAGTAGGACATACATCTGCTTTAGTCTTCATCAGCTTCCGGAATCTTACCATGTAAGAATGGAATGATGAGCCGTGTCGACATGGGGATGAACATCCACGCATGTCGTCCAGCTTCCGCTGCATGCCATCTTTGTTCTCATCTTGCTCTCGTCCTAGCTCGTAGTCGGTTCTTTACGAGCCCCGTTGGTACCGTTTAAAATATTGGTGGCCCTGGTCCTGCCGCTGCCTCTTTAACCAATTGGTTTCTATGCTTGTTGTCTGGAATAATGGCGTGCGCCTTAGCCCAATGTAATTGGATCTTTATTTCGACCGACAGCGTCTTTGCAACGTTGCAGACCTCGACTTTCAAATTTATCGGCGCCTTTATACTTCTGAGAGCAAGTAGCGCTGACTTGCTGTCTGATGGAATAACTGCTCTGTTGGTATATCCCAGACACTTTCGAATGGCTACTAACTCGCACTTTTTCGTCTCCTCGCATGGCCACGAATGTACCTCAGCTCTACCGTCGTCTTTGTACGATCTGTCCTCGTATGAGCACATTTGTCGCGCCCCAGGCTCCTCCATGCTGAATAGAATGCAATCTGCCTCCTACAAAATGAAATGTAAACGTGGTAACTGGCTCAACACTAACGCTGTTGAAAGCATATACCGCCTTAACCGCGAGTATTTGTTGTACGTCCAGCATATCCTGCATTCTCTGACTTTGCAACCTTTTCCCCATATTGCCCCATTAAAAACTGGCGCCCACATTTGGCTGCAAAGAGCCCACGTTAACCGCACTGTCGCCCCGTTCGATGGAAAATTTGTTTCCCTTTGTCACAAACCGCCCTTATGTGACTTTTCCAAAACAATCGATCGTCAATCTTTACTCTAAGGCACCGGATGTAATCCTTGTAGTGGACGCGCTCGCCGTTGAGCAAAAAAGTCGTCCTTTCCTGCCTAGATCGCATACCGAAAAATACTACCTCGACTTCTTTTGCGTTAAATCGCAATTTTCCGTTATCGCCCACGTTTTAGGGGCTCCGAGCGCTTTTTGTAAATTGGGTCGCCCAAACTATCACTAGAGTGTTGTCCGCGGGTATACCGGTCCACAGCACGAACCCTGAGGGCGCCCTCTGGTCACTTCTCGCGTCGCGGCTAGTTCGTGGATGATTGCGGGCCACCACGCGTTATCAAACGCCCCCGCGATATATAACGCAATTAACGCGCATTGTTTCTTTGCGTCCTTGCTCTTGGAAACTCCAAAACACAGTTTTGTGACTTGATTTCCATACACGATTATTAGACTCATATGGTTCATTGCTGACAATGATTATCTGCCCATTCGCAGCATTGCATGTTTAGTTCATTGCCCTTTTTTTTATTAGCTGCAACAGCGACCTGTGGTGGCATTATGAGACACTATATTTCATCTTCATACATGCATTGGACCTGCATTTTGATTATTTTTAAACGTTCTAAATACCTATTTAAATATTGGTTTACCACTTTGATCAACCAGTGACATCAAAAGTTGTCCAAGAGACGTTCCCTGTAGTGAACCCAAGCCAGCTCATGCGACTTAAGTAAGCTTTTTTTAGGGAGAAATTAAAATTTATATAATTTACTTTAATTGCTTAATGATAATGCATAAGGTAATTAAATGTAACACGCTTTAATCTAGTGGAGCATAACATAAAAATTCGGCCCAAATAATGATTGTCTTATGAATAATTCCTCATAATTTAGATAGACTCGTCCAATATATGATTCAGCCGTTTCTTAACAGCTCTTGGTTTTCAATCATTGCGAGCAGCGGTCACATATCAAAGTCTAGTTAAATTAAAGTGTATGTTATCGCCAACCGCTTAGGGGCAAGGCAAGGGGGGATTGTGATTTATATTGCTAATAACACGTTAGGAGCCGCTACACCTGGCTGGAGTCGCGTGGGGCGATGCGTTTAACTTTTCACCTTCGCAAATGAAGAGTGATTGGGCCAGGGAGCCGGCCGCGCCGGCCGCGCGTTTCTGGACGCGCTCCACCGCCGCCGGTTCCTAGTTGTCTGTTAATTAATACGGAATGGCGCATTAATAATTCATGCGATATCAGGCTGATATATCTTTATGGCTGTCGATATTACGTATGCACATACATAGTGGAATAACGGGCGCTAACTATGCTATTTCGTGTAACTAAAATCTGCTGTTTCGCTCTGCTCCTTTTAACGACACGTCTTTAAAGATACATGCATGCGATAGTTGTGATTAAGGAGAACGGGGAATAAAAACGGTTCTTTGATATGTCAATTTCAAAGACAAAACTTAATGGTGAATAATTTGAATAAATAAGGAGACGTTCTTCCAACAGATGATTGGGAGAAGGTTTAATAATATGTGAACACTTCTCAAACTACCAGAAAACTGAGCTGATATGATTTTGTGACGCAGTCACAACCAAAACGTTTGGGAGAATTGGACAGTTAAGCAAGAATGACATAAACTTAGGTCTAACGCACTGTCATATGTCCATTATTGAGGATGATCAAGTTGTTCTGACCATTAGAATTTTTATAATTTATTCCTTGTAAACTTGGCATATCTTGACGTCCATATGGTAGATAGATCGAGTATATATTACTCCAAAAAGTTGTTTGAAGACCAAAGCTATTGGTGATAAAGATTGTAGTATCAAGAAGTCGTACGAGAAGTCCTTACGTACTATAAGTATACTAGTAATGTGAGCTCAGCTTTCAATATCGGAAGAGCATGAGTTAGTTGAGAAGTTTGATAGAGGACGTTTTTTATTTGGTATCAGTGCTGTTTTCGTAGAGCAATTATAAAGGAATCAATTTAGAGAGCTGAGTAGTTTTTATCTTTTGAGCTTTTCTCATTATATTTTTTATCTTCCAACTTACGATTATTATCAACATCTTGTGACTAGCTTCTTCTTGGGCGTCCAACTTCTAATTTTTCTAATGGAATTTATTTTAGAGACACTTTTTTATAACTTTTCCTTATTTCTTACTCTGTCGAGTTTCGTCTTACAACTTTTTCTCTTGTAGTTCCTTGCAGTTGTCAGTGACTTTATTTTTATCACTACCGTTCCCATACTTCTGCCTCATAGGTAATATCTACTATTCTTTTATATATTTTTCTCTTTACTTGTCTTGTAATTCTTTTATCCCATAGTACTCAATTTAAGGCCTTTGTAATAGTTCTTCTCTTCATTATTCTCTTGAACGTTTCTTGACTACTACTTGTGGTCTCATCAAATATTATCCTCAAGTTTTCCGTTTCTTTCCATATCTTTTCGGTTGTTACGCTAGTATATGCTTTTTCTAAATCAATCAGTGCTTTATGTGTTTTGAGTTTTCTTATGGGGTTCGTTTTCCTGCTGCTGTTCTGATTGCAGAACGTCCTACTTAAATCTGAATTATTCTTCCAACTGTTTATCTTCTATATCTTGTTCTATTAGACCTTAAGTATCCTGGAGGATCTTCTACTGATGGTAGGTATTATTGTTATGCTACGGTAGTAGCCTACTCTTAATGATATGTTTGTTAAGTATACTCTGTTCTTGATGAAAGGTTTTAACCATATTACTGTTTTTCAGGCTTTTAAGGATCTGTCTATTTGTTTCTTCGTGTTCTCTTTTTTGTGATTATTTGAGATATAAGTTTTTTTATCCCATTTTTGTTCAATATCTTTGTCTCGCCAGTATAACTTGTTATTCTTTTCATTTAACTTCCTTTGATAGAGATATGCTCTACTCTCATTGACTCATAGACTAAATTGTAGTTCTTTCTATAATATTGTTTTTATTATTATTTTAGTTGGTTTGTCCAAAGTATTGTCTTATAAATGGGACATATCTTAACTAATACTGAACAGTGGTCACTACTACAAGAAGCTCATTGTTTTACATTGCAATAATATATTGTTAACATTCTTTTCCTTACTTTTTATGCCAAGCGGATTTATAATTTTTTTGCAAACTAAAAATGAATTCCTCATTTGTATTTTGTATTGTGTGCATATTTCATTCATTACTACTTTTTTTGTGGTTAAGCCTAGAATTTTGCATAGAACTTATCTCAAGTTTGATATTCTTCCAACTTCTTTTTAAAATTAAAAGTCTATTATTCATAGTTACACTTTGACAAAGCTTCTTGCAAGATGCTTCTATGTGCAACAATATTCGTGATTGGTGAAGGTGAAATTTAAGTTCTAGAATACAATATGTTACCTACTTAGAGTGTTACGGTATAGGTAAAACAGAAAAATCTTGTTTGTCTTACATGCACCCTCTAGCCTTACAAGTTCTCTAAAATTTTCTCTATAAATGTTTAAAGTAATCCAAATTTTTTTAGGGGTGTTTAGAGTTCTCTGTGGTTTAACATTAGCATCAAATTTTATTATAAACAAAAATGTACTTTAAGACACATTTCTGCATGTAGGTCGTCACTGACTTTCACTTCAGACATGCTACCAAGAGCATTTAATAATATTTAATGGGGCAGTCTGGGAGATTTTATTTTTAAAGAGTCACACTTGGTCCCACGTACAGAGAAGGAAAAAATCGCCAGACTGTATCAAACTTTAAGGTGTCTGGTATTTAGAAACTAAACTTTTTCTTATCTATACGTCCTTTATCATAAATTCTTTCATTTTGGATTGTGCATAGATTACCGTGAACACATTTTAAATGTTCATTTAGACACTTTTTAAAACTGAAAGAACGTACTTTTTTCCAAGGAATACGGTGGTATCAAAATACCACCCTCTTCCACACACGAAAGGGTTGGAAGTGAATTATTACTGATTTTAAGGTGTCCAACAAAGATTATAAAATAAATTGTAAACAAGCAAATTTGTAGGGTTTTTAAAACTTTTGCCTAAAGTTACTAAACAATTACATATAAAGCATTTATTTGTATAATCGTTAGAACACTTTAAAGAAAAAAGTTACATGTTCTTTGACCTAACCCTTGTAATAGCTTGAAATAAAACGTTTCAAAACTATGTGTCCTTACATCAAATAGTCTAATTTTATTAAGCTTGAAATACTGTTTGGGGTACATTTATACCTTAATGAGACTACAAAGTTTAATCTATTGCTTCCAGATAGCACCATGGATTTTTATTTCTCAGTAGACTCACATTATGCAAAGTCAGCTTTCATATAATCGTAACACATTTAGGTCGACTAGCGTTGCATTTTAGCAATAGTTAGAGGTACACTAGTCTAGGCAATGAGACAAGTTTTTCAGGGTGTAACACTTTTTTGGAGAAAAGGAGGATTACTCTTAATTTAAAATTGATCGAGTATGTAGAATTCAGTGAAGCAATGCACGATAGATGTTTATGCTATCAGTTGGTCAAAGATCTTTACAGTCTCTTTGTCAGCACAAATTACTAATATTAACTTAAAATTTTCAAGTACCAAATTAATTATTAAGTTAATTTATTGTTTCTTTTAACGGGTCTACGATTAGCGAAGTTGCTAATATAAGACGCAAATTTTGGTTAAGTTACTCATAAAGGTATTTTCTGAAATAATATAGCCTCTGCTAACACTTACCTATCAAAACCCTAGATAAGGGTTTTTACTACTTATAAAATCTGCCAATTATATAGCAAGATAGTCAGTCTAAAATACTCACTCTTAAGTACATTCTTTTTCATAATTCTTTACGGAAAAAAACAAACCATAGAACTGCTACTATAGAAAGAAATAATTCTTATGAGACACGTACTACTAAAAAATCGGAATATTTTATGGACTTTAGGAGGAACGAATATTATTTTCTGGCACACCCACTCTCTAAGCTTGGAAAAACTTTCACGAACAGTGATGTGAATATTGGCAGCTCTCGATGATATCCTGATTAAGGAAACTAATTAATACCATATTTTTAAAAATAAACTGCATGTAAACAAATGTTTTGCTTGTTAGGTGCACGAATAATTACCATTAAGAATTAACTCTCATTGTCTACTTGAGAAGATCTATTTGACCCAATCTTCATTACCCAATTTGGCAAAGTTCTAGTGGAGGTGCCATTCGTTTTACCATTAACTCCACCTGTATTTGAAGAAAGATGTTCTTTTTTGGAGTTTTGTTTTGGCAAGAGTGTAATAGAATGGTTGCCGAAGTCAAAACTGTCATTGGCAGAGTTTGGGAGAGCAAATTATAAATTCACTCACTTGTAGAGAAAATAACATCGTTTATATTGTTATATACAAACCTAAGATTGTTGTTGATCACCAATTGCGGTGACATTACCTTAGTATTACATTGGTGGATTAGTTAGAAAAATATTGACGGTAGCAAATAAGTTGATTTTAAAGATAAAGACTAAAGAAGATCAGTGAGACAACTAAAAAGAGTATGCATTTATTTCCGACTTACAGAGTGAAAAGAGGAAACAAAAAAAAATGTTTAACTCTATGTTTGCTACTGTTTCAATTCTAAGAGAGCTGTAGCTAGTTATTAAGTTTGATTATTTAACATTTTTATCCCCCTATACTGTCTGTATCTTTCTTCCATCTTTCTTCATTCATTCTATTGACGTGGGAGCACCACTAAAGTATCTTATTTTTCAATCGTCTTGTAGTTGACAATATCTAGTTCTGCTGTTCTCATTTTATGTTTTATTTTGTTATTTTTTTTTATAGTAGTACTGGGTAGTGTTAAATATAATTTTCTTTTATTACTTTGTTATCTATACCCGCATTTAATTTGCCCCTACATACTATAATTTAGTTTAACTACTCGGGAAAATTAAACAAAGAGGTCTTATTGAGACACCTATTTCCGTCTTTTTTAACGTAAATAAACTTATATCAAACAAAACTGCTGAACACATGTCATAAATTCAGCGCCATTAGGAAAAGTATTAATAACTTTAAAAAGCATAAAAAACAAACTCGCAATATAATGTTGCAAATGGAACCAAACACTTAACAGCTTTATTCACCGTCTATTCTGGCATTATTTTAGTCCAAAACTAATTTGGCATATGAGAACTAATTTTAATTCCAAGTTAGTTTACGCTTTTCTTGGTTTTACATAATGAAAGATGAGGAGGACCCCGACGGAGACGCTAAGGAGAATAACACAATGGACCCCACTAGGTCCAAGGAAAAGGGGAAGACCCAAAAAAGGATGGCTAAAACAAGTAGAAGAAGACATAAGTACATTGGGAATAACAGACTGGAAACTGAAATGCAAGGAAAGAACGCAGTGGAAGATAATAACTCGCAAAGCCAGGACACACAAGGATCTGTAATCAACCAAAGGAAAGAGTAATCATAAATAGATTTCAAGGCGCAACTATGCGTCAGCCATAATCTTAAGATTGCACGGCTTGATGATGATGACATAATGAAAGGTGGCGCAAGTACCAAATAAAAAAATTCACTGTTTGGTAACAAAAGGCGCTGTCGGTAAATAAACAAAGCTACTTAGTAACAAATGTTTCCAGTCATTGGGCCGTACAGTCAGTGTTTTATTGTGGTTAAGTTGGGGAGTAGGCAACAGAATCCTTGTCAAAATAAGATCCCTGTGTAGTTATTTATCTTTGAAGTTTGCTATCAGAGGTCTAATTTGTACTTTAGATACTACAGCCGGGAAAAAACTTGTAGTTGATTGTACCATTTGTTAAGGTTTTTGAGCTGACATTCTCTTCTACGCCCAGGGCCTCTTTTTCCATCTATTTTACCCTGAATTATTAATTGCAGCAGTTCATACTTGGAGTTTCGACTTCAAGATCGCACAATCAATTAATTAAAAAACTGAAAGTTGGATGGATCATTAAAGAAATGCACTCAAAAAATATTTTTATCTGACTGCGCTTAATTACTTACTGGTTTTCATTGTCATAATTCGTTGAATAACAAATGAACAATTTCTCTTTGGTATAATTTAATTTGTTTCTTGGATGGCAATTGTAAAAAATATGTGGGGAGTTAAATAATTTGGGTCTTTAGACACTTCTAATTCTTGGCTATTGTATGCATTTTAGTTTTTCTTGAGGTGAATGGAAAATGGCGTAAAAATTTAATATTGGAATATACTTGAGTCTTTCTTACACTTTTCGGTCTGAGGAATGACTTCTATATGCTGTGTGGTTTTTGGCTTGGACGCCCTTATTAAATATGACCTTAGAAGAGACAATGCGGAGAAGATTTTAAGTTTCAGAAATAGATATGTTGTTTGTAGTTTTAAGAGCTTGTGAGTAACACCTCTTCAACTGCATACTGGGAGTGCTAGCCTGAGGTTAACCTTTGGGATCAAAGTCTGATATTATTGTAATTGATTTTCCAAATTAATGACTTGGCAAGAAGTAAGGCGCTTCCACGGGAGATTTTCTGTTGCACTGCGATGATCTATGCCCGCGACGTTGGCATGTATAGCAAGGAAGAGGTGGAATGCAAGGATGTATTTCTAGAGTGTGATATTTTACCTTGATACACTTAGGAGTATGCAGTATGGTAAAAGATAAAGTAGGAGAAGGTTGTTTGTTTAAAGTTTTCTCTATAGGTGCTTAAATAAAGCAGCATGTTTCTTAGAGATGTTCAGAGTTCTTTGTGGTTCAATATTTACAAGTGTCTCTTAAGACGTATTACAAGTTTCTGCACATAAGCCGTCATGATCTATTTTCACATCAGATATATTACCAAGAACATCTGATAAGATTTCATGACATTTGTTTTTAAAACATCACTCATATTTGGTCCTACGTACATCTAAATTGTTGCAAAACTCCTTAAGTAACCGCAAGACCACATTGGCCTAGAGGTCGTCTGGTATCCAGAGTTCACATACTAACTACTAAACTTTCCCTCATCCATACATCCCTTAGTATAACCTGTTCCATCTTGGATTATACAAATTTAATTTATAATGGACTACATAAGCAGACTTACACATGTTACAATGTTCCTTTATTGCCTTTTAGCTGAAGTAGAACATTTTTTGGATTGCTTCTTTAATTCAGAATAAATTATTTTATGGCGTCTAAATTTAATTATCACCAGGATTGCAGAAGAAATTGTAAACAAGCAAATTTTTACGGTTTTTAAAGCTTTTGCTTGAAGTTACTAACAAGAACCAACTTGTTTAAAAGCTGTGACATATTAACCTTAAAGAACAGTTAATTGTTCTTTGACTAAATCTTGTAATAACTTAAAGGGAGATGTTTCAAAACATCTTTGTCCTTGAACTAAACAGCCTATTTTATTAACTCTAAAACGCTTTTGGGGTACATCTGTAACCCAATAAGACTATGAAGTTTAATTTCTTGCTTCTAGATAGTAGTATAGATTTTTATTTCTTAGCAGATTCACTTTATGGAATGTCAGTTTTGATATGCTCTTAACACATTCAGGTGATTTAGATCATTAGCCAGAAATAACTCTTGTGAGACGTGGTACTGGTAAAGTTTAGGGTAAGATATTTAAATCCCACAAAAGCAGACTGTATTTATGAGCAGGAGTAGTATCTCCTCTCATATTAACCCACTAAACTTAGAGAAGCTTTTACAAAAAGTGTGTGGAATATTGGTTACTCAGTAATATTTTGGTTAAGGACAATTATCTTATTCAAGTATGTCAGTGATTAATTGATATCATATTTTTAAAGCTGAGCTGAGTAGTAAACCTTGTGGGTATTATGCAGTTCTTCACCATTATAAAACAACTTTACAAGAAGAACACCATTGGCCAGTATTGCCGTTCTAAGTACTTTGAGCATACCCAGTTTTATAGCTATTCTGTTCCACGGTGTGTTAAGTGTAAGAGTGATTACCATTTTAAAGACTGCGCTTGAGAAAATCTATATGACCCAGTCCTCATCACCCAATTTAACAAAGTTCTAGTGGAGGTGTCATCCGCTTTGCCATTCACTCTGCCCATATTGGAAAAAAGATATTCCTCCTTTCTAGTTTTGTTTGGTCTTTTCATATTGATGGCTAAAAGTGCCATAGAATAGGTACCAAACTCGAAATGGCCATCGGAGGAGTTTGGGAGAGTAAGTTATAAATTTTTTAGGTCCCTCTTTAACATCACTCACCCATAAAGATAATAGCATCGTTTACTACTATGTACAAACATAAAATTGTCGCTGAATACTGTTGGCACCAGTATCAGTTTTAATATTAAATTGATGAAGTAAAATAGAGAAAAATAGAGGTAAGTGGCGGAAAGACTGTCTAACTAAAAAAATTACAAACGTTTTGTTAAAATTCCTTAAATCCATTTTGAAAATCCAAACTAAAAAAAAGTTATTGAGACAGCTAAAGAGAAGATGCTTTTATTTTCGACATTCAAAGTGAAATAGGAGAAGAAAAGAATTGATTAATTTTCTATTTACTATTGAGTTAGTTTCAACAGAGCTGCACCCAACTATCAAGGTGTGCTTTAGATTATTTCTTCTTCTTTGGCTTCCTTTCATTACAAGTTTGCCGTTCTCAATCTCCAATACTACCTATTTTTCCAATTTCTTTAATTTAGCCCTTTAGTCTTTTACGACCTTTTAGACATATGTTTTCCATTTTATTGCTAGTTGACCTTTTCTTCTTCCTGCTCTAGGCGATCAGTTTGTGATTGTTTTGGGCCAACTTTCTTCATTTTAAATGTCTTGTAATTGACATTTCTACTTCCATCTCTTCATTTATCTAATTTTGCTAGTTATCTTCTGCGGTTTTCCTTTATATTACCCGTGCATGATACAATTGGACCCTAAGCATTTGCATTTAGCACACGCTTTTATTTTTTCTTTCCGTATGTTTAATTCACGTGGCTCTTTTCCAATACATGTGTATGCCACAATTAGCTAATCATCGGCAAACCTCAGTAGCTTATGCTTTTTCTCATTAAATTTCAACGAGACCAAAGGATACAGGTAAAGCTAAGCTTGCTCAGTTAGCAAAAAAGGAAAACCTCACTAACTCTCATAAGGAAATTTTATTATTTACTTGTAGAGCTCAAAGACAAAGCAACACAATCTGAAGATTAGAAACTTGCCGCTTATTATAAAAGAATTTAGGTGCTCTAGTACAGTGGTTCTCAAAGGGTGAGATACAACCCCTAGAGGGTCGCATTAAAGAACTAGGAAAGCAATTCTACTAAGACACTTACTTCCATCTTTTTCAACCCAAATTAAATTAAACAAAAATAACGCTTTAATTACTGAAAATATATGTTGTAAATTCAGAAGCGTGCTATTTTTCAATTTTGCAGAACATAAACAAAAGTATTAATAAATGGAAATAGAGTCAAACACTTTACATCTTAATTTGCCAGCTCGGGGTGTTCTTAAATCATTTTAGTCAAAATCTAATCTGACTTGCAAGAAAAAAGTTTAGTTTTAAGTTAGTTTAAGTTTGTCTTGCTTTTACTCAGTGTGAGATGGCGCCAGCAACAAATAAACAAATTACGCTACTTAGTAGCAGATGTTTCCGGTCACTCAGCCGCGCAGTCGGTGTTTCATAATGAATATAGTTTACTGAAGCAGGAGATAGGAAGGAAAGTAACAAAATTATTGTCAGAAAGAGACCCCGGTTTAGTAATTTACTGACTTACTAAATTAAGAAACTGAACTCACATAAACCCTTAAAGAAATTCATTCAAGTTTTATTTTTAGCGAATTAATGACTTATTGGTTCTCATTTTCGTAACCAATATGCAATTTTCTTTGATATGCATTTTAATTGCAGATCGTGAACGTCTAATTAGGAAAAAATGCAGGCAGCCCCACGCCATTAGAGCTTTTCCAACTGGCCAGTTTGCTTTTAAGAGCTCCTGCTGCATCGGTCTCAACGGTTGTCCTCGTTACATTGTAGGTCGAGATTTCCTTCTGCTAGATTAAGCTCGTAGCTTTCTTCATCATTAGCAGCTGCAGCGACTTGCTGCACGCCTTGTGGAGCTCGCCGACCCTCGAAGTAAATTAAGCGAAAAGTCTTTCTAAGGCACTGCTCTGCTGCTTCTGCGATATAGTAGGTCGATAGTCCGAGATAGAGATTTACTATTTTAGGAAATTAAGAAGTTAACAAATATAAGCTCTGCTGATTAATTTGTCTGTTACAACAAATTCCTTTTCATAACACTGAAAACTTTAATAATTTTAATTATCCTTAAGTTAGTTTGTAGGGAATATTCATATTGAAAGTAAACTTCTAAAAGAAAATTTTCAAAATAGAGAGCTTTAAAAAATAGTGAATGTAGAATAACAGCAAAATCATTCTGTACGTCTATTTAGAACTGTAAAATGTAAAAGGATCCGCTCTGAAGGGCTTTTAAGCATTGATAACGACCTTGCGCGTGCTTTGGTAGAAAGTAACCTAAAAATTGCAACTAAAGAGGTTTCTGAATATTGATGAAGCGTCTCCATTGTGCCTTTTGAAAAATTTGGATTTTGGATTTTTTTGGTCACCGTTTTATTGGTTAGATATGGTGAAAAAGAGTTATCGTTAGTCAATGCACGTAATAAAAAGTAGATTTTGCAGAATAACGTACAATAAAAACATTTGAAAAATAAATAAAAGTATAGAATTGGTAGTAATTTTTGGCTTATGCGCATGGTCGTGATATCAAATATTAATTTGAAGTTGCGATAGATTTGAGCTGAAACGTCAAGCATCGATTCTGGTTTTGAATACAAATCTACAGTAAAAAGGGGGATAAAAGTCATAATACAACTGTGTTGTAAAATTTTACAGAAGAGAGAGAGAGAGAATTCGAAACTACTGACGTTAAATTTTTTTGGTGTTTTCTAAATCATGTTTAGATCTCTATTCAATAACTAATTTTTTAATTTATCTAACCAATTTCTTTAAGGGGGACGTCTGGTTTTTTTGACCAAAAAATCGATTTTAAGATTTTTATTTTTTCAGAAAGCTTAAAACTCTAAGTTCGTAATGCTTTTTTTATTTTTTCTATATCTTAATTTACCGCAAAGATATACATGCATGTATACCACGCTCGCCAAACCATTTTTCCGCCCTGCAAGTTGAGACTTGTTTCTTCAGAAGAAACGTCGTGTTTTTTTGGATCAAAACTTAATTTTAGGTTTATTTAATCTTCGAACAAGGTCTAAAGACCTCAGAATCGCAAACTGTTGTGAATTAATTTATTCTGTATCTTTATACCTAATAATGCAGATCAGCCGCACCAGTTCTTCATGGAGAAAATTTTCAAGATTTTCTCGCCAGTTACACGTGTCGGTAACCTTTGATACATGAAGCGTTGAATATGAAATATCAATTTTTAATGTTTCGTGAATATTCGCAAACCATAACGGACTACTTTTTTTTTATTAAAAATCCAAATAAAACAATCTCAATAAAATATTTTATTTTACTGTTAGAAGTAGGGTTTAGAAATTTTGGACGTTTTTCCGATGAAATTGTTTCGACAGACTGGTATTTTTTCTACTTTAAGATGCCGTTTGATTTTTTGTTTTGGCAAATACTGGTGAAAAGATATCCTGTCCACCGCACAACGCACGGTTTTTCAGGAGACGACTTCGGCGCCTCTGGTGGAGTTGAAATAATAATATAATTCAAAAATTGTTTTGATGCCTCTTAATATATCTTTTCAAATGCGCGAAATCTCATATCTCTAAATAAAATAATTTCTATAAAAAAATTTATGAAAATTGACCAATTTTCACCCCAAAAAACCAGACGTCCCCCTTAATATAGAAGTCTATATAAATATGAAGCATTTTTTATACCAATTTGATTTTATATTTCATATTCGAAAACATAAAAAAGACTCCACTGAGAAGAAAAGGTGGAACTTAAAATTTGATTAAATAAAGGTGTTTCATTCAGAAGGATAAGAACAAGAAAAGCGCCAGCGTAACCGCGCAGTTGAGGCGCTTGTTGCGATGCAGACGGGTCCGGGTTCAATCCTGGCCTTAGATGTTTAGCGGGGGCTACTCAATCACTTTGAACAAGACGGAAGAAGTAATTTAAATGGCAATAAAAGAAAGCTAAATTCTCTGCACTTCAATATAAATTAACTAGTCTGAGATTTGAGTGCTAAATAGTGCAAAAGTGCGGAATAAATTTATTGTGACTATCTAAACGTGCAGTTTATTGTTTTACTCTTATAAATATGAAATGATCGATCGGCAATGACGCAAACTCATAAAAGTCATAAATCTCTTCAACGTTGCAGAAGCGGATTATCGCATGGATAGTTGCGAGTAAAGAAATTTGTATTGATATTAAAGCTACTTGTTAATTGTTGTTTGGTAATTATTGCAAGATTAGCCGCCGCACATTACAGACGCAAGGCTGCAGCCGCGAGTTGCGCGCCAGGCGGGAGCGCGCATTTCAGTACGTAACAACCGGTATCTTTAGCGGAAGTTCAGGAAGCGTAAGCGATCTGCCGCGACATTTAAGGACATAATGACATCATCAGCTTTGATCGCCGACCGTGCCGATATGAACGACTTCCAATTAACTACTAAACGTCGCGATTCGAATCTACAATTATGTCAATTAATACAGCGTGAATTACTTCAAAAAATGGGCTGCTCGCGGCCGCCCTGCCTCGGGTCTCTTTTGATTTCGACATTTCCATGCGAAGGGCAGCAAAATATCGACGAAGCCATAGATATCACGCTGCAACTTAATAAAGCCGTTCTCTCTTGAGATAATTTAAGGATAATTTGTTAATATTAGGCAAAGATTTATTTTCGAAATCAAAGGAGCTTCTCCCGTTCCCCCCGTTCTGTAATCTGCTTGCAAACGGCTATCTTTAAATTTTATTAAATCACATGAACCGAAATTAGCATAGAGCATTGAACATCGAGCATCGAACATCGAGTATTGAGCATCGAGCTTTGAGCATCGAGCATCGAGCATTGAACATCGAGCATCGAGAATCAAGCATTGGCCCTCGAACGTCAGCATCAGAATCAGCAACGATACCGAGGAAAAGGATAGTCACACCTACACGAAGAGCTACGCAAGAGAATGTGACCATAAAACAGGAACTAAGAGGCCCACATCGCCACATGCAGATAAACACTTAAGTAGCAAATGATGTAAACAGTTTATAAATAGATGAAACACAAAAAGAGAAAGTTAATTTCGAATTTCAGAAAATTCCGTCATATACAAGATATCAATACACCATGGAGACCAAAAATTAAACCCAAACAAACATAAACAATTAAAAACACTAAACAGTATTACTCAGAACATAAACTCAGTAGATGTTGCAACATAGAAAAAAAGAATAAAAAGCGAAATAAATAAGACAGACACTATTCTGATAGAAAGAAAGTATAAGGATAAAAAAAAGTAAAAACATATAGGAAAGTGATAATAAAAACATTGAAGTACATCCCAAAAACTTAAAGCAGGTGAAATATTAAGCAAATAAATAAAAGTTGTAGACGAAAAGAAGATAATAAGTGCAATCTCATAGACTAATGGCACCTGGAGATTCATCTTCCTATCCTGGATGAAGTTATTTTTAACCGAAAAGATTCCCAGGGGGCTGGCGCTGTCATGCTTGATGTGGTTCAATGATGCTTAAGCCTTCTAACTTCTTGTTCATTTTGTTTTCTCAGCCAACAGTTGGTGGTTCTTTAGAACGGACGACTTATAATGCAGGTTCTGGTGCACTGCTAGAATTTTTTTACTGGTCAGCCATGTTTCGCCCTGATCAATCTTCTCTTTCAATTCGTGGAAGAATTCATCATTTCCCTTGCTGTGAGTTGCTCAAAACGGTTTTACGGCTTTCCTACAATACAACATAAAAAATTCTAAATTTACCTCGACAATCTTGAGTAGCCCAAAAATATTTTCCAGGTTTCTTTCACCCATATGCAATGCTAAATTGCATGCCGATTTTTCATTTTGAAAGATGTTTTTATGGAAAATAAAGCGAAACAATTTTTTACTCAAATTATGTTTGCTTCGAACAATAATTTGTTATCGCACTAGAAAAAATGCTAAGTTTAAAAGATACAAAACAACGAATGCAATACGCACTTTAAGTTTTTTTCAAATGTAGGTACTATTCCACTTCGAACAGTAATATGGCTCGTGCACCCAAGTCGAGCGAACATTTTGTGTTATATATAGTTTAAACCTTTCTTTTTGTTTAACTCGCAACAACTCTGGTACCTTGACTTCTACGATTCTATCTATTACTAAATATAGAACGCTATTCAAAAAGCATTGCGTTATTTATTATTGTGAAATGATTGGTGGAAATAATTGTCCAAATAAATCAATTTTTGAAAATTGGTTAAGGTAAGATCCCGTAAGCGTCATTCGAAAACATCGACTCAGCATCGTACACAACTGAATATTTCGAAAAGCTCTCTTTAGCGAATACTCACTAATAAGCTGCACCTCTGTAAGTACAAAATTCAATGGACGCAAAAGCTTAAGCTTGCTGAAGTAAATTCTCAATTTGGTGGAAAAAATCAACTTTAGCTATAAAGCGGATTTGCAACTTGGCGACTTTGTAGACAATCAAAATTGTCATATTTGGGATTTGGTACAGCTTTGCGTAACTCATGAAAGGCAAATGCACCATCAACGAGTTACTGTTTAGTTATTTCGCACAATTCCGAATGGAATTCGTTACGGTTACATAATAAACGATTCTTTAGCACCTACTGGACAACATGGATCTAGAGCAAATGTAGTATCAGCAGGACGATGCCACCTGCCATACAGCTCGAGCAATAATAGATTTGCTGCAGCAATAATTCCTTCATCGCCTAATTTTCCAAATGCCGACGTCAATCGGCCAGGAAAGTATTGTGCTTTAACACCGTGCGACTTTTTTATTGGATTATCTGAAATCCAAGGTCTACGGCAGTGATTCACAAACAATTAAAAATTTTATTTAGATATAATGACATTCAAAAAATGTTGCAAGCATCAAAATAGCATATTCACAAATGCAAGCTGATTATGACCAAAATCCAAATAGAAATAACCCACTAACAACAGTCATATACTCAGCTAATACGAGCAATAAATATGCAAAACATCATATTCAGGGTCGAGGTATATTTTAGGTTGTGTTGTGGGAAAACCTAAAGGCCGTCAAATGTGCAAGCGCAAGTTAGTTTTACATAATCAACAACCTACGATTGTCAACAAAATGAACCGGGATTACGACCGCAGCAGGGTTGCTGCACTCCAATCTCTTCCGTGGTTTGGCCACAAAAAAACAAAGTTTATAACGTAACCAAGGAATCTGGCTACCAAGAGGAGGTAACTGCTGACACCAAGCGATCTGGTCGCAAACAAGTAAAATAAATTGGCCTGCAAAATGAAAAAAAAGATCGATTACGATCCAGGGCGGAGCATGACTGACTTGGCAAAAAAATCTAGCAGTGCACCAGGACCTGCACTAGAAGTATTTTGTCCGAAAATAACCACCATCTGTTGATTAAAAGGACGAGATGGACAGGACCAAATCACGACGGCGCTGAACTTTCGAGATTATTTTCGGGTAAAAATAACTTTATCCAAGACAAGAAGAGGAATCACTAAGATAACCTTTTGATCTGCTAAGACGCCTCTGAAGTGCCCATCGTCGTGCATGTAAAATTTCCGCCTTTGTGGTGGTACTGGCGCTTGTGAGGGGCGAAGGGGATATCATCGGATTACACTTTTTTGAGGAAGGTTTGAAAGTGAGCGTTGACAGCTAGATCAACGCAATAGAGACAGTTGTTAAGTTCTGGATAGAAGAGGTAGTGGCTGGGCGGGAGTACGTCTTTCAACAAGACTTCACTCCAACCCAATGGTCTCCCGACTTGTGACCACCCTCCACCCCCGACTGCGGTTCCTTTGCCTACGTATAAGACGTCGAGATTAATAAGAGCCACCAAGGAAAGCTTACCTGACAGATATGAACAAGGAAGAAGTTGCCTTTGTTTAGGCTCGCTGATGGTGATTGCAATAAATAATATAATTCTTAATGCTATTTACTTTAATTGTACGACAATAAATATCAAGCACTTAATACCATCGATAACAACACAAAAGGGGGTGAATGGCAGTCTGTGTTGCAATAGTAAAAAAAATTTTATTTATTTGTATAAGACAGTTATTGATTGGGCAATACTATCCTCACTTGTAAAGCTATGATAAATTAACAGTAAACGACCGTATGGGACGAGACAAGAAAAAATAACAATAATAAATCTAAACCATCACCGATCTTCGTAGCAAGAGTTAAAAACGTTAAATCGCTCATTGAATAACTAAGTTACTATTTAATCAAAACCCAAGAAAATTACAGAACCATTATCAGAACCTTAAAAATACGAAACACTGAATTTGACATGTTTAAAGCCAAGCAAGGGTCGCCGCTGTCGTCTGGTTTGAGTTTCGCTGAAAACGCATGGATGTATGTGACGCATCTCAATAGACACAATAAATCTTTGAACCAAAAACCATGAGATTAACTCTATTAACTACTGTTGTCAATAAACTGACCTACTTCTTGAAGTGAAACAATATCTACATTATAAATTTGGATAAATCAATGTAAAAAATACATATAATGAAGTCAGTGACAGACAAGTCTTCAAAGTTGCTTGGTGAACAAGTCTTGACGCCCAATTGGTGCATACCCAGTAATAGTTAAGAAAAAAATTGCAGAGAAATATAAATTATGTAAGAAGTGGCGGGGATAAAAAGAAGCTTAACAAAGGACCCCAAACAACTTCTGTTGGGAGTGACATAGCTGCTCTACGGAAGCAATTGACTTCGTTGTGAAAGCAACCCGTAAACCATCACAGAAGAAAATACCTGCAAACATCTACAAAATGTTTTAAAAGTTTTACCTCAAAGTTGAGCTCAGCAAAAAAAAAATTCTTAATACTTTAGAAGAGAGTTGGGAACTAATTACTAGTAAACTCACAAATATCAAAAAATTATAACATTAAACCTCCAATGCCACATTCAATAAAAATATTTTCCTATCCAATGGATAGTGACGCCGATAATTATTATTTGAAAGTCAGAAAAGAAGAACAAGAAATAATACCTAACGATCAGTTCAAATTTAAAAGCAAACACAATACGAGAGAACAGGTATAAAAAATTGTTAATAAAATAAATAATGACTTAAAAGTACTATTACGCTTTGTCTTTGGATAACGAACAAGCATTTGATAAAATTTGGTATGGCGGTTTGTCATAAACTTAAAATGGTATTGTCTCGTAATTTTTACAGTATTAAATCGTTTTTGGAAGGTAGATTACTTTTGTAGTAGAACGTTATCAATTCCTATTGGCTACAATTCAAGTCTAGTTGAACACTAACTGCAAAAGTGGAAGATCAAAGTTAACAACTCAAATCATTATATAAACGTTTACAAAGAGAAAAAGAACATAACCAGCTGTAACACTTAATAATACAATGATTTCTCAAACTGAAGATGGAATATTTGAGTATACACCTAGAAAAATGGCAAAATATATACTTTATAAAGCTATCATAAGAACTACAGTGTGACCAGAAAGGGTGGGGGTATTTGTATCTGCGCCGTCCATGTAACGGCGCGGTTTGGAGGGGCGCGGTAAGGATAGGTTGTTGCCCTGTTCTTTGGAGATACAGTAGCCATGGAAGTGTAATCGGGAGACCATCGCGGTTTTTGGGTACGCGCCTATTATCGCAATGGTGATTTGATAGTCACAGCTCAACGTTTATATCGTGCAGAATTTAACGTTTGGAATGCACTGAAGGACGATACCATCAGAAAATGGATTCGAATGTTTGAAAATACCGGTTCGAGTGTAAAAATTCTCAATCAAGGTCGCCCGCGCTCTGTGCGAAGCCAACAAACGATTGAAGAAGTGAGAGTTTCACTGCATGAAAATCCGTCTCAATCAGTTCGCAAACGCAGTCAAGAACTTAACATAAAAAATCATCGTTGCCCAAGATTTACAACTTACAACCTACAAAATTTGGTTTGTTCAAAACCTGAACGTTACCGACCATCCTCTCCGGCTGAATTTTGCAAATGAAATGCTTCAACGTTTTCTAACGTTCGAAAACGTTTGGTGACGAAGCGAACCTTTACTTAAATGGTCACGTAAACAAGCACAACTGCCGTTACTGGGCCAACGAAAATCCAAGACAGATACATGAACGAGCATTACATAGTCCAAAAGTTATTGTGTGGGCTGCCATGTCTGGTGAAGGCATCATTGGGCCTTATTTTTTTGAAGACCGGCGAGGGCGAGCACTTACGGCAAACAGTAAACGATATCGCGACGTGTTAAGAAACTTTTTGGTTCCATAACTCCAGGAGTTTGAAGGTTTTGATGTGGAAACATGGTTTCAACGAGATGGAGCCACTTACCACAACTCAAACCAATGACTTGAGGTTGTCAATCAACTTTTCCCGGAAAAAGTGATCTCTCGTCGAGGCACCATCAACTGACCCCCGAGAAGCCCCGATCTTACACCCCTTGATTATTTGTTTTGGGGAGATAAAGATAAAGAGAAAGTGTATGCAAACAAACCACGAACTCTACTGCAATTTAAGCACAATATCCGCACTGAAATGGCTGCTATTTCCAGAGAGATGTGTAGACGCGTGGCGGCTAATTTTCGCGTTCGGTTAGAGGAGTGCCAGCAGCGCGAGGGTCCGCTTTTGGACTACATAATCTTTGGAATTTAATTTTCAAAACTTTGTCTAAAGATTAAAAATAAAAAATATTTTTCTGGCGTGTAGTGTTTTTTTTATTGAATTTACAAATACCCCCTGCCCTTTCTGGACACCCTGTATTATGAGGTACTGTCAGTAATTCTAATATTGAAGTCTTACAAAGATTCCAGGGTATTGTTAATGCACTGTGGTAGGTGCCTAATTATGTAACACAAAACGATCTTAATATGGAGCCAGAGCGGAAAGTCAAAGAATAGATTCTTTGTGCATCCTAATGATTTAGCTATGCAACCGATACGCACTTCGCACTTATGTCTTGTAGCAAGCGAGCGTTTGTCTGCGCTTCTTGACATTATACCCAAAGTACATAGTAATGTACCTGAGCGAGTAAAAGTCACCAAGGCCTATTATTACTCACCTGCTACAAGTTATCAGCACCTACAACAGTGAGTTAAAAATAATTTCTTCGTTTCCTCCTCCTTCTTCTTTATGTATGCTTAAACCTTTTTCTTAATTTGAGGTCTGTTTTGACGCCTTTTACCATATGGTTTATTATCTCGTGCTATTTTACTGGGTCTGTTGTCATTGTTTAGATAACAAACTCCTCTTATGTAAGACAATACTCAAACCAGTTTGGAATTATGGTATTCAACTATGGGACACAGCCACCAACGCCAACATTGAAATCATAGAATACTTCAAATCAAAAGTGTCCAACGCGGGTATCCATAATGGCTTACAAATGTTAACAGTGAAAGAAAAATCAACTATTACAGTGTTTAATAAAGTTTTAGCAAAGATCTTACGATTCCTCCAAATCAAAATAGAAGACTCCAAAGATATATAACAAATGAGTTGCCTACCAGATTCTATATTTATATAATATTAAGTCTAGCTTTACTTTTATTTTTAGTTTTAAGGTCTGGTTTGTAGTACGAAGTTACACTCATTTTTTGCGTCCTCGTTTCTAACTCTGTCTTGCCTCGCTTCCCCACTATTGCTCGTAACGTATTTTTTTCAGTGATACGCCGCATCTGGTTGGGTTTCCGCTTTATATGTCACTATTGGCCTGATTGTAATCTTATTATCGATATTTTTGGTTATATCTCTTAAATAATTAGATATCTTTCATAATTTGTTGTATGCACTACAGCCTCTGGTTGTATCCAGATATTGGAAGTATGAGACCTGTTCTATTATTTTTCCTTCTATTTCAAGCTTTCGCCGGGTTCTTTAAATATTACCATATATTTGGTTTTATCAGTCGAGATTTCCATGTCTTCGCCGTCGTCATGAACTTAAGCGCTGTCGATCGTCCTCAAATTTAGAAATAAACTGCATCTTCCACTAGAAAGGCTATTCTTTGCCTTATTTCTAATTCTATCCATAAAAAGACAAAAAGGACAGGAATTAAAAATTCTTCTTGTCGGATTTCCATACTTCATCTTATGGCTTTTGTTAATTGACTTCCTACCTGAATTTTATCCAATTAGGTTTTTTACAACTTGCATTAAATCTGCAAGAACATATTTCTCTCTTAAAATTAATAACAACAATTTATATATACAAGTTTTCATTAACGATATTATATACACCAGTAACCGCATTAGGAGTCTAAAAGTCGCGAAGTACAAAGTAGGAAGTGTATCCGCAAAGAAATTAGTGATGAGACTCAAACTACAAACGATTGGTTATATCTCACCAATCGATTTGAACTTTAAAATCTGCAAATCGCAATGAAGATTAAAAATAAAATTCAACTTCTACGAAGGCTGATTCCAAACCTTCAGTTAATAGGTAAAAAGAAATGAAATTCAATCATTATTTAATGAGAAAGTTCTAAACATTCCAAAAATCTACCTTAAAGTACTAATATAGATGGAATAAAGAAGAATTTCTGTAACAGGAGCCTCAGATGTGGCAAATGTACCAGTAATCACTTAACTTCTGAAATTAAAGAAAAAATTACTGATGCGTTAATTATATCAAAAATCGCCCAGTAACTACGAGAGCTGTTCTGTATACAAAGACTTTAACAAAAAGGCAGATCGTAGAAGGGGTAATATCCAAATAATACCACAACAAACATCAATACTCAATTCCTCAGATGACATAAATGAGGGGGCTAAGTTTCCCTTTATAAACAATAAGGATAGCACATAAAATCCCCTAGCCGCCGGTTCCCCCTGAAAAAAACAAAAGAGACAGCCAAATTTGACATAGAATCCGAACCCGTAATCAAAAATTCAAGAAAACCAGTGCAAGCGGCCTAAAAAATAGCCCCTTTTACATTTATATGCCAGTGGCTACATTTAAGTGGGGGAGAAGGTAGGGCCTGCATTCCTTATAAGGTGCGAAGCGCCTCAACGCATACCGTTCGAAAGCTTTACCATCTCATGCATAGAAGCATGCAACAAGGCCTCAAATCGGCCTTTATGTTATAATTTTTTATTAAATTAATTTAAAAAAAACAAGTTTTCTTATAAACAAATAAAAATTATTTATAAATTTTAAGATATGCAGTATACACACTGCAACATCATAATAGCAGAGTCAATGCGGGCAAAGCACTAATTATTAAAAACGCGGTCAAGCATTATATATAAGCAACTTTGATTGTTGTTGAAAACTGAGCAGGGCTAATGACATTGTCAGCAGTGATTGCCCCCTTCAATATAATAGTCAACAGGATCACTATAAGTGTATTTCAGTAAGTTGGGACCGTACTGCTAGCATTTGACGATGATAACGCCAAAAACGTTTTATAAAGATCCAGGACTAAAGGTAGAGAACTAATGAAAGCAATGAACAAGGGCGAGACTACATATTGATCTACTGATGCGATGAAACTACCAAATTTACTTGACTTTTGTGTAGTTAAAGGAATCAATCGAAACTACTTAAAGATTGAATCCTGCTTATATCTGTGAACTGACCGTTCACCGCATATCTAGACACTAGAAATTATTAAACTCTCAAACTTATCAAAAACTCTTCAGTTTTCTGCAGTACTAAATCAGATAATCGCCAAAAAGCGATCACTCCCTAGAAGATGGAAAATTATAAGACATTCAACTAACAAAAGAAACTTAAATCAAGCAAAAGCCGAACTCAATCGTTAAAATCAATCTATGCAGAACTCCCTCAAATATATGTCGCCAGTAGGTGTTCTGAAAAACGACCAAACATTTCAACCCTTTTCTTCTAAAATCCCAAAAGAAGAAGAGAAAGAAATTTAACAGTCTGTTGAAACTACCAGAACCAAGATCAGAACTGAAATTCTTCACAACTTGAACCGCACAAGGCACTTGGTTATTATGGTAATATGGTTTCAGTTTTATAACCTACCTACTTACCATAATCTTAAAACTATATCTATAAACCGGGAAAGTCTAAAGAAAATGTTGTATCTTACTTGCTAAGCAAAATTACGCCTATCTTTCGGGACAACAATTTAACTGCTGATGACCAGTTTGGGCTTTGAACAAATTCATAAAGAAAACAGGGTTACCAAAGATTTTCAAGAAGAAAAATCTGACAACAAGGCTTGCCTTACAGACCCAAAAATCACTCTTGCTGATAGACAGTTCCTAGTAAAATTTAGTGAATATCAGATCTATCAGGGGTGTAGGGATGTGTCGGAGAGGTAGAATGGTCACTCCAAACGTTATAGACACGCGGGGGTTCGGATAACTGGTCCTCACGAGACACCCAACTCCCACTTGATGGCTCCAAGCGCCACACCCTGGTACACTGTGTTGACCCACAGGCTAAACCAAGTGAGGGTAACCAGATATGGTGAACTAGCAGCGTCTGACCCAGAGTGGGCGGCTGCAAACAGCGTCTGTATCCAGAGTGGACGGCTGTCACTAATACTCACCAACCCGTTTGGCCAGCGTGGTGAGTTATGGCCAAAAACCCCCGTTTTAAACATGGAGGGAGGCTTATGTCCAGGGTGGACCGAGAAAAGCTGATGGTGAAGAAGAAGAAGAAGATCTATCAGCTTTGGTGTCCCCCAAGGCAGTGTTTTGGGGCCTGTACATAGCAGATATTCGTACTCTCATGATAATAGTACAGCAATTTTAACATTCCAGCCTGATCTACGAACAATGTCGCACAATCTTCAATCTTTCTTGAATCTTCTTCAATTTCTTCTTGACAGAAAATTGACATAGTAAAAATAGATCTGATTAAAACATAATCAACTGGAAGTGTGTGGTAAAATGCAATGGCTGCTTGGACGCAAATCCTAGACGCATTTTGAAGACAGGGTTTTACTCTACAGATCCATTCTTAAGTCTGTGTGACCTTACGGTATACAAGATGTCAGCTTCCCTTGGTAATATGGTACAACCTTGATATCTCCACAATTAATAAAGAAATACAAAAACGCAATATGCTTATTGCACAACCTATCTTGGTTGTACTTTCTAGAATGTGCTTAGAGCTTTGTGTGATTACGTGACTATTAGTTTAAGGTCCTTCCAGACCAAACTAATGATTGATTTTAATATAAGGAATTAGTTATTGGAATTTTTCCTTCGAGTTGCCACTGCATGACAAATTACAGTTTTTCTAAATAAAGAAAAATGTTAGACAACAGTAATGTAACTAGAAGGTTAAAAAGTTTTAAACACTTGGGCTTTGCCTAGCAGGTTTGATTAGACACATATAAGAGTGTTGTAATATGTAATCAAATGATTAGTCAGAGAATTTATGCGTAAAAAATTATTAAATATGAAATGATGATAATAAAAGAGTTGTGGGAAACGTAAAATTACTTTTGTAGTCACTAAAGTCGCTTGGTCTTAACTCCTTTGACTATTTTCGAGGCAACAGAAGAAGATCATTATAATTACATTATTATCATTATTATGTGTTACTGCATATATTTAAAACGACTGCTTGTATTCATATTAATTTGTCACCACAGAATACCCGGAAGCAGAAAGACATAGCATGTGAGATACAGCTATATTAATAAAGCAAAACATTAAACATCACGAATTATCTAAATTACGAGAAAACTTTCTACAAGCAACCAGTGGAGAAATAGAAAACTGGTACGGTCTAGTTACGCTTTCAGCGGTATACTGTCCGCCAAATCAACCAACAAATAAGATGGCTTTGTAACTTATTTCCGAAGTTTAGGCAATAGATTTATAGCTGGGGGCGACTATAACGCTAAAAACATATTGTGGGGGTCACGTATAATTGCACCAGGTAGAGGACGAGTATTGCAACATGTTATTCATAAATTACCTGCTGGACTTCTTTGTGACTAAGGGTATAGCTCTAGGGTATCAGAATATTGCATCCGGTTCAGATCTCAGTTTAGACCATACGCCTGTTTTGGTTACAATAAGAACCACAGTCAGTAAAAAAGAAGAGCCAGTTAAATTAGTTAACAAGAGAACCGATTGGAAACATTTCAGATATTTAATAGACTAGGTTAAATATGAAAATCCCTTTAACGACTAGGGAAGAAGTAGAATTAGCAGTAGGCGACTTTACTAGAATTACTGAAGAAGCACCTTGAGAAGCTATTAAAAGAAATTAAAAAGAAAATTGCTGAAAAAAGGCGAATGAGAAGAATTTGGCAAAACCCAAGATACCCGTCTGACAAAACACGTTATAACCAGGCATGCTTAGACCTCAAAAGAGCAATTAAAGATTTGAAAAATAAGAGCTTTCAGGAGTACCTAGAATATTTAAGTCCTAATGATGATACAAGCTACGCATTATGGACGGCGACAAAAATAATTAAATGCCAAGCTCAACCAATTCCTCCCATACGAACAAACTCTTGGACAAGAACGGATAAAGAAGAGGCAATAGTGTTCGCTCAACATTTCGAAAACGCCTTTAAACCTTTACCGACGGTCATAACTCCCGAAAAAGAGTCTTTCATACAAAAGTTTTTGAAAGTCCCGTACCAAATGTTCCCATTGCTAAAGCTACTGACCGTAAAGTAAGTCAAATAGGCGATTAAAACTGATATCAACCCAAAAAAGTCTCCAAGATTCGACTCAATAACAGGACTATTACTAAAAGAAATGCCTCGAAAGGGTATAGTAATGCTTCCCATCCTGTATAATGCAGTTCTGAGGTTGGGATGTTATCCGATTCAGTGGAAGGTGGCTCAGCTTACAGTGATAGCAAAACCAGGAAAATTGCCTAACAAACTAACTTTTTATCGACCAATTAGTTTGCTGTCTGTACTAGATAAACTCCTTGAAAAACTTATCGCTAGACGACTTATGTCAATTGTTGAAAACACCAGTTTAATACCTGAGCATAATTTTGGTTTTAGAAAAGAACATTTGTCAATACATGTCAATCAATCTTTCGAAGAAAAATATTATTGCACAACGGCCTTCCTCGGCGACACACAGAAATTTGATAAGGTATGGCATGATGGACTAATCTTTAAATTAAAAAGTACTCTCCCACACTCTTATTGTGTTATATTGGAAGAATATCTAGAAGAACTATTCTTCCAAGTGAAGTATGGCCAACATCTCACAGAACTCTATTCTATCGAATCAGGCGTACCCCAAGGGAGTGTATTGGGACCTCTTCTATATAGCCTTTATATTGCTGATATGCCTGCCGACGAACAAGTACTTACAGCTACCTTTGCTGATGATAATCATGTGCAGACATAAAGATCCAGAAATAGCTGTTGCAATGCTGCAAACTCATTTACATCATTGACAAATGGAGTGCAAAATGGAGAATCAAGATCAATTAATCAAAATCTTTTTACATCACCAGAAGTATATATAAATAATACACCACTACCACAGGTCACAGACGTCAAATATCTGGGAATGCATTTAGATAAAGGTCTTATTTAAAAAAACCACATAATGAGTAAGAGGAAACAGCTCCGTGCTGAATTCAGCAAACACTACTGGCTGCTCCGCAGAAAGTCTAAACTATCCCTACAAAATAAACTATTGGTGTTCAATGTTGTATTTAAATCAATTTGGTCGTACGGCATTCATCTGTGCGAACTCTAATATCGCAATTATACCCAGAACAATTTCAGGCAAAAATAATACAAACTATGTGTGACGCTCCCTATTTTACTAGAAACAATGACATTCTTAGTGATTTGACTCAGTGAAGTTGACTCAGTGCAAGAGACAACTAAATAGTGTAGTGGAAAATACCTAACCAAGTTGGAACATCACAGTAATACCTTTGCCATTAACCTCCTTGATAACAGTATGAATATTCAACGCTTAAATAGATATAAACCTCTAGATTTACCCGATAGATTTTAAAGTAGTAACAACATGAATTATTTAGGAAATAGCTAATAGCATACCTTTTAAGAAACCTTAGGGTCACAATCAAAGGTCATTGACTTAAAACGTTTTTAATTCGTATTTAAGGTTTCCCATTATCAAGTGTTACGCAATGCATACGAGTTTTTTCCTAGTTAATATAAATGATCCTAGTTATTGCTTCAACCGTGTAATTATAAGAGTTGTCTCTACAAGTGTAGTAAGTGCTAAAATTTGGATTTGGATACTTCACAGGAAGGAAAATAATTAAAGAAATAATAATTGTTGCCGCACTAAGTCATGTTGTTGTGGAACATTGTGCGTTAATTTTATTTCTTTATTTCCATTCAATAATTTTGTATATTTTCATGTACAGTTTAATTGGCCGCTTTTTGCAAGACAATATCGGAACACAAAAAGGGTTAGGATACAGCAGTTTGCCGCTGCAGTCCGGATCCTCCGGCAGGGACGAGCGCGAGTCCTGCAGGGAACAGCGGCACGTAATCAGCCCTCAGAGGTGGTGCCGGCAATAGTGGGGGTGGCCCGCCCCCAAAGGAACCGCCACTTGCGATATTGCTTCCTGCCATTCCTGCCGGCGCTACGTGTTCCGCAGGACCTGCACTACACTTCCTGTCAACACTGTCTTCCTGCACCATTGACTGATTCCTGCCTTGCCGCAGCTCGCAAGTGTTCAGCAGGAAAGGAGTCGCATAAAGCAGTGTCAGCAGGAAGGAGCCAATGTGCTCCCGCTGCATTATTTCGAATTCGCGTGCCTGATGACTATTTTGGTTACCGCGTGTGCATCCTGCTGCCTGCGGTCGATTGCAAAAATACCGCCGCCTAATCACCTTACCATGTGGTGACCGGCCGAGCGCCCTAGCGCCAGGCGGCCGACTGCCCGCGCCCGCCGCCATGCACACCTTGATAAGACGTGACCACCTGGCCCTTGCCGAATCGAACTCTTTGATAAACCATGACTTTTTCTGCCGCAAAGTGCACTAAGTTCCTCGCTAGCGACTCGCCGCCTTGCAGCGCCTCTTCGTCCTAAGAACTTCCTTCGGTAAGTCCATCTAGAATAAATCTTAAAGCGCCGGCTCTTGTTATGCTTGCCGTTGCTTAATCCATGTAAGCTTCTGTTATATGGCATGGATCCAGTAAACTATCGTTTCTATATGTGTTTATTGTTAATTTATCAATTAAATAATTTAAATGATTGTATGTACCTTTGTACCTTCGAATCAGTCGCAAATTTTTCTTTTTAATATTTATATATAGGTAGGTACCAAACGTAAGTTACTCTTTCCAAAAATGATGATGATGCACCACAATTCATAATGTTAATAGTTTTTTAGGCAATTGTAACTTTTCTTGAAGTAAATTCATTATTTTTGCTATCTATTCTTTGCAGAGTTTATTGTAACAATTTTTTATTCCTATAGCTCCACAACCTTCACCATAAACCAGTCTAAACAAAATACTCCAAAATCCTTGATTGGGCGCGCTTAGTTCGGTTTTTTGAGCATTAAATTAAAGTTTTTGTTGTTTAGACGTTCCTTTGTAGAACTGATTCAATGTGGGAGCAATACATAGTTGTGATTGTAATAAAACTGATAAGTCTTGGCATAGGACAAGCCCTAATATTTTTTTTCTATTTAATTCTGTTTAATATTACAATGCATCAATTGGTAGGTTTTATTTAAGTGTAAATGTTTGGTAACCGTTGCTTCCTGGTATGTAGTCTCAAGTAAAGGATAATTCTGCTCACCACTTATAACAGTTGCTTTTACACTTTGAAAAATGGTTGTTCCTATTTTTTTCTAATATTTAATAGTGTTTAATTACTTTTTATAATTATTTGATACGAATACTTTCTGAGGCATTCTCAGTTTACTTTCCGTAACCCCATGTGATCCTTCTCTAGGTAGAATTACTTAAACGAGTTCTTTGTGGTATGGGTCTTTCATTAGGGGTTAATTATAGTATTATATTATATATATTTGCAGGTTTTTTTGTTTTATCAGCCTCAATATAGGAACCATTAAGACAATTTTAGTAATTTACAGTGATTTACTACGCCCTTAAAGTTTTACGATTACTTTCAGCTCGCTTCTTGTATGATAATTCATTTTTTAAATTTTTTGTGCATTTCTAGTAGCTTTGTCTATAAACAATAATATATGACCCCACCTTGGGGTCTTGTAAGTGCCTCCATCTTAGTACCGGGTCAAACAATGAATGAATTGTGTTTTGATGGTTTGCTTGCAGTAATATTCCAGATGTTTTGGATCAGTAAATGGTCAAGTGGTCGAGTTTCCACGTTTTGTTAAAAAAAGCTCAGTATTTTACATCCACATGTGGTCGAGAGTTATCTTGAAAGAAAAGGAAGTATCACGGGCTGACCTGCTATAATAACGGAATAAGCTCTCCATACTATGATACTTATAGTTCGTATTGTATGTCTCGTAAGAATGCAGTCTTCTTGCCCCCTTTCTCCGTGTAATATCTAACCATCTTATCGATTTAAACAAAATTTAATTAATCAGAAAAGACGATTTTATGCCACTGCTTTTCTCATTGTAACCTTCTGTGTCAGTGGAAAGAAGTTACCAGTAATCGTAAGAAGAGGGGGCAGACAATAGGTGCTGTGTAATGGTCTGAAGATGGTGAAATTTCCGATCGGTTTTCTAGCGTAATGTTTCAAAGGCCAGTTTTCGACCCACTAATTTTATATTTGCGCCACAATACTGCTTATTGCTTATATAGAAACCAGCTCCTCATTGATTCTAACAAATCTGAATGGCCAAGAACACTTTTATATGTGATATCACCATTTTCCCAGACTTCATGTCGAAGGTACGATATGACCACATTTGAGACAGATATAAACATACGGTTTTCAAACCTTCATCGTTTTCTGATTACAGTAGACTTAATTTATTATTAAAGGTATAATGATGCTGCAATATCAATAAACATTGGTGTATGTACTCACGCTGATACTCATTTTCATTTGTTGTTATGAGTTACAAGAATTGATACCAAATTTTTGCTGTGTTGCTTGGGATACTTTTGTGTTTTTGTTCTGAACGGCAAATTTTGTCAAAAGTCTAAAATTGTTTTTCTAAAAAGAGTAATAAACATTGCAGTAGATTAAAACAGTGGCAAAAGTCATTTTCCTTGCAAATAAACCATAAAGACGCCATCAAACTTAAAAGATGAATTTAAGAAGAAGAAAAACAAAAACTACTAGGCAATATCTCTGTTATATTTTCTATTGCGACATAATTATTGTGGTAACCTAAAGTGACGTGCAAATATCTAACAACAGTTAGTTGTTCGGTGAAAATATGTGCACTCTTGTAGTCTCGGTTAAACTTTAAATCCCAGCCTGCCAGACAGCTTCATTCCTGCATGATGACCGAGCTTGTTAAAGAGTCGAGAGTTAAAGCCGAGAGACAATTTTTGGCGCACGGCAATACTGCCGCGACCATTCGGGTTGTTATCGCCGGGCACATTTTTATTCCGCAAGAAGGGGTGATAACCGCGGACAACGCATGAAAGTGGCAGCGCTGTTTTATAGCGACAAGGGCTTTGTAGCCGGCCGGAACTGATAAAAAGGTGAAATATAGTTTAAGGGATGGGAGCCCCGCACAAGTCGGAGGCCGACCACACCTTAGATTCGCGTCTGGATGTCCTCTGATGGTCGATCGGACTGTCTGTTCTCGTTTGCAGAGGCGCGCAACCGTGACAGCTAGGGCTCGTCAAACAGTACGTTAATCATGGCCTGAGAAACGGTTACAATATTTGTTACAGTGCCGTTCTCATTAAAGTTACTACAAATTAATGCAAAGAATAAAATTGCGCTCGCACCCCTATCCCCGATATTCGCATATTTTTCTAAACAGGCTGTTGTCATTTCAAATAAGCTGTATAATAATCAAAAACGTCGTTTTTTCAATAAGTAAAAATAATAAACAAATTCCAGAAGTGAAATCCGGCGGGAAAGAGCAGAAGGTACAAAAAATTTGTCTGGCAAACACACTTTTGGCGAAGTTTATAAAGCTTTTGGAAATCCTTAACAAAAGCTTCTTGGGAATCGCTCATGTTCTTGAGGATTGAATTTCAGAATGAACTGGTAGCACCAAGTTTCATCTGTGATGATAGTTTGCAGAAAGAAAAATATTGATCACACAAGGTAATAAAGTCTCCAAGAATTTTCATCCGTTTGTCTTGCAAGTCACAATGTGGGAAGAGAGCTTCCATCTACCCAAATATTTAAGACCCATGATGAGCACTGTGTTCTTGTTAATGTATATGGTTCTGTTTGTCGATAGATGACTCAAATTATTTTCTTCCCGTCGCGAAAGCGTTTGAACCAGTCGTACACACATTTTTGCCCACAACTTTCGCCTCCTACCGTTGCATCAACGTTTCGTGCTCTTTCACCTCCGTTTTCCCCAATTTGTAGCAGAAATGTGTTTATTTTTTACTCTATTGCGCTGCGATTATACCTCTCGGCGCTAGATGGTGCTTATGGAAATGTTGCTAGATAGGTATATGAATACGCGCACCTAGCCCGTCTTACCGTTAAGCTTTTTGATAGCTTCAGTGTAAGGAGGCTTTTCAGTATGCCTGAACATTATCCGAGCTGGAGTGTTAACCTTCAAGAACTCACTTAGTGGCTTAAAAAACTCTAGCTGTAATAGGCGTGTAACAGTATCTTTCGAACAACTTGCTGTGGTATACATGTAGTACGGTGTGACTGAGCGTCCTAATGTTCACTGTCCCGTGTGCGATTTTACAAAAGGTTATGTATCTATTTTTCAAAAAGGGCGTCCCACACTTTGGATTTTCACAAAAATGACGGTTATCGTTCATCTTTCTGGTGCTGCAGTCTCATCACCGCATTGTGCTTGCAGCCAGGGTTTCACGGCTTCTTTTACAGGAATCTGCATTGCAGCACGCACTAAATCTGTTGCTCGCCATTTTGATTGACTGCCAAATGATTGCCCCGTGATGCAGGCTTCGCCCAACGGCAATAGAGTACACTTTTACTACTAGTAGTACCATTACACTAGCATCCCTTTTTGTAAATCTTATTGGAAATTGTTATATTTATGTTGCTACATGGTATACGTTACAAAGAGGAATACTTTGAACAAATATAAAGTTTATTAAAATCGAAAAGATGTATTTAGTAATACAGAAGATTAAAAATTGGCATGTTTGTATTTTTTTCTCTCAAAAGTTTTAATGAAATTGTTGACTATTTTCACCCCTTTGGTATCATTAGATCAAAACCAAGCGTTCGACTAGGCTGATTAACACTTATTGCAACTCTGTTTGCCATAGAAGCATAAAATAAAGTGTTTACATTATAAATAGGAGCCCAGCCATTTATCATTCAAATCGGATGCATTACAGATTTATCTATTAGATTAGGAATCAAATATAAACCGAAATATTAATTTGCTAAAACATAAAACTATAGCCATACAAAGTTATTTTTCTACACTGACTTAAAAACACATTTTTTCCAACAGATAGGTAGTTTTTCGATCTCGCATCATCATCAAATCTCTGTCCTTCAAGTACATCTCTAATGGTCTAAGCAAATTATAAGTTCAGACTTCAGAAAGGGTGTTTCAGTATTGTCCAAAACAAATTCTTATTTTTGCTATGTTTCAGCAACTGCACGCCGTCGGGCATTGCTACGAAGTAGGATGTCTTTTCAAATTGCAAACATCCATCTTCTTCAAAGTTCTTGGTTGCGCTCAAAGGTTAGTAAAAGCAATTTCAGCAGTTAATCAATGATAATTCTTGCCAATATTCTTCTCTTTCATTCTCCCAAACGCGAATACTTGACTTTTCTTAAGGGCACTGTTCTCCAACTGTGTGTGGTCTTTTCAAAATTTTTGAAGATTTTACGTCCTCTATTGTGAGAAACTTAATAATAATCTGTTAGATGAGGCCCAAATACGGACCACATAAATCAAAGCATGCACCTCTTGACAGCCGACAGATAGGTGATGACGCAAACATTGGTGAGGACGTCGCCGGCACCAAATACTATATAGATTACCTTCGGAGATTCTTACTTACAACACTCAGAAGCTGCGTTCCGCTCCATTCACTCTGAGGCGCATAAAAGATCTTCGTAGACGGCTGTAAATCTTTTGGCTTCTTTTTGTAGATGGCGATGAAGATCAGTATTTCTAAAACAAGCTGTGTGCCTGTTGATCACTAGTTTTGATAACACTAGTAGCAAGTAAATTGACTTATACCCTTGCACTTCGTTAGGATCTTTTCCCAGTTTTGGAATTGGATTACTTTCGCCCCCTTTTAGGTTTTCAACAAAGTAGAACACTACTACTTAAGGTTGTTATTTTCACTACTTGTTTCCAAGATAGTTTTCTTAACACCTCGCCATTAAGTGGATCAAAACCAGACGCTTTATTAGTTTTGATCTCTTTTGCTATTCTATTTGGAATCATTGGCGGAATGAGTTTTCCATATTTTATTGCTGGTTGGTGTTCCCAATCCATTTGCCTGTTATGGTATGATTGGAACGTGCTTTTTTCCTGGTTGCTTCTTGCCTAATTACTTTTTTTTATAAATTGGCGGCATCTGGGCGATCAGCTTTTTTTAAAAGAAATAATTTTTGGAAAATCTAAATTCTTCCAAAAACCGTGTATTGAGGTCTGATTTAATTATTGGACTTTTGATCATAGTAATGCGTGTGTTTAAGATTCTAATGTTTTGTCAATTCATTTTGGCTTTTATTTCCTTAATTCCTTAATTTATTGGGGATAATTATTGCCTTTAAATCTCTGTATCAGTATAATGTAGCTATTTATGCTACTTCTTGCAGTTCTGACTAACATCTTTAATCATTTCTTAAATACAATCGGAATATTTCCCAATCAGTGTGTCTGCTAATCAAAATTAAACTTTCTTCTTTGTAATCATTTTTCGCCAAATGCTAAAACCACGGGGGAATGGCCTAGACTAGAAACGAATTTATCGCTAATCTTAATGTAGTTTGACCAAATGTTAGAGGTAAAGAACTCTCTTGTTGATACCAGCAGGCCAGTATGGTAAATTTTTTTGTAGAGTGCGCTAAACATTCACAGTCATGCATTGCACCCCATTTGTTGTTTTTTATGAAGCTTTTGAAGAGTTTGTTAATTCTTTTTTTTCCGTTCCATTCTTTCCTCGTGCTAATTTTAACTGAGGTTTCTTGATATTCAGTTGTTTGGTTTTTAAAACCCTCATACTGTTGGATTTGCTGTTTTACGACAATAGCACTTCTACCTCTCGCTGTATTGAGTTTTCTTTCGTGTAGTATGTCTCAGATATAAGGCATTTATTAGTTTTTTGTGCGAATGGGGCTGTTTTGAGCTCATACTGGGGGTGTTTTGTCCAATTACCATTTTACGTCAATATACGTATCAGCTATTTCAAATCTCTTGGTTAACCGACGGTTTTAAGCCGTTATTTGATGGTTTTGTTTTTCTTTTTGACAAGTTAATTTTCCAGTATCATATGGAATTTTAACTCGACGCTGGTGAGATCGCGCTTAACAGCTGGATGGTTTTGTACACTTTTGTATATTTTGTATATCTCTAATTTATACAGCAGAGTCGGCACATTGTAGTCTGGTTGCTGGTTCTTCGTCCTTCTGGGTTTTTGAAGGCTTATTAGTAGCTTTGTTGGGAATTTTTGCAGCCTTTGATCATTTTACACCCTCTACAGCTACCAGGGTGTAACTGGACATAGTTATAAGCCTTTAGTCTTTCGTCTTTTGGTATTTGGCAGTCAGGTGTTGGATTCTTTTAGAATTTTGGTGGGAAAAATATGTAAGATATAAATATTAAAAAGATATATTTAACCGAGTGCTTTCTTTAGTGTTTGTACTAGTTTATAGTTCTTTTTTTACCCCTAGTGCTTTTTAGTCGTTAAGATACATAGGATCCCTGCAACAAATATTGAAATTAACTGCCGAAATTAGTTTAAATGTTTGTAGCATCATATTTGTACGATTCTAAAGATTTTTGCGATGGTATAAACAATAAGCATCTGTTTTCTCATATAATGAGACAAACATTATCCATTTAGGAATTTGTGGTTGGTTTTTGTGGTATTTCTGACAGATTATATGATTGAAATTTATAATCTTACGACTGCAATACATCCAGACATGTATTTAGTTCTTCAGGATTTTAGACAAAGAAATACTAAATTAAATTTTGTTTGTTCTGCGCCAAAATTGTAAGGCTTTGTAATTAAATTGTATTTATAGTATGTGAAATATAACGAACGGAAAAATGGAATATTAGGATTTCAATCGTCAGAGGTTGCATTATGACTTCCAAAGTTTTGTACAAGAATTTTGACAACTCTCTGAGCTACCCAAATTTGTTTAGAGCAAGCATCTTCAAACTGCAAGACCTCACAACATTTTTCCTTAATGTTGGCTTTATTATAGACCTCAATTCCGAGCAGTTGAAACCACAACGTTGTTTATTCTTTTGCTGCTTTGAAATAGTGTGTCGTAGAGTGCCCTTCTTAAATTTACAAAAATTGTTTGACACAGCAGATTCTTGTAAGCTTGAACCTTTTTTGAAACAACAGTTCTTTAGGGCTCTTTATCAGTTAAGCATAGTACATAAGTTGACGTAACAAATTTCAGCAACGACATTTCGGTTAAGGACGACTTAAATCTTTTAGCGCCTTAAACCTTTTTGGTTTTTGCATTTGCGCAATAACAGTGAAACTTTACCCCCCACGTCAAGGGTTCGTATGGGCCTTTCATGTGCTTGCCCTCACTATCCGGTCACTGCACACCATTTCTCATATGGAACCGCATTATTACCCCTTGTTCGAAGTGAACACAGCTAGTAAATTATTTTTAGTGACTTCCCACCAAACATCTGAGTCTCGGATTAAATCCGGGTTTATCCAGATCATAGCCAAGCGCGAATAACCTTTCTTACATTAGGATATCTTAAAGCTTGTTACATTTTCTAGCTTTTTGTCATTAACGCGGCTAAAAGTCTACTTCAAACAGTGTATAACAATAAATAACTTTTCAAATAACTTCCATTGTGCAATTCCACTCATGCAAATTAATTCGTTCCTGGTCGAACGACGATAGCAAAAATAATAATAATAATGAGACTAATAGAAGACGCTGTGGCAAGGGCTTTAAATTATTCTCAATTATTTTTAGTGACTGAGTAGGCCACCCTTCAATAATCTGATACCAGGACTAAACCCAGGGCCGTGCGCACCGAAGCCAAACGCCTCAGTTTTTAAAATTGTGTACCATTTTGGTTTACTATTGCCTTATCAGAGTTTGACGTACACAGTTTCAAGCACTTTTTTATTGATATTTTATGATTTCGTCATAATGTTAGCAAAATTCTGCAACTAGAAATTTTTCCATCAAATGAACAAAAGTTTTGAAGATTTCTGCCTGCTTTCACTTGTGATGCTTTAAGCCTTTTTTGTGGACATTTATGTTTTTTAGCTTTAGTATAGAATAGTCGCATGTATTCTATTGTGAACAAAATTTTCTAATCAAACAAGAGAGTTTTCAAAAACATAGTGAGTTTAGTTTGTTTGTTTTTATTGTTATAGAAGAATCTCTATCAAGCAACTTATCTGCTCTGTTTTTTGTCTAAAAAGTTTTGAATTACCAACTTATGTTTACACTCCAATCTTAGCGCTTTTTTAGTCTTCAAGATTTGCTAAATTCTTCTAATTACCTCCAAAATAGCCAAAAATATTATATTAGTTTTTGGGTTAATGCAGAGTCACGTAAAATAAACGAAGAGGTGTGAAATATTACATTTTTTGTTCTGCTTCTTTTAAAAATCTCAAAATGGAAGATTAGAAATTTTTCTTCGCAAAATCGATCTCTCTAGCATCACTTTTATAAGAATTTCCAGAGCTGAAGCTTGAATTTCTTCTTGTATATCATTTTTAGATGGCAAATCATAAATAATACCCCTCCCCCAAATCGAAAGCGTTAAAATTGGGCGAACTTGGGGCCGCGTTGTCAAATTATGCGTTTACCAAAAATGCTTTTAGAATTAATCTTCCTGTGTGCGCTGTAGCCCCATCTTGTTAGAACTATAAATGCGAGCGACTATTAACATTTAATCTTAAATGTTTTAATAGAGCATCTTTATTTTTGAATAAATAAAACCTTTGAATGCATATTAGTGTGCTCAGATTAATATAATACTTGTGGATTTTCAGCAGTCCATAAGTGCAGTTTTGTTAATTTAGGAAGCCATTTGAACTTAAATGGTCACATTGGAAAAAATGATTTTGTTCTGCTAGTTGTCTAGAGCAAAATGTAGAATAAAAAAGACGCTTATAATCTATTAGCTTTTTGATTTTGTATGGCTGAAATTCTTTGCAGTATTCTTTGAGATATCCCAAGTTGAGTTTCAAAATTTTATCCAGCATTATCTAAATATTTTTTGCGACCTTTGCACAATCTCTCCGTTTTTTACAATTTAAAAAGTTCTATTCAAACACTAAAATGCCGCCAATAAGCTCACCGATTTTTAAAATAAAAATAAATAATTGCAGTGGTCTAGAGAAAAAAGAAAAGAAATATTAGCAACTCATCCCATTTGCATTGTAATAATTGAATAAATAAAATATTTTTTTGTAATTTGAGCATCAGAAGGTAAAAATAACATGCAATGATGTAATGGCGCAACCAAAAATTTGTTTTCTTAAATTATCAAGCAAAACCCCCATAATAAAGTTAATTTTTAATTGTCCTAATGTTATACAAAAATATATAAAGTAAAAAAACCAAAACTAAGAAATTTATACGATTTTATAAAACAACGAATAGAAAATAAAAACTACAGAAGAAAGTAAGACACTAAATAAAAGAGCAGGCGAACAAAAATAAGGAAAACTAGATAATGAAGAAACAATGAAAAAGAGTTTCAACAAAAAAATTAAAAATTTCCCTCAAATAGTAATTTAAATGGAGAAAGCGCTCTCTTGGACTATGGCTAATTAAACATCCCTGACTTTAATGCAACCAAGCCCAAAACGCCCCTTTTGGCAGGCCAGCATTTGAAGAAAAGCTCATCGCCGCAACTTGCAGCGATAATCTAAAAATAAAATTTGTAAAACAGTGCATAATGAGATGAGGGAGTTCTTCCTGTACACTAATTGAAACGGAAACGAACAATCGAGTTGGCTGCGACAAACTCGCGTGGCCCGACTACAATCCGCTGATAACACGGTGATAACGCGCATAAACTTATCACGTAATCGTTGCACAACCTCATCGATGGTGGTTGAGCGGATCGGCGAAAACCAGGCTGCTGGGGGTGCTTAGGGCTGTGGCTGCGGTGAGCAGAGGCCTTCGGTTGCTTGGGCAGAAGGTGGCGACACGTGATCGGAGCGGTCATCGCTTCTCTAACGCTGAAAAATTTGGTAGAAACCATGAGGTGAGTTTGTAATTAGTAATAAATTGCCACGAAAGTTTAAATGACTTCTCGAAGCAAGGGCTCGAAAGCTATTTGATTTAATTCATTTAAAAAAATATTTCGTGCGCCGTATATCCAAAATAATTAATTTAAATTGCGTTAGTTATTTGCAGTTAACATTGTTTTAATAAATTTAAAGTTAATGTGGCGGAATTGTAAAAATATGTAAAAACCGCAGCTTCGACGTCATATAAAACAATTTGGTCATTTTCCTAGAAATTTGGCAAAGCAGCGTCTTTATTCATTTAACGTTAGTCATAGAGTTGCAAGAACAGTTTAAAAGCATTTTTGCAAATTGGCACATACTCGTTTAAACAAAATGGCCATAAATAATTTAGTTACTTCAACGCAATTTAGTTTTTTTAATACGATATTTTGTTTCTTATGAAATATTGTTGAATCTCATTTTAAAATGTTTACAATTATTGTTGCATCATTATCGTGCGATTTTAAATGGGGGGGGGGTTATTCTGATATTTTATATTGTTTTAAATTTTTTTTATATTGAAATGTTTGTTTAAATTAATCTAAATTATAAATTATTCTCTTGCATGTTAAACAAAAAGAAAATAAAAAAGAATGCTGCTGTATTGGAGGTAAATATACTTATAATTAGGTAAGCATTTTAGAATTTTTAAATGATTTTTCATAATTATAGATAAAGAAAATTTCTTTAAAATTCATAACCCTTGAGATGTTTGGTTTAATCATCTATGGTGACAAGAAGTATATCGTTGACTCTCTTTAGAGATTCAAAACTGGAATGCTCTTGTAAAGAAATTATGCTATCTGAAACTGATCAGATGGTCAATCATCGACCCTAAAAAATGAGGCACATTGTTGCTCAACTAAGTCAGAGCCGGTCTAGTTTTGCTAGAACAGAGTCTCATTTTAAAAAATCATGTGGTTTAAAGGTTACACCACACCTTCTAAAGCATTCTGTTGGTACACAGCCGCCAAAGCTCTGTCCCCCCTTTTCACAAAAATCAATATCAGTTACTCTATTGTAAAGGGCTTTCCACCAAACCATCAGATGTGCTGAATAATACCGTCTCTGGAGACTCAGTACTAACCGAGAGGTTATTGGACGATCTAGAACACACCCTGGCATTTTGTTTGATAAAAGATTCCTCTACTGTCTCTGATTTTTCTTTCTTCAAATCACTTGTCAATAAATGTCCGATATGTCTTTTGTAAGTCTTGTCTCATGATGTGAGACAACGAAGTTTGAAAAAATTTTATTTATACGGACTTGGTTGCTTAAGCAAATCATTAAACAATTTTATGAAAGAGAATTCTAGACTTTTTTGACTCTACACGCCTGTAACGCTACGACAACCCGGAGATGTATATGGGACATATTAGATATCGCTGAATGAAGAGAATGTTCAACCAAGACAATCAACTAAAATTCAGGATATCAGAGTTGGCAAATGGCGAAGAAAGGAAAGCTAAATTTTGTAATATGGCGCAAAAGTTGAGTTCTGCTGTTCGAATTGTTCTTCGATGAAATTATTTTAAGGTTGGTCATATATATTTTTAGAAGTGTTTAAATTAAAAATTAAAATAATTGAAAAAATGTTAAAAATATATTTTTCAAGGGGTTCTTAATTATATAACTACTCGTCATTTAATGGAGACACGGAAATATAAACCGTAAAGACCAAACGGATTTAAAGACACCAAACATAACATTCACTTAACTATTAATCTGATTATATACCTGTAATCCAAATATTTGGACGATACTCGACAAAAATGTCTATAAAAAAGGCAAACCTATCAGTTTTGATCTCCAAATGGCCAAAAACTTTCTTCAACCTATGAACTTTTGAAGCATTTCACAGAAAACCGTTAAGGAAAGTAGAATTGCCAAGACTCTTTGGAATCTTTGGAAAATAACAAGAGAAATTTTACGGTTCTAGATTTTATTGTAAAAACAAAGTTGGTTTGTCCTTGAGAACAGCAATCAAAACCCTAACCACTGTGAAAAGATACTGCTGTTTCACAACCAAATCATACAGACGGACACATTTTGCATTCTTCGACCTTGAAAATGTTATGGATAAGAAATCTAAAACAAAATATACAACAGCCTAAGCAATAAAAGGCCTGTATCAACAAAATGGCATTATATAAAAGGCACAACATACAATGAGAAACGCTCCTCTAAGATGTGACTTGTGATAGGGTGGTGCATTAAGTTTGATGCTCTTTATTATATTTATTATATCTATTAAGACAACGAGCATCAAGACATATCAGAAAAACTTACAAAAATTGTCATAACGGAATCTAAATTCCTACAATTCAAAAATAACTGTCAATACGATTTAAGATACAATTACAGAACAAGTGGAGAAAGCCAAATATTTGGCTTAAACAAGAGAAGTATTAAGAAGAACAAAATAGTTGATGTAGAAAATCTTTCAACTTATTCTATTATTCGAAGGCAAAAAAAGTCCTATTTAATAGCACAAGTAGTTGAAATCTCAAACGCGTAAAGATTGACTAAGAATATTAAAACAACACTAGAAACGACTGAAGAAAAATATTAAAGATGGTTGAATCATTTACAAAAATAACAGACAAGTGAAAAAATATGAAGAATTAGAAGAAATTATTGTGCTGTATGACAGGTGACGCTCTCCTGTTGGAACAGCATTTGTTCCAGTTGGTGTCAAAAGAACTGAGTTAGAATGTAACGCTAACGATCGCCATTTACATTTATAATATGCTAAAAGCGAATTATCGACAAAGAAAATGGCCAAGTTGATGTTTTTGATTTGCAGCAATACTATAACTAACTATAGCAATATTATCACAGAATCTCTTCTCATGCTAATACTCAGGTCTTACACCCATTACTTATCAAGTTTCGTAATTCATCTGTGGTCGGTTGATTCATTTTGTCCATGCGGTTTTCGTAGTGTTTTTGTAAAATTTCCACCAAAGCAATGCGCTCTAACAAGAATAATTCGTTTCATATTTATTATTTGGAAGAATGGTAAATGATTTATGAAAGATCGACAAGAGTCACCAATCTGACCGCAAAGAAAGAAGTTTAAATCCGACGCTCACATTGGGCCATCCTTTATGTGTACAAGCTAAAGTCGGTCGGTACGATAGTACAGTAACAAATTATAAAATAAACCTCGTAGCGCATGCATAATTTGTAGGGGCATGTTTGCAAAAAAAAATATATATATATGACAAACAGATTTTCTATTCAGCTAGCTAAATGCCCGTTAAAGAAGAGTATTAAGGTCATGATTTTGAGGAACAGATTAAACTAAGATAGGCAAATATTTAAAAAACCACAGAAGGTTGGTTAAGACGGTGTAAACTCACATTAAATGTTTTTTGCCTTACCGCATCATACAGAATTGATTTTTATTATTTATAAGTTTTATGTTTATTCTTCAAGTTCATTTTGTGTTCTACATTTAAGCTTTGATACGTTAAAAAATCAAATACAAATAAAAATATATTAAAATAACTTACAGAAACAAATGATATATAAATTAGTGATAAAATAAAGGTTAACAACAAAATTAAAATAAAAATAAATTAAATAAATAATTCAAGCATGTAGTGCTCAACCAAATAAGAAAATCAAAGAAAACAATTTGAAAGAACGGATATAAAGTTAGTTGAGAATACTAAAAAATAAATAAAAATGGCAAAAACTAAGCCACGTTAAAAAACTTTGGAAATCTTTGGGCCACAAGAAATCGAAGACAAAAGGAGTTTTTGAGGGCGGGTCTCTTATCACTTTATAATCCAAAAACTTGACAACAAAATGTTTTTACAGCTGTTGTAGTTTTTCTGCATTCAACTTTCAGTGCTTTCTTTGCCCCAAAAATATTCTGTCTCCAGTTTCTTCTTTATTTCTTCATTTTTTACTTTGGTGAGTCTCGACTTACGTCTTCTTCTCGTGTAGGCTTTTTCAGTTTTCAGTAATTTATTATTATGTTTTATATTAATATCCCGCACTTCTGCCTCATTGGTAATGATGCTTTGCATCATTGTTTTATATTTTCTTCCTTTTGCTTTGTCATGTTTCCGTCTTATACTACTGGACTTAAGAACGTCGTAATCGTTTTCCCATTCACTATTCTTGACTACTACTTTCATCGAATATTATCCCCAAGTATTTAGATGTCCAATAATAAATCTCGTGTTTTATTATTTATAGTTAAAGGTATTCTGCTAGATAGAATAGAAACTATTTTACGACCCGTAGTTGCCATATTTCTATGTATTTTCTGCCACCAATTTAGGGGTCTGACTAAATATATTTTGAAAGTAACAGGAGGGTGTGAACGCAATGTGTGACTCCAAATTCTGATGGAGTCACTAAACCTATCCTACTGGATTCCGACTGACATTTTCAAGATAAAGAATCCCAGAAACCTGAAGAGCCCTACTGGAGGTGGTGCCAGGAAAGACGAAAACGGAAGAAATATATTCGTCTACACTTTGTAGTGTTGAAGATGTTGAAATGAAACCATGGGAGTTTTGGACTAGAAATACGACCTTGGTAACAGTGAGAAAAATTGCTAAGGTGTGTGGAGAGAGATAATAAGTGAACGCCGGCATCACTGATGGTTTACTAAATTAAGATTTGTATAAATGTATGGAGACATTTGCAAAACATTAGAATGTTGTCTAAATTTAACATACGTATTCTGCTCCTATTAAGCCATGGGCGTCACCAACAATCCATTTGATGTGTTAATAGATATAGATATAGCTGGTAACTAAAGATGAAGGATTAGTCTTATACAAGAGTTTGAAACATCGTCAGTGGGCGAGTAAGGAGAGGACATCTCAAAGCAAGTTCTTCATCTCTGCAAAGTTATGTTGAGTGTAGAAGAGAAGAGAAGTATCATTCATTTCAAAATTTTAAATACTAATAAAACAATTACCCAGGTTATCTATTGTTCACAATCGGGGCGACTTAAGCTGGTTCTAAAAGTGATCATTAAACATAGTGTATTGCTCTATTTTACCAATATCAGACCATCTGTTGTTAGGCAAACTAGATACTCCAGAAATTTTTGCCTTAAAACCACAAACTTCTTTCACAAAAGTGTTTACATTACTCATTGAACATTAAACACAAAATTTGTCTCATTGCATCTTTAAATTACTAAACAATTAGAGTACAATCGATATGCCACTGTTTCAAAAATTCAATGGTCTATTTGACTTTGCCATGGGAAAGGCTGAACTTGCAGCTCTTCAAAAAACTCGGATTTTGCTTTAAGAACTCTAAATTGAACAGTAGAGCATAATTTATAATGTCTGTTTACGTAGTCGCATCTAGAGTTCAGATTATTTTACAAAACAAAGTACAGTAGAGTAGACCAGTCAAAAATCCAAAGCTCACAACTATTATTCTGAAGAGATTATTGAAAAGGCGCCATCTTATGGAAATTGGACTACAAACAATTGGAACAAAGTGAGTCTATTACTAAAGAAGATTTGTCACCTTTCCTCAATTATCAATCTTTTTGGTTAATCTCTGTCTCCGCGCTATTTGCATCCATCTTTTTGCTTTCGGTTAACCTTTTTAGTCCTAAGATGTATATTCTAGTCTGGGTCTTCTTCATGCATTTTTTGTCCCACAGACTGCTCCTTCTGCAGTATTCTCCAAGATCCCCTCTTCTTAGCACGTCTTTTCTTTTTCATGCTACTTATAATTCTCTCGTTCTTTGTACTTTCTTCTTTTTTTCCCTAGTCTAGCAAGCTCACCTCCAATATGCGTCTGTAAGACCAGATCTTGAGAGATTCAATACTCTTCCTTTTCATCAACTTTTTTTATAGTTGATATTAGTAACGTTTTCTCCTTGAAAAACACGATTTTGGCTTGTAGCCTCCATTAATTTGTTTTGGATTTTTTCCACTTTATTATATTTCCGTTTAATTTAATTTACTTTTAAGAGCTAATTCATGATTCTATGTAGCGCGTATTTTATTATCTCTATTTTCCTCTTTATAGTTTAATTTTTTCTTCTCTTTCTCTATCCCTTTCTGTCTCTCTGTATTTTATGTATAGGCCAGAGCACGGTAGCAATAGCGTTCACCTTTGTCTTATACCCCCATTAACTTTAGCCACTTCGTGTACGTTTTCCAAGTTTATTATTGCTTCCTATTTGTTTTTCATACCTTCTGTTTGTATTTCATACCTGTTGAATACTTGTCGAAGGCTTTTTACGTCAACAAATGCGATGTATTTATTTTTCCTTGCTTATTCTGTTTCTTTTGATAGTCTTAGTGGTACTATCGCTTTTCTTGACCCGAGTTTTTCCTGAACTCAAACCGATCTTCTATGAGTTGTCTTTCGATTATCCGTTCTATTTGATGCGTTTCCACATTTGACTGCTCTTTTCTTTTTTGGTATCTTTTGATGCTAATTGTTTTCTCCTACATGTTTTATGATTTCAAAAAATATTTAATTTCCCATCTCATCGCTCTTTTTTCTTTTTTGATTCTACTTCATTGCATCTTTCTTTATCTTCTTCATCATCCCGTTTCTATCTTACTACAAATTCATCTTGTTTTAGTACGATGTTTTGCTATTCATCCATAATCTCGCAGATTATTTAGAAATTTTTACTATTTTATATGTGGTGTTTTCTCTGCCGAGTACTTTATTTGTAGCGCTTTTAATATCCTTCTTTATATTTTTCTATGATTGTTCTGTGTTGTTTTGTTGTATTTCTTTTTCTGCAGTCTTATGGCTGAACTGTTATTCTAGATTTTCTCTTATTTCACTTCCTCTTAGTTCCAGGCCTTCTTACGCCTCGTCTCCTTTTTTAAAATTTTAATTTGCGTTTTATTCTGATTAAATATTATGGTGACTATCTGAGTTGAAAAAAATTTGGTTGAATAAACGTTTCAGGTTTTGACTTGCAATTCACCGGGTTTTAATCCTATTGCAAACTTATAAAAGTTACTCGAAAGAGATCATAATAACAAAGAAAAAACTAAAACTCTAAGAAGCTTGAGCTCAAAGAATCTTCCTAGTCCAATTCAGACCTAAAACAATTGGTTTCGCTTGCACCAAAATTTAAAAAATAAATGGCTTGGCTAGACTTCCCCTAATTTTTGGGTGGTGACTTACCAAACCTTGTTTTGCAGGAAAAAGTGCCCCCTTCGCAGGAAGATGTACGAGAGCTCCTGCTCGTACCAAAGCGCTCTGGAACTCAAACGGGGCGGAACTGCTACCTGTCCGCTGGGCATTAAAAGTGAGGAGTTCGGGGCCGCAGCAGACTGGCCCGCTTACAGATTCTGCAACCCCAGCACCTTTGAGCAGCTGAAGCAGAGCGTCGAGAAGGCCAAAGCCGCCCTTCAAGTAAGTTCTGGTATTTCCACGCAGTAGTTTTTATCTGTTTGAAAAATGGTGATTCTGTTGACTGGGGAAACTAAAAAACCCAACATCAAGTCTATTTGATGATATTAAACAATTTTCGATTGCACATGGAGCCCCATGTTCTTTAAATTAATTTTTTCCTTAATTCCTCTTCACTTTACCTGTACATTTTTTTGTGATTATGTTTATTCTAATTACAACCCTTCAAATGAAAGAACAGATTTGACAAAATATTGCTAATAAAGTTAAGACTTTCATGTGCACCATTCTTTGAGGTTTGACTTGCCAAAATGGGGTGACAAGTTTAAGTTACACACATTTTACACTTTGTAGGATAGAAGCGGTTTTCTGGGAGCCGGAAGCGCATTTAGTGACTTGTACAGCGGCGTCGGAACTGGACGGACGCAAGACGCTCTGCAGGATTCCAGACTGAGAGATATTGATGCGGATATTAAGCGGTCTTCTCAAAGTGAGTACTAGGCAATCAAAGTCAACGTTGATATTAAGTTAGTTAATTTAATAAAACGTTGGGGTATTTAACAGCTCCTTAGTTACTTCTGATCGAACTCTTTAAGCTGTGCCGATTAATTTTTACCTATCGTGATTTATACGGGATCGTTAATGCGTCTCTCCGGGATTTCATACATAAAACATGGTAATTCGGGAAACATCAACCTTGTAAGTCAACGAGTTACAATCTTTAACGTAATCCTACAAGAAAAAAATACATAGAGTAATATCAAATGACTGTAGAGGGAGTCGCAGATGTGCATTTTTGTGACTCAGGTGAGATATTATGGCATTTGCCTAACAAAACCATTTTTCTCTAACCCCGTATTTCTTAAGACACAGTCCGGATTTTTTAGCTATCAAACCAATCTTACCCTAAAGAAGAAATTAAAAGTCAATCAGCGCTAATTCTTGAGTATGATTTTATTATCCGATTATCATATTACCAATTGATGTAAAAAAGCACAGATCATAATGGTCTCTAACTTAGGAAACTTATCAATGGAATGGTTCATTACTGATAATATCTAAATTGTTCGAAAAAACTCCAGATTACCAATTTGATGTTGGAGAGCATCACTATACAAGTTAACAGACACAGAATTGTAAATAAAATTACAATTCTTGCGTGGCACAGACTTCTGCAGAAAATTAAAATATTTCTCCCGCTCCAATCATTTATTGATAATATCTTTTATAATTGAAGGTTATTTTCAAATAAAGCACAATGCGTCATACTCCAATTGAGGCCCAGTAGGATCAGGTATTCTGCAAGAAGTTGTGGTAGATCCCCTATTATGCTTAATTTCCACTCCATAACAAACTATACAACCATTGCAACTTTTGTGTCTAGTCATAGTTTCACTTGGATCTACTACAACGTTGTTTTGACACATTGAGGATCAAAATCAACCAACCAAAGTCAGTATAAGTGACTTTTACCAAGTTGAAATCAACAACACTCCAATAACTGTCCATACTAGACTTACACCCTGACCAAAATTGACATAACCATAATACCAAAGTATTTCTTGAAAGTAATCTACTCTACAAACTTTACACTTTCTGTTGCATCGATAACAACTTTATTGGTGTTCAATAGTTTCAATAATGTATTCACCAGCAAATTATCCGGGATTAAACAGTTTAGTCCTATCAAATCAAAGCTTGTTCGTTGCATTTCTCATAGGAGCTTACGAGTGTGTTAAACTAGAATAAGCATCCGCACTATTAAAGGTTTAGGGGGATGATTTAGATGAGTTGTGCCAATTTTTACCAAATGAGACCACTTCCAATCTAACAGCATACAAGCTGATTTAAGTATTTTAAGAGCGACTTTGCGATTTTTTGGATTTTTTGCAAATCGTTTTGGTCTGGCTCTTTTGGAAAAAATGAAAAAATAGTACACATTTACTCATGGCACTCATTGATACACTGTACTGGCAAGCCCAGTTTTTGAGGTACAGCAACAAGCAAATTTCAAGTTTTTTTTATGTATATTCTCGACATATTGCTCAGAAGAAAAGAACACCATTAAAATGTGTTTAGAGATCATAGAAATGATAGAAAACCTGGTTTCCTTGCTTCTTTTTGCTAAAATGTTTATATCTTGTCAAAAATAAATTCCTGAATAATTTATCAAACCGCTTATTCAGTGAAGGAGCAGAAAACCAGCCAATGGCATCTTTTGCTAGTAGCCCACAACAAATGCTTGTACATTTACTACTCTGAAATGGGGAAAGAGTTGAAGAACATTGTACTAGCAATTCTTGGAAGAGAAGAGTTACCCTGCAATATAGTTTCCTTCGCGCAAGTGAGACGCTCTCAACCCCTGCTGATCTTTTTGCAAAGCACAGACGGCCAGTCTTTTCAGATTTATGTATAATGCATATATTGTTTTGTTTATAGGTAATTGGTATTTTGTACAAACTATTTCTTGTGCTTTCATAACTGACTCACTCTAAGTTAACTTTTAAATAATACATTTGTTACAATTACACATTTGAATATGTCACTAATGGCCTTGTTAAAGTATTCTTCTATGCATAAGACGGTAAAGCTTTCGAGCCGTGTGAGTTAAGGCGCTTCGCGCCTTGTAAAAAGTGATATCCCTACCTTCTCCCTCACTTAAATGTAGCCACTGGCGTATAAATGTAAAAGAGGCTATTTTTTACGCCACTTGCACTGGTTTTATTGAATTTCTGGTCGCGGATTCGGATTCTACGTCAAAGTTGGCTGTCACTTTTATTTTTTCCAGAGGGAACCGGCGGCTAGGGGATTTTATGTGCTATTCCTATTGTTTATAGAGCGGCAAGGCCGCAAAGCGGACTTGTTAAAGTATACTTCTATGCATCAGATGGTAAAGCTTTCGAGCGGTGTGCGTTGAGGCGCTTCGCGCCTTATAAGTGGTGCAAACCCTATCTTCTCCCCCACTTAAATATAGCCACTAGCATATAAATATAAAAGGGGTTATTTGTTAAACTGGTTTTATTGAATTTCTGAACGCGTATTCGGATTCTACATCAAATTTTGCTGTCTTTTTGTTTTTTCCAGAGAAAACCGGCGGCTAGGGGATTTTATGTGCTATCCTTATCGGCCTTATTTTTTTTTAATAATTTAATAAAATTATAACGTAAAGGCCGCTTCGCGGCTTTGTCAAAGTATACTTCTATGAATGAGATTTAAAGCTTTCGAGGGGTGTGCGTTGAGGCGCTTCGCGCCTTGTAAGAAGTGCAAGTTCAATCTTCTCCCCCATTTAAATGTAGCAACTGGCATATTAATGTCAAAAGGATTATATTTTAAGCCACTTTCATTAGTTTTCTTGAATTTCTGATCACATATTCGGATTCTACGTCAAATTTGGCTGTCCCTTTTGTTTTATCCAGAGGAAACCGGCGGCTAGGGGATTTTATGTGCTGTTTTTATTGTTTATAGAGGGAAATTTAATAAAAAAAATGTATTATGCTTCTTTAGGTATTACAAAGTGTTGTTTTGTTCAGGTGGGTCAAACGACCATTACCTTTCAATCTTTATGTGCGCAGAATATTGGGTCGAAGCTTTTTAGGATTGTAGAGTTTATTTGCTCACTACAACTTTAATGCAACTGTTGCTCTGTTTAAAGTGCTTTTTCGATCAGTTTTTAGTTGAGGCATAAAGTCAAGTATTTGACTGTTACTGGCAAATTGCTTGTGTTGTAGTAAAAATGACTTTATTTAACAAAGCAATGTTGAAGTAGATATAACCTGTAACTGAATTATTATTTATTGAAAACAACGCCCTGTCACCCATAAAAGTTGTAATTCTAGCGCTATATGTGTTTGGGTATTTCTGCAATATAAATGATAGGTAGAGGACAGTATAAACATGCAAAGTTATTCTTCTACACAAACTCCTAAGTTTTTAGGCGGATAGGCAGTTTTTTGGTTGTACACCAGTCTATCCGAAAGCAACATTGTCGTCAAATCTCTAGTCTCCAAGTGTTTCTTTTAGTGGGTGATAAGCCCGGAGGATTACTGGAGACAAGTCCCCAATTTTGTGAAGTCTGACGTTGTCTCAAAGAAAGATTGCCTCAGCACTGCTCCGACTTCAGATGCAATTCCAGCAACAGTTAGTCGGGGTCATCTTCGACAAGTCGGCGAACAGTCCTAATATTCTCCTCAATCACACTGATTCTCACTTCACAGTAAGGTTAGCTCTTGCTGTGATTTTTAATTTGTTATTTTTGGGTGCTCTAACCATTCACTGCTGCTAGAATTTGTATGCATCACAACAAAATACTAAAAGTGATAAATAATAAAAGAACCAACACCGATCTTATCTGATAAAAATCTGCAATATTGCTAAATTTGCTCGGTTTGAGGTTATAAGTCAGGGGGGCGGCCTAGAACAGCAATATCTAAGATTTAGAGCTAATTACAATTCCACTCCAAAGCAGGGCCATTAAACTGGTGGGAAGATGCACGGAGCACACGCACAAACGCGCATCCCCGTTCCGTAGGATTTAGCCCCAAAACTTTTGCTATTGCGACTAATATACGCTTCATAAATTCCCGACTTTTGCAGTAAATAAATTCGGCCCTTCCTCCCGAGGGTGGATTTGCATATTATGCCGAGACCAACAAACTTACAGATAAAATAGAGCTTTCGCGCTGCTCTACAGTAGTAACCGACCCCGTTTTTATTTGCGCAAGGACATGCATCATTTCGCTTTTGCTTCCTTAATTGGCCATTGCGAATTGCGAGGAGCCTAGAGCCAACAGTTGGAAAAATGCAAAAGGGTTGCCTGGGGTTTTTCTAATTCACCTGCCCGCAGCTCAGCAGCGCTGATCTTCGCGGCGGCGAAATTAAGATGGTAGTCGAAGATGAAATTGTGTATCCATAGCAACCCCCGTCACAACCCCATTGGCCGCGTTTATCTCTTATACGCTAGCGCAGAGCGAGCCGGCATCTTACGCTAACAAGGGCGGCCGAGGCGCCATTGCTCGCAGATGCCAGATTAAGGCCCATTCGGCGCGTGGCGTCGGCACAAAAAGCCCCTGGCGGAATTTGTCCCGCCGGACAAAGAGCGCGGTCGCGGAAAAATAGGGCAGTTTAAATTCGAATGCGGGAGCCCGATAATAAAACAGATCGTGAATGGGGAAAATTAAGGATTCGCCGCATTATAAATGCAGGGGAAGCGAAGAGAGCCCCGGACAAAGGAGCGGAGACGTTGCAAAGTTCTTGGAAAAATATAAAGGAAAAATAACAAAAGTGTGTTGCCTTTTCAAATTAATGATTTATTTCGGCCAGGCCAAGATGGCGGCCCGGAAAGCCCGGAGAGATGCGGAACTCCGGAAGTGGGGCTCGCGGCGCTGCTGAACACCTGCAGACATTCTTATGGCTGCGTTGCGAGTTTTTGTTGCAATCATTAGGAGGCTCGACGTAAAAGTATATTAAAATAAACTTTGGTAACAATAACCGAGCACAAAAATTAACTTTGCTACTATCTTTCTGCCACAATTAAATTATATTATCAGAATTAAGAAATATATTTTATACCAATTATAATTGTTTTGTTTTCGATATTTTCTATTTGTATAAAATACAATTCAAACATAAAACAATTTAAGTTACATAAATCTTCTTGCACTATCTCTCCACACAGATGGGGTAAAACGAGCTATTGTTTGGGTAAGATGGAAAACTTTTCATTTAATTTTTTGGAAACTCATAAATATTTTTACAAGTTGATTAGAAGGTTAAAAAGACTGTTGGGTATTTTGCACAATATTATGAGATAACTATAAAAATATATGGGGACTTATCCAAAATGGACACCTTCAGCTTTAAGACTCAAAGCTGGAATCTCTTCTTTACAAAAACATGTCTCTTAAAACTACTTATAATTAGTGATCTAAATAATATGGATTTTTCAACTCCAATCTTCATCTTTAAAAAATGTCTAAAACAGTCTGAACTGACTGCTTTATGGAACCGTGCTCACAAGAAAGGTCTTACCACACCTTCTAAAAGTTGTTATTGTTACATGATAAGAGAGGTTTTGATCCCTTCTCTACGAAAATGAATATCAGTCAGTATATGATAACAGGAGCTTTTGTTTATAAAGAGAATTTCGTTTACCTTGAGCGCTAAGTACTCCAACTGAACGTAGCCTTCCTTGATATCTTCAGCCAATCAGACAATTGATAGTCCAGTATACAATCATATGACCAAATCTGACAGATTGTGGTCTTAAAGACCATGACAGTAAAAAGTTGACAAAATCCAACTCTCAACTTTAACAATCGACAGTCGCAACCATATGCCAAAATTATAGTTAGACTTAATACTATAATAATGATAATACTATAATACGAAGAAGGTCGTTGCTGTAATTTGACTTCGTTTTTCGCCGTTACAATCAAAGACAGGAAATGAGTAGCAATTATCGTAGATTAATTTTAAAAAATACCAAAACGAACAAAATGGCGAAAAAGATAAATCAATAGTTTTGATCTTATCTTAATAATTTTTTAACTATTGAATGCGTTTGACGCAGCATTTTTAACGTGTAAAATTAATTTAGCATATTTACCTTCCTTTACCACATTTTATTTTCAAAATGATATAAGTGCTTTGACAAATCATTAAAATTCACTCACTTAGAAGGATAGTAACAAAGTAATATGTTCTTGCAGTTTATTGAGATGGTAGTCTTCACGTCTATTGGCACTTTTATCTTTAACTTGGAGATTAATGGTGGCCGTGCATTTATTTGGGTGGAGAAAAAAAGGGTGGGAGAACGAGGGGGAAAAGCGTGAACAAAAAGAGAGGGGGGAAAGGCGGCTAGAGAAAAACCAGAGAAATGGGAGATAAAAAGAGAGAACAAGAGATCGAGAACAAGAAAAAGGAAAAAGTCTGATATTATGGTGCAGAGACGTCCCAATTAAGATTGGTAATTTGGAAGGCCTGTATACACTCTCAAAGACACAATACCCAGCTGGACACAAACACGTATGTCTTTAGAATACCCTTAAGACACCAAAATACTTTCTTTGGCCCTCCACGTTCTCTAGATCTCTCTTCAATAGAAAACATCTGGAATCGAATAAAAATACTCCTCATCTACTTGAAAATTTTATTGAACTGCAAGAATCTGTCTTATATGCGTGGGAAAATGTCATACAGAAGAAAATAATTCGCTTAAACAATTTCTTACTTAGATCTGTTGAGCTACTCTCTTCTAGGTGAGGTAATTTTAATAGAGGGCGGTGCATTTGTTAGTTTAATGTCAAAATAAAAATCTGATAGGTAAGCTTCTCCAAAAGTGAAGAGAATTGATTGGACGATTGCAATTTAGGCCTTCCTGACTTATTCCAAAACCTGACAAACCCCCAAATATTTAAAGATGTAATAAAATTCAATTTTTAATATTCACTGTTTCTTGACTTTCTCCTTACGATTAGAAATGGGAAAGGCTTACTTGCACTAACTATTACTTTAACAGATAACTTTATTTGTTGACAAAATTGATATAATTCGATCTATGAGAGTGAATCAAGTACAAGCCGAATTATTTTTTTCTAAATTATTGAAGCTTTATAAAAATACAAGCAGACATAGCTATTTTTATACAATATTTAGACTTAAAAACACAATACGTGGTTTTTGAAGGTAATTGTGACACAGACCAATGGCGAAAGAACTCTTGACAGTCCTTTAAGTGCTCTTTTTAGTCTTCTAACCAATTATGATCACAAAGTGCAATCCAAAACAAATTCTCGTTTTTTTTGTCGAATTTGAACAGCTGTGTGAGGACGAACAGGATAACGTCTCAGATGGCCTGAACACTACCGTGGCTTAGAAAAAAATTTAAGCAACTGTTAATCGGAGATAAATAATGCAAATGTTCTTCTTAGTTACGTTGGTCCACGGACCTTCATTTTTAACTAGTTCTCATCTTTCCAAAAATTATTTGTTATGCATCATACTCTTGAATCTTTTTTAAGAGCTATGCCCCCGAATTGCCTCAAGTCTTTTTAAAATCCTGAATAGTTTACGACCCCTGTCGTGGAAAACTTGATAGTTCGTTACTCAAAAGGCACGGGCATTTCTTCCTCTGATTAAATAAGCGGTAGTGCAAGGTACCCTACCAAAACAGTCCTTTTCAAGAAAGAAAAAACCTACCTCTCAAAGAAATTCTCATTTATATTTAGATTTTAAACAATACAAATGCGTAAGATCAAACTCTTATGTTCGAACAACTTCTGTTGTAAATTTTGCTGTCGGTTGCATTGATATTCAGAGACCAAGCTGCTGCGCTATTCCCATTCGGCGATGCTTAACTAAGAGGATTAAGTTGATTTCATAAACTTAACTATGGGTTACAGCAGCCAAAAGAACACTGGACTTCATCTATTTAAGAGGCGGTTTTCTAGTACAAGAAGGGAACCTCCCCGAGGAGAAAGTAATTTAAATTTTGAATTGCCAGAAAATTTTTAAGTGGCAGAACTTTTGCCCTCTCAGTCAAAAGGATATTCTCTAAAATATGTTTCAGAAACGGAGGTCCAACTAATATGTAGCATATGATCTTTTGCTAGTACATTGACGCTTACATAATAATTTCGCTCCAAAATCTAATTGTTGCAGCAGGAAATAGAAATTTGTTTCTATATAAAAGCACAATATTTTAACTATAAGTCTAATAGAAGCCGGTCCACAGACTTTTTGGCAAGGGCAAAGACAGGTCCCATAGAAATGTAGAAGTACTTTTTGAACTCGTAAAACTTTGTAAGTAAAAATCGCAATGCTTTTAGCTTCTATTGAAAATAAACTACAGCAGCGTCTTTTGATTGGCCTAATAGTCTTAAGAAGGTTTTTTTCAGTGACATATTGCAACTTTCCCGATAGTGCCTTAAGTCTAGGCATTTTATTTGGCGTGGCTCGTATTACTATTAGATAGCCTACTTAACTTTATATAGAAATCATTAATTAGTACGTGAGAAATCATCATAAAAGCGTGATTTTTAAAAGCTTTAATGTGGCTTTATGCTATGAAGGTTCAACTAGAAGACTAATGAAGTTTTTAAACACCTTCTTTTAGTTATTTGAGTACACACAAATGAAACAATTATTGTGAGATGCTAATCGTACCTTCTGCAGTTCAGATTTAAGACCAAGTGATTTTCGTTTGCTTCTAACGTGAAACTTTCAACGTCCGCGAGCTCGCTGTAAGGGATCGTTCGGAAAAAATGTATAAAAAAGTCTCTTTCTAACTTTTTATACATAATTTAATATACATCATTTTGAAAAACATGTCACAATAAGTGGTAGTTACCGTAAAGCTGCTACAATCTGTTGCGTGCAGCACGTCACCACTTGTAGACGTCCGACTGAAACTTGGCGTTAAAGTTTGCACACTGCCTTTTTCATAGCGTAGTCAATCTGGAGAAAATAAGACAGCAAAGTATGGCGTGACGATGGATACTTGACCGCGCATGATCATTTATTTTATTTCAAAAGGCAATTGCCATTTTCTTTGTCTACGGTGACCATACACTCAAAGAACATCTCCGGATGAACAGCTGTAGCCACTACTAAGTTATTTATACCTTCACACCTTTTTGTTTTTGCTGAACGGCGAGAGTATGAAGAATCGATTGTGTGTAGATCTTTATTATATTCAATTACTTATGAATGTCATTAATTTGTCCTTTTGCGTTTATCAAGTCGGACACACACTGCATAATTTGTAACTTGGACGTATTTGCTGCGTTCCAGGTGTTTGGTCTTTCTCAGCATAGTCTTGTTGTTTTTGAACTCGGATCCAGCGAAACACAGTTCTGCGACTTGGTGGTGCCTTTCCACACACGACTACTATCTTCGTTTGGATTTGCAAAGCAATCACTCGCTCTCTCCTGCTTTCACGGTTTTGCATTTTGTTCACAACTGCACTCGCAGCACTGCACAAATGACTTTTTTGGGCGTTTTAGTGGCATCACATGCCACTTACTGGGCGCATATCAATCTGTGGCATTAATTTTTAAACGCCATAAATAACGAACTAGAATTCCCAAGATGCTCGCCGGAAAACTACGTTTTTACTTTTTAGATAAAGCTTACTTTAGAAGTTTACCTTGGAACAGTCCTAAAATATACAACACGTTTTGGGATTTGCCAGCGGTACAAAATTGACTCAAGTGTTCTACGCTTCATGTGAGTTGCCATTTGCTGATTCAGTGAAGGTAAAATGAACCCTATAAAGGGTGCTGCTCTAGCCAAATAAACCGAGATAGCAGCAAATCACTAATAAAGATGAACGAAGCAGTAAAATTAATTTTGGGTTGCTTTTGACCGATTTATTAAATTTGCAAGTCGGTGACTCGATGAGGCATTTCTGGATTCTCAAAGAATCTTTTTGACGTTCTTCCTAAGGCCGTTTTTGAAATATCAAAAGTTCCACTTTTTTCTGAGGTTACTTTGTACTTTTTATTTACTTACTCTCATTATTTACTTAGAAATTTTTTTTTTTAAATTAGTCGTCGCATTTCTTAAGAACGTCTTTATAATACAAAGTGGACCAAGTCATAAACTCATCTTTTCAACTTATTTTTGAAACTTATTACCAACTTTGGCTTTTTCCGTTGTCACTGTTTTCACGGTCTTATTATTGTCTGTTCCTCAAATTCAAATTTTTCTAATGTTCTAGTCCTAATAAGCAAAGACCAGTTGGAGTTTTTTGTTTAATTGAGACATTATTGGTACAGGGTAATCTCGGAACTTCAACTGCCAATAACCAATTGTTTGCCAAGGAAACCGAAAAAGGGACGCAAAGAAAAAATAAAGTTTACAGCTCATGCTGCACTTCAAGTGACGTTTTCGAACAGGTCCTTCATCAGCTAAATTTCGTTCACCTTCTTCCTTCTAAACCCTTACATTTTGTCGTATAATCCTCTTAGAACTAATTTCTCGATTATCTTAAAAGATCTGAAAAATCGAAAGCTTAAAGAAGTGAAGAACTCGTACTCTTACAGGTTGGGAGATATTTTATTTATCTAGGAATCGAGAATAACAACAACACAAGCAGGGAATAATTGAGACAATGCGATTTTCAAATGTTTCGGATACAAACTTTTGATATAACCTCTCTATTCCGGCGTTCTCACAATAGTAACAGTCCCCCCTCCATCAAAAAATTAATTTGTGTTTATTGTGGGAGGTTTTCAAATTTGATCTAACATTTTTTTGCAGCTTTTTGTTACAATTTTCTCATTTAACCGTTAATACTATATTTTCTGGTTGTTTATTACACCCATTACACCAAATTTATTCTAAAAGTTGATAGATGGCAGTTTTAGCTTATTTAAAAGTGGGCGCATAATTTCTTAACATATATTAAGTGTCAATTTTAAAATAAAAAATTAACAGAAGCTTTATTGTTGTTTTATAACTCATTTGTCATAGTTTTTTCAAAGTTTGGTACATATATTCCGCTAGCTTGCAAATTGCTTTACAACAACGAAACTTGGCTGTGTTATTTGTCGTATAGAATACATCTCTAGTTTGGCTATCAGTATTTTTAACACTTTTAAGGCGCATTTGACGCCATTTTTTACAAGTTTTTCATAACCCATGCTTTCTGTGCATTTTCTACGCCTCATTTCTATAAAATTCATTTCTAAGAATTTGTTTATTAAAAATATGATTTTTAAGTGACACTTATGTCATATATGATAAAGTGTGTTACCACATCAAAAAAATTGGTCGACTATCATCTGTTTTTATTCTTTGAAAAAGTCTTAAACAGTAAATCCACTGTAGATGAGAACATCAGACGTTCTTACTGTTGTTTCCGTTTGAAAAAATTAAAATCTTTACGAAAGATGACTAAAGATAAACAATTCGTTATTTAACAATTTTTTGTATTCCCAAAAAGTTTTGGTTTTATTTATCTCCATTGAGCCACACCTTGGAATATAAATAAAGTTCAATATTGTGGTTTATAAAAAAATATATATAAATAGCGCTATACAACGTGTTTTTTAGATGTATGAAACGGACCACCCTGTAGGATATCACACGTGTTGTTCATACAGAATTCTTTAAGATAAAGCAATTCAAGAGAAGAAATCAACCCCAGGAAAGCTGCCCTTAATTTTTAATTTTAAAAATTAGTTTTGATATTCTCTATAATCCTAAGAAGCTTTCAAACATCTTTGAATCCAATTGTTTGAGTAATGTAAGCATTAAACGTTTGTCTATGTATAAATACGTTCTTCTTGTTTTCTTCTCTTTTCCCTCTATTACTTCTTTTATTTTTTCTTATCAGTTTTGGACTTGTATACCATATTGCTATATTATTATTCTACAGTTGAATTTAAAACCAGTTTTTCTATTCTTTTTTTAAGGCGGGGAAGAATGGTTTGTTGTAATATACAAGGAGTTGCCCACAAAAAGGTATTTTTGGCGTCCTAGGCTGACAAGTTTTCACCCGCTTTCCCTCGAATTTTTGCAAGGTGGGAACGGGGAGCAACTTATTCACAAATGATAACAGTGGGACCTTAAGTAGGATATGCAAAACGATTCTGAATATAGGCAACCAAACGTACGCTCAGAGCTTAGCCACGCCACATTGCATATCAGCTGCCTTTGTTTATTTTCTTCTAAAATGTATAGTAGTTTCCATTTGTCTAAGTAATCTTTCCATGCATTTCTGTGCGCTCTAACTTTTCCACTAAATGTCCGCAATTCTTCTCGTACTTCTGTATTCTTTTTTTAAGGGTTTTAATTTAATTTTGTTTTATTTCATTATTATTTAAATTTATCTTTGATAAGGATATCTGTGAACAACATTTAATAATATTTTTATTGATTTTTAAATTCAGATTTTTACAATTTTTTATTTTTCTGTTTTATACTTTTATTATTTACTAAAGTCATTGATATTTTTGATTACATTTTGTGTTAGTAATTTCTAGTGTATTTTCTTTCGAAAACCCACAGTAAAGTTTGTGAAGGTTATAATACCTTCCTTCTCTACATACCAAAAGTAAAAAGATCCACAAGATAAATTAGAAAAAGCAGACGTACAGGTTGATTACTTAAATTAATAAAACTTTCGGCGTCTATCGAAGAAATATTAACAGAAATAATTTTTTTAAATTTATCGAGGCATCATAAACGGGTAGTTTTTGGATCCCACTATCGTAAAGTAAGGGTGGTTGTGGCGCCAGACAATTGGGCACGAGAACTTCGACAGCAACATTTGCTGTTAAACATCTCTTCTTCAGGTGCTTTTAAATTGTCCAAACAAATCGCAGGGCGATAAGTGCGGACTGTAGCAAGAATGTTCCAGTACAGTCCAGAAAAATTTTTCCATTTTTTGCACAGCGGTATAGGGCATTGTGGTAAACCAACATAGCGGTTCAGTCACACTCGTCCGGCGCAGACATCATGGATTTTCATTTTTATCTGCTTCTCGCCTTTTTAAAAATAATGTTGCCAAATGTATGCTTTAATTTTTTAAAGGTATTTTTCTTATACTGTGACTCAATTTTAAAAATTATGCACGGCTTTACCCCTTCTGTCGTAATAAACTCGATAGTAATCCGTTGCGCAAAGGCTTCTTTTGCTCTGACATCATGATACTGACTAATAGTGCAAGACCTCCTTGAGCCATCTCTACCTGCAACGCTTAGAAATCGCGCTCTTTCCTATTCTTCGCAGGATGTGTAAAAAAATCCAATTTATATTCAATCCACTCTTGTATTTTATACAATTATTTAGATCTCTATGCCAGCGTGGTCCATTGGTTCAGGCGCTATCTGCGATGTGGACGGACCCGGGTTCTATTCCCGGAGCTCTCTGATGCCTTGTGGGTGGCCTAAAGCGCGGTGCTTGCCTGATCGCCCCGCTTCAGTGATGGTGCACGACGACCGAGTAGTAAAGTCAAACATATAAGAGCCTTAACTTCTCAGTTCGTAGGTTGTGCTTCCACACAGGGCATTAGAGCCTTACCATTATTATTATTTAGATTTCCTATAATTCCTTTTAATTTTTATTTAATTTTGACTCATTTGCATATGATTATAATTACATGAAACCTATTTCTTTAATCAAGTTTTAATTCTGTATTTAAATGTGCAGCAGCTCTGTTTAGAGCTTTCTATTTTAAAAATGTAACAGAACATAAGCGAGTATATGGCAACATGTTTTTTTTTGAAACTTATGTCTTATATAGAGTTAAAAAAAGATTTATGTAAAAGAGGTTGAAACAAATTTTTTTTATTTCTTTCATTGTACATAAAAGCTATTTTACTTTTCTGTTTTAGTTCTGCACACTTTCTTGTAATTTTTTTTTTATTTTTTATCTTGTCTAAATGAAGTTTTCTTTATTTTAAAAGTTTCTAAAATTTCTTTCGTTTTTTTTAATTGAATGGTTTTTCTTTTATTGCTTTTTCCCTTTGATTACTAGATTGTGTATTGCACTTATCTGCCAAATTCTCCCTTTTAAATGTTTATTTAAATCTATTATAATAATTTCTGTTGCACTGTAATTAGTTTGAATATATTTATGCATGTAGTTTTGTTATTTCGCAAGTTTGTTCTTCTAATGCTTTTAAATTTAGTTCTTCCTCACACTTTTTCTCCTATATTTTGTATTATGTATCTTTCGTTTGAAGCCATTTTAATTTTTTATTTTCTAGTCTTTGAAGTTTTCTGTTTGTGTTTTCTGCCTGTTGCTCCACATTTTTTTATTTTTAATTATTAATTTGCTACATTCTTTGTTTTCTTCTACCTTAGTGACTTTAACCAAGCATTTTGCTTCTGCTAGTCTGTGATTCTTTGTTTCGATTTGTTGAATGTTCTTTGGTAGGTTTAGAGTGTGTACTATATAGTCGGTAAACTCTTGAGATTTTGCCCAGCTTTTTATTTTCTATCCTTTTTCAGATTTTGTATTGTCCCTTATTATCATCTTTATCTCATTTGTATTTATTATTTCTTCTCCATAGATTCCCATTCTGTTTCTAGATTGTGGCTGCTATCTACTATAACATACTTTGTTACCTCTTATTTTAACTAAAACTTTTTGTGATTTGATGTAGAAGCGCGTTACTTCCTTTTTTATTGTTTCTTCTATCAGGCGCCTAATTTGTATGATACATTTTCATAGCTTCTTTGGTTTCCTATTTTATGTTTATTTCTCAGGTTTTTTAGCTTATGTCTAATATTTGTTGTTTTTATTGCAACAGATTTTCCCATTTTCTAGCCTGTTCTCTTAGATTATCAGTTTTTCAATTTCGTCTTTACTTTCTCAGTTTTTCTTTGATTCTTGCCGAATTCTCACTTAATGTTATGACTTTACTTTTTTGTCATATTTGCATAATACTTCTTATTTGCCATAGGTTTGTTGTAAATTATCTTTAACCTATATTTTTTCTCTTATGGCTCTCACTTTACAATTAATGTTTTTATTTGTTCTTGGTGTATTTTTAACTACTTTATTATATAATCTGTCCTGTTTACAAGGGCCAATGAGTATTTAGTGTGGTACACATAACGATAAGTGCAAGCTGCGGTTGAAACTGCCAATTGCTTATGGACATGTAGTAAAGTAGAGCTACAATAAGCCTCTCTATTATAAATTTCACTAGTATTTTAACATAAATTTAAGAGAAAAAAGATAATGTACTCCCGTAATATTTACGTATTTCTTACATTCATTTGCAGTAATTTTTAATTTTTTTCTAGATTAATGTTAGCAGCAAAAACAGAACGTTTGTTTTAATATTAATATTGCATAATCTAACTTTGATATTCTCGAGATTTTAGCTTCCTTTTTACAACGGATAGGAAACTATTAATTAATTTGGTAAATATGCACTTGTTCCTACACCATAAAAGAGATAACGGGTACAAAGGCAGCATAATTATACAAAATGCCTGAAAGGACATTGCTGCCGCTACTTTAACTAAACATGCGCAACTTTCAAATAAAGCTTACGTGCATTACACGTATTTCGGATGGGCGGCTTATGCTTGTGTCCATTATAAATAGGCGCTTACAATCAAACCTCCGCTCGGCAGAAGCAAATCAAATGGCCGTGGCAGACGCGTTTTTTGCTTTCGGCAATGCAGCGGTTCGATGACAGACGCGGCCGCACGGAGCGTTTCACGCCAAATTTCGTATTAGCCGCCTTTGTTTACATTTCGTTCATATGCATAGACTGTCCTTGTTTACTACGCACAGACTTCCTCGTGTAAATCAAGGGTCTAGGGCACGCCACATTTCTTTGTTTACTTTTTGTTCAAATATATAGATAGATATGGGATTTTCAAGCCAAACGTCGATCCAGATGAAGCCCCAGATATTTTGCGGAATCGCCATGTTTTAGTTGTCCGTTGAGTGTAACCGCCGGACAGTTATCGCGGTTCATGGTGACAGAGACATGTTGGGATTTGTTTGCATTCGTCTTAATCTTTAAAATGTTTAGCCATTGTTGGATTTCATTAAGGGAGTCTTGCAAATTGTGGGGTGCAGTGGTAGAATTCATATGTGAGGCCAGGGTAGCCGTGTTATCAGCGAAAGTGGCGATTTTGGTTAAACTCGTGGTTGCTAAGTCGGCTGTGAGTAGTAAGTATAAGAGTGGTCCCAGCACACTGCCTTGGGGAACTCCAGTTACAGCGAGTTGGAGTGCCTTGTCGCTTTCGTAATCTCCATTTTTTGTCTCGCAATATAATTGTTATCAATATTACATTAGCTTTGCAAATTTAGTTTATAATGTTAATGCGTTTTTTAGTTAAGAATTTTTTTTATTGCAACCGAACAATTGATTTATTAGCGTTCAGATGTGCAATGATACATGACACACGTCGAAAAGCTTTTGTGCGTTATCCCATTCGTTTCATTATCATTCTCCTTTGTGCCGAAGGACAGCATAAAGAAGCCACGGTTCCCACGCACAGGGCCACCTCCGACGGCGAACCATCGCCAATTTATCAATTAGTAGCACCCGCTAACCACCAGGGCGTGGCGGTCACAATTCAGTTAACCCGAGTATCACTGCGACCCCTCACATCTTTATGATCCGAGATATTTATATCTGCACTATCATCTGACAACCGATCAAATCAATTTATGCTCGGCGTCGCTTCGTTTTAGCCGATTGTGCATGAGGCGCTTTGTGCGCGCGTGTCGCGGAATTGCTCCGGTGTGCAGCGCGGGCCCGAAAAATTCCGCAGATAAATGCGACATCCGCCGCTGTTCTCGGCTGAATGCGCGCTATTTCAGAGCTGAAAAATTAGACGGCGCTTTCCTCGATAAGGCGTGAAAAATTAGAAGCCGCGCGGGACGTCTCGCGGCGTGACGGGCGCTTCCGCGCAGAAAGCGCCGATAATGGTAATTATACTGACAACGGTTAATTTGTGGAGCACGCGTTTTTATTTGCGCACTTTACGAGCCCCCGGCGTCGCCGCGCAAATACGGGGGCGCGCTGAATGGCGCGCGCCTGACGCAATTTCGCCGAGTCATTCTTGCGCCGGTAGGTGGTGTGATAAGCGCTGGGGTGGCGATAAAAGGCGCTAAAAGGACGCGCGCCGTCCCCTAAGAGGTTCCCTGGCGCGCGTGAGAGATGCGACCCCGCGAAATGCACTCCGATCATTACCTCGCCGAAAGCCATTTGCTGTTATACGAGGAGATATCGGCTATAATCCCCTATCGATTAAAACCTTATGAACAAAACGGGATATGGGATAATTAGACGAACCCGTAAGAAAATAGCTGACTATTAAGTAATGACTATCATTCCTAATGTTACCGTAAAACGAAAAAAATGGTCGTTTTGGTTTGATTAACATTCACGCAGTGAAAACGGGCGGGTGCGGACTAATGGTCGGATAAGTAGGATTAATAGGCATCAAGGCAATCAACATTGCAACATGGAAAGCCAGACGGGCAAGGGTCGGCTACAAATAAAAACATAAAGATTACAGTCGCAAATAAATGTTGACAGGGCTCCGTTGAGGACGAAAGGCATATGTTTCGATCCATTTAACAATTTGGGGCATGAACCAAACACGCACTCGGCATTGCATTATAAAGGACGTTCCCGTATCAGGGGTGGCCCCGATTCCCACGGGTGACTTGATGGCGATGCGTGACAACAACCACTAACCAAACAAAGCGGCCGTGTACAATACAATTAACGATGATTGTTAACTAAAGTGAGCAGCGGTGAAATGTCGACAAGCAATTTTTCCAACAATCCACAAAAAGTGTAGTAAATCAATATGGGTTATGTGATCCGGCGATGAGCGGGCGTTGCTTAAATTGATAGTGACGTGTTTCCGGGGGCTAATTGACGTGTGCACGGTGATTGATGCCCAGCTTCCGGCCGCCATGTTGGATACGAGAGCTTAATTGCTATCAAACTCGGCTGTGATTGTTTTCGCAATAATAATTTCTACTCTGGAGTGAACGCAATCGATACCGGGAACAAAGGCTTCTGCAATTTTCGCCGCCTTAAATCTTGAGATCGTTAACTGAGAAAATGATATAAACAACTTGGCTACGCAGTCTAAGTTTTGTTACGTATTAGATGTTAACAAACAAGCAAATTGTTGTAAGAAAATGAAGGTGCATTTAACACCTTTTTTCTGTTCCGAATTAAATTTATAAGAACAATCGTTTGCAGCATTTATTCTAAATTTTTTAAACATTGATGATATCCCTGATATAGGTTGAAGTGAATATTAAATAAATCTCAAAAGTAAATACGAGGGTTGGGGCATAAGTTATGGCAACTATTTTTTGCATTCATAGTGTCTGCTCACAACACAATATGGCTCTGTAATGTTCTGTGGTAACACGTAGACCAATGTGTGTCCGTCAATCGGAGAGCAGAATGGATGTGACCCGACTAGAACGGCGTTTGTATATTAAAATAGCTATTTTCGTGGCAGAAATGCCAGGGTCTGCTACAGAGAGTTGGTAGAAGCTGTCGCAAGTAATACTCTCCCATATAGAACAGTCGCGAGGTGGCTAGCAGAGTTTCAGCAAAGCCGCGAAGCAACCAGCGGATGATCCTGTAACATGAAACCTGTAATGTTACGCCAACTACCTTAATAAAAATGAAGAGTACAATGTAGGCGTGTTGTTAAATAACCGTACATTTCGTCAATTCCTTGTCCTTTCTTTTGTATATTTCAAATTTTCTACCCGCGCTTGTATTGCCGCACGGCGGTTTACTGACGACTTACTTAACATTGTCAAATTACATCACACAGCTGTTTTGTAGAAATTTTGTGAGTATTTTGAAGCTTAGATAATGAAAGATTCTTCTGGACCATGTAGAGTGAATAAATATATGAAAAAGTGTATGAACAAAAGCGAGCAATAAGGAGAGTAAAAAGGTAAAAAAAGTGCAATAAACGGCGAGTATTTTAATTATTAGTAAAATTATGAGATGCTAAAACTAAGGATAAAAATTGCATGAAAGCTAACTTGATACAAGCGATAAGTAAAAATCTGTCAATCGTTAGCCACATTTGCCATTTATAGATAGTCAACACATTCTCTAATTCAAACTAGGGTAAAACATAATATCAGGCTGGTGTAAACAACAATAAAATGAACAATTGGAAAATTTTAATATTAACTTAAGTCCACATAAATAAAAAAAGGCAAGGAAGAATTAAATATTGCATTTAGAATAACCTACGTACAGATAGAAGGAAGGGTCCGACGGATAATAATATTGGTAACAGAACAGAACCCAAATCAAAACATTAAAAATCAACTAGTAAACTGTAATGGCAGAACGGAAGAGCGACGAGTATACAACGAATGAGGGTAAAAAAAGGTGTGGGAGATATTGAAAAGAAAAAAACAAATAAGGCAAATTAAGAAAAATTGGACAAAATATTAGAAATGATGGAGAATATGTACAAAGACCAAAATGATATGAAGATAGAGCAGAAAGAGATTTAAAAAAAAGTTAAAGAAATAAAAATGCAACAAAGAGAATTTAACGATAACTCCAACAACTAAAATTGGAAAAAACGGGTGCTCGAAGAACGACAACCAGAAGATGAGAAAATAAAATGAAAAATATGCCGGTAGTAATAGAAACAGAGCAAAGAAAAAATAATGTCGTAATGTATGGCTTAGTTATAGATACAAACACCATGGACCTAAAAGAAAGAATTAAAAGTTTCTTAAACAAGCAGCTGCCCAAAATCAATAAAGAAAGTAGAAACTAGAAGATGCATTATGGAATTGGGCAACGAAATAGAAAAGAACGAAATCATAAAAAACAAATCAAATTAAAAAATAGGAGGAGAGAGTTTATATTTATCAATGATAATATAACAAAAAATAAATGGAGAAACAATCTCAATGGAGAGCATTTGCCAAAACAGGAATGAAAAAAGAAAAGACACAAAAAATTGGTTACAACAAAGTGATGATAAACAGAGAAGAATGGACATGAAATAGAAGAACACAGAATGAATAAACAGCTAGCAAAAGACTAGGAAAGACTAAACACGGAAAGCAATATTGGCAATAAAATGGATATTATTCTGGGAAGAAAAGAAAGCGCAAACTAACCAAAAAAAACAACAAATATATAAAATTAAGAAAGACCGGATTAACAAAAAACTAGACAGAGCTAGTGAGATTGAAAAATAATATGAAAACAGTGCAAAGAAAAAAGAAAAATATATATTAGAAAAAACAAAAACAGAACGGCAAACTATAAAAAATAGGAACATAAAATGTCAGAAGCTTAATAAGTAAGGAAGAGGAACTAACAGAGAAATTGGACAAAATAAATGCAGATATTGTTGACATCAACGAAACGAAAATAAAGGTAAAGGAGAAAAACCATTAAAGAAAGGACACTTATCGATATATAATAAAGTAAAAAACGAAATAGAGTCAAGAAAGCAGTAGAATGCCACATTAAACAAAAAAAGAAATAAATAAATAAAATACGTACAAAAATAGATTGGAGCGTCAGAAAGAATTCTGAAAATAGAAATGGAAATAGATAAATGGGTCAAAACGAAAAGTTACACAAAACAAAAATAAATATTTAAAATCATAAAATGAAAAAATTTGAGGAGGACATAATGAAGAGATAGAAAGAGTATTTTAAAGAATCACGACTGAAGCAACAGAAGAAATTGAGAAAACCACAGAAAACGCCGAGAATGTAGGAAATGGAGAGATTAAGAAAGAACAAATAATAGAAGCCGTTAAGATGTTGAAACAAGGCAAGGCGACAGGACACGACAGCATAACAGGAAATAATAAAAAAAACATGGATAAAAATAGAAAATGAAGAAATTAAAGTATTAACAAAAAAGTGCAATAATAGGAACATGAAAATGATGGAAATAGTAAAGGGTATTTTCACTGACAACTTGTTAATATATGTAGAGAACGAAAAAGACTTACAAGTAAACATAAATATTTGGAATGTAACACTAAAAAAGAGAAGTTTTAAAATAAACATTGACAAGGTAAAAATAATTCAAAATAAAAAATTAAAAAGGAAGAAACTTAGAACTAGAAAAATGTGAGTATTTATTAGTAAACATACACAAAGATGGGAAAGAAGACATGAAAATAAACAGACGAAGAGCAGAATACAAGCCATAGAACTGAAACATCTGAAAGAAGTTACTAGAAAGGACAAAATAAGAGTGAACTGATAAAACAAGAACTAAACCTACATCCTATTTTGAAAGGTTTGGACACTTAGTAATTATACAATATGTGTAACAAGAAAGTGACCATGGTTATTTGATAAGAAGGCGCCGGAGCGCCATTTATGTTAATTGGTTTGAATCTTTATTTCGTACTCTCATATATCTTGACGGCACAATGTGTTATTGATGTTAGTGAATTTATTATCTTTACAAAGAGTGCAATGTTTTTAGTGAATCACGGCTGTAAAATATATGCGGAAGTTGCGGGCATTTGTTAAGAAGTGAATAAAGCGATATTTGGAGGTTGGGAATGTGTAGTCAAATTGCCGGATAGGGGAGTAATCCGCGCCATAACAACGAATTATAAGGCAATCTTAGGTTTGTTTGACGACAAGATGGGCGTTTTGCTACGCTGTGCCAAAATAAAACTCCCCAAGAAAGAAATTTAGGTCTTTCTAAATACTCTTTTCAAATTTGGATCGAGATTGAGACAATATTATATTTAAGAACAAGTTTTCTTTTTAGACATGGCGTTCCTTATTAAAAGCATAGTTAGCGAAGAATAATAGGACTCTTTAGCACACGTTAAACCACCCTGGAAGATGTTTCTCTAAACGCGGGATTGCTTACTGCTTTTTATTTACGGATAACTTAGACAAGAAAATGTGCATCAACTGCTAGAAATGCTAACTGAGATCTGCTGAAATTTTTTTGGATTTGACAGGACGAGTTGGGTCCTGCAAGAAGACAATGGCCCTAAACGTCACAGCAAAGTGTGCAGTGGGTGGAACAATAAAATAGCGTCACTACGATGGAATGTCCCCAGATGTTAATCCCACTGAAAATGTGCACGTAGTAGCCCAATTAAAGAAAAAAAAATTAAATTTTTAATACTTCAGGATTACAGCGATGAATATTAATGAACAGACTGTATATGTGCATAAAACACAAGGAGAAAATCAAGAACAAACCTTTCCGAATAACTCATAAGAGACTTGGTATTTAGGCTCTTGCAAGAGGTTTTAATTTGAGTCAGACTAGATAACAGATTGCAAATATCATTCTCAAATTGTTCGAAGGTATAGCACTAGTCATGACCAAGCGAGGAGTAAAACATACAGAACCTCTCTTACTAAAGGGAGGACAAAAGAGATAAAGATAAACGGCGAGTATCTCAGTAGCCTGAGATTCGCTGATCAAAGATGTTATTTGCAAATGGCATAGAGGAGATTGAAACTAGGGTAAAAAGAAATCAATATGGAAAAAACAAAATTAATAACAAATAGGAATGGTAAGGTGGAGTTTCTATTTGGAGGGACAACGAATAAAGCTGGCTACTGAGGGCAAAAATTGACATTTAAGGAGCCTACCCAAACATCGAAGAAATCAACTTGCATCATTGGCTTTAGGCAAACCAAGAAAAGTTTTTAAGAGGACATTTACGTATATAAAAGAAAAAGATAATCAAACAGTGCGTACTGCCTATCCTCACATATGCTTCTGAGACTTGGATGTCAACAAAAACCAAAATGAATAGGAATCAGGCTACAACAAAGCATGGATAGGGAAAGAACAAAAGTAGACGATGTAGTGAAGAGAATAACCAAATAAAAATGGAGGTGGGCAGGCCACCTTGTATGTAGATGTCGGAAGATAAAGTAAAAACACGAACTTGGAGGCTCCAAACGGGCAAGCGGGGCAGAGGAAGGACGAAAGCACATTGGGAGGAATTCAATAGACTAGAAAGGCACAAGATCTAAAATTGAAATAGACTCTATGATGATGAGATACTAGATTTGACTCTCCAGATTACGCTTAACTCTCCAACAATGTCATCGCGTCACACCATTGCACAGCTCTTAGAAGTTAACAAGGTATTTGATCAAGAAACAACAAACTTTTTTATAAAAATGTAAGAAACTGAATTAAAAATCTGACAATTTAAAACAAGAATGATAATGTTTCAACTGTATATCCCATCTACTAAAGAGAGAAATGTCTTGAAACTACTCCTTTATATATAGTTTACTTCAAATTCAGCAAAAACACCAAACACAACTATGAGCACATGAAGATGTAACTATGCCATAATTTAATACACAAAATCACTTTAACCAACTTAAAGACCATCTAAAATAGTAGGAAACCAAAGTCAAGTTATGTAATCTTCATCTTACGAAAAGAGAAAAATCTGGAGCTTTATTTTGACAAACTCACTAGTGGGGACAGATTCTCCAGAAAAAATAAACAAATAGAATTCAAACAAAAACCTATATTGGTTAAACAAACGAAAATCGCCCAGATAACAAAATGCTGATTTATAAAACCCATCATCAACCCTTATAGATCTGTGGAGCTGTGCCCATCACGCAAAAATGCCAACCAAAATCCGTTAATAGTAGATGCTGAAACCAAATGATGTACTTGGCGTCTTGTTTATAAAAAAGATCACACACGTAAACATCTTCGCAACTCACGAAGATCACCTACGTTACTTTAATACCACAACCTGAGAAGACTGAAAAGGTGTTGACTCTATAATATAGATGATATAGATGATAGCGGGTAAACGGGAGACCCACACCGTTTACCCACAAAACTGTGGGTGGAGCTACCCTATCCCACATCCGTGGGTAACAGATGCCGCCTGCAGTAATGACGTGGGGTAGAAGTTCACGCAAGTGACCTCGCCGGCAACTCGTCGAACGAGGCAGGGGAAATCCTGCCAACACTAGTACTATCGACTGAAGTATTTGCTGCATCGATTAGGCCCAAGGCCTACGGAGACGTTAGACCACATGACGTGATCTCGTTAAAACTGTTATGCAGGCTATCCGATCCCACACTTGTGGGCAAAGGACTCCGGTAACAGTAGCGATATGTGGTTGAGGTTCGCCCAAGCGACCTCGACGGCTGCTCGTCCAACGTGGTAGAGGAAACTCTACCGACACGAGTGGGGCTGCGTTTCACTCTACGACGCAGACTCGTAAAGCTTCGAGCCATCCTATCCCACAATAGTATGGGTAACGGGCGCAACAAGTATCAACAGATGTGAAGTAGAGGCTCACGCAAGTGACCTCGACCGCCGCTCGTCCAACGTGGTAAAGGAAACTTTACCGACACGCCTTACCCCGTGGCGTGTGATACCTGCTAGTGGAGCTACCCAATCCCACAACTGTGGGCAACGGATGCCGCTAGTCAGTAACAGAAGGGTAGAGGTATCACGAGAGTGACCTCGACGGGTACTCGTCAAACGTGGTAAGGGGAACCTTACCGACACGAGGACTAAGGGGAGGGGGGTAGCCAACCGGGGCGGCTTCCGGTTCCCCCTCGTTAGTGTTGGACTCTTAGGGGTGGTGGCACCGCTTTAGGAACAGGTGGGACTTGTTGGCCTTCGTACGAGCATGCCCTTAAGCGGGGTAGGCTTCGGCCTACCCCACCGCCCGTCAATTATACCGGCCATAATTGTCGGTCTGGCGGGCGGAACCGTAACACCTCCGGTACTCTGACCTGGTGAAATAGGAGCATAGTTCGGTATCTGAGCTTCCCAGCCTTGACTTGCACTTTTGTCTGGGTACATGCTTGTTGGTGTGCGGACCTTAATTTGGTCGTACTGTAAGGAGGGTAGAACCTCCCGGTTCGTGTTTGGAGACTCGGCAATAAGGGTACTCGATATCACAAAAGGCACCAGCAGGATATGGGTGTACTGGGGAGGGCTCAACAGCCCCCCAGACCCCCCTGTTGCGGTCGTAACTATGACTCTCTTAAGGTGAGTTTGAAAGAAAATTGAATTAAATGAATTAAAAGAAATCTATTAATGGAAAAACTCTTATTACGCCAACAAATGCATCCGCAATTATTTACTAGTGCAAAGATAATAAAAAATCCGATAAGGTTATAGTAGCTGTTGCATTACAATATCCTCTTTTATTATTTTCACAATCCTTTTTAATTTTTCTCTTCCTTTTCTTGTACTACTACTCTTGTTTCTATTAAATAATAACAATGCGGTACTGGATGTGCTGAATGACTTCTTAATTTGTTGTTTCTTCGACAGTTTGACAATATTTTTGATTTTTTCTTATATATTTATCCTGAACTTTAAACAGTAGAAGAGTAGATGTCCATTATTAACATTTATTTTTTGATCAGCTCCTAAAAATGTTTTGCACAGAATTACAGAATCGCAACAGAGAGAAAATATAAAAAAAAGTACTAAAGGATCAAATCCGATAACACCAAATATTAAGAGATTAATAGTAGCAACATACAAGGGAGGTTTAATAAATAGAGTAAAAAACAAGCTGCACTGAATTAATTACTTTTTCACAAAGTCTCTACTGAAGACCTCGCACTTAATTCAACGAGTTTTCAATTTTCTTAAGTCGCCGCTAAAAAACTTTTTACAAAATAATTATTCTCTTTGGAGAAAAATTTTTCCAGAAAGAAGACGCTCAGAACTAAATTTGGAGAATAAGGAAGATAAGAAATTGTTTAGATGATTTCTTGGAAGTCATGAAAAACTGATCATAATATTTCCGGATTTTGCCTTCTTCGAAAGTTACATCTTGTTATTTATGGTCTTGTCTGCTGGTTCATCTCTAGTATGTAATGGTAAATTCCCCTGTCATGTGTGGCAAGTAATTGTTGCAAGAAGTCCTTCAAATTACAGTTAATCTTTGCCAAGTACTGTATTTTTGGTCGATAGTCAAGTCGTGGTATTCATATACACATAGTTTTTGAATATTATACAACCATTGAAATTAGATGCCTACCATGTTGGTAGTCTTGTGTACCTGCAATCGCTGATCTCGTACAATAATATTGCGGTCTTTTTCAACTGCAGTTTGCCTTAAAAACTTGTTATCTAAAATTGAGAGATTAAGCTACCTTTAAATTACATGACTAAATTAGTCAACACAATTGCACTTCCTGGGCTACTCGAAATCCACATGTTACTACAGACGACCATTTAAACTTACGAGGAATTACAGGTGGTGAAGAATATCAGCAGACTATTTTTTTTTGACCAAGCTGTTACTAGTGATTAATTATCCTGCAGAGATTAGTGCTTCGCTCGTCGAAGAGTTATATGGCGACCAGAGATTTTTAGCAAGATGGAGCACCTGCTCTTTACCACCGCTATATAAAAGCTTATTTCGATGCACTTTTTCGACCAAATAGTTTAGGCAAAGAGATGATGAGTTCTCCTAGATTTAACTCCAATAGTATTCTTTTATAAAGATATCTTAAAGCTACGGTTTACTTTATAAATTCAGCAACAGTCTCAACGTTATTTCGCAGGTCTAAATCAAATGTTTTCAAATGTTGTAGAATCCATTGATTCTCGTTATTGGCTGTGCTTAGAAATGTCTTATTAGTATACGAAGTCCTGCGTTTCTCATTCAAATGTTTGTAAAACAAAATTAACGCCTCGCTTTTGGTTTAAATTTAGCTTGCTTTCGTTAGAAAAACACTTTCTTATCATGGCGTCACCAAACAAATTCACATGATCCTTAGAAAAAATTCTCTAATTATCAAACGACCCTTGCAGACTAAACATTCATTGAACTTAATGCATAATGTACTACTTCCTCTCAGTATTTAGCAGACTTTGAATGTCACCAGCAAGCGGACTCTTGTACCATATGACAACTCGCTCTATTATTCAATATGTATAGTAGATTATCCTTTGGGGCGCATAAGAAGCGGAGGCATGGTTTAAAATGGCTTACACCATGTCTTCCTCTCAACTGTACACAACAATAACGCCTTTTACTTTCTGACACTTCACAGACCAATAACGGCTCCGCTGTCTAGTAATACATGCGCATGCACAATTCCCTCCCAACTGTTACTACTAATTACTTACAACCCTTGTAATAAATTGCTGTTACGCAGAATACTTCACAAACATGTTTCTATATTACAAAACAATTGTTGCCGGCCAAATGCAGAATTTGGTCCTGTGTCTACGCTATGGAAGCCTAGACTTTCCAATTGGCAGGATATACTACCTCGTGTAGTGCAGATTCTTAGCGTTATTGTACATTTCAACGTTCAATACATTTAAAGATGTGATAATCATATGAATAGCCAGCATCTAATTAGCAAATTTATCTCTATAACGCAAGTGCCTGCACTTTTCATGTCTTCGTGGGTTAAAGATGACCTTAGCCAAATGGCTATATTTCTTCTTTCTTTTATTTAGAAAAAAAACGTATGTGTTTTATGATCCAAGTAAATAAAATTCAATGGGTAACAGATTTCTGACACCTGATGGATGTAAGAACTAAATATCGATAGTGGGGATTCAGATTAGGTGTTGCACGTGGAGTTAAGTATATTGCTTTGATTTATGGTCTAATAATTTCATTTTCTCCCCCAACCTTGCCAACTCGTTTAATGAAGAAGCTTAATACTGTAATTCAAAGCCCGTAGACCATAGACAAAATGATAAGAGATATCAGTTAGTCTTTCAAGAATATAACGAATAAACCAAAAAGGCAGGAAGCAACCTGGAAAGTTATTTTAAAAAACACAGCAACAAAAAAATTATAAAACCGCATTAGGACTATAAAGTCAAAACTGCACACAAGAATAACAATTATCAAACAAAGACAAAAACTCTTAAGACTGTGCCATCATATAGACTTTAAGGAGAAATAATGGGCAATCGACTTAATAGGCTTGAGTGACACTTTTAAATGTTAGCTGGCACTAAGATTTGCTCTATAAACCAAAACAACAGATATCTCCTAACAAAATATAAAGGTCGTATCTAAGTAAATGATACTTTTGAATTAAACATTGGGAAGTTTATTCAAAGCTGCATTCAATTAATACCGGAGTTTCACAAGGCAGTGTACGTAATCCTGTATTGTTCTTAAGTGTACAACGGTTTGTCTACATAAGTTACATGATTTCAACGTAATATTTATTTACTCTAGCAGCATATAGACAACATGCACCCATATTTCGAACAATAAAAGCGAATGAGTTAACCAATTACAGAAAGTATCAAGTAACAACTTGGTTCAATTAAGTATGACGGTTCAGTTGGAAGACTACATCTGGAAAAAGGAAAAAGTGTCAAAACCAAATCTAAAACCCCCTACTGAAAACAAAACGCCCATCTCTAATTTGAAATAACAGATAAATGTTGGTTAGGTTAGTACTTTTTGTAGTGTTTTTTTACAAGGTTTTGATCGTTCTTTCACTTGTTTGCCGTGGTCAATGTAATTTATGGAGACTTTAATGACGCCACATAAAGCTAACCCATGCCTTAAGAAATGAGCAAATCGTTTCACGCTTGGTGTGATTTAGAAGACTAAAATGAATTGGGTACAATGCCTTTTTAGAAGAAGTTTAGAAGACCTCAAAAAAATAGTAATGTGAAGAGTGAGGGCTGTCGTGATGTCATACCCCCGATTGACGTTAAAATAATCAAGAGTCATATTCAAACCGGTTTACCATCAATTATATTTAGGCATCAGAAAAGTGTGCACTAAGAGCTCACGGTTGAGCAGAAGTCCAATTGGAAGAATGTGTACCTTGACCTTTTGTGCCGCCTCGCGAGGGGGCCAAATTCTACAATTCCAATTCCGGTCAAGAATGACACTAAAATAAGTCTGGGAAGATCGAAGATAAAATTGATCGTTCTCAAGAAATTTATGCCTCTGGATACACGGTGATTCGAACTATTTATAGGAAAGCCCTTCAAAAGTTCATAAAGACAGTAGAACCTGTGCGACCAGGTATTTTACAGGACGACGAATTTTTGACGGAAAAACTTTTTCTGCAGCTTCTCAACCCATCCATTCGCCGAATTTCAGCCCCTGTGACTTTTTCCTCCGGCTGAAAACAATTTGAAAGAATGCCCTTTTGGTACCTTGAATATCCAGCAAAACGAAACCTATTAGTTGAAAACATGCCAGCGAAGCCGACAAAGACTGCTATAAGCGATAGAAAAAACGTCTATATCAGTATATAGCTTCTCAATGAAAGAGATGACCCTGATCTTAATTTATGGTTACAAGAAACTTAGCCTCGTATCCATCCATTATATGATATTTAGTTCAACATTAATGTTCTTCAAGTTATTTTGGAACATCATTAGTCATAGATTTTTTATCTATACAACTTACTTAACTTTAAGTGTGCTAATAAACGTTGGCCAAGAATGTTCATCTTTAGAAGACATTTAGCAAAATCTGGTACATCAGTTCTCTGTGGTAACCGGAAAACAGTGCCATTATACTAAATACACGGTGACCGATAAGAAATTCAATACTTTTAAATAATTATTACAGGATATATGCTATTGCCTATAGTAATAAACTTTGACCTACAGTCGGACATTTAAGCTTCTCACATCTACCTGGAAATCGATCTTGCAGGAAATCATAGACCTCTCGATGTTTTCAGACATTTCTTAATGTTTATTACTTATTGTAAAACCCATATCTGATCCATTGCGAATTTTTCTATGGGAATAGACCACAAAGGAAGCATTTAGAACCAAGCCACTTGGTCAAATTGGAAACAACAGTCAGTAGCCTTGAACGTGCTAATTTGTTTTAAAAAATTATCAAACTTGATGAGAAGATCTGGATTTGCAGATAATTACCTTACAGAAACTCATAAATATAAAACCATCTCTATGGCTGAATAATGTCTGTTTTAAGGTATTTTGCATCCTCAAGCACCTTCTCTTGTCATTTTTCTGATATATATCCCACTGATATACGTCTGAAATTTTTTTTCCTATCCATTCTTATAATGCGTTCCTCTCACCTTAGTCTCTATATCATGACAAATTTTGATATGGGTGACTGCATTTTTAGTATACTTTATTATTATATCTATATGTTCAAGTTCTATTCCATTATTTGGGGTCAAATATTCTTCTGAATATTTTTTATTTAAATGAGGCTATGTAATTTGCTGTTTGTTTTTGTGTCAGTACCATCATTTTGAAAGCACACGTAATGATTGGCCTTACTGCGTTTTTATAAGTTTTATTTTTTTGTGAGACACCTAGAAACTCTTGATTAGTCTTTTTGCTAATTTTTGTTGTCTCGTCACCATTTCTAGACAGGTATATAGAAGTCTTTTACCTTTTCCGTGTTGTATTTTGTAGTAGTCTATCTGTAAGTATTTGAGTTGGGCCTTTTTGTACTATTTATGTTTACTGATAAGTCCACTCCTTTGCTTATTTTTTAAACCAATGATCAATTGATGATCTTCTCATTATGTCAACATTATCTACGTATACCTTTTTATGTCGGAGAGTTCAACAAGTTCAAGTAAATTGCTATTTTTTTGAAATTCATTAGCTTGGCTAAGTTCTTTGCATAGAGGTTTCTGTATTGGTACGTTGTCTTCTTGTTTTACCAATTTAATGATCTTCAAGTCACATTAGTCTGCGTTTTTAAAATTTTTAAAAATATCCTTGGCAATTTTGTTTGAAGTTTGTTAGATCTGCGATTATGTTTCCGTTCCTGTCTCTTAGTTTCTTTAGGTAAGTCGTTCTCCATATCTATAACTTGATAGTACCTGGATTGTCGTTTCTTTTACGTATTTTATCAAATATTAGGAATTGCTTTAGCAAGTTTTTTTCCTGTTCTTGGTTTGTGTAAGTCGTTTCCCTTATTAGTTGCTTTCTCACATTCTTCACTGAACCACACTTCTTACGGTGTTGCAAAATCTATCAGCTTTTTCCCGTTTGGGTTTGATTATCGTGTAAGTCAAATGCGCATTTTTTTACTTTCATTATGTGTCTCGCTCAAAAGACTTCTTTGATTTCTTCACCTTTTTCTGCTATGGAGCAATGAATACTTATTAAAAATGAGTTAACGAATTTTGTTTCTTTTCTAAGCCCGCAGATTCGTTTATTGATTGGTGGGAAGTCAACTGTATCAGATTTAGCACTCTTGTCTACTGTAAAGTCAACCCTAAATTTCTCATCTTCGCTTGGTTTATCATTATATCATATTGTATGCGTTTATGTGTCTCTAATCCCTTGGTTAACTCATCTGGTTGTAACTTTAATTCTGTTCGATTTATTGAGCAAATTCCTCTGCATTCTCGGCTTGAGAAGTGTTCTGGCATTCCATGTATTTAATTCAAATTTTGTTTTGTCTGCCCAAATAGCCAAAGCTTCCCCGTAGATTCCAAAATGGGCAGTTCGCTTAGAGCACAACTTTATTTTGATAAAACATTTTTTCCTCTATTGTTAGGCTCAACCCTACTATCCACTGAGTTTGTCACTCAATCTCTAGTAGAGTTTATCGGGTCTTTCACAGTTTGCCCTGTTTTAATATAGAAGCTGCTTGGAGGTGAGGGTTGAAATTTAAAACACTTAATGATTAGCAATAGCCCAATAGAAGCTTCTGTATGTCGTTGTTTGCTTGGTCTTCTTGCTAGAATAGCAAAGAGCCATTTTCCATAAACCAAAGTCTTCCTTAAGAAGTCTTAGTGAAAATAGCGTAAGGTACTTTTTGTGCTCAGACATTTCACAAGTTGTCATCAACCCATGCTCCAAATGACTCTCCCATATCCACCAGATTTGACATCTGCCTATGCTAAATGCATCGGTGGACGTTGTCTAGACTCTTACGCGTCTGTTACAGGAAAGTTGAATTAAAGACGACTTATAATATCAAAAGCATAATGAACTCTCGACCATTTCAGCTCTCCATTGTTTGTTTTTGCCATATTACTTGCAGCGATAATATATTTAACAAAGACTAGCTGTGGTATAATTCGCAGTTGATCTACCATATCTCCTTGTCGACTTGGTCGTTCCTTGATAATTTTCTTTTTTGCCTTTTTGAATTTCACAATTACCCAATTGACGATAAGTAGTAAAATAATTAGATTTCTGCTTATTTCGTGGATAGTCAGCGTTACAAAATCTACAGTTTTGTATATTCGCAGTAAAATTGTAAATTATAATGTATAAAGTTTAATTCCTGACAAATTTTATTATATTTAAATACTCCATACAATTTATTTGTTTTTAATTAAGAAAAAAATTTTAAGGCCAGCTTTGCTCGTTCGTTTCGCTTTAATTGCACCGAAAACTCATTTTCTTGTCTTCATACTATCGCAATAGAGATCCAATCGAGACAGCTGGAGAATTAATAGTTGTTGCGCAAGAAATTAAAGCAATGGTAATGCATTACGTTGTTTTTATTTCGAAAAGTAATTAGCAGTCTATAAACTTTAACTAAAAAATATTTTTTGGGTTGAATGAAATACGTAAAATTCGAGTTGATTTTGAAATCTTGAATAGACGCGCGACTAGATTGCTGCGCGAAGGGGTTGCAGTTAATTACTGAAGCGTGTCCCGGGTGTCTCTTAAATAATTATCGCTCGTATTTATGGCCCCGCAAATGCAGACGTACATTTGTATAAATCCCCCAAACTTGCTTGATTAATAGACTACAAGCCGCCCATTTAGTAGTTCGTAAGTTCGGCGCTGGGGTTGAATAATCTGATAACGGCTTTATGTGCTACAGTGGGGCGAAGTTTGTATATACAGTGTGATTAATTCCCCTATGCTAATCTGAGGCGCTGTTTTTCTAGGTGCGGACAAGTCGTCGCACACCAATATATCGTCGCCCAAGGCCTACAGCAGCATTTCGGAGACGCTGAGCCGGTCCAAATGCGGTAAGTCGCGAAGCAGCGCGTTTAGCTAAAGGAACTGAAATTTGCAATTTTAAATTGCTAAATTTGAATGCAAAATTTTTAGCATTTTTACTGTTGAGTAACTTACCACATAAATAAATTACTATAGACAGTCAGCGTTAGCGCCTAGGCGACGAAGCGGTCGCCTCAGCTATAACACTTTGAAACGGCATCAGCTTTAATTCAAAATTTGTGTCTTTACTATTGCTTAAATGGCAAAAACAAAAACATCACCAGTCTTTGAAGTCTCCTATGCTTTTGTTCTCTAGCCATAAAAGCATCGTCTTTAAGAAAAGAGATACTAGTCAGCTCTTCTGATGAATTTTAGAAGAAAGCACCTGAGTTTTACTAAAGCAAGCCGTCTTATGGTCTTTGTATCTCTGAGAGATCACTACCTCTGAACAATTCTATTCGAACAGTGATATGAGGTGATACTGGTGACTGTTAAGTTGATTAAAAAAATTGTCTTAACTAAAAAAAAAAGGAAAAACGTGTATCCAATGTAGTCTACGCTAGTAAAAAATCTGTGTTACTTATTTTTGTTATCTGCTTTGGTAAAGACTTGGTAGAGTCTAACTTGCTCTATTCTCAGACCTCTTCATATCGGAGAAATTATTTTTTCATCCGAAGTGAAGGGAAAAATCTTTAAAAACACTGTATTTACCCCGATGGCCGCGAACCCAAAGGATTGCTTCAGGGAAATTATAGGCGAGCTGAAAATCCTTGACATTAACTGTAGGCCTCTAAAGGACGTCTTTGTCCGTACTAATCAGAGATTTTGCTAATTGGTAATGACGATTATGACTAAGCAATAAGGGGGTTGTTTAGAACATAATCTTTTAAATCGGAATTAGTCTTAATGTAGCACTGGCGGGCAGAGGTAAAAAACAATGTTCTAACTATAAAAAATCTTAATTTGGCCCTAGAAATAGCATATTGAGATTATTTTTTGGAGCCACAACCTTGAGCGAGGTAATGATCTATGGAAGTAAAGGTTTAGTGTAGTGTAAGAATTAGTTTTAGAGCCCTCCACAAATTTTAGAAGGTAAACAAAAAGGAACTGTAGACACCAAAATTATTGCAAGGTAAATCGAAGCAGTAAGTGTTTTAGTTTGCACAGCTGACACTCATCCTCAAATCATTTGTGTTCCATTAATGCTAACATATGGCACAGAAACAATAAAACTAACAAAGAAAAAAACAAAAAAAAATAGAAATAAAAAAGCAATAGAAGAAGGGGTGACAGAAATTATACTAAGAGATAGAAAGAAATCAAATGAATACGTGCAAAATCAGAAGTAAAGAACGAGTGCTCAGAAATGGCACTGGAATGTTAATATCGATGATACAGAAAAGGGATTAATCAATAGATTCTTATTGGGAAGACTAAATTTTAAAAAATGTCAGAAGAGCTCCCAAAATTTGAATAAAAACAATAAAGAGGAAGAAGTAAATAAAATGGGAAGACAAAAGGCGATGTCCGCTATTTGACTACTAAAATCTAAAAAAGGAAAAAGTTTAACAGCAGTAGCTTGTACTGCACAGAAAGATCATCGACAGCAACTATTGCCTACAAATTTGCTATTGGTCCTGACTACTTTATGTATCCGCTAGAATAAAATTGAGTAAAGTAATATGAAGGTCAGCTAGAACATTTATATATTAATTAGTCTCCAAGTATATTGTTCATTGTTGCAAGGTGGTGATTCATATAACTAACAGTGCCTTAATTGAGACAATACTAAAAAATCGATTTTTAACAGATTTTTATAAATACCAGACCTGATATTACTATCAAATGATGGTCTTCTTCAAATACACTACCTTTTGTGGCAACAAACTCTTTGCGATCCCCAAAAATAATATTTTTGTGGATTGGTGAAGTTTGGCTATCAGTTGTGCGCAATTTTCTCATAGAAGATTAATATCCTTAATCTACTGCACCTTCAGTAAGATGCTGGAGCATTTGAATCTTATAACTAAATGGCAAGAACCAATTACTTATTACTTCTTTTGCGCAAATTATTTAAAGTTTTTAAAGAAACATGCTCATTGCAATTCTATACATCCAAAGACGAAATGTAAAATTTTTAATGTCTTGCCTTTAAACGATGGTTTTCAACTTTTTTAGACTCCTTTTTTTGGTTTTACCAAATATTTAGAGTTTTCACCGACTAAACGATCTCCTTTTATTTCGTTCTAGTTTTGGCATCTCTTTCCCAATTTCTCACATTGAGTCTTTGGAGATCTTAAACATTGTCTATCCATCTTGTACTTAGCCTTTTTTTTAGTTGTGCTGTTCAACACTTGTTGGGTTGTATTACATTGGGTGTAATTCCTATTATTGTTTCTATGTAATGTGATTTACCTCATTTAGTTTATTATAAAGTCTTATTTCTTTGTTGTATTTTTATCTCCAGTTTTATCTAGATCAAAAATCCCACAGAGTATTTTTCTTAAAAAATCTTCAGTTGTTATTCTTTCCTTTTCACTATCCCCATGATTCACACTTATACATTAGTATGCCTTATTATTGTCTTATATACTAATAGTTTTGTTCTTTTTGTTGTTAGTTTAGTTTTAGAGCTGAAAATATTCTACTCTTATCCTGTAGTCCATACTATTAATAGTATCGTAATTTCCGTGCTACTCCAAACACTTCTCGAGTTTTCTTGCTGTCTGGATTCATTCCACACACTCTAGCATTTCTATATTTTGGTCGGTGGTGAATCTTTCTTTCTAGAAACCATGTGTGATAGATTTCTTATTTATTTTCTATATAAGATTTTAATTTTTCTAGTAGCAAATGTAACAAAATTTTGTTGTATTGGGTACAAATTCTACTGTAGTTTTTTTGTGTCTAGTATATGTAGGTAGTATTTTTGTTGTACACTTTTGAGTCATCTTTTTTTTTGTATTAGCTGTAATGGAGGGTATATTTTTTCTCACCTTCAGTTTTTAACTTCTTCAATGCGGGTTTTAATTCTGGTTTCTTTTCATGGAAGATTGGTGTTCTTATTTTCTTGTTTTATTCCACAAAGTACCTCTCTATCTTTCAATTAGGAATATATCACTTTTGTTTACAATCATCTTTCCATGTTTTTACATATATTTATTCTAAACCAGAGATCATTTCTAAACTATCTACTCACGCTCTTGCTTCAGCTTTTACTAGCTTGCGTTTTTTTTGTTTTATGGGTAGGTAAACTTATTTTTAGGGCTTTTCCAAAATATATTAGCTTTTTCCTGTTGCAGCATACGTTTAGGTACTTTTTTCTATTATTAGCAGCCTATGTACGTCTATCATTAAATCATTTACTTTTTTACTTTCCTTATCCTATAATAAGGAAAGTAATGTAATCGGCGGAAATTTGACCTATCCAGTTTTTCACATATCTGGACGAAATATAGCCTCAGGACACCAAAAAGTTGGTTTTAGCCATTGGTCCGTGTGTGTGTGTGTGTGTGTGTGTGTGTGTGTGTCTGTCGGTTTGTCAGTAAACAGGTTATATCGAGAACCGTAAGAGCTAGAGACTTGAAATTTGGTATGCAAATTACTTGTAGGTAGGGGACGCAGTGCGAAGCTTTTGGTAAAAATCGGCCGAGCCGTTTGGTCGCAAGGTCGCAAAATCGGTCGCAAAGCGGCCGCGAATCTAAACGGTTGAAGTTACAAAAAATTTATGAGAATAAAAATGACTTGTTATCATGAGGTAAACATGAATTTAAAATAAAAGTTGGTAAAATAGGAACTCATAAACTCATAAACTCATAAAATGTTTCGATAAATTTATATTACCAGATAGGTTAAACCGAGACGAACAAAAAATTACGATGAAATTTTTTGATCCGAGGTCAAATAAATAAGTTATAGCCGATTAAAAATTAATTAAACGGACCAATCACAGCGCGCTCGGAAAGCTACCGGGCCGACTGCGGAATGGGGGGCGCTTGGCCGCTGAGAGCACGCAGGCGATAATGGGAAGGCCGTGCGGCCGAGCTCGCACGTTACCTTCAGTGACGTAGCAAAATTGTAAGTACAGTCAATTATTGTCTTGTACTGTTTATTTTAATCAGCTTTCAGTGTTGGACTCGCGCCTCGTCCTTTTAAATTAACAAATTTTTAGACGAGCAGCGCATTCCGAGACGATGGACCCGGTATAATATATAATAATAGGATAAGGAAAGTTGTGTGATGTTCACACCAGATTTTTGTTTTCTTCTGTAGCTATATATACTATAACAGTGTTTGTTTATATTTATTTGGTTTTTGTTTTAATTTTCTGGGCAATGCTTGCTAATATGAAATATAGGTTGAAAACCTATATTTGTCTAAGATCATTTCTTAATTTGCACACTGATATTTGTTGCAACAGAAAGTAATTACTATGGTAGTCTAGGACTTCTTGTTATGTACGAGGAGTTGTTCGCAAAAATACTTTTTGCGTCCTAGGTTGGCAATATTTCACTCGTCTTTCCTCAAATTTTTGCAAGGTGGATCGGCGTTTCCTCCTGGATCGGAAACGGAACAATTTAACTTACAATTGCAGCTCCGCTCGGCGGAAGCAAACCAAATGGCCGTGGTAGACGCGCTTTTTGCGTTCGGCAATGATTGCGCGTGCGTTCCTAATTTGCAAGCCGCACAATAGTGTTGTGCGAACCAAAAAAATGTGTATCCAGCTGAGCCCCTCAAATATTTAACAGGCCTTTCTTATCAAATGGACAACGATCATGCAAATGCCTGCACTTCGATTTGTTTTATTGTGTCTGTTGTGGTACACTTTTGCTTGATTAGTCTTATCCAGAGCAAGCTTTTTAAGCCACTCAACTTGTTTTTGCATAAGTGAGAATGTTTAGATTGTTTTTTCTTTTAGTTAGTCATGACTTCATTTCATAACTTTTACCACATAATCTGTCTGTGGGATGTAGTGAGTTTTCTTCACTTTATCGTTGATTGTAAAAGGTAGACTGAACCTGGTTGTTACTTTGACAGATTTTTTTATGTTAAGCTCTTAATGATAGTAGAAATCAAAGTGTAAATCCACAAACATTCCATAATTGAATGATATTTTTAGTGTTGAGTGGTAGATTCTCAATCGTTAAGATTTATCTTTTTTTGTTACTTCTGGCTTCTCTATCGTTTTCTTAAATGGTTACTATTGGTTTAACAATAAAACTTTCTAGCTCATGTTTAAGAAAGATCTTTCTTCATCGCACCACTAAATGTTGTATAGATATTCTCTCACGTTTTTGCTAGAGCCATGGAACATTAAGTCAACAACTTATAGATAGCAAAGATATACACGAACACATTACTAGTTGCACTGTCTTTATTATATTTGTTGAATTGTTGAGTGCAAGAATTGTATAATTAAAATTAGATTGCCTTGTAAACACATTATTTTATCAACTTTTAATAGCTATTAAGTCACCGTTTCAAAAGTATTAGATATTTGGTCTTGTGATTAATAAAAACGAAACAAATGCAGATGTCTTCCACTAACCTTCGCTTTGAGCACGCCCTACACGTAATAGCAATGGGATTGTACAAATTTTGGAACCAGTGGCAATACAACTTGTTGCGTAACCATGCCTGAGTCTTCCTTACCTTGTGAGTTGGAATGGAGTCTTCCTGTCCAGCAGGCATTTTCTTTAACCAGAGCTTAATAGCTGTCTCCAGCAATTAACATAGCTGTAGATAATCACCTTCAAAGTTTTCTCAAAGAAGTGAGGCGTCATAATATTCCCTTTGCTACTAAAAATCCCCTGGTATCATCACAAAGGCGGAAAACTTTGTATGCATGACAGCAGACACCTCAAAAGAATCTTGACAGATTTAACTGTCGGTTTGACAATTCACTTTTTGGCTCTGGATAAAGTTCTTCTTGTCCGAAAAGAACCTCAGGATGTCAACTTTGTTGTTTGATGTCATTCAGCAGTGCTTGCGTCTTTAACTTCATGTTCACCTTGTTTTATCAATCAACAGTTACCGATTCCTCAGGACGGAAGCCTTGTAGTGCAGGTCTTGGTGTACTGCTAGACTGGTCGTCACCCTCACCACACCCATTTTTTGTCAGGTCAGTCATGGTCCACTCAAAATCTTGATCGATCTTCTCTTTCAATTCATCGACGTATTTATCACTTCTCTTGCGATCAGATTACGTGTTGTGAGTTGCCCTGTCGGGAGTCACCTCTTCCCAGTGGTCAAATTCTTTCTATTTCTAGGGTACGTTGCAAACTTGGATCTTTTTGTACCCAAATCCGCAATAATTTCTGAGGACGATTTTATTTATTATAGCAACTTTAATGTCAAATTCTCGTCTCATTTGCCAACTTGTATTATCTGAAAGGTGATTTCGCGTGTGTATAAGACGGCCTTTCGGCTTTCCTGCAATACAACCTGAAAAATCTGAATTTATTTTGATGACTCTATATAATGAAATTAAAAGAGGCACTAGTAGGCCCCAGATTTGTTATTATTTGGTCATCGTTGTTATTTTTGCGTAATTAAATAATAATAAATACTAAAAAACGCCACAAAAAATTGATAAAGAAATCAAAAATCTAGTTTACAATTTCTAGCGCTTTAAATTAGACTGACTACTGGTTACTACCTGGATCAATCAAATATAAACCAAAATATTTTTATAATTGATTGAACCAACACAGAAACACATGAAGACATGAAGTTAGTTGTCTAGGTAATAGTGACGCTAAATAGTTGTTTATGAACACTTCGTCAACAACATCGTCATCAAATCTTTGACCTTAAAATTCTATTTTTAGAGGTCTAAACAAATAGTAATCGCAGGGCTGTAGGAAAAAAATATCAATGTAATCTAAAACCCTTAAACTGTATGAAGTTGTGAGTTATAAAGAAGGATAATATCTCAAATTTCTCAAACCCTGTCGTGTTCCAACCTTAAAACAACCTTAGTAACATGATAATCAGCCATCTTTTTCGAAGAACCAGCGAACAACACGAATATTTTCCTCCATAACGCTGGTCCTCAGATAGCTTTGGTAGCTTACAAATTCAATTGATTTTTCTTCAAACTGTGCCTTAAATCTTTTCAACATTTTGTACGTTTTCATCCTCCCTCCTTACAACAAACTTGATAGTAATCTCTTGCCTTGACATCGTGATATTGACCAAAGAGGCGGTAGTGTGAGGTATCGTATGAGAGGAATTCCTTTAGAACATCCCAACCTACGATGCCTAGAACCCACGTCTCTCTCGGTTCGTCTATATTTTATTTTCTCTCTCAAATTTCACTACTTTATGTGCCGTTAAGTGAGTTTTCCTGTTTCGCATTAAATGCTTGTCACATTTTGGCTCAACTTTTAACTTTTCCTTTATTTTGGCCAGCCAGTTCTCATCTATCTGTTATCTTTGCTTAAATAAAGCTTTTTAATTATTAAGAAGCTTTCTATAAGGGTCGTTGTTAGAGGTCCATGGCTCATAGTTGTTTGAGATGTTGCTTATTTTTTTGGTTTTGTAGTGTTGTTCGTTCATTGATTTGTGTATATATTTCAATACCTAATTTCTTCCTTAATATTTCCCCTATTTATTTTTAATTTTAGTTTGTTTTTATCATTATTTTTTATTCTAATTCCACTTGAAGTCCAGTTTATATATTACTTCTAAAAAATTATTGTTTTATTTCAAAATTGCATAGGCGCAGTAGTTTTAAAATGTTTAACATGTTGAGTCACTTATAACACAAGGTGAGTCCAACAGGAATACAAAAGGGGGCAACTATAGGTATAACGTAATGCCATCTTGCACTCTATACAATACTCTTCAGGTATAGTAGAGCCATTTATGACATACAGCTCAACTTTTAACTTATTCTTCGGCCCTCTTATTAACGCAAATCTACATTTTATGCTCTTTTGATTGATGTGTCAACCATTGCTCTGTGACTATTAATGTACAAGATAGTGCTAGCACAAGAATTAATTTGTATACTAATTGCAGATGTAATCGGTGCATGCCACAATTCCTTCGATAACAGTATGATTCTTACAGACACCATTTTCCCATCCCTATTAAATTTTATATTCAAACTTTCAAAAGAGAAAAAGTTACACATTACGAATTTGGAAATGCTTTTTGGGTGCATATTTGTACTTTCAAGTAGTTTCTAGTTAGATCAGGTCAAAAACCCTATGCAATCAAAAGCAAAATAGACACCGAACTACGAAGCGAAAATGTATTGATCGTTTAATGTGAATTTTTCTAAAGCTTTTTAACTATAAGAACCTTTCTTTAAACTTTTAGGACTATTGATTAGATAAACTTGAGTTATGGCAAAACCATGGTAAATACCAAAACAGCATGATTCGATTCAAAGAAATGATCGATTAGGAATATTGTTGATTAACGCCACTCTCATACATCTACTGGAACTCTTAAAGGCATTTTGACTAAATCTCAGATAACTTTGGAATGCCATGACCCAATTCAAAAACCTGATTGGTCAAAAATGCCATTTGATTGAAGGATACAAATTCTCCTCCTTGTTCTTCGGTATTATCTCAAATGAGTTCGGCATCTATCGTGGTAAAATTGTATCTGCTTTGGATGATATGAAACAACGTTTGAGTATTTTGACTAATCAATTCCTTTATATTCTTGAACCATAATTTTCTTTCCTCCTCGCGGCCTCTCTTCCCTTCTATTTTTCCTTCAAGCAAGGTTTTTAAGGTCTCATATTGTGTATGCCTTTTAACGTGGTCAAAATATCCTGTTTTGCCTTTCTTTATAATATTTACCAATGTTCTCCTATGTAATACTTAACATAATACTTAAAAAAGGTGATTTTGAGAATATGCTTTTGCAAAGTTTCAGAGATAACTTATCTTGAAAAATGTTTGATATTCATTTTGGTGGTGGTTACCACGTAGTTTTGTAATATTAATAATGCGCAATAGCTAGGCAATTAGGTCACACATATGGAGACCTTGACCTTCCAGATTGCAAGCTATACTTCCTTACGGAGTGCAGAGCTTCATTAATGTTTCCAACAGCATCTGAAATCTCTTTTTTTCTCTCTTTCTCTCCTCTTAAGCTTTTCTTCCTTTATGAGTTAACCGTTCTCAACCTTCACAATTACTCGCCTTTTTGTAGGCGTTTTCCCATAACCATCTCCTTGAAACTCATCAACCCCTTTATAATATTTTCTACGATTGGGCAAAAAATTTTTCTTTTTGTATTTTTCATGAGCTCCTTCTAGATTAGTCCACGTAATATTTTTTTTATTTTATAAGTCTGACTCTACGTTACCAGTATTTGGTTTTATAGAGCCTAAATACTTTTAATACTTTTATTCTGCACAGGCTCTTATTGTTTCGTGTTCTATTTCGTTACGTGCCACTTCCCCAAAACATATGAATTCAATTTTTTCAAAATTTGTTGATGTATCACTTGTATTCTTTTTTAATTTTTTTGTATGTAGGTCATACACTAAAAATCAAGAGATGACATTATTTTAGTCCTTTAGACACTATTGGTTTTGTTAGTTTATTCCCCTTTATAATTTGGGCTTCGGTGTTTTAATATAATGCTTTTGTTACTTAGATTTATTTGTATTTGATTCTCATTTCCTCAATTGAGTCCTACAGTTTTTTTCTTGAAATATGCTTTCTCTAGGTCTACAGGAGTTTTTTTGCTCTGTATGCTCCGTATGTTGTCTATATATGATCCTTTCAATCTAAATCACTGAATTATTTCATATGCTCTTCCATCTTATTTTTTATAACTCTTCCTAGTAGTCTTGCTACTGTTGGTAATGTGCTTAAGCCTTTATAGTTATAGCGTACTTTTATGTATCGATAAAATATATGACTTTTTCCATTATACATGTATGTTCTCTTCTCTTTCTATTTCTTGAAATATTCTAATCTACCACACTTTACTAATTTATTCCAACTTTTCCCGGTCCCGCTGATTTATTATTTGTACTATTCTTTAATGTCTTTGTTGCATATTGTACTGTTATTTCTAGTTCTTCTATAACTCCTTGATTTAATTTTTTCTCTTGTAAAAGTGTCTCATAGTATTCTATCAATTTTCTAGGTATTATTAAATTTAGCTTTGTCTTTGCTGCTCGAATTTGATGTCTATCACATTTTTCAAATTTTTTTCTTATTAGTTTATACCAATTTACATAAGAAAGGGCGTTGTTTTTTGCTACCTTGTACGTTTCCTGAAACTATACTTCGACTGAGTCATGTCACACAATTTGTCAAGAAAGCAGAAAGCAAACAAAAAAGTAAATCAAATTTATTACAGCTCGCAAAGATAAATTTTACGCACAGAACTATAAAAAGCGAAAACATTCTTATAAATAAATTAATAGTGCCTGCGGCATGACTCCTACCTTTTGCTTAAACATTCGTCATATCTTCTTTAAATTATTTCCCCCTTCCACTGCTAAGAAATGCAGAAATGCACAATTCCCCCCTCTTTTCTGTTATGTGATTATTTGAACGTCCCTCCGACCTACAACTGGCTTCATGATATGCACCGAGCCAAATGGTGGCGCAATAAAATTTCCATTTCTTTCGGTGCATGCGTTTTGCACGTGCATGCGATAATAGTGGAAGTTAAAGAGATACAATGCCCGTACAAGGAGGGGCCCCAAATTCAGCGCTCCGGAAGCGCAAAGACGTGTGGCTCTGCCATCCCGCTGCGGAAGCACTATGTATTAGTCATGGAAAAATCTATGGCAGCTTTGCAAGACACAAGCGCCGCATCTTCGTTGGCGTGCTCTTACGGGGGGCGAACAGGAGGTATTTTAATTGGACTCACTGCATTGATGAAAATGCCGATTTGCCACCGAATGGGAAAATTCACTTCTAAATTAGCGCAAATTATTTGCCACTGTAGGACTGGAACAACCATTTCACTTGTTCTTTCTTCCTAAATTACAATTTTTATGATAAAAACCAATTGACGCTATCGATACATTTCATAGAGTAATGTTTTTGTTCTGTTACTTCGGTTTGGAGATAATAAAAAAAGTAAAAATTAGAAAAAAGAAATATGAGTCATTGTGATGTAGAATAACACCATCTATCTTATAACCATACCATAGAATTTTAATTATTTGCTGCTTTTATGACCTTCTATTGTTCTTTTTCTTTTTTCTATTTTCGTATCCTTTTATGAAACATCAAATATTTATTACTTTTATTTATTTTATCTTCTGCCTCTTTTTTATGGATCTCTTTCTTTGACCTCAATTTATTAGTAGCTAATTTTCTAAGTTATTTTAGTGTTTTCCTCTTTTTTTCTATCCATTTGTTTCTTTTTCCTCGTCTTATTTTCGTATCTCCGTCTGATTCCAATACTCTTTTAACAACGTTTACTCCCCTTCATTCTAATCACACGTCCCAGTCATTTTAGTTAATTTTAAACTTTTGCTGATTCTTCTTCTACCCCATCTCTAATTTCCTTGTTTGTTGTTTCATTTCTATAGTATTTATTTTACTTTTGTGTTTTTTGAAGTATTCAAGATTAATTTCTATGTATAAAGTGAGTAAAGCTCTAGTATTGTACACACGTTTCTCTTCTCAATGATTGTTTTATTTATTATTAGGTTTAGATTTCACTATCTATTTTCTATCACTTCCTAAATATTCATATTCTGTTACCTTTCCTAAATATTCATTTTGAGAGCTACTTTTATATTTTTTGTATTGTCTTTTTTTCTTCATATGTACTAAGATTAGTTTGCTTGTGTTTATATTTATTTTTGTTTCTAATTTTTAAATTATGTTGTTCATATCAACGCAATATCATCTGTATACAATAAACTTTCTAGTATTATAGGTATTAAATTTTGATATACCATTACTGTTTACTATTGTTGCATTTTTTTGTACTTTTAATTAGCCTATCCGTTAATATTATGAATAACAAAGCACTTACGCTGCCCTATTATTTAACCCCTTTTTTATTTCACATTTTCCGGATCTTTCTCTGTGTATTTGCTTTTTAGCTTCTACATTTTTACTACTTCTAATAATTTCTTTTTTGCCGTGTCTAAAACAGATTATAAGCCATAATTATGCTAAGTTTATCTCTTCTCCTTCCTTTATTACTCGAGTATGTGAGTATGGTAGAGATGGTGTTGGGGGCCCCTTGTTGACGTCACCGGGATGGTAGATAACGTAATCGGGCTAGTTGCTGACGTCACTCGCTCTTTCGCCGTATCGAGGTCTGTCTTTGCTCTGACCAACACCCCAGGTGTACTTGCGCACAGGTCGAATCCTACCCTACGTCTGTAAAATTCTGGTGCTCGCTTCGGCGGTACATATACTAAAATTGGAACGATACAGAGAAGACTAACATGGCACCTGCGCAAGAATGACACGCAAAATCGTAAAGCGTTCCACTTTTTTTCCTGAGGAAGGTCCTCGGATTTTTGGTAGAAAGTACCACTGGACGTTTCTAGAATTCCACAGGCGCCGCTGACGTAGAGTAGGATTCGACCTATGCGCTGGTATGTCTGGGGTGTTGGTCAAAGCAAAGACAGATCGCAATACGGCGAAAGAGCGAATGCCAAAATATTACCTGTAACGACCCGATTGACGTCAGCAGCTAGCTCGATCACGTTACCTACTATCCCTGTGACGTCTACAAGTGGCCCCCAACACCATTTCTACCATACTCGCACGAGTATAAAAGCGAAAACGCACGGGACAGTCACTTAATTTTTAGAAGATTTTCTTCTGAAAATGTCCGCCGCAGTTGTGGACAAAACGTCAAGAGTTTCTGAACTCCAACCACATAATGCACCATAACACCGGCCGTGAAAGCCTTCGCATCTATTTGATTTTTCTGCTCCTTTCTTTTTTATATTAACTGCTTTTTAACTTCTTTATTCCAGCAAATTGATCTTTTAATATATTTATTTATTCTTTGTGTCCCATAGATACTTACTTTATTGTATAATATTTTTATTTTATCTTTCTTCTAATGACCAATGACCAAATTCTTTCTTATTTTACAAATTCGTTCTGTTTCTTCCTAATTTTTTTAATTGCATGTTCTTTTTGCTATAATCTTGATGTCTTTTATGATTACGACAATCAATGTGTGCTGGGTTTTCAGTTCTGCTTCTGCTAATGCTTTTACCTGTTTTATTAAATATTGTTTTTGTGAACACGATATGCAATCTTTTGCAATTTTTTCTTACTTTCGCTATAGACTTGCACATTTTTTCTATCTCTTTCTCTCAGAGGATATTTTCAATAAAAAAATCATTTTCTTGGCAAAAATCAGTCATTTTCAAGCATTTCTGCTTGTAGTTTTGATTGTTTTCTATTTTTCCATTTCAATTTCCTGTTAGTATAACTTTTTCCTGTATTCCTCTTTTCTACTATTATATCCAATCGATTACTCCGTTTTCGACTACTGCTATTTCTAAATTACCCATTTTTCTAACATAAAGAAGAGCTTCTAGTTAACTACAATTTTTAATTTCCTTTTCTTTGTTTCACTTAGTGCTAATGTTGCTAATTTTGTGTTTATATATTTTTTCTATTAATTCTACTTACTTTCTAATCAGATATCTTACATTTCATGTGCCTTTTATTATGTTCTTTATTTCTTTGCTGTATAAATGTTGTGTATTTATTATTATTTATGACGTTTACTTTTTATACTTTTTATAGTGTTATTATCTAGCCTTATTTTTCGTTTATTGTCCTGTGTAAATTACATCGGTAGTTTCTTATTTATAGTCTTTCTTTTTAATCTGTGTTTTATTTTTTACTTATTGTTCCTTCCTTATATTATTTCTTCACTTTCTTCAAATTGTCGTAGGGTAAAGCTTTCCCGCTTGGTATTAGCTTCATACATATATATTATCTTTGGCATTTTTCATATGCTGCATTAAAATACATCTTTGCTCTAAGATTTGTTTTGAGTAGCCTCAATTTTTTTACTTTTTTTATTCTCATATACTATTTCAAATTCTTGCCATGTTGTTAATGATATTAATTTCCTTTTTTACTCTCTTAATCTAGCTTTCTTTATTCTTTAGTGTTACTTATAGTATTCGTTTTTCCAATTCTCTTTGAATTTTTGCTGTCTTCAATAAAGGTCCAAGGAGAGAAGCGGGTATTAAATATTTTAAGAATAATAAAAATAACAGTTTTCCTATCTAATGTTTCTGTTTTGGTTCTCTAATTCCTCTTTTTTGGTTTTATTGACTGGTCTAAATATACATGTATGCCGAATGGTCTATTAGTTTTTGTCTAGGAGTCTTAGGGTTGTTCATTATTTTCATCTTAGCTAAATTTGTTTTGGAACTTTTGGTAATAGATACTGAGTGCAGTTTATCTATTATTTTGATTTACTCATCTGCATTCATATCCATTTAAGTGTCTTAAACGTTCTAAGGACAAAGTAAATAGCTTTGGTGACATTGTGTCACCTTATCTTTCTCGTCCTTGTATTTTGAATAATTTAATGTAAATAGAAGTAACTGGAATTTTCTTTGGATTGGCCTTTCTAATTTTTACATATATTTTATTATATTAGCAATGAGAATATTAATACATTCTACGTTATGTAGTAAATGGGGGTAAGTGAAAAGACTCTCGCTGGAGCTGTTAACTTGCTAGATCTTTTGGCCATTTTAGGCTTTTATGCTTCGAAGGATCGCCACGCTGGGCGATGCCGCAGCGCAGCGGCCGGCTGGTGGGCTCCGCGACGGAAAAAGTAACGCTATGTAATTGCAACTCGATATTACCAATAATATGAGTTTAACTTGCTAAATATTAAGGCAACGTTTGTCGATATACTATTTTAACACTTACGTGGATAGTAATTACATTTAAAATGACGTATGTGCTATCAAACTAACTATTAAGAGGGCATTATATGTATAAAAGCTTGGGACATATGTGGAACATTGTTCCACGTTTCCATCTTGTTTTTCTTAAGTAGACAGAGATTTTGTCGGTGGTACAAAAGTTTAATTGGGGATATTTGGTCTCTAGCAGCATAATGATTGATTGGCTACCTTGCATATAGGATTTTTTTTTTGTTTGTTACAGACCGGATCGATTATCATCGTACAGATTATAATAAGACTTTGTTAACTAACAACAATAAGGTGTTACTTCTGCTCCTACAACTTTAATTTGGTATAAGTTTTTACCAATTTTAACTTAGAGAGCTACCAAAATAAGAGAAGATAATATACGTTTGGAAACGTTTTCTTATTTATACTTATTTTTACTATACTCTTTCAAATGCTTGTTTAACATTTAAGAAAACGGCAGTACAGATTTTTTTATTTTAGAATGCAGTTCAGATTGTGTCTAAAGTCAAAATGATGGTTATATAGTTAGATTTCTTGCAGTAAATTTACTTGAGTATGCCGTAATACTAATGCCAAGCAAATTGAACATAAAGGTAGGCTGATCGAAAGTTATTTTATTTAGTCTGCCAAGTTTAGGAATAAGAATTATATAGTACTATATGCTAATAAAAGTATTTGGCATTCTAAAAATATGTTTTCAGGCAAAGGTTTTTAAATTCGTCGGGAAAGTAGTGGAGAGTCAAATCTTGTTTGTAGGAGAGTTTATTTCATACTTTTTCTGAGTAGATTAAATTGGATAAATGCAGTCGATTAAAAGTTATTAGAAATTTTGTTAATGATGTAAATATAAGAAGTTTCGTTGTGTTAATTAAGAGAGTCTTCCAGCTAATGCCTGATTTTGAGGCTAAGATTTTTTGTGGTTCTTGATAAACAGCATTTCTTATACAGTTCCTAGTTTGAATACAGACTTGGTGTCGCATTTCACACACGCTTAGGTTATATTACAATATGTTTCTATTTGTTCATAATTTTGACATCTTGTGCCTTGGACTACTGCCGTATCATTTCCTTAAGATTTCAAAAACTAATAACTGGATTGTCCAAAGATCAAATTTTGAACATTTCTTTGTTATTCTTAGGTTTATCAAGAATATTGGAAGTGATATTTGTGCTTATTTGCTTTCATGTTTGTAATGTGTCTTAGTTTACGCTCTATGTCTTTAAGGACTTTTGATATTTTCCAGAATTGAAATAATGGAAATGTGCCAAGATTTCTTTGTATGGTCGCTCCTAATTCATCTGATGAGAACAGTGTATAATATTGTGTTCAAGGTTGTATTTTATTAGTTCCTCTTTGGCACAGGATTTTTCATTTTTTTAATTACATTATCAGTTTTTTTTTAATTATTTTGTATTTATCTTTAATCAATGTTCCTTTTTTTATTTTTTTTAGTTTTTGTTTTCTCTTGTTTGATTAATTTCCTACTGTATTCTGTATGTTTTATTAAAAAAATTGTATCTTTGTTTAAACTTTTCACAAACTTTGTTCTTTATCAAAAAAAGTATTTAAGTTAATATTAATGCTCTTCATTATTAATTTGACTGTATTGAGTAAGAGTTGGTTTTGTGTGTTTATTATTCTTATAAATCGTACTTTTTATGTTTTTATTTTAGTTTGCCTATACAATGCTCGCTTTCGTCGAGAACTATGTGTTTTATGTAAAGCTTGTTTATGTTGTGCTTTTTGTCAGAATTTATCCTGTGTTATTTGAAGTTTAATTCTAAATTAACTTTGTTTATCCTCAGTTGTTTGCCCCAGCCTTCTATAACTACGTGTTTCTCTGTACTTCTAGAAACTTTTTAATTAATAAGCTACCTAACTTCTTTTAATTTATATTTGTCTTTTGCGTTCTAAAATAAAAATGGTAATTTTTGGTTATTTGATCCAGCACATAGATTCTTTGCACTCTTTGTACTTTGACGGTTTTGGTTGGATCAATAAAGCTGCTGGAGTCCTAGTAATATTTGTCTTTAGAGGTGGAAAATCGTCTTGTAGAGTAAATGGGGAAAGATAATGGCGGAAAAGTGTTGTGGAGATAGGGAAAAAAAGATTCTTCCTTTAGTGTTGGAAAGCAAAAACTTCTTAAAGTAAACCTATTCTCCACGTAAAACAGTACCTTTCAGCTACTCGATTACTAATTGTATCGTAAAAAAATTAAAAAAAAATAGTGAAACTGGAGCACATAAAAACAGTAGCACTATTAAATAAAGAAGTTTGCGGCCAAAATGGTAATGTGGGGTTAGGGGTCTGAAATTTAGTTTGATTTAAGGAATTACAGAATTCAGCACAAAGATCTAAAATATAAAGCAAAGAAGTGTTTCAATAAAAATGCTTTTTTTATACAATATCTCTTTAGTTTTGTCTGCGACTAGAGCTATAAATCTGCTGTCGCAATTTCCATTCTTATTTGCACTTTTTTAATCTTCTGCGACGTTCTGTCTCCATCCGAGATTAAGGTCATAAAAATATCTTTCACATTAAGAAAATTACGACTAACGTCAGAGGTGTGTTTTAGTGTTTTGACTTATTTAAACAAATTTTCTTAGCTTCCCGCCATGACCAGCGCCACTTCCTACTTTTAATCAGAGGCCTCAATTCATTCTGTTGTAAATTCATCTCCTAGTTGACTCTTCGGAAATCTAAAATTATGATTTGTATGAATTTCAAAAAATGCTTGTATGGCGACTGGTTTATTTTAAATAAAGCTTACGATTTTTTACAACCAAATAAATTGAAAGACTTAAATGGCCTGAAGTACTGACTTCTGGGTTTGTGCCTTGGTTTTCCGTTGACTCAGGCCGAGGTTCACTTTATTTTTTAATGATGGAGTTGAAACATTCCGTGCAAACTCTTTCTCAAAGTGTAAAATGCAAGAAAGTGCAAAAAATATGTTCGTCGTCGACTAGATGATTTTACACTTTGATAAAAAAGCACCCGGCACTTTCGTTCGAACATTAACATACTTTTCGAAGTTTTATCTCAATTTCTTGATCTAAGACTACATAGGTCGCTTAAATTATATAAAAAATTGTTACAACCTCACAAGTTCATTTCTTTCTTACAAATGTCCCTAGTCTCCAAATAAAAATTGGCTTTTTCCACTACTCTTTTATCTGATCGATTTTACTACCCATCATGAAAACAGCAAAATGATCGCGTTTTCACTGTAGTTGACTAAAAAAGCTTAAACATTTGTTAAGCATTAGAAATTCCAACTCTTTGTTCACATACTTAAGTTTAAAACTACATTTGAGGCACGTGTTTCGCTTTAAGCCCCGTGGGCAGGCACGAGCGCAGCTGCATGGCAGCGCGCGCTTCAATACCTTTTTGTGCGTATCAAACAAGAGTTCAAGCATTTCTTTTATGTGCACCCATTGTTCTAAGCTGTAAAGAAAGTAATAGCTCGTTATTTCTTATTATACTTCGACAGCAATTATTATTCGCAACAAAAATCCCAACGCGACCACTTTTAATGGGAAAACGATAGGTTCGTGCCCTGCAACAGGCCAACCAGCTTTCCAAAACGTTTTTGGAAACACCGAAAACGGAGCGACTATATGTTGCTACTGTGATTTATGCTTAAAGAATTATTTTTATGTACACATTCATCACTTTTATCAAAAAAAGATAAAGATAAATTCTGCACGTTTATTATCTTTGTCTTAACACTTTAATAAAAAGTGGTAACGTCAAATTGAATGAGAAATATCAACAAATGTAATTAATTTTATTTATATAGTAGAGGATGTTTATAAAGTTTAATTTTTTGATGAGCGAAATAAAATTTATAATCAAATTTTTAAATTTTGAGGCACTACGCCAGAAGACAAGCGTATATTCATATAACATACACTAGATAGAAGGCTTAGTACAGTACCGAAAGAACACCAAAATGCATCTTTCAAGAATGTATTACAAGACTAAATAAGAAAGATTACTCTATCTGGAAGACTTCGAAAAAATATAAAGGTCTACAACTCACTATTTCACCAATCCAAGAAACAGGCGGTTCTTGGGCACGGCCTGGCAACTTCAAATATTTGGCAGTATTTTTTAAAACCTTTCAAACAATAAATACAATGAAATAAAAAACGTTTCTTATCTCAAATATTATCGCTAATTAAACCTTTCACTCCTATCGATGTGAGCTTTGTATTAAAGTGTAAAAACTACTACATACAATGTATATATGATGATTCATTTTTCACATCTTCCCATACAATAAAAATAGAGCAGGCTACCTCACTTACCAAGTTCTCAACGACCTGACTACCATTATGCTAGACCACCAACTTAATTTTTGTGTTTATTAATCAAATAACCCAGAGCCTTGAGGAAAAATCTGATAAGGTGTGACACATCATTATGTTGTACTTCCAAACGCTTATTGTCTGCTGATAACGTCATACTTGACCAACCCTTATTTTACTATAAAACAATGGCGCAATATTAAGATTTCGATTAATAAAAGCATAGTTAGTACAAGACAGTATTGTAGAACTTTTTTTATACTTCCTTTATGCCTTTAACATTTCTAAAACAAAAACATCTCTATTGCTACATTCTTCGAGGATTCTGTGATGTTATTTGTTCATAACAACGTTACTGAAGCTTTGCAACCCTTTCCTCAAGTTCACTGAAACAAAATAAGTCTAAACAAATAACATTCATTTCAAGAACTACCACGTGCTTTCCAGTAACAGTAGAAGACTAACTGATCCCGATTAGGACAGAAACCAAGTGCCTTGGGGTTTACCTTGGTAAACGATCAAGCTGACACTAGCACCTTCTGGCTTCTTGGATCGAAACCAAAACTCATAATATAAAATAAAGTTTTGCTGTACAATACTTAGACCTATTTGGACCTATGGTATCCAATTATAAAGTCTTAATACACTTTTACTTGGTAACTACCAAGCCCCCATCTCTTTTGAAAGAATTAAACAACTACTGATTCCGTTGCCCATCTACAGACCTGAAGTGATAAAGACTACAATTCCGCAAGCACAATAAATTCCATAGAACATCAGATTAGATGAACACTTCTACAAGACATAACTAACACAACATTTACTCGATAGTTTTTTAATTTTCATAATTTATAATAATTAATTAATAGCTGAAATAGAAAAATATGTAACTTGTACTATATAATTTTCTTCCAATGCAGATTTATTTTTTAAATCGTAGTCTAGAGTTTGGTTTGTCACAAATGAAAGCACCAATAATAATCTTTAGAGTTTTAGACTGAAACCATTGACTAATTTTCATATTAGACACACTTGCACTACCCCATAGTTGTATTCTGGAACTGTGCATGGGTTTAAAGATCACTTTATAGATGGTTAATGAACTGGTCAACGATGGTTTAGATTTTCTACTAGAAGAATTTGAGAGTTTCATAAAGAGCAAAATGCACAGTTGGTCTAGAATAGTTTTCTTCCTTAAAGTGAATGTAACGTCCAGAGACTTCGTTTTGTTAACATATATTATTTTAGCCATTCCTGTGTGTTATCTAAAATATTGTAAATTTTTTAGATGCACATTTTTGTGCATTGTCCGTTACCATAGCCATGGCTTTGGTATAATTGGCAAATCAGCAGCAAAGATTTCGAAAAGTGCGAAATTTTAGACACTACCTTGAAGAACTGCGTGTGCCTGTAAAGTCTATGTTGGTCAAGTATGATATCAACATTCGATAGTATAGTGTAGAAAATTTTTATTTTAGTTGAATAGTAGATTTGGGTACCATACTCGTAACAGAAATCACACATTTTGCCTCTAAAATTATTATTTTTTATTTTGGCGCGTCTTTCGACCTGAAGCTTTAGGACAATACTTAATTTGTCAAGCAATGGTTTTAGTCTCCGCCTAAGAAGCTTTTCATTTTTGTCTGAGCTGATAAATGCCATTTGAGGCTTACAGTTTTTTTTATAACGTCATGTCATTTTTGTTGTTATTTCGGGCTTTTTCTGACTTTTGGAGTTTGACAACATGTCCTGGCCAGTTCTTTTCATAACCTGTTCTATTTAACCTAGTTTATGTACCTGTAGCTTTCTTACTCCTTTCTTATTCAGTAACTACATCTCAGAAGCTTTATAGTTACTTCTGGTTCTGAAGTTTCTTAGCGAAATTTCTAATATTTTTACAAAAAGTTAAAATTGCATGGGAAGCACATACCAGTTTGAACATAAAAAATAAAATTATTAAGTGTAGTGTGTTATAATCGAGCATGACGTATTCAATACCAAAGTGAGAGGAGTACATTCGTACTAGCTCTATCAAGCAAATCGTTTACTTAAGTGAATAATTGTTAAGAACATCGTCCACTAAAAGGAATCGTGATTTGTTCTTGTTCACCTCCTTTAAAGATAACAAATATATAAAGCTTTCTTATTATCTTTATTTGAAATTGTGTACTCGGCAATTTGCAGCTAAACTAACTAATGAAGCCGTTAAAAAAATTTAATACTAGCGTACCCGAGTGTCGTACTGTAACGTACAAAGGCATGCCAAAAGTATCGAGCTAATACTAATTACTATACAAAGTTTGTTTAAAAAGTATCGGAAACATTTTTTTCCTGACGTGACTGTATGTCAGAGCACGCTCGCACCGCGCATGCTCGGTGGTGAGAATGTAACCTTCAAGACGCGCCAACCGCCAGTCGCCTGCTAGCGTTCATTCAGGCTAGATCGTTTTTTTTTAGTGGACCCCTGTCGAGTGACTCGGCGCAAGTGCAAAATGCAGCGAACGATTGAAAAGTGGTACGCCATCAAATTTTGTGTTGGACTGGGAAAATCGGGTACGAAGACGTCAGGCATGATTCGCCAAGTGTTTAAGTGTTTTATGTCAGAAACTGCAGTTTTTAAGTGGCACAAGCTCTTTAAAAATGGCCGAGAGAGTGTAAAAGACGAGCCTCGTGCTAGACGGCCGTCAACTTATAGTTCCTTATAGTTCCGACACCAGCAGACTATTTCCTATTCTCAAAAGTGGAATGCTCCCTCAAAGAACACCACCATGGGACCCTAAGTGCCGTCAAAGAAGCTTGCACGCGTACCCTTAAGGACGTTCCGGATTCCGCCTACCAGGGAGCCTTCGAATCATGGAAAAGCCGCTGGCAAAAATGTGTCAACACTCAAGGGTTGTAGCAATATCTCAAGTAAATCTATTTTTTCGAAACTTTTTCCGATACTTTTTATACAAACCCTGTATGAAGTGGACTGCAATGCCCATGCGTGAATGAGGACGCCTTTACCGAACGGGTCAGTTTAGACCAATTCGGGCAGCGAATCTGCATCAAATTTTGTATAAAGCTATAAGATTTGTCCGCAGAAACAATCATGTATAGGCTATAACTGCCAGTCCTAAAACTATAAGCTGAGCTAAAGGATGGGGAAAAAGTTTCAGCGTCCTCATAAACTTCTTCTGGTTCGCTAAGTCTGAGAAAGGTGTACAAAATTCGAAACGCCAAATAAAAATCTTCTTTGAAAGGGGAGAAATTTTACCACATATGAGATTCAAACCAATACGACGAGGCAGTTATTTGAGATTCCAACATGGTGGGGGAAGTGTGTAAAATCTAAAGTTTCCTGTACCATTTTTATATAAAATTTTTGTTACTGCAATTGTAACTTTGTAGCTTTCGGAGTAGAACACCTAAAATATATTAATAGCAATACTTTCTCATTTCACGAGAATAACTTAATAATAATTGATTTGAGTGACAAATTTAAAAAAAAAAACAGTTTACATCTTGAGGAGAAATCTCCAGAAAAACAATGTAACCAGTAATTATGTAACAGCTATTTTAAGCTTAATAAAAGTAACTGGTTCTAATTACATAATTAAAAAGCATTAGAAATGTTAAATATGGCAGTTACAACTAAGGAAGCTTTTAGCCTGGATTTCTTTTTCGAGTTTTGAAAGGAAACTAATACTGATGATAAGGCTACATAAAGGTAAACCCAAAGAGACTAATAAATTTCTAAGTTTACTGTATATGGAAAAAACCTCTAAGATTACTCCAAGATAACAAAGATCACATGCACGTAGTTATCCACAAACTCGTCCAATGGACTACAAGGGATAAAGACGCTACAAGCAGTCGAACGTAATCAATGTGAGAAATGGTCTGCTACAAATTGCAGAACGAGGCCAAAGCTGTAAGCAGAAAATGTGCTCGCGACTGGTTTAAATGCTTTTGCAGTGGAAAGAAAACGACTTAGAATGAACCATCAGATCGACTGTTGACAAGCAAAATCCCGAACGTGATCTAACGAGTTTGATAAAGACTGGCTCGAAATGAAAGATTAACCCTACTGTTAATAGCAGAAGAATTGGGCATTAACGAGGTCCGCAAAATGATCTGTTCCCAGTTTGTGTCTCTCAATCTGATAGACCCTTTGAAAATTTCGTCATGGGGAATAAAACCTGATGTTTCATCCGGAATCCATAAAGGTATAACAGCGGTTCTGCGTTGGATTCCCAAAGAGGCCTTTGTTGGCGATTTTCAGAAGCTTTATGCATGTGCGGTGAAGGTTGGTAATCATAGTAAAGGGCAATAACAATCATTTGTTTGTATTGTTCACCAAACTTTTAGACATACCTCGTAAGTTTATTATTTTACTCCCTACGCGTTCATTTCGAACTTGTGTCTCACAAGTTGAGAACCACCGTTTCTTTTGGAATGATTAATTTTCCTAGATTAATTCACTCGCAAACGACTCGGCTCTAAGGAAACAAGAATTATTTAGTTCCCACATCCTCCTATATCAGCCAAAACAACATTCAAGAATTTGTACAAAATGTCGCGCAACTGAATCAGTTAGAAAAACCACACCAGAAGTCGGTGAAGGTTTACCTTAAACTTGGCTTGGTCAAAATCAGTTTTTATCTGTTAGGTTATGTAAAGACTCACAACAACAAACAATGTAATTCACAAGATAGCTGCAAGCTTTGGCTTTGCAATCGACACAAAACTTGATCTTGACTGGAAGAGGAGCGTGATTACAGTTTCTTCGACCACAATGATGCGACTGGTCACATGTAGGAGAGATTGCATTCATGTATTCAATGAGCAAAAACTTGTGGGAGTAGTGAATACCAACCTGGTCAATATTGACCTTTACTTGTGGAGAGATTTTATGAGAAAGGTATACCCACATTAAAGAATCAAGAATAACATCAGCAATTGCATTCGCTGTATCACCACCACCATGCAATCAACATAATTCTCTTAAAACGTGTTTGCATGCTAGTGAGACATTTATAGCATCTATTGTGGTCATTCTGGTACTTTTATGGTTCATTATATGGAGAGGAGAAAGTTTAGCATAAGTTTGATTTCAGACTCGGTAAAACTAGAGTTTAGAACCGTCTCTCGATAAGGCTGAGGATCTTCAGTGAGTAGAAAGACCAGCAATAGATCAGTGTACGTATTTTTAAACCTTTGATGTTAAAAACTTAAATTATCAGACTAGAATTTCTTTAAAGACAATAAAATGTAGTTCATATTTTTAATTGTCGCTTTTGTTTTGTTTCAGTTTTCCAATTTAATTAATTAAGTTTCTATAAGATGTCGCTTATGTGTTAACTTTTTCGGTTATATTTATTTTTGAGGTTCAAAACACGTACATGTGTCGAAGAGCCTAACAATTCTTTAGTTCCGATGCATCTTTACATCTTACAAATGCGTTAATAGTATCAGAAACTCTTATATATTACGCCATTATTACTTATTGAAAGTTGACGTGTAATGCACGGTTTTGGGACCAACGTCTATATTTTTGACACAACTCTCAACAGCTAGTTGTACCAGGACATAATCGTGCAATTTATTGGAATTCTGCGACCAAATGAATACCATTGTTATCTGTAGAAGAATTGTTTGGTGAGCAATAGATTTCTTTTTCCGGTGGTATTTTAAATTGTATATACTAACAGGTTCCACAAGACAAATAGCCAATAGACTCATTTGACTCATTAATATAACCGAAGTAGATGAGATCCTTCCAGCCATTATAATAAACCAGGGGTCGAACCTTCCACTTAAAAGAAAATGCTCGGTTTTAAAAGCAATCGTGACTTTTTAACGAGAACATGGAGGTTAACTGGAGTAGTAACTGAAGAGTAGATGTTCTTTTAATTTTGGAAATACAAAGAGTCTTTGACGATACATCCTTTACCTTTGGTATGACTGCGTATTAAGAGAAAGAGTGGCATATACCTCTATACATCGTTACTAAACAAAACACTAGCATAGTCGTCCTTGTACAAGGAAAATTCACTAACACTATCACAAACACGTAAACAAAGACTCCTGAACGTGGTAGCTAGATGTAATGAAGACGACCACGATAGTGCCTTAAAAAAGTCTTTTTAGACTAGCGAAAAGAAACATTTATCAAGAGAAGTGAAATATTTAAAAGTACATTAGAAGAAACGTATAGACAAAATTGTAAGAAAATCAAAAATTACTTTAACAATACTTGGAGGAACTTGTGGTGGATACTGGATGGACACTATGGTGATTAAGATACTCTAACATATGCAGCCTTAATGTGGTGGCTCAAAATTAGACAAGAATAGCACTATAGACTACAAAATTCTCTGTACAAAGTAAGACCAGGTAGCATAAATTCTCATGTCCCGTGACTATTTGTATAATGAGCCGGTTTAGATTTGCAGACACAATGTTTTTCCACTGGTTGATCATAAGCCCCCTTATGCGTGTTTTAATCAGGTTTGAACAGCCCCACCTTTCTCTTCTGCTTACTTGGTCAGTTTTGTCAGCGCGCTTGTTCGATGTTGTACTATCGTGCGCCAGTAGAACGATACATTAGTTTTCTCCAAGAGCTTCTTTGCCAAATTCCACACCTGCATCTGGAGCTTGAAAGATACTTTCATGCCTTTCAGCACCGATTGGCTATGCGTAACTATTAGGCATCTTGCAATGATATGTCTGTGCTGGATCAAGTACGCAAACATTCTCTGATGGGCTACACTTCGCACTGGAAATCAATGTTTCAATCTACTAATTCTGTTCTCTGGCAATAAACTTCGTCTTGATCTTCCTCTCTTTTGCCCTTCAATCTAGATCTGTTTGTGGCACGTCAGGTGCCTGTTGGATGGCGGCCTACTTTCTTCACGCTTGTTCTGCCTTCAACTAGAACAGGAGCCGCAGTTATTTCTCCAGTCACTCGTCAGCTACTTCAATGCGTCTGCCCGCCTATTTGAAGTTAATGGTAGCATAGAGGTTCTTTATTAGAAGCGAAGACTTATTATATAACTCCAGATCATATCAATACTCACTTTGAGTAAAAATCTAAAAATAAGAGAGTTTACACAGAAGTAAATGAATTAAAACACTCTGGAAGCTTTTTCCAGCTCAAAAGTCACATCTAGGTTAGTTTGAGGATGTTACGAAAAACTCACTATTCTGGGTTTTAGATGGAAAAAGCTAATAAAATGGCAAGATATGGATCATCTAACGATTATTATGACAAGAACTAGCTTTGAGGATACCAAGAAACATAACTTGTCATCATATTGCTCTACATAAAGTTCACTAGATGAGTACACCAAGGCTGGATCAGCAGAACTACTATTCTTAAGTAGGAAGCAATTTAGAGTGGTCATTTGCCTCCTAACAGAAGTGGAAAATGAAATCATGTGATAGTCACCTAAACTGTAGACTTTTAGTCTATATTTCATACAACTGCGATATCTTGGACAAAAACGACCACGCAGTTTTTACGATTAATGTGCTACCGGAATCAAAGAGACGAGATCTAGAGGAAAAACAGGGTGAATATTTTCAACTACTGTAAACTGGTATTGTACGTCAACAAACGATTTAATGCGCATATCTCATTTTGTTTCTGTATTATCCACATGATAGTTGTGTAGCGAACGATAAAATAATTACCTTGTACTATTCTAAGGGCTTGTTCACATATTCAGCAAATAATAAGACGCAGATCAGACACAAATAAAGTACATGTATGAGCAAAGTACAGACTAATTGGCATTTATACAGTGTTAACAAAGCAAGTAATGTAAACGAAGACAAATAAAACGTTAGATTACTTCCAAGGTTGCCCATTGTCACAAGGCCGAAGAAAACCTCGGATTGAATTACGTACTTCTGCTAGCTGGGCTTTTAGTTAAACAACAAGATTATTATTGCTCCAATTTTTAATTACCCAAGCTTCTAATGTATTGCGTTTTGTCACTCGCGGAATATGTGAACAAACCCTAAGTGTACCCACATTAAAATTTTACTAATTAAAGATTTACTTCGTTTACATTGATAATCTTTGTTACATAACTTAATATGTGGAGTATCTAATACAATACTCTATTAGTCTAGTGAAGGTTTCGTTGTTGTTATGCTAAGACAAACATATTGATAAATGTAGAAATGCTTCTATGAGAGTCCATAAAGTTAATTTGACTTTTATTGTTTTTTATCCTTTTTATTTAATATCAAAAACCGTATAGAAACTTTAAGAAAGCTTGGTGGTGCAACAGAACCTACATGAAAATGAGAAACTACAAATAACTTTAAATGGGGTACAAATTGAATCTTAAAGGGAGAAAACTTCTGAACCAAGCAATTGTTAATAAAAGATATCACCTTTACAGATTACATTTTGCATAATTTTTTGCACACATTTCAGATAAAGCATAAATGTTTAAATTTTGCATAATGCAAGTCCAGAATATTTACTCTTTTTGAGGCCACTTAGATCCATCTTTTATATGGCAAAACTGTTCTTAAAATAAAAATATATAAAGAGCAAATCGGAAATTTCAATGTTAAAATGAACTAGTCAGCTATTTTATTTAAAATGAAGTATTGGTAAATAATACAGAGATATAATCCAGAGTTAGCAAGATGGAGCAACTACTCATACAGCAAATTTTGAAGTTAGTCGAAACTGAATTACATGATCTTTAGATTGGTCATAGCGTTATTTGAAACAGAAGATACATTTGAATTATGCTTAATGAGTTTGGAAACATTTTACTCTACCCTGTACTTTATATATTATATTTATTTTGATTGGTACTTGTATGTATATATTTTTATTTTGTTATAATGCATAATAGTGCTTTTTTGGCCAATTTTGTCGCACATAAATTCGAATTTAAATAAACCAACAGAAATTTTCGCAACTACCCTTAATTTCTATAAATAATATTATAATCCTGTTTATTTGCACTTTTATTTAAATCCGCGCGCGTAACTATAAAGCGTCGTGGAAGTGGGCGATAATTAGGGTGAAACCATAAAAGGCTTCCACTCTACAGATGTCGTATTGTATGCGCCGTCAACGTCATGCAAGCGTCCTGCACCCAAGGAGCCTTTCAGGCGTCGCTTTAGGCGCTAGTAGGAGGCGTCGGCGCTTAGAGGGCGCAAATACAAATTCAATACCGTCTCTATTGTTCCAGTTCGTGGATAGAGGACTCTAGCTCCATTGTTTTTCTTGGCTGCGAGCTTACGTTAACTTCTAGGCATCTCTACATTTTGTATTTTATCACAGCGTAAATTAAGTCAAATTTGTTACCAGGCTAATTACAGCACACTTTAATTTAGCAGAAAAATTATAATAATTGCACCGACAGAAAGTTAAATTTACTAACTATTTAACTGAGAAAAAATATAATTTTTGTACTAAATTTTAATAAAAGTTGATAATTTTCGATAAATTAGTTTTATAACACTTTTTTGTATTTATTATCTATCTTTTTAATTACTCTTTACAAAAAAGATGTAACTTTTAAATCAATTTAATAATTAAAACAAATTTAATTAATTTCGCTTCCTTAATCTAATTTTTTTTACAAATTAAAACTAAAAAATTTAAACTTCGAAGTTTATCAGCCCCAAAAATGAATGGCAGAACCAGAGATTTTGAAAACATACCGAAGAGCCCCCGTAGTTCGCGCGCTGCTATTATTCCTTCGCGTGTCCGCTGCAAAATCTGCATTCTTAACATTTCACCGGCCCCGTTAGTCATATTATGCCGGTAAGGTGTTCGACACGGGCCCCGCACGTGCCGCCCCGGGGTGCAGCGCGCCACGTGGCCGCCACTCCAGTGGAACACCGCCCGTATTCATATTAATATATCATGCTTATTTCGCCTGGCCGCCCCCTAATAGGCTGCGAATACGCGCACAGTTCGAAACTATAAATATTTGAATTTTTATTGTCGATATGATAAATTGCTGCGATCGTGTTGCCGCCGGCGGCAGCTAGCCGCCATTCCGGATTTCCATGAGAACGGCGGAGTCGCTCTTTGTCCGCCAAAAATACGCCAGGCGATGCTTAGGATAAACCGCTCAAATGAGAAATTGCCCGAGTCCGAACATTTTCTCAAGATTTTTGGCTTGATTTTTGGCGCGCCCCGTATTTCGCCCGTCGAGTCGGAGTTATATATTTTTGAAACTCGGTGTTCTTTTTAAATGCGTCAACCCAAGTTTAATGTTTATTTACAAGTATTACATTAGTGTAGAGCTTTAGCGTGGGCTACTTTAAGCTACGAACTAAGAGTGAAGCCAAAAGAGAATCACAACACCAGAAAAACTGATTAACATCAGCTAACTAGTATTAACCAATTTCGGCAAGTTAACCTCGAACAAATCATTATGATTGCTTGTATAGCTTATGATTGTTATAAAGATTACAGCTGCGTTGCAAGCTTCTATCTTAATCCTGAATATGCGCTGAAAGCCATAGCTAAATAAACGCAATAAACAGCATCACCATTTGAGTACCTTTATTTAGCTTCAATCTTTATCTCTCGCGATTTGCTTTTGGGTTTCTTTGTCGTCATTAAACGTGATTTGTTTTTTATATAAATTTTATATAAAACCAAAAAGCGCAATTAGGAATCTGCTGATCTTTGTAGTTTTTCTTAAGGTCATGCGTTTAATGTTTGCTCCGAGTAATTTGCTTAGTCAGCTCGTACTGCTTAAAGAAATTTCCAAAACGCACCTTACCAAAAACCTAGACGTTAGCCACACCACTATCTCTTCAGGAATAAAACTTTCTTTAAACGAAATGTTTTCTACACCATTGTATAGATTACTTGCAAATTAATTTCTGTTAATTATTTGTGGTATTCGACCAAAGCTTTGATGTTCAAATTCTGTAATATCTGTAAAACTGTTTTTCATGTATTGTCATCTAGTTACACAGGGAAATAGACAAACAGGCAACACAACTGCGTAGCACAATGTCATGGAAATAATTCAGTAAGCTTATCAGTAGTTTAGACAATGTAAATCGAGAACTATATATCTCTATCTACATAACGTAGCTTTTTATAATAGGTAATTCTAACGTAAGAGCGGAAAATGCGCAAATACCCAAAATAAACCAAAAATACGGGGTGGGCCAAAATTTCCTCTCTTACTTCAGGGAAGGTTATGATTCGAATGATGGTCTGAAGGTGAAAAATGTAATTTAGTCAGACCCAGTCACTCAAGAAGTTAGACCTTACTAACGAACAGTTTAAATTAAAGTTAAATTGAGAACAACGGCTCTGTTATGGCCGCACAACGTGTTTTAGGCGCGTTTTTGACTTGCGCTTCTGATCTCTGTTTCCAATGAAAATCGATTTTGTAGTGGGCGAGGAATTCCAAGAACACTGATTTTATAATAAAAATAGGAAGAAGGCTCCGAATGTGCGAACACCAAAAGGCGTCCATGCACTAAGACATTTTGCAATCTCCAAGACATTGCTCTTTACTTGTCGTACTGTGCGGCAAATTTTCCACCGTTTTCTATAAAAATAAATGTACAAGAATTTTTCTAAATTGACTGACAAAATGTGCTGGAAGGCATGTCATATCACGCACAAAGTGCATTTCCTCTTATTTGATGCCTTAATAATTATCTTTTTTTTATTAGAATGTTAATAATCTACGAGATATCTATAAAAGGCTCTTCTACAACCATATGTCACTGTTTGGAATGCGACGAGTAAAAAAACTTTTCTAATCTATTTGTGAAAATGATTCAACAATTTTTATACCGAATCCCAATACACTCCAACTAGAAGACGAAGGAAAAGGATGGATCCCACAACAAGAGCTGCGATCTAGTTCCCCTTACTAGAATTCGCCCCGTATAACTTCCTTCTAGAACCTTCTAAGCCCCTCCAAATACAATAAGTCAAGCAATCAAGCTTATTCTTTAAAGTATTTTGGAGAAGGTAATGTAGAATTTAAGAATGCGACTTCAACAGTGCATCAAAGATGAAACACCACGGTAGCCTCTTTAAAGGCACTGGAATAAAATTTATAATTTTGTAGTTTTACTAACACAAAAAACAAGTTTTGTATACCTTCTAACGTTTTCTTTACTCAACCTAAAAAGAGGGATGGAGCTTGGCCCACCCTGTATAATAAATCCACATTAAACAAAGAAAACTCTTCAATTTTTATTGTACCTTTTATACTGAAAAATTAAAGTTTTGTTATAGCTGATTGATATTTTTAGATCAGTTAGTACCATCGGGTGTTCGTAATAATAAAACACATGGAAGATTCAAATAAAACTGCTTTACTTTCTAATAAAATATACTTATATAGTAATATAGGTAGCATACCCCAAAAAATCTCAAGAAACAATACGCTTATGTAAGACATCGCCCTTATCAGGAATGGTAAGCGACCACCGAGTACTGAGGGACAAACATTGAAACAATGGAAGCTTTTGAATTTTCTAATACACAGGCTATGCTCTCTAACAAAGTATAAAATTTGTTTTTTGAAACATTAAAAATTTGCGAGATTATTAAAATGCACAATTATAATAAATGAACAAATATAAAAGCCGTCTGTAGAAATAGCCTATAATTCTAACATTTGTAATTAAAGAAATAAATCCTTTTGCCTTTTGGGGATCAAATTTCGGAAAAATCACATTTTGGTGGATATCCCCGTCATAAAAGTGCACTTGCTAAATTTCATGTTTCTATGTCCGTTGGTTTGGGTTGGGTGTTGACGAATTAGTTCTTTTATGCAAATATGTAGATAGTACGTCGGAGTGTAACACTCTAAGGCAGTATCAGCCCTAATACATAATTGAGAGTAACAGGCACAGATGTATTTCTTAACAATTGATTAATGTATAGTTTTTCTCTGTTTGCCATATTTACTAACCGGAAGAATTGTAGATGATATGAAAATATCAAAATTAATGATCGCAAAACTAAATCCAGAATTCATTTGGGCTACCCTTCATATGAAAAGTTTCATAAGATCAAGTAACTATTGGGTTTAAAGAGTTGTAACAAAGAGTGTAGAGGTTACAGACGAGTTATGAAGGTAAATTGTGTTTTCTAAGTTTTATAGCGATGATTGTCGGCGAATGAAGACCACGTTTTGAAATAGATCAGGAGACTTTCCGAGCTATTGTATTGCTGGAAAAGTAAAATACACACCAAAAAACTAATGCAGTGTGGCCATGCTCATTTGAGAAGTGTAAGCAGTACTCCATCTTGTTGAAATTATACAGGATCCGGCAGAGAGGTATGGTGTTTTTAAAAAGTTTTCGGAATGGTTAATATCTACTTACCGAGAGATATCTTTTCGGTAGCAATGGAGCCTAGGCCCGTAGCACATCGTGAGTTTGTTTACAACACAGCGATGGCCGCGTTCCAAAACGGGATACCGTAATGAAGTGGGTAAATAGTTTTCAAACAACAGGATCTTTGAGATCGGATTCTTCACCTCCATTGGAAGGGCGAGACAAGCGATGGAAGCCAGCCTTCGTCGTTCGACCGTTTGTCACGCTTGCATTCTTAGGATGACAAATAAGTCAGTTCGCTTGGACCTCCATTTCCATCCCTACAAGATTATGGTTGTTTAAGAACTGCGGAAAAACGACTTTGTGAGACGACATAAGTTTTCAGAAACGATATTGGACTTGCTGGCAGGCGATATCGTTTTGATCATTGGCAAAGACGCCCACTTCTATTGATTGGGGACGGTAAACAAACACAATTTTTTGTACTGGGCACCCGAAAACCAAACAAACAGAATTTTTCGTACTGGGCACCCAAAAACCCGCAAGAATTGCATCAACAACGGCGAGAGGATAACTGTATTATTGGATCTTATTTTTTCATGAAAACGGACGAACATTGTCTGTTAACACAGATCGTTACCTTACCATGTTACGTGATTATTTCCTGTCAGCATCAAGAATATGACGTATTAACCTGAACACAGTTTGGTTTCAGCAAGATGGAGCGACTTCTCATTCATCAAGACCAACAATGGCTTTTTTAAAATAACATTTTCCCAAATACCTGGGGATGTCGAGTGGCCTGCTCGGTTACCAGACCTGTCAGCTTGTGGTTACTTTTTTGGGGCTACCTAAAAGCTGAAGTTTACGTAGACGAACCTCGTAATCTTGTAGCCCTTTTCAAAACCATAACGCGAGAAATTTAAAGGGTTCCGCGTGACATGCTTTAAAAGAGTAAGGACAATTTCGCCACCCATCTACAAGACGGTACCTAACTGATTGGATTTTTTGCAGCTGACTATTTTTTTATGTTTTGGTATGTATTCTCAGATGGCAATGTACCGGTAGTGAATGAAAATAATTTTTTTTCAAAACACCATACACCATATCTTCTTGCCGGACTCTGTACATCATACACTAAGATCAGTAACTTAAAAATATTTTAGTAACTGAACTGTTTTAAACTATCGCAAATAAAATAGCGTATTACGAGGGTCATTCAATAATTAAAGAGACAAACTGACCTGGAGAAAAAACTGTTTATTTCTACAAAATAAGACTTTTCCTACTTTTCAACATAATCTCCATCAACATTTATGCACTTGTCCCAACGGGTTACTAGCTTTTTTATACCGGCTGCAAAGAACTTTGTGTCTTGGTCTCGGAGCCAATTTCCCACAAATTTCTCTCTCATGGCTGGCTTCAGTTTCTTCAAAAGCATATCTGAGTAGTATTTGCTGTTAAAAATAATGTCATCAATTCGAGTTTCAAGTGAGGAAGTTGAAACTTCAATAGGCATAATCACAGGAAAGGTTTCCAAAAACCATGTTCTCGTGCAATCTGTCGCAACTGCTGATGAATTAAGAAGCACTGAAAATAATTGATTTTAACAAGATGGTGTTCGAGCTCGGACCCAAAAAGTGTTTGACAGAATCTCTGAGTATTTAGAAAAGTGCAAATAGTATAAACATGTGTATATATAGAAAATCCTGCAAGCCTTAAAGGTCCATGGCTTCTATTTTCTTCATTATCTCTTTCCACTTCTTTTTGTTCCTGGTTCGATGCTGCCATTTTTCTATCCCCAGTGCTCTCAGATCTTCTTCGCATGCCTCCAGTCATTTTCTCCGTATCCGTGCTCTTTTTCTTCTTCTTCCTCCTCTGCTCAATACCTTTTTTGCCCATCTGTTATTCGTCATTCTGGAAACATTTCCATGTTCAGTTTCTCCTCCTTGTACTACCGATTGGTATAATCTAAGCCTTGCTGCCCAGAAATGTTTTTAGCTCTAAATAATTTGTAAAGCGCTCCTACCGATCTACTTCCGCTTACAATTCTTTTGTCTATTTTTTTATCTCGCCCCCTTTGCTAGTTACTGTTACGCCTAAGTACTCAAACTCTTCGACCTTTTCGAAAATATATTCTTTGTGTTGTTCTGTCACGCTCTTGATTTGCATTTCTTCCCTGATTCTGTTGTCGCCCATCTCTATGTATTCAGTTTTTTTCTTATTAATATGGAGGCCATACACTTTTGCTTGTTGTTCAAGAGTCTTGAATAATAAAGAGTTTGTCTTTTAATCCAGCCATGAGCACCACATCGTCTGCACAAGTGAGTATATATCATCCCCTAAGTTCCTATTCCGCTCTTTCTAAATATCACTTCTAGTACACAGTTAAATAACACCGTTGACAGGGGGTTCCCTTGTTTTAGCCCTTTTTAACCTTGAATTTTTTAGATAACCTCCCTTCTACCGCAAGTGCATAAGCATAGTTTGCCTTATTAAATTTTTACTCGTTTTCTCTCAAAATTTCCTACATTTTTTAAATCTAAAGTTTTGCTTTTCCCTTTTTTTTGGAGTGCTATTTTGTAATTATCTATTTTAACCGCTCGTACTTTCTCATCGACATCCTTTCCTACAAAAGCACATGTTTCGTCATCAATTAAAATGCGAGATTTTTTGTTTTTAATAAAAATACGATACTACTTTTTGGTTTTTATTGTTCCTTTTCTTAATATTTTAAACAATACCAACCCTAAGTATTACCTTTTTGACACTTACATACAAACATGCATGGACTTGAGTTCAAAATTTGAAAAACGCTCTCTTGTAACTTTGTATTGGCAAAAAATTATCTTTTAAAAAATTTCGGCAATTCATCAAGGGTACAATTTTTTAAATTATTTTAAATATGGCTGACTTTGAACAATTTGCAATTGCCTACTATAAAAACTATTAGTTGACATTCGAAATTGCTGTACACAATCAGTTTTGTCTACTTAAAAATTTCTTTGTTGAATAGAAGTTGGACAGAGCAACCGGAAGAACTTTTGATTGGCCGCTATATGATAAAGAGTCAGGTCTGCACTAAAGGGTTCAAAACAATTGATCAACTCAAAGAGATTATCCAACATGTCATTAGATCAATTGGAGAGACACACCCTAAAAGTATGGCTTAAAAATTAAAATGTTAAGGCTCTCATAGATTGGTTCTTACTACTCTGATGCCGTCCCTAAGACGACCGCCATTATTATCCCTTATTCGAAGTGAACGCAGATACTCAATTATTTTTAGTCACCGTGTAGGTCACTTGCCGGACACTCACTTTGAGCATATTAATTTATTTTATTTAATAATAAATATTTCTGATTGAATTAATTTTTATCTATATTTTTATAGTTCCCAAATATGAATTTTTAAAAAGGGCAAGGACGCTCATCACTGTTTTCTGCGCATAGCTGCAATATAAACATTCTATATAAAGGGTAGCCCAAATAAATGCTGGATTTAAACTGCGCCTTTTTGCGGTCAACAATTTTGATGCTTTGATATCTGCGATTCTTCCGGTTAGCAAATATAGCATTAACAATTGAGTGAAAAATTTTCGAAGGCGTGAAACTTTTGTTGAAATAGTGCGCCAAATAAGTCAACTGTCTAAATATTGACTACAAATTTGATATAACGTGGGATAACATCACGTGATGATATAGTCAAAATATCACAAAAAACCGTACTTTTATGCATACCAAATTCAAATAACTAAAGAGCTTGCTAATCATTTTCATAGTCGACAATTCGTCAGTTGATATTTGGAGGTTTATAAAATGGATTCTCATTTTAAATCATTTGTATTAATGAGACGCATTTCCAACTTCACGGAAATATAAACATACACAATTATCGCATTCATGTGGCGTCATAAAGTCACCTCAAAAGTCATTTTATTTAAAAATTCGTTCCGACTTCCAACTTGGGCCACCCTTTATCATGTTCCACCATGTATGAGGCTTTTGTTATTTTATTTTATTAATTATATTGCTTTTAAGTTAATTTTATACCACTTATTTAACCTAAATCACCACAGCGGGTTTAAATTAATTTTATTTTCCATTTATTGTACAATTATACATTCTCATTTTTATTAAGGCAAATAACCTTGACTAAATCTATAAAAAATAGCATTGTAAACATAAGTAATTCACTACAGATAAAAAAGAATTTTAGAAAACATTGAAAAATGGGAAAAAGGAGACACAAAATAATCCAAACAGAATTCTTCTAATTTAGGCATCTATACCTATTACTCTCAATCATAGTTCTTCTTCTTTAAGTTCCTTTCCCAGATTAGAGATCACTCTGGCAACTTTTATTTTGTTAGAGGTTCTTCTGAAGAATTCCCCGAATCTGCAGTTGAGCCATTCCCGCAGGTTTCTCAACCAGTTCAGCCTTCTTCTTCCAACACTTCGCTTTTTCCTTATTTTGCCTTCCATGACGTTTCTTAATAGTTCATATTTTTCCCCTCTTATAACATGCCCCAGATACTCAAGGTTGCATCTCTTAATATTAGCCTTTCTCTATTCGTTGTAATATCGCTACATTTGTTACCCTTTCTGTTCACGAAAGCTCGAGCATCCTCCTGTAACAACTTTCCTGATGTGAATCTGTTTTATATTATTATTATTATAATCGTTACCCTTATACCTTTCGGTGTCGGGTTTACATTCTTATTTATTCATATTACATTATATATCTATAATTACATTTTATTTTTATTTTTATTTTTCTTCTATAAATTTCTTCCAATCTTTTCTATTTCTTGCTACCCTTTTTGCCTCTTCCCATGATTTTCCTCTTTTTTGTAGTATTTCTTCACTTGGTTCCATTGTTTCTTTGGTCTTCCCCTTTTCCTTTTTGTCTGTGTCTTGGCCTCGTATACTGCCTTTACTTGTCTTTTGTTATTCATTCGCTGTATATGTCCCCACCAACTGAGTTGCTTTTGTTCTATAAATTGTATGATTGGTTTCATCTCTAATTCTTTTCTTATTTCTGTGTTTCTAATCCTGTCCTTTCTGGTTACTCCTAGTATTCGTCTAAGGTATTTCATTTCTGTAGCTTGAATTTGGTTTTTTTGTCTGTTTGAGAGTATCCACGATTCACTTCCGTAGGTTAGTACTGGTCTGTATATTGTATTAAATACTTTTATCTTGGTTTTATTACTTATTTCTTTCTTGTTTATGAATTTTTTGTTCATTGCATAGTACAGTTTTATTGTTTTATTTATTCTCTCGTTTATTTCTGCAACTTGTTTCCCTGTTTTGTCTAATGTTATTCCCAAATACTTATATTCCTTTACTTGTTCTATTTTGATGTCTTCTATTCTGATATTTGTTCTAATATCCTGTTCTCCAATTACCACTATCTTAGTTTTATCTATGTTTATTTTCATGCCCTCTGTTTCTAGTACTTCTTTCCATGTATTTATATTTTCTTGTAAAGTTTTTCCTGTCCTGCTATTAACACCACGTCGTCTGCGAAAACTCCCTCGGCTATTTCTACTCTTTCTAAATTTCTATGTCCTACAAACAACTTCTTTATGTTTTGTTCAGTTTTTCTGATGATATTGTCCATGTGTATATTAAATAAGGTTGGGCTTAGTCCTCCTCCCTGTCTTAATCCCTTCTCTGTCTTGAACCCTTCTGATTTCCTATTGTTACTTATTATATAATTTGTGTTGGTTTCATATAGGTCTTCAATCACTCGTATAATTTTGTTATTTATTCCTTTTCTTTCAGTCCTTTCCATACTTTATCTCTAGGAACTGTGTCAAATGCCTTCTGCAGATCTATAAAGGCTAGGTAAAGATTTTTGTTTTGTGGTTGTCTTTTCTCTATTAGTTGTTTAATTGTGAAGATGTGGTCTTGCGCACTTCTCCTGGTCTAAATCCACTTTGCGGTTCTGCTAGTTGGGGTTCTAATATTATTTTTAATCTGTTATTGATTATTTGTTCATATATTTTTATAATAATGTTCAGTAGCGTTATTCCTCTATAGTTACAGCACTGTTTTCTGTCTCCCTTCTTGTGTATTGGCGTTATTAGTGCCACTCCCCATTCTTCTGGAATTTTTTCACTTTGCCATGCTTTGTTTAATATTTCTAGTAGTAATTCCATCCCTGTCTCTCCCAAGTGTTTAATCATTTCTGCTGTAACTTTATCATCTCCCGGTGCTTTTCCATTTTTTAGTTTTCTTACTACATTCCTCAGCTCGTCCATTTTTATTTTTTCAATTTCCTCTTCTTCTATCTGGTTTGTTTTCATTTGTAATAATTCTTGTTGTACGTGTCTGTTGTCCTAGTAACTCCTGAAAGTATTCTCTCCATCTTTCCATTATTTCTGTGTCATTTGTTATTGTTTCTTGGTTTTTGTTCTTTATGTATATCTCTTTCTCTGCTTTTCTGTTCTAAAGGATTTTATGATTTTGTAAAATAATTTCTGGTTACCTGTGCTATCTTTTTCCATTTTGTTTCCAAAATCTGTCCATAATTTTTCTTTTGCTGTTGCTACTAATTCCTTTACTTTTTCCTTTGATTTTTATATAATTCGTATTGTTCTGTTGTTTTGCTTGTTAAGTATTTTTTCCATTCTTTCTTCTTCTTCATGGTTTCTTCTTTTATCTCATTTGTCCACCAGGCTGTTTGTTTTTTTCCGTTTTCCATCCTATAAGTTCCACATATCTCTTTCACTGTATTAATTAGGATTTCTTTAAATAGCTTCCATCCTTTTTGTGCATCTGCCTGTTTTATTACGTCCATTTTGTTCTTTAGTTTGTTTTCTGTTTTCTGTTGATATATTTTTGCAGTTTCTTTATTTCTAAGTTTATATGTTTTTATTGCTGTATGGCTTCGTTTTATTGTTTTTAATGTTTTTTCTATTTCCGTGTCATTTTGTCTTATTTTTCCTATAAGCAAGTAGTGGTCGCTATAGATTTCTGCACTTCTTTTCACTCTTACATCTAATATATTTTTCTTCTCTTCTTTTTGTGCTAATATATAATCTATGATTGATTTCTCCCTCTATTTATTTGTACTCTAGTGAACTTGTGTATTTCCTTGTGTTGATAGAATGTGTTGGTTATAATTATGTTTTGCAATTGACAGAAATCCAAAAGTCTTTTCCCGTTATTGTTTCGCACTTCCTCTCCATATTGTCCTATTATTTCTTTATATTCTTCATCTTTCTTCCCTACTCTACTATTGAAGTCGCCTGCTATGTATATACTTCCTTTTGCTTCTTCTGTGGTATTTGTTAATTCTTCCCAGAATTTTTCTTTCTCTTCTACTCTTTCATTTTCGTCTGGTCCGTATATTGATATTATTGTCATAATCTTTCCATGTCTATTCCTTAATTCTACTAATAGTATTCTTTCCGATATTGCTTTCCAGGTACTGATTTGTTCAGTTATTTTTTGTGTATTATACAGCCAACTCCACCTGCTGCTCTTTGATCGTTCTGTACTCCACTGTATATTAATATGTGCCCGTTTGTTAGACTGATTTCTCCATTTCCTTTCTTTTTTGTTTCATTTATCACTAATATTTCTAAATTTGCTGCTTCAAATTCGTTTATTAATTCCACTTCTTTTCCTTGTATACTTCTAATATTCCAAGCTCCTAGTTTCCATGTATTTAGTTTCTTTTTTATTTGTATTTCTCTTTGTTTTTCTATTTCTTTTGTTAGTGTTTCGTCTTTCTCATTTTTTGTCCCTATTTTCCATTTTCCAATTTTCCATAATTTGTATTCCGCTTCATTGTCCTTTTTCTTTGCCATTTTCGTCATCTCTGTTATTCCTTTGTTTGGTTTGTTCAATTTTTTGCTATGGTTACGCCCTTTTCATCATCATCCCAAATGTAGGCTTCTCCATCAATGGTTATTTTCCTGTATCCTATTTTTACTTTGTGTCCTTTGGTAATTTCTTCCTTAGCAATTTTCCTTATCTCAGCCTGTATTTCTCTTTCCTTTAGTGTTAGATCATTTTCAATATATATCTTACTACCTTTCAATTTGTATTTGTTCTTCATAATTTCCTGTTTAGTTTCCCATGCATTTACTTCAATAATATTTACTAATCGTCCCTCCTTGGTTTTTATGCTTATTACTTTGTTAACTTCTGCTTCTACCATTAATCTGTCCTTTAGGAATTGTTTAGCCGCGTTTTGTTTCTGTTGTGGGTCAAATCCTATTCCTTTTATCACCACGTTGTTTCTCCTTTTCTCCTTATCCATTCCTTCTATCTGGTTTTCTAATTTGGTGATCCTATTTTTTAGTTGTTTCTTCTCCGTTAGCCATCTTTCCTCTTTTTTTTGCATTTCCTCTCTTAGTTTACGTGTTTCTTCGGTGTTTTTCTTTATTTCTTCAGTCATTGTTAGCATCATATTCTTGATTTCTTGGAAATCTGCCATATTTGTTATTGTCGGCTTCTGTTTGTGTTCTTCAGTTGGTGATCTAATTACTTTTTTACTAGGCTTGAATATCTCTATTTCTTTCTCTTCACTGCTATTTAAATCTATGTTCCTTTTAACGCTGTTACTCATTTGAAATTTACATAAATATTTACACTAGTACTTTAAATAAATATTTACAGTTTTTAGTTTCAAACTCCGATAATGCGGGTCGGCTTATCGCACAGTTCATTCGCTCAGGTCGACCTCTAATACCCGTTGCGCTCTCTCGATTGATAAAGTCGGCCGTTATTGAAGGAAAGTTTGGTTTTAGCTTGTTATAACTCAGTTTAAATTGCACTTCAGTTTTAATTATTATTTACTATTGTTTACTTCACTTATGTCACTTCTGCTTACCGGTGTTCTGCACTTCACTACGTTCAATTTCAGTGTGATAAGACCCGTATTCGGATTATTTATTGCCACTATTAAATTCGTCCGTGTTCCGTGCACGACCGCCGCGGTAATCATCTGTTTTATATTACTAATCTATATATTTGCATAAAAGGACATCCACACCCAGCCCAAACCACTGGATATAGAAGCATAAAATTTAGAGGACAAATTTTTTACGGGGAGGATATTCACCAAAAAGTGATTTTCAATATTCACCCCCTTCAAAGAAAACAGAAGTTTTATTCCTTTTATTAAAAGTTTTAACTGGCTGCAACATGAATGGGGTTGACTATGCCTGTGTGAAGTTACGCGTGTCAAATTTCGGCGAAGGAAACTTGGAGTTCAACTCTTTCTGTACCGAAAGTTTGGTAGAAAAATTGTTAAATCATTTCCACATTCTTACACTCCAATAACAAAAGCGTTGTTTATCAACGCATCAAACAAGAAAAAATGTGTTTTTTTTCCAAAATATTTTGCCAGTCAGTGTTGGAAAGTCTCTGTACATCAATTTTATGTGGAGAAAAAAATGTTTTGGTGTAAAATTTATCGCATAGGAATTTAAATAAGTGAATAACAAGGCCTTGTAAACTACAAAACGACTTACTGCATCGATGACTATTGGTGTTCGCACACCATTTTCACCAGCATTTTTGGAGTTTCTCGCTCACTATAAAATCGATTTTTGATAGGCAACAGGAATGTAAAGTATAAGTTAAAATGCGTCCAAAAACATGTTGAACTTCCGCTTTCCGTTTGTCTACGACATGTTGGTTACTAAGGGTTAACTTCTTGATTACCTGCATCTAATAAAATTACATTCTTTATCTTCAAACCACCATTTGTTTCATAACCTCTCTCTGCAATTAGAGAGAAAGTTTTGACCCCCCGAATTAGTGGTTTGTTTCCAGTATTTGCCTATTTCCCACCCTTCCATTAAAATTATGTAGTACATTATGGTGATGCACATATAGTTTTTGATTTCCGTTGTCTAAACTGCTAAGTGGTTTCCGTGACATTGCATTATGTAATTGTGTTGCCTGTCTGCTGTATATTTTTCCTGTGCAACTAGTGCAATACATCAAAACAGTTTTACAGGTTCCGATCAGTGCTTTGGTCAAGTACCACAAGTAATTTTCGAAGTAAACAACATTCACTTCACTTAGAGTTCCGTCCACAGCTACCGCAATTTCTTTTTCTTACTCTTTAAAGATAAAAGTTTTAATATCTCTTTCAAATGAATAGATTAATGTCATACTATTGAGAAACGTTGAAGAAAAGGTCATTCTGAAAACTTTTACCCATTTTCTGTGATTTAACTGAGAGTATTCTTCATGTGGCTTGTCCAGGCTGATTTCGCGTGCACTGTGAATAGGAAGGCAACAAACTCAGAACGCTTAAAGCAAGTGTATCACCAAAGCAGCAGCTGGAGTATGACTGAAAATAAACCTTCAGTCAATATATCGTGCCGATGGAGATGGAAATAAGAAAGTTCTTTATGGAAGCATCTTAAAAGCAATATAAGTATTGCGTTAAAATAGCTTTGACCTCAATTTTAAAAAAGTCTATTAGAAGCTTAGTAGTAATAGAAAGACATAAGCTCTATGTACAAACATTGCAAAGATTTCGAACTCACTTCATTGTTGGTCGACGCGCTGGCGTCCCATTTTGCCTAATATTACTAAAATATTTAACAACTTTAGAACGAAAGGAACTGTGAGACCTTAAAAAAGGAGATCGGGCCGTTAAAACACCAGAAAATAAGAGTTCGACAGGCTGTGTCATATCAGACAGGTCAATTCGTCGAATTTTACATTTAACCTCTACAAAATTGTGGTAGTTTAAAAACCAAAGGAAATGGCCACGTACGGCGGTTTGCGTTTCAGAAACGATACTGGAAGCCTTGAAAAATGACTGTATTCTGATAACGAGGGCGAGGTTTATTTTCACTTTTCGGGTGCTCGTAAACAAACAAAATTGCTAGCACTGGTCGAAAAATAATCCACGGGAAGTCAATCATTACTCAGCCTGACTTGGCTGGATTCTACTTTTTCCAAGAAAACGGACACATTGTGACTGTGACTCGCAGCGTTACCTTAGGATGTTCGCGAGAATTTTTGATGCCTGAATTGAGAAAACATCGGATTTCCCTCGGTAGAGTTTGGTTTCAATAAGATGAGACTACTTGCCATACCTCAAGAGAATCCATAGCTTTTTAAGGGAACATTTTCCAGGGCCTCTCCATCACCGGATCTTTCACCGTGTGATTATTTCTTATAAGACTCTTGAAGCCCTTTCAGAAGCCATAACTCGAGAAATTCGAGCAATTCTACGCTCGAAAGGTGTATAGACAATTTTCCCACTCGTCTGTAACGATGCCTGAACAAGAACGGTAGCCACTTGGTTGACGTCATTTTTCACACCTGAATTATTACATCCTTTTTGTTTGTGCTTTGTTTCTTACACCTCTCTGCCAGACCCTGTATATCAACCTACGTACGCCTCTTCATTTAGACACAATCACATACCTATATATTTATCCATAAAAAGGTAAAATTGACGAATGTTTTTTTTTATTTCCAATAAATCAACAGTCAGAATACAAAGCATTATATAAGCTAATGTTATGTCTTTAGTGTACGTATAAAAGAATACACTTATGGTATCCCTATGGTAGGTCCGTTGGCCAACATCAGTTCAGTCTTCTGTTCTAAATCGGTAGCAGTTCCAGTTTTCACGGATGCCTTCTTTCTCGAATGGCACATTGAGGTTCATGTAGAAGATAAGATTCGAGACGTGCCACGGAGCGTTAGTAATAGTCCGTAGAAGTTTTGACTGGCATCTTTGAAGTATGACCCCGTTTTGATTTGCTTCGCAGCCACATAATTATCTACCATATGTGTATATAGACTTTAGTATTGTGTTGTTGAAGAGAAGATTATTATTTAGCTACAATTTTGATCTTCTATCGATTAGCCAGCTCGGTTCTTTCATTTTAAATCAATTTGCTTCCTTTTTTTACAATGTGGGATTTCCAATTGAGCTTACTGTCCAGAGTTAAACCAATCTGTTTCACTTCGTTGATCTGTGGGTGTTCCTCGTTGATTATGTAAACTACTGGATTTACTTCCATTGACTTTAATGCGCCATTTCTGAAGCCAGTCCTGCAGATGATATTTCTGGGTCTTGATCCTTTGCGACGATCATGTCATCTACAAATGTTTCTGTGATTGTGTTATCGGACGTTGGTAGGTCCATTGTGTAGAGTAAATATAGGAAGGGCCCGAGTACGCTTCCCTGCGGTACTTCTGAATTAATTCGATGAACATTGGACGCAACACTGTCAAAATTTGTTTAAAACTTACTATCAGTTAAGTACAGTTTTATAAGTTTAAAATATAAAGAAAAGGTCCTTTTTATTTTAAGAAGTAAATCAGTATGCCAAACCTTGTCAAAAACTTGACAGATGTTCATGATGCAGGCGGCCAGGGAAGGAAGCCAGTGTCAACCGATGATTTTGTGCAGCGCGTGGATCAGGCGATTCGCGGATATCGTCGGTTCACAATTTCTGGGTTGAGTGATTTGTTTCCGGAAATTTCAGTCATCTGTCTATACCATTGTGAACACAGGCGGCTGCTTTCTATGATGAAGGTATTGGAAAATTGGTACCACGCTACGACAAATGTATGAATCGGAACGGCGATTACGTCGAAAAGTAGCTTAATGTTGTATCATATTGTTCCATATAAAATTTTCTTAATTCTGACTGTGATTTTCATTTAGCGACCAATCGGACCTTGAAAAAATAGCCCTCGTATTTCTTTTCTGAGTAGTTTATGTAGCATTTTATGCGTTATGAGATCAGCTCCAGGTGCTTTTGGAGGGTGAAGCTTTTTTATTTCTTCTACAATCTCATTGAATGCAGTTGCCTTGGTCGGTTGTAATATTAGCCTTTAGGGTGGTTAAATAGTGGTCAACTTCTTGGCAGCTAGATGTTCAGCAAACAGTGAGGCTCTGGTATTGGTAAAGTTTTTTGGATTGGAAGTACGGTGGATGGACGAAGCATCTTTTATTTTCCTAAGTTTTGCTTTTAGTTGGTACACATTTGGTTATATCTAGTCCTGTCTTCTCTGCTACCAGTTTCCTTATTTCTATGAAAATATTATTTAGTTTTTGGTGGTACTTTCCGAAGCATTGGTTATTGTGCTGCCTGTTGAAACCTTTAAGTTTTACTTTCAAATTTATATCATTTATTATGCTTTGGTATTGTTTCCAGTCTGTTCTTGAGTTGTGAAGTCTAGAGGTAGGTTTTTTGGAAATACAGTTCTGCTAATTGTGGTGATTGTTGGAGAGTGGCCAAAAGTCAGATGGTAGCTTTTTACTATATCGGTATATCTTTTGGAGATACCGTTCCCTATGGAGAAATCAAGCAGATTTGTTGTTTTTCCTACATCAGTTGGCTATTCGAAAGAAACAAGTAGTTCTTGTCTTGAATTAGATCTCCTAGCTCTTTGCCATTAGTAGTAATTAGGCACGGATCCCATAGTTTGTATTTACAGTGGAAGTTTCTTCCTGCAATAAATTTTGAACGTAAAGTTCAAAAGTATCTATCAAAGTGTTTTTTTAATGTTATTTCCAATGTGTTTTTGAGTTATAAAGTCTAGGAGTAGGTTTTTTTGGGAATACAGTTATGCTAATTGTGACGATTATTGGAAAGTGGTCAGAAGTCAGATCGTAGCTTCCTATTATGTTGGTATATTTCTGGGAGATACTGTTCCTTATGAAGAAATCAAGCAGATCTGGTGTTTTTCCTATGTCGATTGGTCAGTATGTTGGAGAACCAGTCGAAAGAAACAAGTAGTTCTTGTCTTGAATTAAATTTCCTAACTCTCTTCCCTTAGTAGTAATTAGGCGCAAGCCCGGTAGTGCGTATTTACAGTTGAAGTTTTCTGCTGCAATAAATCCTTCAATATCCTTCAAAGTGTTCTTTTTAATATTATGGCGGGGTAGGCGGTACACGGCTGAAATTGTTAAATCATAGGGTAAACTTGCAACATTTATTGTGGATGCTTGTAAGGTCGATAACAATAAGACATTGAGTGTCCATAATATTAACATCTAGTGCATTGTATAATTGTTTCTCTTTTTCTTGGGGGTTTAACAAAGTTTTAAGTTTGTAAATTTCGAAATTTACAAGGAGTAAATTTAGGGTAGTTTTTGTTGAGTGTTTGACCTTAGTAATGTTTCTGACTTTATGTTCATGCTCTTTTAGCCTTTTTACCATATCGTTTGCACTTATTGTGTGGTGTAGGTACTTCATGACCTCCCTAAAGATCCTGTCATCTTCTGGTTGATAAGAATGGTCTTCCATAAATTTAATTATTTTTCTGTGCGTTTCTATGGTGTTATAATTGATTTTGATAATATTATCAGCCACACTTTTGGTGCAATATTATTCTGCTTTTACTATGTCTTGTAGTTGAGCGGTCATGGCAAAAAAAATTATGACTCCATGCACAAATATGGAGGATGGTTTGAGTGCTTTTTATTTTCGCTAACTTGATTGTGGTTGGTGTTCTGTTTGTGCGACATATTGACTTAACAAATCAAACCTGTTTGTTATTAATGGGGCCTTATCAGTAGGGTTAGTATTTTTTATGCTTACTTGTGTTTTTTGTCGTTTGTTGCACTTTGCTAAGGTACTTGACTGAGAGTGCTTTTGTCGGTTGATTTATAATCCTCGCCGCTCATTAATACCGCCGACTGCAAAGTCATGGCGTTATTTTGCATGTTTTTAAGTTGTTGTTGACAGGTGGGTCGGCAAAACTTAGAGATAGCATTTTCTAGTTTATTATTTGTTGCGGTAAAGTAGCTAACTGGTGGTATGTATTACAAGACGTGTTTTGCCATTGCCATTGCGTTTTTGGAGGCTGATAGTTCAGGGGCCATTCCCCGCAGGTTGTTGGAAGTACATAAGTGCATAAACTCGTTGACTAAAGTGAACACGTCCTTACTATTTCAGTTGTGTCGAAGACTGTATTTTATTGCAAGCGCAAAATTTTTCGTTTAATGCTTAATCACTCCACCAAATTGAATTGATCTATTAAAGCAGAGAAGCAGCCGAAAATGAACCGGCAGCGCACCTCGCCCGGGGGAGCGGAAGAAAGTAAATTATTATTACTTTTTATTTGCGCAACAGTCGGAGAATGACATCCGATAGCGAAGTATATAACAAATAAAATAAATTCAGAGTGAAGTGGTCGGAGCGGTGTAGTCGGAAGAGCGGGCTTCTGGCGGATACCGCTGTCTCCGGGACACTTCCTCTCCGGGGCGGCCAATTTCACTCAGAGCGAGCGCTTTCCGTGCTCCGGACTCGCTCGTGCCATTTGACCTCGCCGTGCCTTTCCCGCCGCCTCGCTCCAACTTTATAATTAATTTTTAAGCGCCGGCTGGGTTTATTCGACAGAATCACTAGGAAGCGTTTTCCGATCGGCCACGGGCGCATTACCTTTGTTTTCCGAAATTCAATTCAATCATTTCCTACCATTCGATTTTTGCTTCCTCGCACAGGATCGCGCGGGGAGCTTTAAATCCTTGCAGCGGCTGCCGCCGCGGCCGCCGGCGAACCGAGACCGCGTTCGAAGCATAAATGAATTTCCAACAAGTAATGGCAATATTAATAGCAATCTACCTCGAGCCCGACTTATTTCCTGCACTACAGTCGAGTTCCAGGCGTAACGAAGAGTCTTTGAGAGATAGCACATTAGATAATCCGGGCGGAGCCGCGCCGGGGGATGGGGCGTTATCCGGGTTTAATTTAAAATTAATATAGCGCAGGCGGCGAGTGCCGGAAATGAGCTTTAGGGCCCGTGACGGGGTGCGAGCGGAGACACTTCGAGGTTGAGAAAAGCTCGACTTCGGAGAAGTTTGAGCGCGTTGATTGCGACTTGCAGGAGGCAGATCTAGTTCGCTTAATTAGGAAAGCTCGCGCTTTGTTGTGCTGCCTGCGGCCGCTGCTTAATGCAGACATCGGAAAAATTAGAAGCCCGCCCCTAAATTAAATTGCCGCACGCATGAATTTGTACTTAACGTCATATATTTCACGCTAGGACACTTTAGACTTAATAACAATAAGAAATATATTTTTTCCATAATTTGTAGACCAGCCAGATATTTAATCTTGTCAAGTGTTATTATTAAATAGTGTCATTGTGTTGTAATATTCTAAAGATTAGAGTAAATTAGATAGCTCATTACGATCACATCGATAGGGTTTTGCAAGCATATGTGGTCCTTCGAGCCAGAACTGAACTGAAGGCAACATCTAAAATTTAGTAATTTCGATACGATGTTTGTGTATTATAGGGTCTGGCAAAATTATCTCCCCTTTTTGAAACCACAATAAATTCTGTTCAATGTTTTATTGTAACATTACGCAGAACAATGCTTTCAATAAATTCAACCAGTTTTGAAGATGATTTCGTCCGAATGTTTGCCTGCACAAGCAATACGCCCCTATAGCCTCACCTGCAGCAGCCTGCGCTAAAAGACTTCAGCCTTCAGATATCACTATAGAACGAAATCGCAAATTGGACAGATCTGATGACCTAGCCGGCTATGGAATGTTAGCATGTAATGAGATGAGAGTCTGAAAACATTTGCCCCAAAACTCGAGAAATTCTCGCCATGTGTATGCGGTAGCGCCGTCTTGTTGGAACCACAGTGGTGCATTTCCACTCCGACTGAGTCTGGGCTCCAGGAAATTGCGTGACATCACAACATAGTGAGTAGATGTGACAATCATCGTGTGTCCTGCTTTCTGAAAAAATATGGTCCTATGATGCCAAATTGCGCAACAGCAATTACAGGCTGACTTTGGAGAGGTCTGTCAGAGAGTTGTTGAGAATTTTGTATCGTCCGTTACCGAAAATTCTACCGAAAACTGGTCTTGGTCGAAATTATTCCGTAATGACTTACTATAAAATAAGCGCTGTTACAGTCACCATTTTTAAAACGTCTCCAATACAAACGCACGGCGTTCACCACTCCACACCCTAAAAGGAACTAAAACGCCATGTCTTGTGCTGCTCAAGGACATACGAATCAAGCTCTGTCCACTAATACATTACGCGAAGCAGCAAGTTCAAGAAAGGGCAAGTTCTTATTGGCGCAGCAACAAACTCCAGGCGCGAGAGAATCACTCCATTCTAGGAACATATTATCACCCTTTCTCCTTAATTCTCAGAACGATATGCACTTACAAATGTAAAATGAAAGATAGAAAGTTTTAAAAAGTAACATCGGAAGACCTTTACCAACTCAGCACTCTTTAGCTCAGATAGGTCAGAGAGGTCTTTTAAAATTTATATTTTGTAAGATATTACAACGCCAGTGTGACTCGGTTCATTCCTGGAGCTTTCTGGTGCAACAATGGATAATAATGGCGGTCATTTAAGGCATGGTATTAATGCGCGACGACCAGGAAGAAAAGGCAAACATTTGAGAGCCTTAACCTTCCAGTTTGTAGACTAAGCTTTATTGCAAGGCGTTAGTCATACCAAGATAATTTTAACTTTTATCAGAACGTTGGAAAGAAAGCTAATGTCAATTTCGATCTTTAACACTCTTAGAACACCATGCAAATTTAATTTAAAGCATAAAACGTCTTAGTCAACGTCTTACCACACACCAAGTGTTCGTTCAATTGCCATACCAAGCTGATTTTAACTTTTATCAGAACGTTGGAAAGAAACCTAATGTCAATTTCGATCTTTAACACTCTTAGAACAGCATGCAAATTTAATTTAAAGCATAAAACGTCTTAATCAACGTCTCACCACACACCAAGTGTTCGTTCAATTCGTAGCTCCGTGAAATCCAAAGTGACATGCTTCAGACTACGGCTTTTGTCATAAAGTTTTACTAGCCCTGTGTCTATGCTGTCAAGGTAATCATCCGTACAGAAGTTATTTAAGAAATATCACAAATTTCAGGAAACTCCTTCTTCTATAAAAATTGCAAAGGTTTATTTTCCACCCAAGTTGTTGGGATATATACTCTAAAATATGGAAAATACCAGGTTAGAGTATATAGGAAAATAATTGGTTATAACGAAGTAGACGCTTTTAATGCCTCTCCATATAGTTCACAGCATGTCACTATAGCGTTCTCTAAGTTATACAAAATTAATATTAGTTTTCACATGATGTTTGCGCATGCGCGAGAAATAGGCATGGATAGCGATGCTCCCGTGCGGAGTGGAAGAAGAAAGTCATGTTGCAGTTTACTGTTCCACCAGATCAATTGAAAATGAAAGCTGCTACAGAAAATCCGTCCAAATGTGAAGTGCGTACACTAATGCGATTTCTGTGTGCTAAAAAATTGGCAGCATTGAGAACTGTTTAGTGAGTACACGTCAATAATGTCGCATGCTTAAAGATCAACACACTAACACGCTCGTTGAGGCAAGAAGTGGCCGCCTATATATTTTACAATGAGTCGCCTTATCTTAACCCTTGTTATTTTAAAACTTCCCGAATAATTTTTTTGGTAATTTTATATGTTCTAATATTCCATACAAACCGAAGTTTCTAATAATGGGCGCAGTATTTAAATCGGGAGATCAGAAAGGAAGATCACTTTATATGTTTGTATTTTTTGATCTTTCAATACATTAGAAAAATCGATTTATATTTGCTTGACCCGCGTATTTTGTTTCGCAATGTATGTATGCCACAATATTTTTAATAGTAGTAGCAAAAGTCCCTAAGAATTTACATAACAACTGATGTAGTCACTTATCAAAAATGTACTAAAAATCTGTATTTGTTTAAAACAATTTAACACGCCTTTTTTGACTTCACCCTTGTACTTAACTGGACTGGAGTAAAATAAGCGTTTTTGGGTAATTTTGATATAAATTGAATCTTAAAATGAAACGCAGTCTTTAATAAACATAGCGTCATTTGTAAGCTGCAATCCGGGCGGGATCAAAGTCTGCTAGAACTTATGACATCTTGAGAACTAAGTTTAAGTTTAAAAGCGCACTATACTCGATTAAATAAAAATTGCAAATTTTAGTAACTGCGTCTACTGTATGCAGTCCTGCAAAATTTCGGTACACATATTTTTGCGACAATCTATCAAAACCGACATTATTATGTCGTGCCACATTTTATTTGCAAAACTCAAAATCTAAACTTGCAAAATCAAAAAGGTTAAATTGTGTTTATATCTATGATTGAAAATGCACTAAATTGCTTAATCTCAGTTTTTCTCAAAAAGGAAATGTTTATTGGACGAGGGCTGGCCCAAAAAAGTGTTTTTTGCGTCCAGGATGACAATTTTTCACCCGCCTTCTCTCAAATTTTTACAAGGTCTAAACATATAAATTTTTCCCTGGATAGGCTTTCTCTGGATAGAGAAAGTTGAACAATTTAAGTTACAATCGAAGCTCCGCTCGGCAGAAGCAAACCAAATGGCCGTGGCAAACGCGCTTTTTGCGTTTGACAATGGTAGCGTGTGCGTTCTCAATTATCAGGCCGCGCAGTTGTGTTATACGAGCTGAGCCCCCCAAATATTTAACAGGCGTTTCTTATCTAATGGACAACGTTCAAAAGCAGCGGCCCGATGGCTCAGCTCAAATGCATCTTGGATTGACCGTCCAGTCGGCAAGAGCGAGAGCGACCCGGCGTGCGTGCACGAATGTTCAGACCTCCTCGTGTAAATCATGAACTCAGAGCTCGGCTACGCCATATTTTATATCAGCTATTTGTTTACTTTCTATTCAAATGATGGTGCTAATAGTTAATTCATTTGAAAGAGTTGTCAATTCACTCTTATAAAAAGTTTGGAAAAATTACCACCCCAGTAATAATTCTACTAACATTTCAATGTGTTCTGGTATATATAAATTGTGGCTTTATAGTAGTTTTGTTTTTATAATTTTTTACGCACTGTGTAGCAGAGAGAAGCCTAAAGGATATTTCCTCTCTAGAATTTCTCCCTTGCACTACTCATTTTAGTCGATATTATGATGGAAGAGCAAAAAGTATCCTCATCCCTTGAAACTACAGATTATTATCAAGTTTCTCACGACAGAGGGTGTAAAAGCATCCCGGATTTTATAAAGGCGAATCTCAAGGAAGAACGAGAAGCAGTTGAAAATAAAGGTCACTATCATCTGAGAACCAGCGTGACTGAGGAGAATAAACGCGTTGTCGGCAGCCTTCTCGAGGGTGACCACCGATCAACAGGTACTACAATTAAACAATTTTTTGCTAAAAACTAATGATTTGAGTCATAAATTCTTAAGAACAAGAGGGCGATATACCTAAATTTTGCAGACATGCATCCATGCTAGCCAGATTTTTAGCGAGTTTAAAAAACTCGCACTCTTCGTCCCTGAAAAGTATAATTTAACACTCCAGCCGCCTACGGTTACGTACTTTCGAGCCGTGAATCCTGAAAATCTTTTATGGCGGGAATGATTGCTATCATTATGTCGGGCCCGCAGTTCGGCATGAAATCGGAATCGGCCACCTTCTGCGGAAAGTCGGGCGAGCCGCCGCGGCGCACGCACGCCGCGCGCTTCAGGCCAATAAGGAGCAATTCTTCGCCGCCGCCGAAGCGCCGCGCGGCGCGGAGGAGGAACAAAGTACAAAACAGATAATGAGAGGAAGAGAGGCAGCAACAGCCTCAATCAGCGCCTATTCATTAGTCACTTCTCTTAAGTGCTGCCTTTGGGGGACGAAGTGTGAAGCGAATGACAATTTGAGCTCGCACGGCTGCAAATCGGGCCGCATGTTTTAATCCTTGCATCTGCTCCGTCTTGGTCTCAGAAAGCTGGATGTTGAAGTGAACAATAGATTCAAAATCGGCGAAGGTTTATTACAAATGATAAATATAAAATTTTTGCGTTATCATAACGAAGGTAGCTTTTGTTGGAGAAGCTTGAGTTTTTAAAAGACAAAATTTATCATAGAACTTGTTAAGGCAGAGTTATTGAACATTAATAAAGTGTATGATTTCTAAGAAAGTGCTGAATTTGATCTTAGGATAGTTGTTTCCACTTTAGTCTTCCAATTTCAAAAAAGTATATTTATCTTTTCTGACACCTTTAATTTTTATAGTTTTTTGAAGTATTTGAAGGGATGTTGGAAACTTTAATTTTACTCAAAATTTGCTCTTTAGTGTCTAGGAACACTTCTACTGCTGTAATGTGATGCACTTGTTGTGTGTCTAAGTCTTGATCTTCTAAAACCAACTTCGTGGCATTAAAACACTTTTGAGTTTTTAAAGTTTTGTAGATTTTGGATTAAGTATCCAAGTACTATCCTAGTCCTAGAAGCTTCGATAGCGTCTACCCGTATTGGTAGAAAAAGGCTCAGTTCTTTTTCCCAAAATCTTTTATACTCTTATTCTTGTTTCTCGCAACGGCAGCAGGGCTTAATTAACCGACGACAGGTGTCCCCTAATGGACCCAATTTATAAGCAGACTTGCGGCAAATCCTAAAATTGGAATTTTTAAGTAGGAGTTGAATCTCCACCAATGTTATGTTGAGTGTCGCTGCTAAAACGACCACCTCTGCCCAGTTAAAGCCTCAGAATTGTTCTCGGGTTTTATCTTATCAGATATAGAAGATAAAGTATTCGTTCTAGTTAAGTTGGCCTCAACAAATCCACGGATAAAAATAAAGGCTGGTTCGAAGAATTCTAGCTTCCAGAACCGCTCAACTGGCGATTTTGACATCAGGAGTCAGTGCTTTATGCTTTTAACGGTTGTGTGAGTGAAAAGATTACTGATAGCACCGTCACACTCGTGCATCTCTAGGCCCTTTCCTTTTAACTCAAGAGTTAAGAAGTATCTTTCTCTTCCAATGCGTCTAGGGTAAATTTAATGGCGAAAACTGATGCCGAGGACAAAGAGATAATATTCCGAGTGATTAATACAGAACTAAATCTTTATGAAGCTCTGCCAGCAATGATTCTATCCAATGTTCTTCTTTTTCTGAAGTTATTATAGTATAATGAAAATCTGTGGACATATAACAAGTTAAACACTTTCCGAAAATATGAGTCCACTAGTAGCTGATCATTCTTCAAAAGAATTTCTTTGATTTTATTTATTATATAATACCTCTGAAATACTCAGCAACCGTGTAGAAGTACTCCTAAGTTTCAAATATCGGAATCCATTACCAACACCGAGTGTCCCTGGAAAATAATAATAGGAAGGAGGAGGAGCTTATAGAGCTTATCTTTGTTTCGAAGTTGCAACCTTTCACTGTGATGACTACAAAATAGTTGTAGAGGAGTCAGTAGTGCCCTGCATTCAATATTGGTAACGTTCTTTAAAATGAACAAAGCTTTGTTACCCTCTTTGGATATTTTCCTCGCTGAGAACAGCATATAAATAATCTGTCTATCACTACTCCTAAGGGAGTTTGGATTTTTCCTCCATTTATTGATCGCTGATCTCTTTTATTGGTAGTTCTGCCCATACATCCCTTTTGATTGCACGTGGCGCATTTAATTTTGTAGTGATTAAAATTTACAGGTTTTGTTCCATAAAATTACACACACAAAGATTAAAGAAGACGACCACACTGCTTTGTTGCATTCAAGCGACACCTTTTCGTACTATCGAGACTTAATCAACTGGTAGCTTCGCCACAGAATTAATAAGCATAATACTCAAAACAGACAGTTTTGACTAGTTCGTAGCTTTTAGGATCAAAAAGACTATTAGCAAGAGCTTAATTTAAAATTTGACGACAAGAACTATATTTTTAAGATATTTTAGATCTGTGTGTCTCTAAAATTGATGTAGTTGATTGTATTCATCTGCGAGTAAAGAAGCTTAAAAGTTAAGTTCAAGAAGGGGCCACTGACAGTCGCAATTCCCTATCTTCTTCCAGTATCTTTTGTTAATTAGCCCCAAACTGATGACCAAGAGTACAAAGATCATAAACCATTTGCAGAAAGTGCTAAATTAATTGGGAAAGTGTCCCGACGGATGCTATAGATGGCAAGAGCAAGTCTTGAAGATAATGCATATTGCACAAACATAATCTAATTATTATTCTTCATTTAGAGTGACACTATTGTGCTTGAGAACACAAATGCATTTTCTAGATTTGAGAAAGTTGATGAAAGTTAGAAAATTTAAGAGAGAGAACAGAATAGTAAAGGCAGCTGACAAATATTTAATCAACTTCAAGTTTTTAAGGTGACCTACAACCCTTATACCTGATGTAACATTTGTCTCTTAAAGAAAGGCAAGAATGGAATGGTGCATTTCAGAGCCAACCCCATCACCGAGAACTGCAAAATCAGTTGATATTCGGCTCGGTCGATGAGCAAGAAAAACAGTAGTTGCATTATCGCAGCGCGTCTGCATATCCCCAAACAAAGCGGCGCTTTGCGGCCGCACGGAGCGTCGGATTCACCCTCGAAATTTATCTGCGCGGGCTGTTGTCTCGCACACGCCGGTCGAGTGGTCGATGCTCACTTCTTTTATTAACTACAATGGGGTTTGTTTAGGATGGCAATTGACATACGCTGACAATTTAGCGACTGCGACAATGACAATCGGCTGCGTGAGCGGCTCGCCGCGCCAGAGCGGCCACCTTTGTTGGCCTCCTGTGGGAACGTTTAGCGCCGCTCTCGGGGATTGTTTTAATTCCGGGGGCGGCGCCGCGAACGAGCCCTAATTAGCCGTTATTTTTCTGGCGGCTGGTGTCATTCCTCGACTAATTTCATTGTGCGGGTCACGTTTTGTTGTTTGGCGCTGCGGACTAACGTTACCGACATTTTATGAGGGTAGCTTGCAGTTCAACCCTTGAAGTGTCAAACCTACAACTCCTGACAGGCACTATAATATACATTCCAGCAGGCCAAGCAAATCTGATTGTGTCTTGACAAGTTTGCTAATATTGAAGCCGTTACGTCTAGATTTCAATTTTAATTTTTATGTTCAGTTCTTGATTTATCAACTTAATACATATTCAAATTAATTTAAAATTCAAACACAAAAAATAAGGAACAATACAATTATGCACTGTGTTGTCTGTCTGTTCTTGGGTAGTTTGGAGTTGGGAATTCTTTGACTTTCATCCGCAGCTGTGGTGAACATCTTCAGGAGGAATATCTGAAGCTAAGCTGTTACCGTGCGCGTTTTAGCTTTTGTACTCTTGCGCGCGTGGTAAGGAGGGTGGTGGGAAACCGGTCACGCCACCGAGTTAGCTGCTGACGTAACCGAGCTAGCTGCTGACGTAAATTGACACGCTGCAGGTAACGTTTCACGTCGTTGGTTCTTCTGAACTTTCTATTGCACAGCGATCTAGTTTTTGTTCCTCGAGAGCAGCAAACCAAGCTCTAGATAACCAAAAACTGATGTATTTGCATGTCAGCTTTACTGTCGCATCACATTCCATTTTAAGAAAAAACGCAGAGAAGTTGCTAACAATGAATAATAGTACTAGTAAAGTACTAAACCTTTTACCACTTAAACTTAGTTACTGTCGGCAAACCCAATCCATTCCGGCCAAAAACATTATAGTTACCATAGAAACAGCTTTAACTGTTCGGACTAAGACTGCCCATTCTCCACCGTACTAAGTCTAAAAAACCATTCATTGTGGAACTAAAGACTCTTTGTAATCTTAATAAGAATGACCCCACAACAGTAATGCTATAAAACACAAGAAAACTCATTAAAAAATTATTTCTAAATAAGGTCACCAAGACAAAGGTAACAACATCAAAAGCACTGCCTCAAGGAATGCACAAAATCCCGAAATTTTATACGGATGGTATACCATTACGAACCATTGTCAGTATTATCTGTAGATCTAGTTATAAACCGACTTGTCAAATCTATTACAGCTCCACATAATCTGACAACCAAATTCGAAATATGCAACTGTAGGAAGGAAGCTTAATAGTTGATTTTTGTTTAATATGACGATGCTATTTACCAAAGTTTCACACTAGCTTACGTCCAGCTATCTTTTTTGTGGAAAGCTGTGCCTTTCGAACCGAAAGTTGGAGTAGCCGTTAATAGGTCACTATAAAATTCCTCAATGTGAAGATAAGTTGATGACCCAGCAAGCAGACACTACAGCAGTATCTTAAAATGGAATTGAACCATAGATTGCTTTTCTAAAATACAGATATTGAGATCGGGGGATAAACATCTGCACACACCTTCACAAACACCCAGATCAGAAAGTACGGGTTGTAAAAACACCGATGAATCAAGACGCAGATGACTAATATGTCAAATTCATTTCTTGCGCAAAGAATTGAAACATAGAATAAGCCCCACAGACAAATAGACAAAAAGAGCAGCAGCACACCAAATAAAGAGGATTTTAAACACGAACAATCACTACAACAAAAAGGTGTAATTTGCTTCAACCTGCCGAAGACACAAGAAATTCACAAGATATGCCAGGAGATCAAGAACATCTGCGCTTTAATTGATTCTAAAAATTCTAACCATAATACCGATCTCGAGAAAATACAAGTTTTGTCCAATTATAAAAAACTATTTTCCAAAATTATACAAAGAGGCGGTAAAAATGCATAAATTAAAAAATAATTTTAATAGAGGCGATGGCTTTTGCCTGTCTGGAGCACGGACAATAAATAACCCAGAACAACCAACAAGGAGACGTTACTTGCAGCGAGATAATTGGTATTAGAAACTTACCCCCTCCCTCCGATATGTCTTATCATGACATAAGATGGTTTGGGCCACAAAAACCCACATCAACAAGTTTCAGATCACACAGAACTGGATTCTACGGTCCGTTGTCAGTTTATACAGAATTATGACTTCCATCAAGTCAACAATCTAAAAGTACATCTCCCAAAGTGTTCCAAAACTCCTTAAAAGCCTTCAGGGCCACAGCAACTCTACCATGCGTAGACCGCCAACATCTAACACCAGTTCGTATCAAGAAGAGTATAAAGAGGTCTAGACCTATAGACTTCTGATTTTTCAGTGAAGTCAATGTCAACGTCATAGCAGCGTAATTTTATAGAATTCTTCTTTTGAAGAATCTATCACAACTGCAGCCAAAGCCTCAGAAATTTTCAAATTCGAACACAGGTTAACAGCCCAAAAATGAAAAAGTTTCTTATCTATCCAAATCCGGAAATCTTCTTTCAATTATCTCGTGGAACGTCCTCTTCTCCTTTGAGGACTATGGAAGGCCCCCATTGTTGTATTTCTTTATTCCACCTACCCCATGGCGTAACCAGCCCATCTTCGTTTCATGTTAAAATAATTAGAAAAGGATTTCTTCCTTAGTGTCTCACACAACGGCTGCACTTCCACACATGGTCCAATTAGCACTTTTAATGGCCCTGAAGTAGTTTTTCTAGCATCCCATGCAATAATTCTGTCTTCTACAATATCTGGCGGTTTCTCGACGCTCGTTGTTACTTTTATATAACCTCAATGTTATTTTCATGATTGGCCAGCATTCTCATTTCTTTAAATTTACATTGTCTATATTTTCCAATATTGTACATGTTCAATGCCCTATAGAGTATATTTCTATATCAACTTTTCAAAAGGAACAGACCAGCTGTATCCAGATACTTAAAAAACGTATTTGTATTTGATAGATTTCTAACAACATAAGAAACTCACATGATGCATTCAAAAATTTCGATAGAACAAACAAACAGAAGATTCAAACAAATGACCTTATTGACCTTCAAAAGAAACAATCCTTTACAACACCCGTTCATGAAGTTTCTAGAAACTGCAACCCAATGTCTCAATTGAAACTCTGCGGGCTTTTGCCACGTGCGTCTTTCATAATGCTCTTCAGGCAGAGAAAGAACGAGTCTTGGTCACATATGGTAATGAAGTCTCCAGCTTTGCTGCTTTTTGTTCATCTGCTAGCTTGTACGACACAAAATTGCTTCGCCATCAATTATAGAATTCATCACCAATCTCTTCCTCGTACTAATATTCGTCATATTTACTCGATTACGTCTGGATTACAAACTGGACGATTGGCACAAATATGGATCAGCGTTAACTGTTTTCTTTCGTTCTCAAAAGCCTAAACCAGTCGTAAACACATTTTTTGCTCATAGTTTTCGTTCTGTAAAGGTTACACCAATATTTTATGGTTTTTTATTTTCATTTTCCCATTAAGTAGTAGAGCTTTATGTTCATTCCTTGGTCTATTATACTCTCACACAAGTTTACTCTAATATTCACTTACACTACTCGCTAGATAACACTTCATTTTATTCATTTTGCTGATGGAAATATGAGAGAATGATGCAAAATATGTTTTTTATAATTGTCACTTTTATGGGTGGGTAAATTTTCCATTTTGACCTTCACATATTCATCTTGTAAATCTTCGACTTTAGAAGTCGGATAATACTCCTGAAAAACTCATTCCTAAAATGAAATCTTAAGTAAAGATTATACAAAGTCATTAAAAAACTATGTTCTGTTGGCTTAATATGCGTACCAAGAATCTTTTTTTTAATACAGTGCGTGTTACAAAGCAGCAGAAGACTAGAGCGCTTTTTCTGAAGGCATAGAACTTTTTCTTGTTTTGCATTCTGCTTAAATATTGTGGCCAAACCAAACACAGTGGTCACATCCTGTTTGGAGTATTGCACAAACAAAGCTTTTGGGGAATTTGGAGCTTTTTGAAAACTAAAAGTCGTTGCTGGTAGATTAAACTTATACCAAAGTTAGATTATGATCAAATGATTACATGATTATAATCAGAAGAGAAGACATCGACACCAAGTTCAAGAAGAAGATAGGTACAACAAATGTTGAGCATTTCAGAATAAGAAGATCCAAGGACTGATACTACAATTTGGCCAAGTACATCAGACGCTGTTTCAAAGACTCTGCGCGGCTTCGGCCCAAACTCTGAGCCCTTCCCAGAGCACGCCGATTTTCGAAAAGCAGCCACGTTATTATGGAGTGCGGGCTATAACGGGGATTACATAATTCGCGTTAGCACGCCAGCAGCGGCAATCGATGTGGCTGCCGGGTTGCCATGGCGACGCTTCCGGTGCGCAGCGCCACCGCTCCGGAGCGACGCCTAACTAAGTCCGGGGAAAGATAACAACAAGACGCTTTTCTAAATTGCTACGCTAATGCGAACTTATAATCGCAATGTGTTGTATTATTCGCGCCCATTGTTGCTAACAGAGGCCCGGGGAGCCTTTGTGCCCGCGAACGCAAGCGGATCCGCGGCCGACAATGAAAGAGTCGCCGGCGAGCTTCGAGAGCTTTCGAGCCTCGCTGGCGCTCAGCTGAAATTTTTGCAGCTTACAAATTCTACTGAGTATTACAGAGTTAACTGACGCTGCATTGCCGTCTGTTTATTTAATTCATTTTCATCTAAATAAAAATAGTTAAGATGAATATTGAAATTCGTACTTCTAATTACGATAAAGCTGACTTAAGGCAACAATTCAATGTATCTTTACTAATTCTCTAACTGCACACTTAAAATACGTAATTAACTATCCTGAAAGACTGAAGAATTTATCACAAAAAAAAAAAAACAGGAAGATTGTAATTATCAATTAAACCACAGAATTGTCGTAAAATTGAATTTGTAGTAACTTTAATTTAAAGGTCAAAGCTTTACTGCACCAGAAATTATTTAAATATATAAACTTGTCTAGTAAGTACCATTTTTCTAAAAATTGGATAATTAAAGCGTAATTAATTTATTAAATTTTAATTATATCTAAGTAGCTTAATTAAAATATAATTAATTAGAAATTGCTCCACTGTTTTATATTAACTTTCGCAAACTTCTAACATTTATCTGAATTACAAATAATAGTTTAAGGGTTATAAAAAATTATCCTCCCTGAATAATTAAACTAATTTAGAAATCTGAATTTAAAAAACTGTTGAACTAATTTAAGTGAGAAAGTTTTAGCCAAGAAACTGAGTAATAAATATAAAAAATTGAAGAATTTCAATTTAATTAGATTTGTAATTAAAGCATAAATAATTATTAAATTCAAATTACAATTAATTACATTAAAGAACAGTTTGCTTAAATAAATTGCTAAAATACAACAATTACATTAAATCAATCGTGTTCATGCCTTTTGATACAATAATTAATTATAAATTGTTCCACTGTTTTATATTATCTTTTGCAAACTTCTAATATTTATCTGAATTGTAAACAGTAATTTAAGAGTTATAAAAAACTATCCTGTTTGGATAATTATCTAAATTAATTTAGGAATCTGAATTCAAGAAACTATTAACTAACGTAAGTGAAGAAGTTTTAGCCAAGAAACTGAGTAATAAATAAGAATATAATTGAAGAATCTCATCTTAATTAGATTAGTTAATTAAAGCATAAAAATTATTAATTTTTTATTATAATTAAGTTCATTCAAAACAGTGTGCTTAATTATATTGCTAAAATAGAACAATCACATTAAATCAATCGTGTTCATGCCTTTTGATACAACTATTAATCAGAAATTATCTTTCGTGAACTATTAATTAAAAGTTTTACAAAATTATACGGAAATTAAAAGCACTAAATTGCTCTTAATTATTGTTGTATAATTATATAAAATAATTAATTGGGTATCCGAATTCAAAAAACTATTGAGTGTGAAAACTAGCCGCTACTTTACCTCGCTACTTCCATAATCAATTAGTTGTAATTAGCAATAAATTAAAAAATTAAGGCGCCGCGGGCAGTATCGCGAAAATTGCTGCAATTAAGCGTGAAACAATTAAAGACCTGATGTAATCCGAAGATTAGCCCCAACTTGCTCGTGCGCCCGCCGTTCAGCGGCCTAACAGCAAAATCGGATACACTTATTCAGGAATATCTGGAGCACCCCTCCGCCGCAGGGGTGGGGTTTGCCGGCGCAGGGGGCTGTTTGCGGCCGCCGCGATTGGCCTCGTTGCAGCCCCTGGCTCCGCCCCCGGCAAACCGGCGTGAAAATTCCTGAAAAACTTTCCAGTTGATCATAAATGTGCTTCATATTCGGACAAGTTGACAGATTGCTGTATATCTCTGTTGCTGTTACACTGACACATTTGCCTTGTCGAGCGGCGTCCTAATGAATTTGCGGGACCTCGACGACGGCTGAAGTCGCCCCGAGCTTTGAGCTGCCGATGGCGGCCTAGCAGCTTTCGCGCAAGAAGCCCTTCAGCTGAGGCAGTGCAGCAAGCGAGCGCTCGAGGACATGTAATCTTGTGGCTGTTTGCAGTTGTGTTCTAAGAACTTGACCGACATGTTGGATATTAAGCCCACCGCCGACTACCTGAGCAGAAGCTCCACTTTCAGCAACTTCTCCATGCTCTTTGCTGGTAAATACCCTCGTTTTGTTCGCATTGCCTTTAAGCCGCCCCTTCGCTGGACTGGGCCGAAATACTCGAGAAAATCTGTACTTAATATTGTCAACAGCTTTGACATTACTTGTAGCAGACAGTTTAGTTTGAACAGCTAAGCTAATTAACCGTTGATGGGGTAGTTAATAGCAACGTAGCCTTAAAATGTAGGAAAACAAAGTAAAATATGGATTAATTGCCCTAATTCGATTAATACCTAATTTTTAATGTTAACTTTTGTTGCAGACACATCATACAAAGGATCATGGAGTACTCACACAACAGCCCCCACACAAGGTTAGTATCAACCCTTTCTTTAATTTACTTATATTGTTGTGACTCAAACTCGACTGAGAAGCGCAAATTAACTTCAATTAAATACCACGTGTTGCCATTAAGTTACCAAATATGGTTTTTCTTAAAGATTTGTTTGATTTATCTTTATCGCGTGATTAATACATCTCAAATATAATAATTAAAAATTTGTAAATAAAAAAATTCAGTTAAATTAGAATTTAAATGAATAATTTTAATTATGAAACCTCGGGTGCCTCCGATCAAACAAAATTGAAATTGCAATTTTAATTAGTTGGGTCTCTAATTGGTTTTAAAATGACAAATGGGGACATGCGAAGGGATTGAAGGGTAGTAATTGCTTTCTTCTGTAGCACAAAAACTCAAAAATTTATATGGTGGAAATTATGAGTGAACGAGGTGGAGTGTTGGATAATTTTGGATAATGGCGGTGCATTAAGAAGACCTGCGCCGCAGGAGAAGGTTTACAACAAGGAAAGTCAAAAATTATCCGCACAATTATCTTACAAGCACGTCACGTTTCTTTTTTCCGAAACACTTAGCGGGGCGCAGCTTGCATATTCCCTCCAAGAAGAAGGTTTTTGGTTGGTCGTTCAACCGCCTCTCGCTCTTCTTTGTCCATAAATCAACGACTTGGTAAAGCTTCTGTGAGCAATCTAAAGAGGTGATAGTCAAAAGAACAAATCTGGGGTTGCGGATAGAGTGTTTTAGTATCTTGAAACCCAAATAGTTTCGATGATTTTATCAGCCGTGCGTGAGCGTGCATTGTCATGCAACATCTTCGGTGTTTGATTCAATCTGTTGGCCAGTTAATCACTATTTTGAACCATTGATCGTACGTCGCAAAAAACGGTTAGCATCAGCTTTTCCGCAGAAGGTTGTAGTCGATCTTGGTGTTCCACCCCATACTTTGTTTTTGGGTTTTGATTTACAATGATGGCCCCATGTTTCATCTCCTCAATAACTCTCTTGACACCTATGACCAAAGTGCAAAGCTGCTTCCATTTAAACTTCTTATACACACTTCTACGTGCTAAAATACTGTCCCCGTATTGTGTTCCAAGTCTCCGATTAGTTTCAGCCTCTAGCACAACTTACGACCAGAAAGATCGGATCGCTGCTCTTTTTTCCTTCTTAAGGCATACAGCTAACGAAATGGCTATGTTTCCAGTTAAATAGAACCAACAAAATTATGCTAAAAAGGTCAAACTTTGATAACGCGACCACAATAGTGAAGCAAGCCTAAAGGTGTCTATAGGAAGATGCGGATTAATTTTTGACTTCCCTACTGTGCTTGGCATTTTTTAAGCTTCGCAATTCAAATAGCCATATAAACATTTATTCGAATAGTAGAAATTAAAGAGCGATTTAAAAAATTTGGGTTATTTGAATATTCAAATTCGAATCGCAGCCCTAGAAATTACTAAAAAAATGATATACCATATCTACAAGCCAAGCTAAGAGAAAAACTGCTGAAAATCTAATTAAAAAGCTCACAAAAATTTTGCTGGGGCTTTGCAAGCAAAGAATATCTTTAATATTTTGCGAAAAATATTAACCGATAATAACAACAAAAATTTAATCGGCAAAGTTATCTAATCGGGCGAAATTATCCTTCTTCGCCTCAATCAAATTCTATAAATAAATAATTGTAATAATAATCAGCACACGTAAATTATTTTTATTTGCAACAAAAGCATTCAAACATTAAAGAGCGTTAGAGTTATATACTGCAACATTTTTGCAAATTTACATCCATTTTTAGAAAGAAAGTGTGCTCTAGTTGGCTAAACAACCCTTATTTTAAAAATACCTTTCTTTCCGCACCACAAACAAATTTTTTGTTTGTTTCCTAGTAGATCTATTAGTACTTAACTGCGAAAAATTGCTAAGTAACTCCAAAGAACAATAAACAAATTACTTTAAACATAAAAAATAAAATTATAACAAAATTTTTATCCAAACATAAAAACTTAGATGTTTCGTAATTAAATGGGTGAAAATTAGTTGATTAAAAAAATTAATTAAGTCTTTCTTCATTAATAGATTGCTGTAAAACACATCAAAACAAACGAACGCTTTTTTCATGGAAGTGGTCCTGAATATATGGTTAGGCCACACATATTACAACTGAGGTGGTATAATGTATGCCTAAATATTAAAATTCTTTAGCGATCCCACATTTAATTTACAAAAACGGTCAACATATTTGAAATTTTAGAACAAAAGAGTTAAAATCAGTATTATGTAAAAACAAGATTACAGACTGTTTTTTTTTGTAAAAGTAATCCGGAAAGTATGATTAGGCCACACACATTACATCAGGAGTGGTATAATGTATGCCTAAACATTAAAACTTAATAAATAAAAAATAACCGTTACAATTAAAATTTTAGAAAAAAATAATTAAAACCAATATTTAGGCAATAAGTTTTTTTTTTAAATAGAAGCTTTTTTTCTATAAATATATTGTATTATTTAGTTCTAGAAAGCTACGTTTTATGAAAATGGTGGAATTTTAGTTTATTTTATACGAATTATTTTTTAAATTGTTTATTTGCTGTCAGCTCCGTCGCAGAAAAATTTTGCGGCTGTCTTTCGGGGTCTGAATAAATCCATTAGGTGATCTTGAAGAAGATCGCTCGGGAGCCATTTGTCCTCAAAGGGCCGCGCTAAAATCCGAGTCCGCGGCATTTAAAGTTAAATGGGAGTTAGTGGAAGGGATATGAGCTGTGAGAGCGACGGAAGCGTCCCTGCAGGAGTTTGTATTAGCCCCGGCAGCAGGAAACCGCCCGCGCCTCGCTCTTTCCCGTGCCGGCTCTCGAATTTCCTGCCGCACTCGCAGGAATCCGCTTTCCCAGGAACCGCTGCTCTTGGCTTACGAATTTATGGGATTTTATTTTAGCAGTCGAGGAAATTTGTATTAGCTGATTTGTCGTTCGGCTTATCAGATTTGCGTCGCGGTTTTTCGCAATTTATGTGGCGCTGATAAGCAGCGCCTCGAGAGCCCTTCTGCGCGGGCAGAAAACTAAACTTGCCCTATTTTAAAAGCGCCTGTTGCATTAACCAAAATAGATTGAAGTTTGGTTGACGGTCCATCATTACTATGCAAATTAGTTCTCAAAAGTATACTTGGTTGCATAACCACTACTTTTGCGAAAATGTCTTAAAGTAAATAATTTTTTATCAGTCCTATTTATTTATTAAGGCTTATGGTGTATTTTCATTTAGTGCACGCTTTAGTGATTTTAATTTTTCAACTTCTATTTTATTTCTTTTTCTTCTTTGATTAGTTTTTACAAATTTTTACAAATTCTGCTCATTTTTTTAAACTTTATGATTCCCATTTTTCATCTTTCAAGCAGACGTTCTGACCAACTCTATTTTAATAAAGCTACTAAAGTCCTCCAATTTTAATCTTGTTTTTCATTTGATGATTTTCAATATTTTCTTTCAGCCGCTTTTGGTTGTTGAGTATTTTTCCCATAGGGGCTAAAGTTTCTGCTCTATGTCTTCCCAGTTAATTTATGCATAACTATCAAATGAGTTGTGTAAAAATGTATAACAGCAGCGCCACAAGTAGTGCGAAATAAATATTTTTTGCTCTATGGCTCAAGAGGCACTAAAATTGGTCATAAAGTAATGCCCAAATTGTTTGGTCGACATAAAAAAAATTTATACCAATTATAAACTCTACACCAAGACTTACTTTGCTATAGTCATCACTTAACAACTCCAGTAACACTTTAGCCATCTTTAAACATTGTTTTACTGCCTCCTGACAAACCAAGATTAATCGCCTTATTTGACGACTCACTGTTTGTAAAGAGTATTTTTCATTTCCACCATATCAACTGACTATTACAATAATAAAAGTAACGTGCTGGACACGAACTCTTCCTTGGTATCTTACTTTTAGAATAAATAAAATTCAAAGGCATAATTTTCTGGACAACCTTAATATAATTCTACTAAATTCTGTTTGCAACATTTTTTATGTGTGGTATCTTCAAACTGACTATGTGAAGCTTTAAAAAACTTGTCTAGAGAAAAAAAATCTAAAATTAAATTGTATTTGTATACTCGGGCGCATTTAATAGGCGTTAGGGGTTTATTGCAAGCATTACTCGGCTGACTGCAAATAACAGCTTCTGATCGGTTAGCGAAAGCATCACCTGGCTCATTCTTTAGGCTTCTAAAAAGAAAAACAAGGTCCAAGTAGATGGAACATGCCCTGAAAGATCCTGTTTACCAGCCTACTTTTAGACAAAAGCAAATATTGTTTATCTTCAAATATTGAAATTTTTTCCTTCTTTATTTGACCCTTGTTGTCCTCTTTCCTTTACGGAAAACCAATTTTTACCAAGCCTCAAATATATTTTTTGCATCTTTCCTAGAAATGAAGGTCGCTTTTTCAAGCTTTACAACTCATTTAATAAACCAACTGAAATTGTTACCGCACTATGCTTTGTAGATGTAAATGCGTTCGTGAACTATCTAGAAAATATCCAATAAATGTGAATATAGCAAAACAAGCTGCGCGGGCGCGTTGTAATCTGGCAGCCGATGAAAGTGGACTGTAGCGCGCACGCGTTAATGAGGACGAGCCAGATCAGCTGCAATGATTGATCAACAAAGCAGCAAATCTGCCTAAATTGTATGCGAGGCTGAAAATTCGAAAGCAGAAACTATTCGGTTGATTGGCACAAATAAACCATTACCATTAAAAATTCAGGAATTGTTGATCATCTATTAAAAGTCGGCATTCTAGAACACCAGAAACGGGCTGAAAATGGGAAAATGTTGAACGTATATGAGAAGTTGTGTGATATCTTGTTTCTAAAACTTAAATCATTTGAAAAGGAAGAGATTTCAGGCCGTCCAAGAGATTCGGTTTTAACATGGAATTTTGAAATGTTTTGAGCGTGTCAGTTGGGAGTTAGACGCTGATGATTGAGTTCATGTCATGTCTAATCGTCGCATTTGCACTGACTAAGCCAGTAGGGTAACATATTTTTGTAAAACTTTGTTAGCAAAGCTAGATCATTCGCCTACAGAAACTATTCGAGTGATTCATAGGGCTTTCAGAAACGATGCAGTGAGTACAGCATAAATAAAGGCATGGTATAAACGTGGACAAACCGATGGTTACGATCAAGAGACAATAATGTTTTGTTCAAATCGAATAAGGTTGGATTTACGTACAACGTTTCTTCTAACTAGCACCGTTTTATGGCAATTATAATTTTTTCTGTTTTATTATAAGCATTGTTAGTGGTTGTTTGAGCTTGTAGTAGCTAGGTCGTCGATTCCTCCGCTAGTTGGGTGCGCGTGGTCGATGAGCCCCTTGATTCTAGATGACCCAGGTGGCCGGCGGCTATCTAGCCTTCTATTCCTACGGCAATTGCTTTCATGTGGGCGAAGAACCAACTGTTTGGGATTGGGAATAGTTTAGCGGCGTACCGAGGTATCGAAATAGTATTGTTGTAAACAAAGGGACGCTCTTAGCCCTAGCGTGTTTGCGTGAACCTTCTAACCGCCTAAAACCCATCGATTATTTCGACGCCATGCTTACAATATGACTCGATATTTTAGGAATAGTCCACGTATTTTACCTTCGGTGTCATTTCAGACTCTATTCTTCCGTAAAGATGTTAGAAAAAATAGTACAACTGTTGTGTATTGATACTAAACAATTTTTTAAATTCGCATAGAATTGAATTAAGGAAAATTTTACCTCATTTTCTCCTCTCTCTTAAGTTCCTTTGAACTATCTTATAAATGTCGTCGTACCACCTCGTATTTGGTCACCTTTTTATCTCCTTTCTGTTCTTTCCACTTCGTTCTTTTGCCGTATTCATTTCCATTTTGTAATTTGCATTGTCATATATGTTTGTAAAACTATAATTTTTTTATATACTTTTTTTGGCCTTCAGTTCCATTCTATAACGCTGATATTATGCACTGTTCTGAGGTTTCCTTGTGTTTATTTTTTTTGTCTTTTTTATGTTTACTATATTTTTTCAGTTTTTATATTTATCTGATATTGCGTCATCTGCAAAATGAGGTTAGTGATATATTTAGTTCTGTATTTTTTACTAGTTTCACTCTTCTTATTAATTATTTATTCCTTCATTTGCAGATTGTTTGATTTCTATGCTTGCTAGGGCTGTAGTTATTTTTCGATTTAATTTACTGTTGTATGCTATGGCCTTATTATCGCTATGATTTACTTTTAGGGTTTACGTTATATTTGTTTTTGTATTTTCTTGGTAGTATCATGTTTTTTTCTTTAGAAAATAGAGTTTGTTATCTGTAATGTTTTCTTTTCCTGCAGCCAAAATTCTCTATAAATTTTTTTTTCAGTTATCTCGACTAGATCTTTATTTATTTTTATTGGTTTTAATCTCGTTGTTATCTTTCTCTGTAATGGGGGCAAATTCCTGTAAAATTTTTAATCCATATTTTTTTAAAATCTGTAGTTTTATGAATATGATGCTTAATGATGCACTTCTAATTTTAATAATACCCTTATTTAGTCTTCTTCTTCAATCATACGTCTAAACACACTGAATAAAATAAAATATTCTCTTGTTTAATACATTTCTCTTTCGTTTTTATCCCACTTAATTCTTTAACATACCATTTCCTCCCTCTAACTCTTCTTAACTTTGTTAATCTTTTGTTCTTTTTAATATTCTTGTCTTATATGTAGCTATGGTCAATCTCCTTTGATAGTCCTTTTTAATCCGCCCATTCTGAGTACCCCTAATTTTTTGCTTACAGCACTGCTGCCTTGGTGGTTAGTTTTAGTTCTAAGAAGGGACTACGGGGCGTGCATCGTCTTCTTCTTTTATGTTTCACATGAAGATTGTTTGGTCTTAACTCACCACGCTAGCCAGATGGGTTGATGATAGAGCTTTCATTTATTTAATTTTTGTCTAACTTTAAACACAATTGTATCTTGACCATTTTGGGACAACAGAAATTAATGTCCTTACAATTAGAATTGGTCGTTCTAAATTAAGGGTATCTTTAGCTAGTTGGTCGGCAAGTTCATTTCCTTTTGCTTCTACATGACCTGAAACTTACATGAACTGTACTTTCGTTGGTTTCTGCTGCAGGTCATAGATTTTCTCTGCAACTTCGATGACTAGTTGGTTGTTGTGCGTTAAAAGCTGGTATTTCGTGAATGTTTTCCACTTTTAAGTGTAATTATATTGATATATTAATGTTGATCCATTAGAATAATATCAAAAAGCCTTCTTAACTTTACAAAATTTAGATGGCAATTGCTTTAATTGCACAACTCTGCAAAACTGTCATCGTTCGACCTTAAGTAACTAGACTAGAAAAGTGTTGGGCATTCTAGACACCTCTTGAGTCTTCAATACTTGTGCTTGACTAAGCCAAGCTTAATCAACCGTCTAGGGTACTGTTGGACAGAAAATCTTTGATCGTCACAATTCTCAATTTAAAATAATATTTATAAGTACGTTACGCGAGATTAATATAGATATGGCATAAGATACTACACATATTGAGGTTGTACTATGCCTACCTAACTTCCAGATTTAAACTCAGTAAAGTTTTTAGGATATTGTAATCACCAATAGAACGTACCTAAGGAAAATTAACCAAAAAATGCATTTGTGCAAAAAATTCAGATTTCTTGGTACATATAATTGATGAGACAAAAAATACTAATAGCAAAAAGGGATTGTCATTCATTTCTTCAAGGTGACAAGTTTCGGCCAACAGATTCGATTAAAAAACTGAGAACTTAGACAAGGTTTCAAAGACTTCCAAATGATAATGTACAGACCCTACATTTTTTACTGTTATACTGAACCAAAAACTGCCTACAAGCCTAGTGTTTCTAACGGTCACCTATCCACCCTTTACGCAAACCCCAAACTATTCAAATGTAATGTTTCTGCTCTCCTCAATGCAAATTTACTGTAGTTAGACGATCAAAATTACTTTTACACTGTTTATGTACACAACGTAATACTACACTGTATCTACCTGTAACACTATTTATGTTGCACGCGTATAGCTTCTGGTACTTGAATTTCCCAGACTGTCACGCTACGTGAGATTTAAGCAGCTCAAACCCGGTTCCAGAATGCACGCGGAACTTCTCGTAAACATCTGGCAATTTTCTATTAATTGAAGTCACATGTGTACACGCAGCGCAACAAGAAACTGTGGCCGCGGATGTCTAGCGGCGGCGGTTGCAGGGTATTCGGAAATTCGTTGCAGCTTTCTGTACTGCATGATCATATTACAGTGGCTTTCAGTCAGACAACACTCTTGCAAAAGGCCTTAAATTTTCCTAAGAAAATAATTGTAATGTAGACAATTTCTCTTTTTAACTTCTAAAATTTAGTACAATATGCGATTGTGATGTAAACTGCAGGAACTTGTACAAGGCACTTCGACAATCTATCTTCGATCGAATCAGTGTTGCACTCTTATTTTATATGCCACTTTTGTTATTTTGTTTCCAACCAAGGTCTATCGTGATCGAAAATTTAAGTCGCTTCTAAAAACTTGGCCTTGAAAACCTCCAATTTGCTTCTGCGGAACCTCATCATAAAGTTGTAATCGTGTGCCTTGACCATTGCTTCGAAGGAATTTGAACGCAACCACATTCACTATTTGAAACTGGGCAGATCGATTCCAAGTGGCTTCGCCCTCCCTTGGCAAGCTTGCGCTGACAAAGGCGACAATAAAATCCATTCTCCTCAAAGAATCTCGTTTGTCACAACATTTTCGGATTCGCAAATTTTCTGACTTTCAGGAATCTCAGTGCTGTTATTAAATTTACGTTGTTTTCGCCCGCCTTGCGTCACTTCGTTTCTGATTGGAGGTACGCGGAATATGTTGAGTGTCTGCACATTGCGAAAGATGCCAATAATAAAATGTGTTTTGCATTTCTTGTATTTAAATTTCTGCGGCTTCTTCGCCCAATTTCCAATCCATTCGCCGATTATGGGGTCGCGCGCTGCTCCCTTCGCCCGCGTGAGTTCCGCTCGGGCCCGGGCGCCAAAAAAGTGTCGTTTCGTTAAGGCAAACGCCGGCAGGGCCGCGAGCTGCGGGGCCGTGGCCCGTGAAATAGTGCCAGGATAACGAATCCTTTGAAGCCGGTGCCGGTAGCCTCGAGCAACTGCCGGCTTCTGATGCCGCGCATCCGGGTGTGAAGGCGTCGCAATCAGCGCAGCTTCGCGCTTTGACTGCCATTATTAAGTTTGGATAGTAAACCAAACGCCCCGGGACTTCTGCATTTTGTGTGTGACAGTTTCGCGCACAGAACTTTGTTTCGCGATAATTTCCAAATTTCCATGGTCCAATAACTCGCTCCGTTGTGCCGCCGGGCTGAATTCGGCTTTAGACAAAGGATCCAGATGGAGGGGCAACGGGCGATTTTAAATGCGCTGATTTATAAAGCTCGGTTTTAATAAAATGCAGACATAAAGCAGTTGACATTGCAAAAAAACGAAACTTGATGTAAATTTAAACTACAGCGATTGTGCGGCTTGGACTCCAAGAAGTAACTCATATTCCATTTCCAAAAGTTTTTTGTCAGACAAATATGAACAGTAAATTTGCTTACTACAGCTAGCGCCTAGGCGACGAAGCGGTCGCCTCAAGTCGTAACGCATCAAGGCAGAATTAATCATAATATAAAATTGTTGCAAAATGGTACATGGCTGCTTTAGAAATTGCTTAAGCCTCACTACAGTCTGTTTCTTTCTAAAGTTTGCTAAAACTCCCAATTAGCCCCAATTGGACCTCTTAGGTTAGTTTAAAAAATGTGTTTTGGATCAAGTTGGATTACGTTTGGTTCAGTCATAAATTCCTTGGTGGTACATAATCAAGTCTGTTTAATATAACTATGCAGAAGATTTTTCTTTTCTTCGTTTCTTTTTATTCTTCTCAACGCTTCAATCTTGTCATTTAAACCTAAGCTCACTTTTCTATTGGATACTATGTCCTTTACTGTACTTTTTGACAATGAATGGTAAGACTCGAACATCCCGCGTGGAAGTACGCCCCGCAAACTGAGAGATTAAGGCTTTCACATGTTTGCTCTATCTGCCCGGTCGTCGCGCACCATTTCTGATGCGGGGCGATGTGGCAAGCATCGCGCTTTAGACGACCGACATTATTACCCCTTGTTCGAGTGGACGCAGGTGCTCAATTATTTTTAGTGAGCTGCCAGGCAACAGAAAGTTCCGAGAATGGAACCACTAGACCACTCTAGCGGTGTACTTTTTAACAATTCAGCCTATATTAAAGTTTTTTCTCTAGAAGATGGGCAGTTGTACCTCAAAAATACTAGATGCAACATAATGAACGCAGTGTGAAATCAAAAAAAAAGCCAAAGAAAATATAAAATTAAAAAAATTAAACCTTGTTACAACAATGAAGTGGACTTTGATTCAGCAATAATTATAACGAGAAATATCAATGTCTTTTATATTACAGTCTTTTAACTTTAATTCCAATCTTTTCAGGTAGCTTGTAAGAGGTCATAATGGGTTAATACCTTGCGAGTTCTAAAGATGCAAATTTAGTTATTCCAAAATTATTAGTTGTTAATAATGCAAATGAAATAAGAGGTCTAAATATTTTCTTAAGAACAACTTTCTTTCTTATCTAGCTTTTATAGCCATAGCAATTTTTTCGTAACTCCTAACGACGCACCAAAGTGGTAGACATATATGAAGAGAGGCAAAACCAATGGTTGGCTAACTAGAACAATTTCCAAGGACAGGCCTTGTGAGGAAGTACGTTTTCATTTACATGAATCATGATCTGTTTAATTAATTCTTCTAATTCTTCTCGGAATGTTTTGCCCCCCTTTGTGAAACTTTTCTAATCAATTTTTAGGGTTTTTAGGGTTGCGCCTTTATAATTTTATGTCCGTCTTGGCTTTTGTTACTATATCTCTCCATACTTAAGTCTTATTAATGTTCATTTTTCTCTTATATACTCCATATATTGTTCTTAAAATTTTGCGTTCGTAGATTCTTAGGCGCTTTCTTCCCAATTATTGAACTCTAATGCCTCTATATTTTCTTCATATGAACTTGTAGAGTTTATGTCTAAGTCTTATGTAATGTCTTCTTGCCTTATATCTGCCATACTTGTTCTTAAAATTTGTATTCTTAGGCGCTTTCTTATTGAGAACACATAGTGCCTTCTCTAGTTATTATATTGCTTGTTCTTGTTTGTCTTATTGCCTTTCTCCACTGGTTATTTGCATAGTATTCTTCATTGAAAACATATAGTTTTCCTTCTAGTTTCCATTTATTCTTGTTCTCTCTAAAAGCCTCTTGTAACCCTCTTTTCTTTGATTTATTGCTATTATAACATTTCTGTATTATCGTCCTCATCGTGTGAATTGCAACGACGGTTGATCTTTCTGGCCTAAATTTATTTTGGTAGGCCCTAACTTCTAATTCTGCATATTTTACTAGTTACTTCATTACTGATGTCAAAATTGGGTATGTTGTACTGATACCAATATTCCAGTTTTCTATGTATCAGGTATCTTCCCTTTTTTCTGTTTCTAGAATAAGCTAATATACTTTTCTTTGTAGTTTTCTATACATTACTAGTTCAACTTTGATATGGCTACTACCTGCTGCATTTCCTTTTTTATCTTGTCTACAATTTCTTCAAACTTTCATGTTGCTTACGTTTTGTTTCTCACAGAGTACGTTATGGTCTTGTTCGCCCTCTTTCCTTTCTAACAATAATTTCAAAAAATACCGTATCCATATTTCTTCAATTTTTTCTACGTCATATTCATTATTTTTTACATTCTTAATTTTCTTTTTCTTATTTATTTTTTTTATAAATTTCGAAATTCTGTATAAATTGTGGGTTTATTTTTTTTCGTCTTCCTTCTTTGTCCAATTCTTTTTTTTCTTTTGTTTGCAGAGTTTTATAGATTTCTTCTTGCTTTTGTCGTTTATTTGTTCGCAAATTTCTATGCTTCTCTCTTCTGTTTCCTGGTTAAGCCATTTCATCCTCTTCAAGGTTTTTTCAGCTGCTGTTCTCGCGATGCCTTTTATGCTTTTCTATTTAACAAAAATATGTAAAATGCTCTTAAGCACTTGCCCAGTCCAATTAATATCTATGTTCTTTAATGTCTAAACTGAAATACTTTACAGCACCACTATAACGAAATTGAAGAGAGCGCGTGCTAAAAAATACTTACAAAAATGAACAAGGAGGTGTAAAGAAGGAAACCAAATCAGGGTGCAAAGAAAAGAGAACAAATAGTATTTTATATCAACCAAAATCACAGAATCCTAATGAATCTGTTTAGGAGAATCTACGTCACTCTCTTTTTAATCCAACTATTTTTTATTTTAATATTTCACCAAATTAGCTAATTGCCAAATAAGGAATACTAAATTTAACTACAGTTAAATATTAAAGATGTAACCAAGAAACAGAAAATAGAAAATACATGCAGGACGATACTATTTATACTAATAATGTGACCTTTCTCTTTACTTTAGACATAAACTTTTTAATTTAATTTGTTACTATAGAACTGAGATTCTAACAACATTTGGATTTTTTAAATCTTTTATTACATAGAATTACACTTGGAGACATAAACCATGTCTTAAGTAGATTTATTGTTGCTGACTGTAATTGTCCACTTATTGAATCAATTCTAGAGAACATTAAGGTGATTCTCAGTATTTGCTATAGTTGAATCGTCTGCAATATGTACCAGGTATAAGAAGAAGCGACACTCTTAACAGTAACGCTTTGGTAAATCGATAAGATGCTGAAAGTTCCTAGAATTTTAAGAGACATATTTGATTTTGAAGAACTATTAACCCATACGCCAAACTTTATCAAATGCTTGCTTAATATCTAAAAAGGCTGAGGTGCAATATTTTCTGATTTTATTAATAATTTTATTGTCTAATGCTAGTTTGATGGAAGAAAGACAAGGTGTACTGGAATAATTTGGTGAAAGTCAACAGTGCAGGATCCAATATTTTGGAGACATTAATGGTGCTGGTTCTGTAAGTGGTGTTCCAGGTTTACTCATCATTATTGCTACACTGAAGTGGGAAAAAATATAGTCGTAATGCTTGGTCTTTTAAATCTTCTTGTAGCTCTTTATACATGTTGTTTGATAAGTTGGTTATTATATTACTCTATAGCGATTCTACCAATAGCTTCTTGCACGAAGAACATTCTGTTTTTTGGTAGAGACGCAGTTTGACATACTGTTTAATTTGTTAAAGAAAGCAATTCTCTTAAAGTTGGGACTTGCGTCTGTCAACTGCCTTTTTTCTTCTGCTCAAAACTTGTCTTGTTTCTAATAAACGGTGGTGTTGTATATTCCCCCCACATTTAACACAAATCTATAGTTTTGTAAAGTAAGATTTAGTATTTTTCTTTCTTGGTGCCTTAACTAACACTAGTATTGTTAAGTATTTTATTTGATATGCCTTTATGTTATTTTCTTTAGGTTCAATATCTGCCACACATGAAGACGGTAAATTCTTTGTTATCAGGTGATGTGTGTTGATAATACTGCGTCTTCTCTTGATATAGAGTGGTGCGGGTTTTTGATTGCAACTTTGTATGCCCGATGTATGGTAAATTATTTTATCCTCTGTAAGCTTTTGTAAGCGTTTACTGTTTAAATGTTAATTTGCTCATAGTTGAGTACACCATATGTAAATATGTGTGGTGGTTTGAGTGTCGTCAGTTGCTGTTTTTATTTACTTGATATTACTATTATCTTCTGGGTGTTGGTGAGAATTCTTTGATTTACGGTCTCTTTCTTTTCCTAAATGTTTAATTTACTATTATTTTCTGTTGAAAATTCCTGATCACTTGTGTCTATGGCGTTTACTGTGTGCTTATTTTGGTAGTTTAAATTAAGCTGCAGTGATCGAAAATATGATTTTGTGATTACGCGGTGGAAAGTTTGCTGTATAATATTTTGTAGCTGCATTGCAGATGGGTAGCATAAATTCGGAGGAAATGTTTGTTCTTTGATTGGTGACTGCAGCTGAAGTGTTAGGGCTTGGTTGGCTGGATAATTAAATTATACCTAAGCATTAAGTTTATGTTTGATACGATCCATTTTGCAATAATGTTTAAAACATTTATTTATAATTATCTATTTGTTGGTTTACTTTTTATATGTATGCAATGTATTCTTGTTTAAAAAACAAATGCCTAAACCAAATATTAAAATGTATTTACCAAACAGTTGGGGTAAATAGGTGAAATGAAATTTTAAAAAATAAAAAAGATAAAAAGAACTACCATATTTGAATTTCTTTGCGGCAGAAAATCACCGACCGAAACTATCGCACGGTTTGCCTACAATAAGACCCAAATGGAGAGAGTTTTTTCACCAAGAGAATGTAACTGCTGGCAGAGAAGCTCACAGCAAGTAATCTGATCGCAAGAGGAGTGATGAATTCCTACGAATTGAAAGAGAAATTCGATCAGAATTTGGGCGGAGCATAAGTGACAGCAAAACAAATGGGCGTGGCGAGGCTGAGAATCAGTCTAACATTGCACTAGGACCTGCACTACAAGTCTTTCTTCCTGGAGAACTATCTACTGTTAACTGAGAAAAAGAAGATGAATAGAAAGTTAAAAGTCCTAGTTTTCTGAGATTCTTTTCGGACGAAAAAAACTTTATCCAAGGCAGAAAGATGCGAAGACAGTTGTGAAGTTCTGACCCATAAGGCAAGAAAGACCCACAACAATCTCTATTACTACTGGTCTCTCGACTTGCGGCTACCCTCTAGTCTCGACTGCTTTCCCCAAGGTCAATGAATCACAACACCAAGGATCTCTTAAGGGCCTCCATCATAAAGGACAAGAAGGAAGTTGTGTTGGCCTTAATTTTTCTTGTATTTTATTGTTCTTTTTATTTATTTATTTTTTGGATTTGCTTGAACGATCCTATACATCTAAGCGAAAGAATAAATCGAGAAAACCAAATTACAACCTTCTGTGGTATTTCTATTCTATAAATACAACTAAAAATTAAACTTGCCCTTACTTTACACAAAATTGAGCCATCTATATATAGTTTAACCATAGAGTAAGCGAATAAAGAAAACCGTATTTATTATTTTCTAAAAGTAGAATACAAAAAGTGTCATCTATAAGGCTACAACATCTCGACAATAGCTCGAACTATAGAATTGATGTATTAGACTAGACACGTTAATAGTAAGAGAATATAATTAAATCGAACCTCTCAAGCAGACAAAACCGTAAATGCTCGATTTAAACAAATTTATTTTTGTCTCAAGAAATATAAGTTTCTAAAACTTCGCATTATCAGACAAAATCTAGAATCAACTCTTTAGAGGAAACATAAGAAACATTTGCTGACAGATGCTTCAAAGGTAATTAGGATAGGAAATTAATTGAGATTATTGGTTGAGTGCGCATATGATGGCTACAGAAACATTTAAGTCCGAATCAAAAAAATTTACAATAAAGAAATCCTCCAACAAACAAGATAACAGGGTGTACGTTAAGTCATCTAAAAAGCCTCTCATTTAGAGAAGTCATGATGATGATTTACAAAAGGATGATTGATATTCCTAGCTGAATGTCTTAGGTGTGGTAAAACTTCTGAATCACACGCATTTCTAGAGTGTGTATTTGAGTTTCCTGCAAATCTCTGATTTGGCTAAGCAATAATGTGTCTTTTTATCCTTCTTTGTTATTTGGATTATAAATTTGGTTTGCTCAAGAAAACTTCTCGGTACTCATTCTTTGAGTAAGCTCTGTACACAAGGAAAAGCTAAAGGTGACCTTTTCAATAAATTCTTTATATTTGTAACTTAAGTTCTCTCAACCTCTTTATGCCCCTAGGGTGTTAGGCATTTTAATAATTTTTGTATGTTTTTCTATCTCGCATCATCATTTTCACTTCTACCACTGTTTTTCAATTTCATTAAATACGATATTTCTCATTTTTTCAAGTTTTTTCTTGGTCTCCGTCCTTTTATTGCCCATTTCTGTTACTAGTCTAGAAAGTTTGTCCTCTTCTATTTTCTCATTTTAATTGCTATTTTTCTATTCTTTACTACCAATGATTCCTGATGTAGTCTTTTCCTTATTGCTATATTTTGCATTGTATCCTTTTATGTGTTACCGCCTACTCTTCTCTGATATTGCATTTTTGTTGTCGTTATAATCGATTTGTGCTACTCAATTGCTGTCCAGTTCTCTGCGGCTTATAGTAAAATTTTTATGTTCTCAAAAATGTTTGCTTCTTTTTTCCCCACTTTATTTTGTAGTTTCCCGTCTCTTTTTTCATCGTTTGTTGGCATGGTTCCTAGATACTCTGGTTGCCAATTTTTATTTCTTCCATTTACGTTTCCTTATTACTTACTTTTATCATTTTACTTTTATTTATGTTTATTTTTAACCCTGTCTGCTCCAGTTTTTTCATGTTTTATCACGTTTTCCAATTCTCTTTTATTTTTTGCAACATATACTGTGTTAACTGCTTTTGTTTGTTATCAACTTTTGCCGCCTTCTTCTGTTCATAGTACAGATTTTAAACATTTTATCCTTACAAAGATATGTAAAATTTCTTTAAAGACACATTTAAATGTATATTTTTAATTATCGCCTTTGTTGGTTTTCTTTAATTTTGCCAAATTAATTGGTTAAGTCTAACTTCAATTTAAGTTTAAGTTAAAAGCTGCCTATTTTGATGTAAAACATTACAATATACACTTTATAGTTTTGGCATATAGTTAATCACCGCAGAACTCTAATATATATATGGATACTTGTAATTCATTCTTTAACAGGTTTTCCCATCCACAACCATTTTGGTCAAAAGTTTTATTAATTTAATTATTAATATTAGAAATATTTTCGGATAATGTTCTTTTGTACTTGACTGCTAATTTTAATTATTTATTGCAACTTTAAAAAATTAAACAATTGTGTAACGCAAGAGTGCCCTTGTTAATCTAACCCTTATCTGTTAAGCTGGACATCACACACTTCACCATAAGCGCGCGTCTTAATTATTTTTGCTATGCTGAGCGTCAAGAAAGCGAAATCAAGGCCAAGAAAAATGATTTATTTAAATACAAAGAAACACATTGTCATCCGGAACAAAGACGTTCCAACGCCCTCAAAACTAAAAAAGGGAAGATCGATGTAAACGCGATAATTTGAGAGCATTCCGGATAGCGCATCAGCAAGACAAAGCAACAAAGGAATTGCTGGAATTGTTGCGTGACTTGCAGTTACTTGAATTCATTTAATTATAAACAAATATAGTTATTATTTATACATTAAAGAAAAATCAAAAAATACATTTCTTTGGGACACAAAGAATTGTTTGCCCGCTCTAATTAACTTAAAATGATACAAAAAAATTAAAAATGCATCTCTAGTCAAGCTTTTGCTTAAATTTTTAAAGCTTTATAATAATTAGCTATAATTCCTGTATTAAAATAAAGCATAAAGGCTTTTATAACAAATTAAATGTGGACTATGACACTATTCAAATAACAGTCTCCGTCTGCCTTACACATTTCAACTATTTGTAGCAAAAATCATAGTGATTGCTGCACTTTTTTATTTCCTGTCAAATCAGGTGATTTTGAAGGCCAATAAAGTCAAAAAATAACTAAACTGACCTAACAATCTATGAAAAATTTTTGCAATACCACTATTAGTTTAAGAGCTGCATGTGAAGTAGCACCGTCTTGCTGAATCATGAATCACCTGCGGATTTTCTGGCGATAAAGTTTGCCAGTTTTGTTGGTTAGCACTACCATTAAAGTAAAAATAAAAATCCAACACTTTCACATACTCTTCTAATCTTTTTAAGAGTACGAGCAGTTCAAGGATGTCCTGACTTCGGTCGATTAGCTAACGGACCAAACTTTTTGTGCACCCTTTAACGTGTTGGCTTTTTCTCAAAGCAACTGTAGTTGAACACGCACTTTAATAAATATTTTCACAATTTCTGCACGGTTTTCTGCCAAATTTCCTATGTATGTCAAATGTCAAAGACCAGAGGTCAAAGGTTAATCTTAAAATATTAAATTTTATTTTTAAAACACCCCTCATGTTTTTCAGTATTTTTAGAGGATTTGTTCTCTAAAATTGTTGTTTTTTTAAATTGCGACTCTCACCGTTTTGTGTATGTACAGACTGCTACCCAAAATATATATATATATGAATTGTCATCTTGGAACAAGTTTTTCTAAAAAAGAATGAAATCACAATGCTCTTCCTAATACTGATTGCTATTTAATACTAATTACACTAATCTTTTAGTTGGTCGGTTCGTCCTGGAGCTACCATACCACTAGCATTGAAATAATTACGTGTTGAACTATCATAGCAGTGGGAGTGTAATTATGGGCACAAGCAACTATCAAATAGTCTTACATTGGAATCTCAAAACTGTAATCTTTATTTTCTTTTTACTATCTTTTTACTGTTTTATCAAGCTTTTTACTGTCTTTATTTATGATTATATCTTATAGTTCTTTGTTTGGTTTGAGCACTAGTTTTTTTGACTTCTACATCTTTCTTTTCTAATTCAAGTTTTGATCAGTTTTGTGCTGCTACCACCTTTGTTTCACCTTTTTATTGATGTTTTTCTTAATGTTTGTAATCGAAATTGAATTTGACTGTTTGATTTTGTCTTGCTTGTTAAGCTTACATTCTATAATCTTTTTAACGTTTTGAAAACGTGGCCAAAGTAAAAAACAGTCCACAAACACTGTAATACTGTCAGATACTTTGGTTACTAATTTCTTATTAAGGCTAATGTCCCCTAATTTTATTTTTTATATTTCTCTTTCTCTCTTTAATTTTCTATTTTTCTCTACTTTTATTAATGTAGGAGGTCCATCTTTGTACCCTTGTAATGTCTCTTAATTTTTCTATAAACTAGATCTTCTTTTTAAGTTTTTTTTATTCCTAAATTTATTGACTCGACCAAATTTGACCTTATTATATATATTAGTAATCTTTTTAATTAATTTGTCGACAGTTTGTTCAGCTTTCTATTAGCTCTTAATTATTTGGGTTCCATACTGATGCTTTACTCTAATTTGTTCTCTAAGATTTCGTTGTTTATGTATTATAACCTTTTATACTGTCACCTTTTTCGACAATTCCTTAAGTTTTTCAAATTTTCTTTATGTTGTCTGGATTTGTTCTTCACCTTGGGCCTATTTCTAGTAATTTCCCGCTTCTATTGATTTAATGCTTTTTGCTTCTACTCGAATTAATCGAAGCATTTAATGCCTTTACAACTGTAAAGGTAAATAATACATTACAATAATAATAACAGTAAATTCCAAATTTAAATACCTTCAAAGAGAAATTTAAAAAATAAACAGCAGAATTAATATCAACATTAAAGTGCAGTAGTTATTACAAAAAAATCCGTAAAATCAAACAAAGAAAGATGATAATACAAAAATCTTTGTTTGATAGCCGAAGTGTCAAGTACGTAGCACGAAGCCTTTCAAGTGGCTTGTTCTATTTTACAAGTGCTCACTTACTCGCTATTATATTCTAATATAACTTTCCATGATAAACAAGAACAACAACTAGAGCAAAAATTGTCAAGAAAACCCTTAGAACAGTAAAGCCTTTTTGATCTACAATATTCAATACTACAGTTTAGAGTATTGAATTAAATAATTAAGAAATTTTACATAAAAATACTGTGAACATCAAAATTTTGATTTAATGAGGCATGAAAATACGAGGGTAAGGTGAAAAGTTCTCGGCCTGACACAGAGATGGTGCTGCAATCGGCAAACAATTATGCTTCCTGCTTGGGTGCGTGTGTCATTAGTTTGTATGACTAGTTTCAACTTGTTCGCTCAATTTTTTCAGTAGACATGTTGCATGCTTTCTGTTAAAATGGATAAACTTGAATATCGTGCGGTTATAAAATTCTTCGTTTTGGATGGATTAACCCATAAGGAAGTTCATCCGAAGTTGACAAAAGTTTACGGGGACTCTGTTCCTTCCATGTTAACTGTTAAAAAGTGGGCAGCCGAATTTAAACGTGGTCGCACATCCCTCGAAGATGACCCACGTGATGGACGGCCAAAAACCGCAACCACATCATCGTGTTGGACGCTAGGCGAGTGAAGGTGAGTGAGATAGCTGAGGCTGTGGGGATATCGAAAGAAAGGGTGCGAAACATCTTGCACGAAGAATTAGGGATGTGAAAGCTCTGCGCAAGATGGATGCCACATTTGCTGAATGCCGATCGAAAGAAAATGCGCAAACGATTTTCGCAGCAATCTTTGGACCGATTCAACAGGGCTCCGACCGATTTTGTGCGGGGATTTGTCACCATGGATGAGACATGGGTCCACCACTACACGTCAGAAACGAAACAGCAGTCCAAGCAGTGGGTGGAAGCCGGTGGTTCAGCGCCAAAGAAAACGAAGTCGATCACAACTGCCGGAAAGGTGGCCAGCGTGTTTGGGGATGCGAAAGGGATCCTGTTAATTGATTATCTTGCAAAAGGCAGAACAATTACAGGCCCATATTACTCCAACTTTTTTAACCAGCTGGATGCCAAAATTCGCGAGAAGAGGCCTGGCTTGAAGAAGAAAAAAATCATCTTTCACCAGGACAACGCACCTGAGTTGGCGATGGGAAAACTGCGGAATTTGGGGTATGATTTGCTCGGCCATCCCCCCTATTCTCCTGAGTTGGCACCCTCAGAATTCCATCTGTTCCCAAACTTAAAAAAATTTGTTTCTGGGAAGCGCTTCGCATCCAATGAAGAAGTTGATGAATATTTTCAAAATCTTCTAGATTCTCACTTCCGAGGAGGAATACTGATGTTGGAGAGGCGCTGGATCAAGTGTGTTGAAGTCAAGGGAAATTATGCAGAAAAGTAAAATCATTTTTTAACTGAAAGTCTCAGTCTTTCATTGTCAGGCCGAGAACTTTTCACCTTACCCTCGTATGTTTTGCAATAAACAACTACTCTTCGTTCTTAACAGTCTAGTCAATAAAATGAGTCCGTTTTAAATAGATATTTTGTTTTTTTTTACATTTTGTACCAAATTGTATTTTTTATTTGACTTAAAAATCTAAGTTTTACTTACTTACTTTAAGTGTTTACTACTTTGACGCACTTAAAACAGTTTTCTATAGAAATGATTGTAGTACAGAAACTCACCCTCTTACTTTTTGTAGCCCATTTACAACCCCTGCGCTTCCTTTTGCACTCCTTTAAAATCTGGGTTTTTAAATACCCTTAACAGGTCTGAGAAGCTTTACCTGCTTACTTAAATAAGCTATGCATCCCGCCTATAACGCGTTCTAAAATCTTCTAAATCTCTTTTTACAGTCTTTAAAGCCGCACATTTTGGCAGGCAGCTGAGGTGCGCAAGCGGGTGCTTTCACGATGCTAAAGACGAGAAAATTACAGGAGCGACTAATTAAAATAATTTATCATTTATAAAAGTAAGCTGTAAAAATTAGTATTTTTCTTTATTATTGCGTTATTAGGACTTCTTAGTAAAAAATAAATATACTCACCCCATCCTCAATTTTTTATCTCAATAAACGGCATTTCTTATAAGACACAACTACACTGCTTTAACAAAACCGACATAACCCTTCTGAAATTAGCAACGACGTGCTTCTTCAGCTTTGGGAATAAGAAAAAATTCGAGGAAAGAAGGATGTTTGACGTTTGAAACTCATTAACAAGTAAGAAAAGACTATGAGCAGAACATGTGGTTACGAATGGTTTGATCATTTTAAATATAGCGGGACATCTATAGATTAAATTTGCGAATCTGGCGATTTTCCTCAGCAACAAAAGATGTTATTATTGCTGCCCTTCGTATTATGGATCGTGAAGGCCATCGCTTACCTGTCCGAGAAATTAGCACAGCATTACGGTATGCAATTTAAAAAAATATGTCGCATATGAATAGAAGGACAATCAATTCAACATTAGTCAAAACCTTTTTCAACATACCAATGCCCTATGAGACTTTATATAGTCTAAATTTAAGGAAATTTTGAAAAAACTTTCTAAACCATAAACGAGACTAAAGAAAATAAACTAGGTGCTACATCCAAAAGTGAGTTCCAGAAGGCTTTGGGAGCAATGCAATAACCTATATATTATAAATGCATTAAAAAAGTTTTTATTGCAAAAGGTCGGTCTTTTTAACATGTTTTATATATAAGACAGTATCTTATCAAGCAATCGCCAGAGTAGTCTAAGCGGTTGAGGTGCTGACTGCGATGCCTACGAACCCGGGTTCCATTCCCGAAGTTCTGTGATGCTTGGCGGATGGCCTACTCAGTCACTGAAAATAATTGAGTACCTGCGCTCGCTCGAGCAAGGGGTAATAATGGCGGTCGTCTAAGGCGCGGTGTTTGCCACATCGCCACCACTAGACAGTGAAGTCAGACATATGAAAGCCTTAACGTTTTAGTTTGCAGGCCGTACTCCCACGCGGGCGTTAGAGCCGTACCATTATTATTATCTTATGAAGCATCACACCTAGTAGCGAGAATTATTACAATATATATTAACTTTGAACAACCAGCAGAATTAACAAATAATCAGAAAAAAAGCCAGGGATATAAAAAAATTAGAAATATAAATAGAAAATATACACCATCAAGTTTAAAACAGAACAAATAACTATTTTAAATGCATTCGAGTACCCAAAACAAATAAAGAACAATAAAATGCAGAAAGCATACATAAACATCAACACTTGAAGTAAAGTCTTTATTGTGTGAGTCGTGGCTCCATCCTGTTGGAACCAAACCTTTCTCAGTTAGAGCGCATGGAGGTTTAGTGCAAAAATATATCGATTAAAAATAACAGTAACGGATTAATCCCTTTCTTCAAAAAAGTAAAAATCAATGATCCCTATTTACTCGATTAACACGTTTGTCGTGGAGAAGCCTCTCCTGGATATTTTATAAATTGCTGTTGCTCCGATAAAAAGATTAGTTTATTAACGCATCCTGATAAATGGAAATGCGCTTTTCATATTTCCTAAGCGAAGTTGCTAATCATATTCAGAAAACTCTTGTACAACAAATATCTTGTATAAATGACAAAGTGAGAACGTGGAACAATGTTCCACAAATATTTCAGGTTTTTATACGTAAATATTTAACGCATTTTAAATTTAGTTACCGACCACATAGCTATAAGTGTTAAAATAGTATATCACCAAACGTTGCTTTGATATTTACCAAGTTAAACAAATATTATTAGTAATATCAAGGTGCAATTACGAAATGTTACGCTTATCCTGCCAGCCTACCGCTGCGCTGCAACTATCGTCCGGCGCGGTGATCCTTCGCGCATTTTCAAGACCACGGGGAAATACACGAAGCTGAAAAAGCGACGGACGAACAGAATTTTTAATTGAGAAAGGAGGTTTGCCCCACTCTGTGTAAGCTTTGGTTACGTAGAAGTATTTATATAGGCAGACCTAATATTTCAAAATCTCTGTACACAGACATTTAATCAGCTACCAAGCAGAAGAAGATTTTAACTTGGGATGAATCATCAACCGTTAAGTTTCCTAGAAAATGCATACAACCATAACAGTCTATTAGAAGTAATAATAATTGTAATATGTCAAATTAATTGACCCACGACGAAGAGATTAGCTACCTGATAAATCACCACCTGAGGAGTATTTCTGGAACATTACTAAGTTTGGAAAATGAGAGGGTAAATCAAATATTTTTTTATTTATTGAAGCATCATAAAAATACAAACAAAATATCCTTGCCAACAGATGGATAATACCAGCCGATCACAATATCGTCGCAAATCTTTATCTGCTAATGGTTCTTTAAGTGGTCCAAACAAGTAATAAATCCAGACTGTAAGAATAATGTTCCAGTGTGGCCCAGAACAAATGTTCAGTCTTCGGTGAGAAGATACGAAACCCGTACTAGGACACTTTTTGAAACTCAAGACCATCAGCAATTTCAGTTAGTCGGAGATCATCTTCAAGAAGGTTATGAAGAACTTGATAACTCATCGTGGAGCAAAAAAAGATTAAAATCCACAAACAAAACATTCAATGTTGTAAACACAGTCCATGTTGTAGTTACAAGCATATTTCTTAAGTTAGAAAAGAACATACGAAATATTTTATTTTTAAAAATACCATTGAAATGGAGTGGATAATGGAGTAAATAATCAAATTTCTAAAAATGTCTGAAAGTTAAACACTAGCACAATTGATAATGATAGAAGCCGTCTCAAATAAAATACTGTCCCAAATTTTAAAGTGAAAGGCATGCTCAGGCTTTGGTACAAATGAACAAACGGAGCTTTCCATAACATACCAGCTAACTATAATCTTACCAAAAACTTAAAAGGAGATAAACAGTATATGGCGGTTCTGAAAATGATAAGAAGATTCCACCATTCTGCTTATTTCCACTGACTGCTTCGTTGCATGACCAGTACTAGAACCATCTGGTAAACGCCTGGAAATTTTAGCGTTATTCGATACTCCGCAGTATGTCCGCCGCCCAACCGTGACGACTGGGCGCAACTAGAACTGCGACTGCGGACGTCTACGCGACAGTGTGCCTACAAGGGTGTTTGACAAGTTGTTATATTATATATAACATTATTATTGAATGGAAAACAATCATGAGAATATTTCCAGACACGAAAGACATACTTGTAACAATCGCAATTAGATTAAAGTGGGACGATGAATCAAATTCATGTGTTACCAAAACCCTCTATAACAGGAAAGCGAATATAAGATAAATTTATTTTCTTAAAAATGACTTGGTGATAGTAAAATAGATAAATTAGAAAACATTCTTTATTGCACAAAAAAGATAAAAAAGGAAGATACCGCTAAAAAACAAAAAAGAGAAAACTCACACCATATAAGGGCAACCAAGAAATTGAAAATGTCAATGATACCAATCCCACCAGTTAAAAAGTCGACAATAGCTGAGTCAGAACAGATAAAGATAAAGTAGATACTTTCGACAAATATTTTGCCAATATTCTAATCACAATATTTTCTGCTACCTACAAAACCCCCTGTTACGACCTTCTAAGAAGCGGGATAGTGCTTCTCAACACCAAATGCAATAGCATTTTAATATAACTTAATTTTCAATATAACTCTCTTACCACCAATATTAAAGATTCAAGAGACTGGTATGAAACAGTAGACCTTGACTAAATAGTCCCATCATATCAATTCGAATACCATAAACACCATTGAACAATGCATTAAAGTACCATATCACCGTGGTAAGCCTTGGGAGAAGAAATGTATAAGCGGCTGCATTTTTAGACACAAAACAAGTCTTCGACAAAGTATGGCATAGAGTTAGGATCACCAAATCACGTGCGGAGTTTCGCAAGGCAATCCATTAGTACCACTCCTCTATCTGATCTACTCCTCCTACTTTCCAACAACAGATAATACCAACAGCACCACTTTGACTTACTGCAGGCTTCGACCAACAAATGGAAAGTAACGATAAACACAAGTAGCCTTTACCAATAAACTGTATGCTGTAGTAGATTCAACACACCCCAGTACTGACGAAAACAAAAATAAACTACCTTGGAATGCACCTCAATAAAAAATTTACGTGGAGCGAACGTATCAAAGCTAAGAGAAAAGAACTAGACATAAAAGTGAAACAAATGTATTCATCAATTGGACATCGATCTCAACAAGTAAAAACCGTCTATGGTGAAACGACCATGTTATCTTCCCTTCTTACTTTGTACTAGCATTCTAAATTAATTGATCAAGTTTTCCTGAGATGGCGTTCATGTGCTAACTTTTTCTTTTTTTTTTATTTCTTAGGTTCAGAGCAATTAAATTTTTCTTTTAAGTTAATAGCGGACCTCCTGGTATTATGGTGCTTATTTTGATATATAGAGTTGCTATGTCCGCCTTATAATTTCGTCGTATAATTAATCACCGCAGAATTTGAATACGTACATTAATTATGTTAAGCAGTACTTTAAAGAATACTTGGATATAACAATTTTTGTTTCCCGGAGTACTCAATATCATAAAATTAAGAGCCCGAGTGGCTTTGCGAAGCTTCTGCGCCACAACCTGTTCAATTTTCAATCCGATTTATCACGAAACAAAATTTTAAGTGGCTCGGAGCGCGGGCCGAGCGCAGTAATAGAATTCGGCGGAGCGTTAAAGATAAAGCGAAAAATCGGAAAAGGACATTTGCTCCGGGAGTCCGGGAAGGAAAGCCTTTTTCCTGTTCCGGATTCCAATCGGGCAGCTTCTTTGGAATTAACGATAACCACTTACATAAATATCTGCGCGCTCCGATTGGCTCCTCGGGTTGCGCCGCGGCCGACTGCACGTAAATACATTAGGACGCCGCCCTGATAAGGGAGATTTCCATTAAAACTACAAAGACTCCTCGTGCTGGATATTAAAAGTGTCAATCATTCCATTAAGATAACTTTAACGCGCGCTCCCCCTGAATTAGCGCTTCGCGCCACCCTGCTGGCCGGAGAATTCCGCCGGGCGGCTCTTTCCGCAAATTTGCGAACGCGCTGCCGGGCTCGCCGTCAAGACATCAGCGTTTGAGAGCGGCCCGGCTCTTGAGCTCTTGTTTGGCGATTTTCAGAATTCGGTCCCCAAACATCGGGATTATCGCGTTTGAGGCGGGAGGAGCGCGCTGCCGGCACGAGGGCAGCATTTATTTGTATTCCTCTTTCGGGTAAAACAAGCTGCCGGGGAGCATATTGGGGGCGCGGGCGGCGTCCACCCTGCGGAAAGGATTCTCTTGTCGGTTTCCACGCCGCTGCCTGCCAAACAGAGCTGAAGTGAGCCGTGGAAACAAAGACTAGTGGAGCGCACACGAGAGCGCCAATGATGAATTTCGAAATCCGGATCTCCGCTCGCGATTCAAACTGTGGGTTCTGAGGCTTCGACAGCGAATAATCGGGCTGTACTTTTGCAGGCTATGCGACCAACACGCTGTCTGGGATGACCAAGGCCACTTTGGATCCTCATGGACATTTACGACAACCAGGTGCGTAAATACTCTATACTTAATATTGCCTAGAAGGACCATAAACACTATAATAGACATTTTATGCGATTAAGATCACTGACCATGATGACCTTAAACCAAATTCTGGTTGAAGGATTCATTATTGAGGTATCTATTTCTGATATTTCCATATAATCCAAAAACGGACTATAATTATAAAGTCATTTATTTATTCCGTAATATCTTTTAGTTTCCCACACTACCCCTCCTTGGTTTTATTTTTTGCTTGATACCAGATGATACTTACTACATTATTCTTTGTTTTTCTTGGTCTTCCTCGTGTTTGCAGCCCCCATTTCTGTTTTTCACATCACTCTCACTACCCCCCCCCCCTTTGCTCATCTTCACCGTATGTCTAAGCCACCTCTATTGCTGCGTTTCAATTTTTATCTTCTCATATTCTTTATTCTTATTTTATTCATTGTTATCACCCTCTCAATATTTCTTAGAATCATCATTTCACACACATCTATACTAATCTTTGTGCTATTCGATGGAACCCATGACTCGTCCTACTATATATAACATCAAAACTCTCACTCTTAAATTTTAATTTTGGTTTTTCTTCCTATTGAAGAAAGCTTTAGATATTTTAGTTGTCTCTTTTTGAGTTTGTTTGATTCAGGCACCATTTATGTCTTATTCTTACGTTATACTGCGACACCAAGATCTTTTATTCTGCATTTCTTTTTTGTGGGAGACTGGAGTCTTTTTATGGTCGCTTTAGACCCTATTCTTACTATGCTTTCTTGCTAGTTTGTTAGAGAAGGATGCTGTTTTCCATATTTCCTCTCTCTTTATATCATCAAATATCCTCTCTAAATTTATCTTAAGGTTGTTAGCCGCTAATACTCTTTAATCCCGAGTAGATCTTCCTGATCTAAATACAGCCTATGTATCCTCCAGAAAAGATTCTCAAATCAGCCTACCTTTAAGGATATAATTATTGGAGGTCTTCATTTTCGTATAACGCAACTACCATAGTAGTCCTCCAGTACAAAACATTTTCTTTGTTTTCTATGCTAAAATCCTAAATTTGATTGTTTTTAGTAGTAATTTGTCAATGCTCCAATATTTACAACTTTTTCTCCTTCTTATCTTTTTTTCTTTTTTCCTTTTCTTATTTGTACCATTTGGTTACCTGTATTATCCAGATCTTCATCTCTTATCTTTGCAACTTACAAATTTATTAAATGCCCTCTCCATCCTCCTAAAATATTGTTTTCTTCTGTAATTAAAATCTCTTTGCATTCTCCAATGTTTATTAAAGGTTCGCCTTTTGTTTTTTAAAACCTGTAAAATCTTCCCGTGTTTTACTATTTGTTACCTTATCAGCTCTTTATCTTTATTTGTATTTTATACTACTAGTAATCTTCTGAATTTTTGTTACTTTTTAAATGGGCGCTTTTTTTGTTTTATCGCTTTTTGTATTTTTTCATTCTATCACGCTGTTTCTTTGTTATTTGTATTTAGGTTATTCTGCTACGGCTAAATTAATTTTGTTTTTGAATTTTTCAATAGCTTTTTCACGTTTTCTGCTCTAATTTTGTTTAATTTTTTTAAATACAAGATTTATTATTGATCTTTTCTTCGCAGCTAGCATATGACTATGGACAATATCAGACTCTTCTATTGAAAACTCAGATAATTAGTAATTTGTTTTTTTTCCTTTTATTTTATAAAATTCTACAGAATTCTTTGTTTTTTTTTTTATTTGGGTCATTTATTGCTAAAAGAGTATAGCTTCCTGCTTCCTTTTTAAAATTCACTTCTGGTTATATCCTTCGTTTCTTTTCACTCTTTTGTAGAAGATAATGTATCCCCTTTTAATTTCACGTGCCCTTTTTCTTTCTTTTTTGTTTTATTTAGTACCAATATCTTTTTTAGTCTGTTTTTATGTCTTGATTTTCCTCTCCTTTTCTTTATTTGTTATATTATCTATAAACTGGGTAGCCACCGTTGACCTGTTTGTGCATCTATCTAATAACTTTTCTTGCTTTCTTTTCTTGCGTTTATGTATTGATTTCGTCGTTCTTCTTCCACTTTTTTCCACTAATAATTTATGTTCTGCAACTTATTTTGTTATTTCCTCTCTGGCTGGATATTTTCTTGTTTACTTTTCATCCTTAGTAATTTATTTTTGATGTATTTTTTTTGTTTATTTTTCAGTTTATATTTATTTTATATCATCTTCTTTAAACCCTTTGTATTATGTAAATTTTCGGCTTTTAATGTTTACGTTAATTTTTAACCTCTTTTTTTATTAAGCTCCTCCAATTGCCCTTTTTTACGTACACTATTACATTATTTTTCTTATTTTTTTCCTTTACAATCTCCACTCGTGTTTATAATTCCTTGATCTTTCTTTTGGGTCATATTTTTCTTTTTTAATGCTTCTGTTCCTTTCTTTAATATTTGTTGTTTTTTCTAACTTTGGAAATTTCGCAAAACAATACTATGTACACCCAAACATGCAGTTAACCTTAAGCAGATTTTTTTTATTTTATGGCGAAAGACAGGATGCATTCAATTCTACTACTGCAGCGAATGAATTCTTTTAAGTTGTTTATTTTTACATAAATTTATTTCCATTTTCTTTTTAATAGTTTTATTAATATTATCAAACTGTTGGTCTATTCTATATTTTTTTATTTTTCTCCGATAATGTTAATGTTTTCCTTATTTCCTCCTTTTTGAGTGTCTAATAGCTGCGTCATGTTCTTTGTCCTCGGGCTGATAGTCCACGATCTTGATGTTTCATCCACAACTCCGGCACATAAAATTAAGTTACTGTTGATGTAATGGAGTTCGCTGCTGACGTAACCGGGCTAGCTACTGACGTAAACATGTCACTCATTCTTTAACCGTATAGCGGTGTGTTTTTTGCTCCTTAAGAGCAGCAAACCAATATTTAGAAAAATACGTTCCGTCATCTTTACTAAAATTATTTTTATATTTATAAACATTCACCGTATCTCTATAAAATCTGGGGTAATATTTTCTACGATTAGGCAAAACTTTGTCCGAACCTCATCTCGTGGTCAGAATTTTTCAATGCTCTTGAGAATCAAAAAACAAACTGCCAAAAGTTAAAAAGCGAGTGACGTCAACGAATTCCGAAATCTACTTGCAATGAGCCAACACGTTAGCAGCTAGCCCGATTACGTCAGCAGCGAACCCGGTGACGTCAACAACGGCCCTCCACCATTATGCTTACCATACACGTACAAGTATAAGAACAAAAACGGCCGTAATTTGTCTAATAGTTCTAATATCGATATTTTTTAGAGCTTTCTTTTCACTTATCTGTATTATTCTTCTTTAACTTTGGCTAAAGTACATAAGTACTAATATTAGCAGACTAGTGTATGTAAGCTCTGATTTTTGTTTTTATTGTTGATTCTTTTGTAGGCTCGTCCGGTTCTACCTCTATTTATCCATATATTTAAATTATTTTACTTATCCAGTTTCTTTCTCTTTTAATCTTACGTTTGTATTCTCTGCACTTTTTGATACTACCGTTGTTTTTTTTTGTTTTGAATTTTTATTTAAAACTTTCACTTATATGCTCCCGCAATTTTTTGTTATCAAAACTGTATTAGCATAGCTCTTTTGAGATTGCAATATTTTTAAGGTGTTTTTTGCTCTTATTACTTTTCTTTGATGTTTTAACTATTAATTTGCATGCAAACAGAAATGTATATCTCTTTCTCTTACATTTCATTGGATGGGAAATTCTTGTCAGCATTGTGCGACATGATCATACTAACTCATTTCTTTATTTGAACGTTGCACAATTTTGCTAGAACCACATGTCCACCAGGTCTGTATCGTGTAATTGAAACCACAAAAGCCGCATAACTTCTGCCACACTTTTAATAAATTTGCAGATTCGTAAACAGCAAAGATAGGTGGTAGGAGCGGTAACTTATGAGCGCCAACTTGGCGGTGTGAAAATGGCGCGCAATTTAAATTTGGCGCTCCTATTAGGACGCTCTTCAAATTTTGTTCTTCATAAGAGGCTTGCGTGTGCTTATTGCGTTTTATGTTATGTTATAAAACTTATAATCTATAGGTAATACACATATTTTGAAATGATGCAAGACATGATAAGAGATTAGCACAAAACATCGATAAAGAAATATTAAAATCTTACAGCAAGAATAAGTGTAAAATAAACCTTTTTATACTTTTAAAACAAGCAACTGGCGAAAGAAAATTAAAAGAAAATATTAATAATTGATAAATAGGTAACCAAAAATGCCCTAATATTGTAAATTAAAATAAAACAATAAAAAAAAATTAAATTTAAAACCTAAAGGTGATTTTATGGTACAAGAAGTATAAGCTAATAGAAAAATAAACTACCAAAAAGGCAACCAGCATAGTTAAAGAATCAGTTGTCCAGTGAATAAAATATCAGACAGTAATTAACAAGTAATAAAAATCATTCACTAGCCCAAAACAAAAGTTTTTAGAGCGGTGGCACGCAATAAAAAATAAGTCTGCAGCGCATGGGGGAAGACGAACTTCTCGCTCGCAGATATCAAAGCTCTCTTTGTTGTCGTGGTGTGGATGTTTCGCACGAGTGGCGCGGAGGCGCCACGGCATGACAGACACCCTCTGTTAGAAATGGGGTGACTACAGCAGCCAAGACGTCAAACATATTGCATTACATAGCTGTCGAATCAACAGCCATGTCGCATATTAATAGGAGCCGATACTCCAGCGGTTGCACGCTTAGTTATCGGCTTCCTCCCTTAGCAGTTTTAGGAAATAAAACCTTTTAATTAAAATCGCGTTGTTCAATATTAACATGGTTTTCGCATAGAAATGCTTAGCGTATCGTTTCCTCCGGCTTTTGACCGGAGACAAGTTGACTAAGGGATAGCCGGCGGCGGCGAGTCTTACAGCCCCAGGGCGTGGGGCGAGTCCCTCGCGCCTAATAACTCGCCGATTGAGCCCCCGATTCAATAATTACCTGATTGTGCTGCCGATTCAATGATTGTCGCATTACCCCAAACACTGGTCCCTTGTGTTGGTATTACCGGTCCGGGGGCTGCCGTAATCAACTTTGTGTATACATTTGTTAATCTTCTGGCATTTATTGGTTCCATTTAGTTCAGGGAGGCAAAGACTCGTCCGAAGCAGGCCAGATCCCACCTCCAATACTAACTGTAACATTTCTAAATTACAAAAACAAGGAACAAATCAAATATTTTTAAAATCCAAACAGTCAAGCGAAAAAGAACGAAAGATTGAAAGGAACTCAAGAAGATCAAAATCAAAAAATTCAAACAGAATCAATTATCTTTTGATTGCACTTTAATAAAAAGAGAATTGGTTTTTTCATTTTTAAATTTTTTAAATGATGCTATCATATCCAACTTTTGTCTCTTAGACAATAGGTCTGGCAACATCTCACCAAGTACACAATGATATTTTACAACTCATTGATTATCAACAAATCCATAACCGTTTTATTGCGATGCCAAATAGTCTTACTGTGGCGACCAAAACATTTGTCGACAAACAGGTTCTGTCTATAACAACGCATGTATGGGTAGCAACACTGTTAGGGGGTGAGAATTAAGTCGTAAGGGAAAAATTCATCCACAATTTAATTGCTAGCCATGGAAAACAGGATCAAAAACGTGTAGATGAATTGCTTTATACTAATCTCCGTGTAAACCAGAAGACTATCGCTGAAACTATTGGGATTCTCCTTGATCGAGTTCACCACATCAGTCATGGCTTACTTAACTAGGAGAAAGGTGGGTCCCAAGCAGGTTGACTACTCATTGAGTACAATCTAAAAGAAAATTGTCACAAACTTCTAATTTGATACGATCAAGAAGATGATGCTTTTCTTCGCCGGATTGTCAGTGATGACGAGTCCTGAAGATTAGCTTTAAAAAAATTTAAAAATTGTTTTCTGGGACTGAAGCATCCTGGTCCACTATGAATTTTTGAAGCAAGGCGACACTTTCAACTCCATCCAATAGGTGAACACTTCGAAAAAGCGCCCCGTTTGATTACAGCGAATTAAATTTAGCGTCGAAGTAGTACGACTATGCTCGTCTTCTCTGTAGTAGACAGACGCCTAAAATTTTACCGTGCCCACGCTACATCCCGGATTTCGCCCCTTGTAAATAATTATAACTGCTTTTATGACAAAATAGAGTAACTTGAAGTTGACTAGTGTGAGGGTCGATACTCTGACGGCATCCAGAACGGGTGGGTTTGAGTTCCGCTAAAACTCGTCGACACGTCAAATTTAGAAGCTTGCGACTAGCCTATATTGCCAAAGTTCTCTAATAAGACAAAAAACGATAATAAATAGGGTACTAAATAGTCGGAAATTCTTGCGTAATGTTCTAATAAAGGTATTAGGAAGCAAAATCTTTACATATTTTTGTAATTTGTATTTATTTGCAATTCATTTTTTTAGATATGATACAGCAGGATTTATTATTTAAATTTATTTTATTTAATTACTAATAAAAACTAAATCTATCAAAATAGAATCTACTGGCTACCAAAATCGTGACGCTCGGAAGAAGAGATTAAATAAGAATAAAATTTGGCACGAATAATAGAAACAATAATGCGAACAACGCATTTATATAACATGGTATAGTTAAAAAATACTTTACACACTACCCCTAATTATCTTGAAACAAACACTAAGCCATACAAGCATCTAGTACTTGCTGTCCTGTAGAAGATTGTCTCAAAAGCTTATTTACTGTTAATGCAGCCGTTTCAACAAGTGCGAAGATGAGGTGGTACAAAATGGAATGCTGATTTGTATTGTACCCTGTACTCCTGAACATACCACTGTACCATCTACGTTCTTTTAATCACTACTTCCCACGCCTCAAGTTTCCATCAGTTCTATTGGTGCATACTTAACGATAAAAATTGGGTTTTTATGCCATTCAGTGATCGTTCTTCCTCCTCCTACTCACACACAGACTCAAATATGACCCTAATCTGTGTTCGAACAAAGTACAAATTTTTAGCTAAAAACGAAGCACGGTCATTCACTAACCACTCGCGACAAAACTACAAAGTCTTTTATTTTGAAGTGTCAACAGAAAACAATGTAAAAGACGTTGACAATGCAAAGCGGCTCCGTAATAGTGCAGGTGAAAAGAGAAGTGACTAATATTGGCGCTACATGCCTGAACTCTGAAAGGGCTAATTACGACTCTTTCTTCTGGTGGTCATTCTGCGCATTCTAAAGTTTTTTTATAAACTTATGTGTCCCACAATTTTATTGCAAAAGTGGCGAATCACTACCCTGACTTTCGTAGTTCAACGATAGACCCTCTCTCAAAGTTTATACCTGCGTCAAATGTATGAGGGATGTTGCATTATTCAATGACCTTCACTCCACCAACACATCGATTATACTGTACATAACTTTATGGTACAAACTATTACGTTGCAGCAACAGTCACACATGTTGTAATAATTTTGTTTAAAGAGAGCAAGCAACGAGTGATATAAACCATCGAAAAATCTTGCAACAATGCCATTTTTGGGGAATATTGGTTTAGACGCGATAATTTTCAAAGGTACTTAATAACAGCTAAAAATTGTCCCATTTTTAGGATACCTATCTATCCATTTGGTAGTCTATATTTTGAAAACAGCTAGAATTGTGAAAATCGGTTTCAACCAATAGATTCATTCGTACCAAGACATCTGACGTACTCTTAAAATTAAAACTTGAGTTAAAATACAACCAAGATGTCAAATGTATCAAAGAACCTTCAATCAATTGCTTTACCAGCAGGCAAGTTCTGAGAAATCATTTGATAGGGCACTATCTTGGTACTTTGAATATTACCCAAAAGGGAGTAACCGACGAGTTAGAAGGCATTTCAGCGGAAATCCTTCGGGACTAACAATAAAGGAAACGCCTCGATCGTTTTTGAAAATAATTAAAACTGAATCATATTCAAATGAAAAAATGCCCTACGCGTACTCTGGTGCCTCGGGCTATCCTTTCCCCAAAATGCCCCAGACCATTTTCTCACTTTGGTGCATTGGAGCTTAATTTGAAAATTAAAATCTCGAACAACAAACAACTTTGAGCTGGTTCCCCAAAATTGCCCCCAGCTCCAAACTTATGCCCCTCCAAGTGCATCGGGCCACTTTCTAAGCATCATATTCATGATCAGTGACCCCAAAACATTTAAGCATCGGGATTGGGCTTATATTAAGCGAGCAATAAAATATTCTTTAGGGTTCGCAAAAATGCGCCAAATAAATGCATTTTTTTCGTGCACAAATGCACTTTCGCATTATATAAAAAAATATGGGGTAATATTTTTTCTAAGGCTTTTCTGAATCGAATGCGCCCTGGAACGTTTCGATACATGTACCCAGAAAAATTTGGAGATGTTAGCGTTTATTTTACTAATTTGCCTCGACTACGTCAACAGTTTGTCTATTGGTTTTTAGAACATTACAAGGTGGATTACCAGTTTAGTCAAAAAGGCACCTTTAGCGATAAGTCTAATTTTCAACTTGACGAATAGTTTGTAATCATTTGGAGTTCAAATGTCTTCGCGCAACTTATGAAAAGCAAATGCACCTTCACTGAGTCACCATTTGGCGTGAATTTTGGGGAGATGAATGATGGAGCCATGCTTTTTCAAAGATGATGCTAGAAATGTCGTAATTGTGAATGTCAATCGTTACCATTACATAAAAACCTAGTCTTGCTAGCAACTGAGTAGTATGGATTGGAAATAAATATGGTTCCAGCAAGACGGACTACCTTCCATACAGTTCAAACAACAGTCGGTTTACTGCGTTAACAATTTTTTTCTAATTTTTAAACAAATAATTAAAAAATATTTTATTTTAGTTTGCCGTTTATTTTAAACTTTTGTAACGATGCAGTTTATTTCTTATTTTACTATTTCTCTTTGTCTGTACCTGCTTCAGATTTTATATATCATCAAACCAATAATATCAATCCAGTTAAATATCCTATTTAAGCTTTTAAGACTGATGGAACAGTATATTCCAAGATAAATTTTATTTATATTGATAATGTTGACGCTATCAAATGTGCATATATACATACCAGTTTTGCTTCTTTGTTGTCTATGACATCTAGCAGTTTTTTGCAAGTTCCACGCTACATGTCGGTGATTTGTTGATGCCTTTTGAATAAATCACATGCCGTTTATTTTGCGTAACCAAATAAATACGTTTGCAATAGTTTATCTAAAGTTTAAATATATCAAGCCAACATCTTTGAGATTATTTATACCATCAAACCAAATATGCTCACTTATTTCAGAAATTAAAAAAAAAACTTAAAATTTTGAGTCGACCGAAAGCTATAGCAACTTGTACCAAAATGGTAGTTATGAAGATTAGGACTAAAGTCATCCAAGTTCAGAAACTGAGTGTGTATGATGGAGAGATATGGAAAATAACGTCAATATAGAAGATCAATTAAATTTATTTACATGAGAGGCTATTACCTTCTCAAGTCGAGACTTAAACCTGTTACTTCCTCCTTGCTCATATGTGTCATTACCTTCACGATGTTGTTCTTGGTGTTATCATGCCTCCTTTTGAGCTTTTCCTAGATCACACTCCACACGTAGTAGTCTAGGAAATTACAAACGAGGCTAGTAGGTGGCTATATATCAGAGGACCAGTGGTAATACAAATTGTTGTGTAGTCATACCTGGGTCTTCCTTGTCTTATAAGTTGGATCATAGTCTCCTCTATTTATGGCTTAACAACTGTCTACAACATGCTGCTATAACTGTCAGCGGTCACCTTCTGGTCTTCCTCAATGCCCTCATAAGTCCGAGCACCATTGCATAGGTAGAAAACTGTGTATGCATGTCGACAGACACTTCAGAGGCATCTTGTCAGACCCAATGATCATTTTGAAGATTTATATTTCTGTTCTGGGTGAAGTTCTTTTCATCCGAAAAGAATTTTAGGAAGCGAGCGTTGTCGTACTTGGTTTTGTCCGGCAGTACTTGAACCTTCGATTTCTTGTCTATCTTGTTGATGTTTCCTGAGACAACAAACCATTAACTTCACCATGCCTATTTCTTTGGCAGGTCAATCATGCTCCGTTGCACTGTTAGTAATTACCTCTACCTGGAAGTCAAATTTCCTGTACTTCTTGGCTACGTCGCAGACTTGCGTTTTTGTAACTAAACCACGCAATAGTTTCTGTGGGTGATTTTCTACAGCAAAGAGAGTTGAGTGTAGCAGCTCTACGATCGCTCTACATAGCAAAAAGTTTAGACATACCAAAGAAGAAATTAAATTATTGTATGCAAATGAGGAGATAACTTTTATTATAAGGCTAGACTAAAAGGTAGTTTTAGCAATTGCTTGATGAAATAGAAAAAAAACATTAAAAACGTTTATGTTGAATACTCGTAGATGATTTTTTTATAAAGAATCTGAATTACATACAAATTTGATCGAAAATACCAAGGGGTGGAAAGGATTTTTTGTAAAATGCTGAGAATGGTTGCTCCAAATTCCTATGTAATTTATAATGAGATAAGAGGTACAAAGGTACTATTTTGGATTTATTAGTAGTTTTGAAAAAGATTGAATTGTACATGGGAAAGACAAGGCAAATGTAAAGAGACGTTCAATCGATGGTTTTAAAAGAGACGTTCCGATTACTAAACAACACGATAGAAGGTATAAAGTGCAAAAAAGCGTGTGGTGTCCTATTTGCAACAATTGTTTTACTACTTGTCATATATAAGCGCCAGTGTGTCAACACAGTTAAGACGCACGGCTGCGGTTTAATAAATCCACAAGAATATAGCAACTATCCCAGTAAGGGACTTGTACAAAAAATACAAGAGACGAGGATACTGAAAGAAGTGTTATAAAGAAAAATAGAAAAGCACAATAAGTCCATGAAGCTGCAATGCTACCAGAGGCAAAACTTAATCGGATTTCAAAAGAAAAAAACAAAGTCACAATATTCCTAAGAAGATCTACTGTATTTTCTTCTACAAATTCACAAGCAAAAGTCAGGGAACAAGTTAACAAAGGCATAAAGGAACGAGACCAAGGCTGATGTGTACAAAACGGTAATTTGTTCTACTGAAGCAAGAGCAGATACCTCCAGAACAATCCAGATGCTCGAAATAGCAAAGATAAAAATAACGGACGATACCAGACTTGATTGAGTTAGAACTGAGACGATAAGAGAAACATGTCTAGTAAAGGAAATAGGAGATTGGACAACATCGAGAAGAAAAGCATTGAATATTATGTAACAAGAATAAAGCACTTGGTGACCAGCAAGTAAAGTGTAGGAAGACCACAAAAAATGGCAATTTTTGGCGAAATAACAGGCGACAGTCTAACATTAAAAAAACAGAAAGAGAAGAAAAAATTTCTTTAAGATAAAAACAGTTTTTAGTCTCTTCCTAGATGACTTTTAGTACCTACAATCCACAACCTCAGTACTAAGACAATAAAGGTCTGAGTTTTTAAATCTATTTCTCGATACTTGAAGATTTGTTAAAACCCAAGCCTGAGTCTAGTACAGGAGAGCACTACAAAATTCTGCGCAGAATAAGACACTATGACCTCAAGGAAGAGACCCAGTACCTGATGCAGAATTGCCTACAACCCCGAATATGGCGCTTGAATTAACCAACATACCTCGACATATGTCTATAACAACTAGTATCTGAAAGACGTAGGACAAGAAGTGGATTCCAAAGAACCAGAAGCAGGCGAGATAAAGCTAGCTGCGACAAACACAGGCACCAGTTACACGAAAACCACTAAGCAATTCAAAAAGCTTACTGTCGCAATTTCGTCAATTAGAAAAACGGATGGGGTTTGGGGCAAATCTGATAAAGAACAAGCAAACGTTTTTTGCCAAACATCTCAAGTATTCACAATCCCTCAGCCTCATGCTAACTATGATGAAGTTGAAGCATATCAATGCACTATGTCAATTATCATTATCTGCAAAAGCTTCTTCACCAGCTAAAGTATGAAACGAAATAATGCAATAAAATAATCGTAAAGCTTTTGGCTACGATTCGATGGTAGGTAAAATACCCAATCATCTTCCCAGAACAGTCTTAGTGCTGTTAACTACTATCTATAATAGCATACTACCTTGCCGTACAGTGAAAGTATGCCCAAATCATTATCAAACCTGGCAAACTACCAACGCAACCCAGTCGTACAGATCTTACTACCCATTACGTCAAATATTTCGTAAAGTTACTGCCCCCAAAAAAATACTGTAAACCTAGACCAGATAATTTCGACATACTCATTCGGCTTTAACGAACATCATTCAATTACCCAACACAGACACCGAATTTTCAATAAACCATTGGAAAACCTGGAAACGAGGAGCGTAGATATACAATGGCTTTTCGACAAAGTATGGCGGAAAACTGGTTGAGCATGTAGAAAGCGGTAGTAAACCATGATAAATCCGCCCATGTCAGTTTTACGAACAAATGTGTCTCCTATTCTAGTTAAAACTGAAGTTAAATACCTTGGGTACCTCTTCGACCAAAGACTCAGCCGGAGTTTGCATATTAAGGCCAAGAAAAAACAATTTGACCTTACAGTTAAACAAATGTCTTGGTTACTTGGATTTTTCCCGCTGCTTTCCCTCACAAACAATACTTTAATATATAAAGCCGTACTAAAACCCCTATGCTTTTATGGAGTACAACTTTGGAGTGGTGCAAAGCCAACAAATACTGAAATACTACAAATATGTTAGTCTAAAAACTCTTCAAATGTTGGTACATGAACAATCCAACCCTGCACAAAGACTTGGAAATAGAATAGAATAAGCAATTCAAAGAATCGCAACCACATACCATAACAATCTCATGGAATATCCAAACCACCTAGTAGAACAGCTTTGAACTTACTGTGATACAAGATCCAGGACACTTTCATGTTTTGTTAGGGGTAATAGTAATGGCTGCACGCCCTTCCTCCCATATACAACAATTTACTTATTACTTTTGTGAAAGTAAATTAATAAATAAAGGTCAGTACGTTATGACCGCACTTGAAATTAATTGATCTAACGGAAGTTTAGCTACAGTGAGCCCTATATCTACTAAACGAGTACCGTGGTACTTCCCTTCAAAATCACAAATCTGTTGTTTTTGAAAACTAAATTAATTTAATAAAAATTATATGTACAAACAATTGTTATATGTAGTAACCAACGAGAAACCAAGACATAATCATTTCCTCTCTCGCTTGGGCAGAGCCGGTCGCGTTTCAGCAGAAACCCAGCGCCGACTTGCGTTCGCCAGTCCACGTGGACGGACGGTGGTGGATTTAAAGCTCTGCCTCTCATTATATTGCGGTTATCGGGGTCAGATCTCGCATGATGTTGGAATCAGGTTGGACTGCCGCTGTCTGACGGCGACTTCACGGCCGATATCTGATTGCACGGAGGTAGCGTGACCCTTGCATGGGTGAGGGCAAATAGCTTATTGTTCTCACTGTGGCGGCTACGGCCGGGCATGCATACGCGGCAATAAAACGAGCCGTTCGGGGCGGTTATGAAAATGCGGCTTGTCTGCGTCCGTGAGCTGTCATGAGGTTCCACAGCGACAGACTAAACAATAAAGCTAAAACCGAGCGCCCTTTTCAGGATAAAACGCTTTCTGTTCCTTAAATTGCTTCTAGAAATTCAAAAATTGGTTAATAAATTGGGATAGCCCATAATAGTCTGATCAATTAAAATATAGATAGTATGGCCAATTTAGGACGACACAACTTCAAGTTTAAATTTTCAGATAAAATAAAAATAGCAGATATTCCATAAATACCATAAAATTAGTCAAACGTCAAATTAATTGACCTGGAAACATCCTTTTCAACATTTCGACAGTGTCTTGTACCGTATGACATGTAGCTCCATCTTGTTGGAAACACATATTGTCCAGGTCTAACTGATTAATTTGATGTAGCAAAAATTGTTAATCATCTCATGGTAGCGATCGTCAGTCACCGTTACAGCATCACCTATTTCAAAGAAATAGAGTCCAATTACCTCTCCTAACCAAATGAGACACCACGCTGTCATTCGGCGGGGATGTAGTGGTCGTTCGAAAATTAAAGAATCACCCCAAGAATTAAAAATCGCCCCAATAGCGGGAGTTTTATTTATTAACAAATTCACTAAGGTCAAAATGAGCTTCATCGCCCATGGTGATTGTTTGTTGAAAATTGGGATCATCATCTAATTTGCGTTGGATAAAATTAGTGAAGTTACGACAGCGTTTAAGGTTACAAGATATAAGTTTCTGAATTAACTGAATTTTTAAGGGTGTAGATCCAAATCTTTTTCAGAATATTCTGGTCTTTATCCACTTTATACACTAAACGGCTTATTATTAATCGCGAAGGTGGTTTCTACCGAAATAAGATGCAATTTTCTAAGTATTTTCGCAACAGAAGATTAATTTGCGTGGGGCGTTTTGATAACTAAAACATGTTGCTCGAGATCCATAATGAATTTCTTACTTCTACACTAATAAACTGCCAATCAATAGTTGGCGACACAACAAAATGGCGCATGAATAAGTTGTCTACCTGCAAGCTGACCACCCTATACTACAGAGTACAATAAATAATAATTTTTATTGGTTGTTCCGTATTACACAATTTTTAAATTTATTTTCGTTGTCAAAAAAACTTTTTTTCTTTTTGCTTTATAGTGAAACTATAATCTACCTCAACCATTATCAGTACTAGAGTAGTGCTAACATAGCATCGTTCAATAGACTCTGCTTCCTTTTTTCTTTTTTTATTTCTAAATTAATTGATAAGTTAATTTTTTTGTGTATACCATATATGAGGTTTGTTTAAAAAATGACCATCGTTCCCAATGTTTCTTCCATTTTTGGACATGATCCGCAGCTGTTGTATTATGTTTTTCTCGTATTGTCCCTTCAAGATTTCCTCCAATTAAGGAGACAATAAAAATTTTGCTGGAACATCACCACGACCAAGAAGGTCTTTTGCCCGATGATCTCTCCATCATTTTACGAAGCTTTTCCTTTAAAATCTCGGACCATTAAGCGGCCATTTTTGTAAACCATACAACCATACCGACTCCACTAAAACGTCCATCAAGGCATTCATAGTACTTCCTCTTCTCAAACAATCTGCTTTTACTTGCTAATGAATTTTAAATTTTAAAGTTTTAAGCAAACTTTAAAGTTATTCTTTAATATCCTTCATTTTCACATTCTTAAAAGTCGGACCAAAGATTATTGCACATACTTCTTACTATTCTTGCAGCTCAAAGACTAACAATGGTAGCGTGAGTGGCAAACGGCGTTGTATTTCCGAAAGTATCCACCAACAAACCCTATGTTATTGCAAGTTTTTTTTTTGAACCCCTTCTAGTGCATAATTCTGCAATGAGTATTTGTTGTTTTACATTTATTGTTAGGATAGTTTAATGGACGACTTGTTTTGATATTATAAACATAACCAATTAATTAGGCAAAACCAAAACAAAACAAAACGATAACCAAAATGTGGTTAATTGCGTTTTTAAAGAAATCTTCCAAAAATGATAGTACAGTTTTTAATGTCTTCCTTTTCGCTTCTTTCCTTGTACTTCACTTTTCAGAACTTCCTTTGTGACGCAACTTTCTTTCAGATGCCCTGGGTTTTTTGTATAGCTAATATACCTGATTGTCCTTCTTTCCCCAGTGGTTGTTGATCTTCTAATCTTTGAAAATTCTTCAAAATTTTTTTCACTACCAGATGTCTAGCCTTTGCTGATCCCTGTGCTTGTAGTCACAATTCATCCCCGTACGTATGATAGTCCTATGCATTGGCACTTTTATTTTCTTTGGCCAGGCAAGCACTCACTTTTACACTATATCTACCTTTATTTTTTATTTCATTTCTCTTGTGATTTTTACTAAGCTTCTTTTAAAACATCTTTTATTTCTTTCCCCTTTCTAGCAATTCCAACACATAATTTGCTCTCCCACACTATCTTTTCAAAGATCAAGTTGAACAAGATCAACGACAAAGAATGTCTCTCTCTCTCTCTCTAAGACTTTGATTAACATTAAAGTTTTTTGACGTATATCCATCAAGTCAAACCTTACTTGTAGAACCCATTCATGTTACTTTTGTCAATATCATAAGCTTCCTTAGAACACCTAAATTTTCTATGACTTGGTTTATTACAAAGATTTTATTATTCACTAACCTATTTTGCACGTCATAACAACTTTCGACAATTTTGTGCTACCATACTTTAATTATAATTTCATGAAAACCACGACATAACCTCTCACTATTCAAGTAATCTGCTACAGTGCCCTTTCCTTCAGCACTTTACTTATTCTGTATTGTTACCACTATTATCTTCTTTCGCACCATATACTGGCATTAAATCATTTTTATTAACAGCCCTTTGAAAAATCTGCCCATATTTTGATTTTTTCAACGTTTCTAAATTCCTTTTGCAGCTACCGTTCAACTTGCCTTCGTTTCTTACTTCTGCAAACCTTCTTCACTTTCCTTTTAGACTCCTGATAAATGGTTCTTGTTTCTTGAGTATTACTCGTCATCATGCCATTCTTGCTTGAGTTCTACCACTAATTGCCTCTCTAAACTTGTCGAGCCAATTTGTTTTAGTTGGACTGGCGTTATCTTCCAATAATGTTTTGTCTGCCTCCAAAATTGCTTCTTCGCCGCATTTCCATTTTTCTTCAATGCCTATTGACTCTTTTATTTTGTGGAACTCTACCTTTAACTTATTCTTATACAGTTGTACTCTATCACACTTATTGGTTTTATGTATTGTTTATTTCTAGGTTTTCTTTCTATTTTACTCTTTCGTTTATGATGGCGTACCTTCATATCCTCATAACCTATATTGGATGATCTTTATCCTCTTTGCATCCACAAAGATATGGTCTATTTGGTTTCGTTATGTAGATCTCCTTCACCTGCAAATTAAATTAGCCTCAACCCGCTTCTATTACTGTCTGCACATTTACTATGGTGTTTTATTACCTCCTCACATTATTCCTTTCTACTCTCTATGGCATTGAAGTCTCCAACCACCATTTTATTATCATGTTTAGCCAATGTTATCAACATTATCGGTTGAAATTTAATTTTTAAGTGCTATAAATTTTTATGCACTATAAAGTCTGTCCTAAAGATTCTTTAATCACTTCCGCTTTTGACAAAATGTAGTCCTCTAAATTTATCATGCTTTCCCTCTTCTACTTAGTTTATTGCAAAGCAATGACACCACAAACTATATCCTTTCTTTTTTTAGCAACTTTCGTGCAATTGTCGTTTTTGAAGGTCTATCCTTATAACTTTGTGTTGTCTATCCAGTATGTCGTTTCATCAAGCCGTTAGTTTTCGCATTCTCGCCCCTTAGTTTTCTTCTTGGGTTGCTTTTGTAATTCTTGCTTGAATAGAACTATCTTCTCCCATTGGATCGTGGTTATTAAGAACTGCAGGTTTTGTTTTTCATTATTTTGACCCTTTATCCCATTTTCGCGCATTCTCTTGTTGTAATGTTATTCTTCCATTTCTTCTTTTTGCGTTTTCCAGCCTTCCTTTTAATACACATACTTCTTCATTTAATTTCTTATTTTTTCTTTTTGCCAAATAAATTTCTTGTTTATACTTACGTTGGTTTCCTTTTATGCATTTCATTTACTGCCTGTATAAAGCTTCTATATATCTAAAGAATTTTCATCTTTATCTTTCTGCTTTTGTAAAAGTTTCTTCTTTTCAGTTAATACCGTCCTTATCGTCTCGTTTACGTTTATTTTTGTCCATTGTGAAGCTATCGCTATCATATAGACTCCACGTAGCGATAAGCACAGCAGTTTTACTCTCTGGACTTTCAACTTGGCACTACGTACTACGTGTGCAGAAATTTTTACTAATTTACGTTATTCACTGCAGCTTTCACTTTTTTCAAATGTGGTCCTAGTGCTTTAAAGATTCATTCAATTTAACACAATCACATAAAAACTTGCTTAAGCTTAAATTTAAATTTGGTTTTCTCAAAATATTTCACCAGGCTGCAGTTTCTGCTTATTTACCCCCTCTGCATCAATTCTTCGTTACCAAACTTTTTCTAACAAAGAAATTTGTAGATAAATGGTGATTCGAGGCAATCAGACTGGACGAACTGCTTAGATGAAAAAAAATTCAAACCATTTTTACTCAGTGGAAAGATCTCAGGATTGGCACCCAGTCTACTGTGCACTTTCCAATGATCACCTATTTTTAGTCTGTATGCTACTGACAATGCTTGGAATTCCACTATTAAGTAAAGTGGAGGAAGATTTAGCGTTCTTTCCATCGGGGCTATATGCGTAGAGACATCTCCCCAGTTATCCATAAACAAGTAAGCCTTTGTAGTTTATTAAATTTATTGATTACTAACACGTTTCTAGTTTTATGCCACCAAAGGACAGATGCACATCTGATTGTTGGTGTATGACAACAAAACCCTCTTTGCTTTTGGATCCCAAGTTTTGACTAATGTTCGTCTACAAACCCATAAAGCCTTTGTGGCTTTGTTGAGAACCTTCTTGGTAGTATTTTCAAGTGAGGCATTGTCCAGGACAACTTATATGATACTAGAGCAATCTCTTGTAGTGTGTTCTTGTAGTTAGTTTGTGTAAGGTTAACTTATAAGATTTATTCATTTAATATTCAAATTGGTTTTGATGTAGAGGAAAATTAAACCTCAGCTTAGGCATGGGAATTATACTTTGGTTTTGATATGAAAGAGATCCTAACCTGATTCCAGCCCTAAAGAAAGCATATAGTGGAAAAGCAAGTGCCTCAAAACAATACTGCAGTAGCTTAAAGAAGCTTTCTCTTCTTGCATCTTTATTTTAAGCTCAAGAGAGTTTCTTGAATTTCTTTAATTTTTTTTCAATGAAGCTCCCTGTAGTTTACCATAGCAATGATCTCACAGTACTTCGTCCATGAAGCTTTCTTTGCTTTTATTATTGAACAGATTTCACAATGTTGCTCTAATCTAAGAAAGTTAACGTTTCCAAGAAGAGTTCTCATTTTCTCTCTTTTTTTGATCGGACAACTGTTACCATATGCTGTTATATATGTAATAGCTAATGCAGCAGTCTTTATCATTTCTGTAGCACATAATGTTTCAGATTTAGATCTAGTTGAGTTTACCTGTCCTGAAAATGTTGGATTGTTGAACCTTTGACCACCCTGCAAGTCTACAATGTACTTAAGTAATGTTTAATTTTTTTCTGGGAAGGGTCACAAATGTTGGTTCATTGCCATCGTTAACCACTTCTAGATTATTGCTATTAATAAATATATCTGTCTCAAAGCATGATAATATACAAGGTCCATCCCAAAAGAAATGAGCCTTATTTTTTTTCGGACGCGAGTGTACATTCCGGCGTGCTCTGACGCTTGGGGCAGGTGGTGGGGGGTCTTAGCTTCCATACGCGGTCGGTGCAAGTCGGCTCTGAGCTCTCGGAGCGGCAGGACGGGTGTTTCCGTGAATGTCTATTTTCAATTTTCGACACGGCGCGATGGATTCAAAATCGATCAACGCTACGCAATTAAATTCTGCTTCAAACTCGGCAAGAATGCTACCGAAACGTTTGGAATGCTTCAGGAGGCCTTCAAGGATGATTGTTTATCGTACTCGCAAGTTAAAAGTGGCACAAAGCATTTAAGGAGGGCTGGAAGAGGTGGCGACGAACCTCGGTCTGGACGACCGTCAACCTCCCGAACCGACGAGAACGTGCAGCGAGTGCGCGATTTTTGAACGCCGATCGTCGGTTCAGTGTTTATCAAGTAGCAGATGCCCTAAACATTCCGAAATCGACAGTACATCGAGTCATTTCCGAGGATTTATCGATGCGGAAGGTGTGCGCCAAACTTGTGCGCGGGTGACCAAGTACCTGGCCCGGATTCAACTCGGCGTGGTTCCCCAGCCTCCCTACAGCCCGGACTTGTCTCCCGGACTTTTTTGTTTCGCGGTTGAAAAGAGTGCTAAAGGGCAAGCACTGGGACTCGGTTGAGGACATCCAAGAGAATGTCACAGCAGCCCTCAAGGACATCCCTAAGGAGGCCTACCAGGAAGCCTTCCGGACTTGGAAGACCCGTCTCCAAAAGTGCATTGATGCAGGAGGATCCTATTTTGAAGAATTTTGAGGTGTTGTAGCGATCTGCTCAATAAAACTATTTTTTTTTTAAAAAGGCTCATTTCTTTTGGGATGGACCCTGTATATTTGGTGTGGGTAATCTTGCTGATATATGATTTCAGTTACTTTTGATACGTCCTACTTGTTCGAACTTACAAAGTTGGATTTACGTCTAAATATCTATATAATTCCTTCAAATCACTTGTAGTTTCTAATATTATGACTATGTTGTCTGCCTAAGCCAAAATTCTGTTTAAAATAACCACCTCATTACCCCTACCAGCACTAAATTGAACAATACAATCAAAATATAGCCGGGCCACCTTAGCGCTAGCACACTATTTCTCACTAGCTCTTCTAGTATTTCGAATAACTTCCCTTTAATCGTTAAAATCCATAAAAATATAATGGTGGCGTTTTGTTCGCAGCCATTCTATGTTAAGATTAAAAAAAAGTATTTTTTTTTGTCTATAAAGAATGAAAACGTTTTTAATTGTGGTATCTTGAAGAAGTTACTTTCCTCTTTTTTAATATTTCCATAACACCAAACGTTTTACCTCCTCACGTCTCTCGAAATCATATATCCTCAATGTCAATTTTGGCAGCTTTTTTGTACTTCTGAAACATCTGAAATTGAGCCCAACATCGTCTTGATAAGAATGACTTTGGCTTTGCCATTATCTTCACCAATTAATCAAAATAAAAAATTAAAATAGAACTTGCCCGAAATGTGCAACCTTCAACATGCAAACCAAATTTGAACTACAATAAGACCAAATATACAAAAACTCAAATTATTTTTGCTGATGGTTTACATCCAGGATCAAAACACTGAGCAATACGGTTACATATATTTTCTATGAGCTGATCGTTGGTGAACTCACTTGGAGGGATCAACCTAGCGGGATTACTCTGGAAACTTTAATTGGTTAGGAGATTCCGGCTCCATTTCTCTTAAGTCGTTAGGTGTCCCAAAAGAAACCCAAGATTTAATTTTAGAAAAAAAACATTTTATTTATTATTATTAGTTATGGCATTGTTTTGAAAGGTAAACATTGTCAGTAAATGTGGAATAGAATATTCAACAAATGTCCTCCACAGCTCATTTGACCCTTTCAGTCTTTTGGCAAAATTCTCGCTCACTTTTTCGCAGTGACGCAACACCTTTTCTGGCCACTTCAGGATACTTTTTACAACGCTGCTTTCGATCCCTTCAAAAGTGCTGCGTATTCCGCGGAAATTTCTTTCGAGTTTCAAAGAACTACACCATCACTTTTGTAGCGGCCAATGCGCTTTTTGTTTTTCCCACATTTATCTCGTTTGAATTGCTGATTTGCTTCCAATGGCTAACAGTGAATATAATTTTTTTCCACTATTAGAAGACGTCCCAAAAATCTATTTTTTTCCTGCATATCTGCATTGCATAAAATAGTTCACTTAAGATGACTGTTGGCGAAACCATATCATGGATTTTGCCGATGATTTTTGACGTGGCAGCTATTTTGAACTTCATCTGCTGGAAATAAATTTCTTTGTCCAAAGTCAAATGGTTTTATAGGAAGGACATGAATTACCAAATCACACCACGAATTGCAATTTTGTTATTTTGTCACTTAAAACATTTATGTTTAAGCAACTGTCAAACATTAAGTTAGTATCCATAGAAAAGAAAAGGTAGAACCACATGTACAATTGTTACTGTCGTCTTCTATGAGTATGCAAACCAACTTGTTTACAAACTAATTTAAATGCGTTTAATTTTTTATTGTTTAAATTCCATTTGTATTGCTAAATCTCGTAAAATGTTCTGCAAAAGCAAGCAACCTGTAAGTTTGGCATAATTCTGCAGTTGCATTCGCGCCAACCAGCACCAATTTTTACGCCCTTTCCTAACTTCCAGCGGAAAAATCCGGCGCTCGAGGAGCCAGCGCCGCCGCGTTTATCACTGCAGTTAATAACCCAGCTCACGACGGCACGAATGGCGAATCAGCCTTAACAAAGAAGAATGCAAATTCCGCCGACAATAGAACAATAACAGTTAATGATACATACCTTAACGAGCCATAAAGTCCTTTATGAGCCAAACAAAGGGCACCAAGAGGATCGTCGCCGCAAGTGTCATTTAAAGAGTGCAATTCCACTGGAGTGAAGGACGAAATTGAGCGGGCCGCGGCTGAACCCCCGAAGAGCTCGGGCGGGTGCCGTTTGATTGGCCCGAAGAGCCGTTTTGCCGCCTAATTACTTGTTACCGATGTTTGCTGCTCGCTGCAGCTGATAGCGGAATCTTTATTGGGCGCGGTGTTTGCGTTGGTGCAGGGATTGCTGCTTTCAGTTGGCCAACAACGTGGATCACCTAGGCGCTTCCTTCCTTATTTTTCTAATCATTCCACGTTTAAAATAATCATAGAAAAATTACGTCTTAATTGCTACTTTAATTTTTAAACTAAAGTTGCCCTTCTTAGAGTGCTTTGTAGCTCCTTTTTAAAGCTCTTCTGGGGTGGGTTAATCCCAGATTTTTTGCTTCCAATTCCCTACTCACAACTCTCAAATCGTCCATGAATTGGTCCCATCATCTAAACTTTTGAGCCTCCTTCTTCTCTTGTTTCCATTGGCTGCCATTTCTCTCTCTTGCATCTTAATCATACGACTTTCTTCTTGTCCTTGTTGTTTATTAGTACTCCTAAATATTTAAAATACGTATTTTGCTATTATTAATTTGTTTCTTGTGAATTTCGTGTTTCTTTAAGTGCGTCATTTTCTAAATATTTAAAAACCTTTTGTAGTTCTATTTGACTTTTTGCTATTATAGCTATATCAGCAAATTCTTCTCTCCCTCTTCCGTTTTTATCAACAATTTCAAAATATGCTGCATCCATACATCTTTATCATTCAATATTTCCTTCTACATTCTTTATCCCTTTACTCTTTCTCTAATATGTTTTTCTATGTTGATTTAAGTTTTTGTATAAACTTTCATATTTTGTTTTTTATATTTTACATGGAGGGTGTTTGATCTTAACTCACTACAATGATACTATATGATATATAATAATAGTAATGGTAAGGCTCTACGCCCCGCGTGGGAGCACGGCCTGCGAACTGAGAGGTTAAGGCTCTCATACGTTCGCTCTCTCTGCCCGATCGTCGTGCACCATCTCTGATGCGGCAAGCACCGCCCCTAAGACGACCGCCATTATTACCCCTTGTTCGAATGAACGCAGGTACTCAATTATTTTTAGTGACTGAGTAGGCCAACCGCCAGGCATAAGAGAGCACCGGGAATTGAACCCGGGTCCGTCAGCATCGCGGCCCGTCCCTCAACCACGGGACTACGCTGGCACATATGATATATATGATACTAAATATAAAATAGAAATAAGGACTGAATCTTCGCAAATTTTGGACGATAAAAGAGAACCAAGATCTTGAAGAACTACTCTCATCAAAATGATTTTATATAAAGTATTTTATCCTTTTCTTTATTTATTGGTTTTCGTTTTTATATAAACCTTTTCGACGCTCTGTAAAGGGCATAAGTATCATGAAGAAGAAGAAGAAGAAGATATGAAACTTATATTACAAATATCAGTTCTGGCTACAAATGCATTTTGGCCATTTTTGGAGCATCAGAAATTAACAGCCTTAAAATTAGAACCGCTTGTTCTAAATTACGGGCATATTTAACTGGTTGATCAGCAAATTTATTTTCTTTTGTGTCTAAATAAACTGGGCATTCGTTCATTTCTGTTGCAAGTTAGAGCTTTTCTCTAATGTCAATGACTAGTTGGTTATTAAAGTACAATTGTTGAACATTTTTCAGTATGCTCAAAACTAACGTTTGGTCTTGCAAGCAGATTTTGCTTTCCTCAAATGTTAGAAAAGCCGCCCGCCCTTGTAAGATTTGAGTGTCAATTGCTTCAGTTGTAGGAGCAGCTAGACTAGCAGAGTGAGACATTCTAGACACCTCTTGAGCCTTCAATACCTGCGTTTGACTAAGCCAAGCCTAGTCAACCACCCAGGACACTATGGGGCAAAAAGACCTAAAAAAAAGAATCAAAAATTTTGTTTTTATAATCCTTTGTATTTTATTGTACCATAAAAATTGGCATCATATGCTCACTACACTGAAACAAGATGACCTAACATTACGACTAATCCTTCATTGGCGCTTGAATGGAATGGCAAAGACTACATTTGTCTTTATAATTGTCTTATAATTTTACGTTTGGTTTTTGCAATTATAGACCATAAATAGATTTCTATTATCAATAAAAAATTCGAAGTACACGTTATTTATACAGTAGAAGGAAGTAGCAAAATGCCACACAATCTTTCTAGAAAGAAGACCAATGTATTACTTAACGAAGAAAAGGTATTTTGTACAAATCAATAGTATATTAAGCTTCTTTTAGAAATAATCATAAATAAAGTGAGATTAAGAATTGTCAGTTCTGAAGTAACAGTAGCCATTGAAAGTTTATTAAATAAAAGGACAAGAAAAATCATTAGAAGTGTGTCTTCTATTGGTATTGGATGTAAAACGCATGATGTGGTACAGGATAGTAATCCTTTACACATATTGAGATAATACCATACTTACCTAAATTCCAGGTTTAAATCCAGTAAAGTTTTTAGGGTGTTATAGTCACCAACAGAAGTAGCCTAAGCAAATTAACCAAAAAATTCATTTGAGCGACAAAATTTAGATTTCCTGGAACAGATAACCGATGGGACAAAGAAGCAAAAAGTTGCTTTTGAAAAAATTGTAGTAAGAGTTTATTTATTTCTTTAAGGTGACAAACGTCTGCCACTAGCTTCGATTAAAAAATTAAAAACTTAAAAAAAGGCTTGAAAGTAGCCCAAATTATCATATACAAAGACTGCGTACAAACCTAGTGTTCCTAATGGTAAGCTTTACCCAAACTCAAGTAGATGATAAGCCTAGAACTATCCGGTTAATAAGCTTCTGCACTGTATTATCATACTACAGTTGCTTTCATTCAAATGAAGACACTTTTGCAAAAGAGTTTTCTGAGAGAATAGTTACAGTGGAAGCAATTTCTCTTTCTGACTTACAAAGTTTAGTGCAATATACGATTTTGATGTAAACTTAAGGAATTTGTGATAATATCTTCAATCGAATCAGTATTTTATATTTAAAGAAACTTTCTCTCCAAAGTAATGTATCGATTTTTAAAAGGCCTTTTAATATTTTTAAAAATGCAAAACGCTTTACACAATTGTGTCATTTTACTCAGAGCCCATGCTGATCTTCTCTGGGCCATTCCAAAGCTACCACAACTTTTCAAATTTCTTTGATTGCTTTCGAGTTTTCTAATTCGTCTCCGATGTTCTTGGTTTTCCTAACCATTCCTGTATTTGCTTTAACATACGCTCTAAATTATATTCTTGTTCTAATCAAAGAGTTTTAGAAATCGAAAATGCAATATAATTGTAAATATAAATTTCACAGCAAAATTTTATTAGCTCCAGATTTATTTTTTAAAGACCCAAATAACTTTGCTTCTGTTAAGCAGACAATAAGTATTCTTAGACTTTCTTTCAAAAATTAACAATTTTCTGGTAAGGATTTGGACAGGCAAAAAGGCAACAATGCGTGGTGCACCAAATCACCTTTGGGTTTTATTATTGGTGACAATCTGTTAAATTTTAGGATACATTTTTAAGTTCTTTTCATGTGTCCGGACGCTTCGCTTTTTTATGTACATGTCATATTAAGACTATCGCTCATCCTTCCTCCAATATTAAAATACATTAAACATGTTATTTCTTTATAAAAATTTTCCATAAAACTGTTGCAGCAAACGGCAGATACTCAAAGTTATTCTTAATCCTTTACTTTTCAGCCAAAGATTGTCAGGAATCATTTTAAGTTTTTGGGCAGAACTCACTTTATGTCAATGGGAACTTTAATACGTTTTGGTGGGAAAATAATGTCTAATTATCACAAACTAGCTAAGCACATTTAAATATTGTAATATACAATATAGTGAGCAAACTGCAAACAAGCTTGAGTTGATCATATGAACTTAAGAAAGCAAGTCGATCCATAGAACGAGCAAAGAACTTGAAACACCGCGACCAACTTTCTGACATATTTTGAGCGTTGATTTACTGTTTATACCGTACAATCATACAAACGATGAGTTAATTTATATTCAATTTTTGGTCGTCTATTCAAAAACATGGAAGATGACATGGAAGTGACTCAAAAACGCTCTGGAGCATGAAACGAAGTCTTCAAAGATAACATAAGATTATGAGCTAGTCTCTTATTACTTCTTGTTCAAATGAATGAAGATTCAAAAGACTTAATTTTCCAACAGGAGAAAGCTTCACTCATATGCACTGTTATAGTGAGCGGTTTCAATATGCATCTTTACTTCAATGAGTTTGAATTCTACCTCTTGGATTTTCCAACCTTACGATTTTTCTTGTAAAAGAATCAGTTTATGTACTACGTTCGCCAACAACTTTACTACAAGTGAAAGTGGAGAACCTATAGAAGCATCATCGGTTTGCAAAGTCTCAGAGATGGAATATTATTAAACACGGCCATATAAAAAATGACCGTCATGTTTTTACATATGAGAAAAGATTTAAGAATTTCTAAGAAGTGATAAGAGATTTAGACGTATAATGAGGCTTTGTAAAATGCTGAAGGATTTGAGCCACGTATTTGGTTAATTTGTGTATAGGGGAAACCAAAGGCACTGACAATAGTTCATAAAGGAGTATTATCCTCGTGACCATATAATTTTATAATTTTTGAGAATTCTTCTCAGGATATAAGAAATTTTTGATGTTGGGTTATCAGAGAAAGGTTTAAGTTACCAATACGTAGATTGTTGAGTACCTAACAATATTCCGATAATTATATATGAGTTGTTAAGAATAACTATGGCGTTGTCCTGGTCTTCTAGGAAGATTATTGTTTTCTATTGTCTTAGAGGTTTTAAGTTTAATATTGGAATTGAGTAACAAGGATGTGACTAGTACTTTGAGTATATTTTCGGAGAGTTTGGTGACGGAGAATCCTATCTGGATTATTTTATATTAGATCAGGAAGTAATTTGGGTTGATATAAGAGTCTTGATAGCCAGTTCACTCAATGAATAATTAGAAAGGTTAGAGAAAAAGAGGAAAAGAGAAAAAGAGAGGAGGAGAGAGAACGATTCTCGGTCCCAAAGGACGGTTCCAGTAATTTGCCTCATTTTATAAATATAGTCTGAGTGTTTTTAAGCGTATATGAAGAACTACCAATAGTAATTCTAAACAATTATAGTGAGATATAATTTGCCTAGTAATTTACATGCGTCAGTGACCAGATCGGCTAGTAGAAGAAGATTCAAAAAGAATCCTCCGTTTGGTTATCAATGACAGACACGCGTAGATACGGAACCATTGAAAACCTCCAAGAGTACATTACTTTTCGACATAATCGCTATGCAAGTTTGTCCTACCAAAGACTGAAAACCTGAAAAAAAAGCCACGCTGTAACAAATTCTTGAAGCGCAGTGCTATCGTCAAAGAAGTGCAACGAAAGCCACTATTTCATGAGCATAGCGGACTTTTTTTATAAATTATCTGCACAAGTTTATCGTTGACTACAGATGGGCGTCTATCTTTAAACATGCGACACCATTGACATACAATTACATTTGGTTCGTAAACATTACACAGTTCGCAATGAATCGCAGCTGTCGAAAGTTTTTTCACACACATAAACTGTAATACTGCGCGCACGTCACATTTGGCCGGATTTTCTATAGCAGTGTTTTTCTTCGATTGTTTTAGAGAACGAACAAACTGTAACACAACCTTCTTCTTTCCCCACTACTTACTAAACTACTAAACTATTGCGTACTGAACAGTCGCCACTAACTCCCAATATTCTACAATATTCAAATTTTGCAGTGAGCAACTAACGAGAACGAACATTAAGCTGTTCTCATAACTCACACTAGAAAATATACTTGCATACGACCCCACAACCATTTACTACCAGTAGGCAGTTTTCTAGTCTGCAAAAAATTCATTTAATGTATTTTTTTATTATAATCCTTTTTGAATCAATTTTTCTATTTTAAGGAACAACTGACTAACACGAGAAAGGCGTTTCCCTTATTTTCATAGCTCTTTAAATCTGACCAAAAATCTTTTGAGTATCTGGGGATAACAACGGTTAGGCTTTTTCTATTGCTTCTAAAATAGAAAATAGAAAATAGAAAATAGTTTTTACCCCATTTTTCGTTTCTACGTATATTTATGGCAATAAGAGCTTGCAGTTTTTTATGGTACATAGAATTTTAACCTACCCACCTAATTTTTAACCTTTTCAGCTGAAGGTCAGTAGCTGCTTTCTCTGGGTTTCTCTAAATGTCGATTTTCAAGTAATAAAGTACAATAGGTCAATTTTTTTCTTTTTTTCAGACGCTATACCTTCAAATTCAAAAATATATGTTATTGTCATGAGTGTTAAAGGATGTGCTATGTACACATTTTGCAACCCTCCAAGTTTAAAACTACAAATTGGTTTTTGAATCTAAAACAGTTATGCGATTACACATTTTTGCTTTTTATATTAGATGATTGCAAAAATTCTTGTCTGATTGAAAATATTTAAAACTAGAGGAATAAATTTTAAAGAATTATATAAATGAATGAATGGCTTAACACCCCTTGGAGGGGTTTCGCCGCTTCTAAGGAAGCTTTCGAGATCCTTTGCGGGGATCAGCCCGTTAAAGAATTATATAGTTACGGCTAATTTCCACGATAGTCTTCCAAAGTTTAACTAACTTTGGATTTTCTTTAAAAAATTGTAAGGGTTTTCTTTAGAAAAATTCTGCAAGGACCAGAACAGATTTGAAGGACATGGTAGGGATGGAAGGTTTGACAGTTTAACTTTATTAGCTTTGTCGCTTCCGATTGACCAAAACCGGACGTTTTTCAAGTATTTTCACATTATTTGTTGACTGTGATCGTTTGGTTTGAAGGAACAAACTCGAAAAAAATTATTCTTCTGAACAGACATCAAGGCTTTCATTAGATGTAAGCCATTTTTTATGACTTTCAGCTCTTTGTTCGTTGTACGGAATTGACTATTCATCAAAAAGGCTGGAAAATAGCCGCAAAAATGCGATTTAACTTATCGTTGTCTCTTAAAAAATACGGCACCCAAGCACCGAACTTGTAAGTGAATCCATGTTTCTTTAAATAGCAGAATGTAAACGCATTATCGGTATTTAGACGCTTCAGTTGTAATCCCAGGATTGTTTTCCATCATAGCATAGTCAACAACCCCATCAGTGCTAGAAATCTGTCTAGAAGAGATATCTTTTAAACCATTTTTTCACTATTCTGAGTACTCTACCTATACGTCTCGAGTGTTGTTGTTGCGATTCTAAAGTGGAACAATTGGTTTTCGTCCTTCATTTTGAAGAATGACTTTCAGGCATAAATTGACTAATATTACACCGACACGCTATCTTCTGTTTTCCGTAGGTATATAGCATAGTCATAATAAAGCAGCAAGAAGCAGCGCCATCATGCGGCAACGTTTCCGTCACTTATAAAAATGGAGCACAAACTTTTGTAATCATGCAGTATCTTTGTATTTGAATCTGCTTGTGTGTTGTATTATAATTTTCAATTCTTGTATTTTAGGCTTTGCCTAATATATAAAGTGTGTATATATATAATTTTTCCTTTCGAGAACTTGTGGTCCTTCTAGAGTACAACTTAACTATCTAACTGATCAATTCAAAAACATTTATTTGCTAAGTTGATCTACTTGGATTTAATTTTTGATTTGTGAGTTTGGGCCGATGGTTTGAAGATGATACGATTTTTTTTGCAAAATATAGTGAATTAAATTAAACTTTGGGATTTTTATTGTGCGCCATTTGCGTTCTGTAAACGTTGGTAGTTTACATTTGCACAGGTGGTATCTAAACACATGCAAAGACCACCACAAACCTAAGTTTTTGAGAACATAGCAGTTATGCGGATTTTTGAGAAAAACTCGCATTGAACGATGAAGTTTATTTTTCTTTAAATGGTTTTATAACCTGGGGTAGTGAAAATCCACGTGCCAATTATAAAAAACTGATTCTTATTTGCTGTGCATTGTGGGCTGGAAGAATCATTGACTAGTACTTTTTTGTTCAATGAAATCAATTATTTCAACCTGAGTGACATGTGGTTTCAACAAGATGGGGTCACATGTCACACAGCTCGCGAAACACTCACTTTCCTTTAAACCAAAGTTTCTGGTCATGTTATCTTGCAGAGGGTCACATCGACTGATCACTACAGCCTTGCGCTCCAACCCCAGCAGGCTTTTTCCTCTGGAAAAGGAAGGACCTGTACTTTTAAAATCAGAACCGTATTTATGTAAAAGCATTATGGTAAAGAGAATGACTACATGTCGAAAGAGTCATACAGGGTGTCTGACCAATATCATATTTTATAAGTAACAGTCAAGTATGTAAATTCGGATTTGGAATTTATTCAGGAAGTCCAGTTTGGATCACCCTATAGCATTATAGAATATTTTTTGTAAAGAGTCAATGCAAGGTCAAATTGAGAGCCCTAGCTCTACGCTGTTGGACCAACACACCCCATAAAATGTATTTTATTTTTTATATGACTAATCATCAATCACAAAAGGTTATCAAATAAACCAAAAGGACATGTGCGTTATAATTTTGGGTTTTCTTTTGTTGCTGTTTAACATTTGTGCCTTGTAGAAAGCTATACGCGCTTAAAAAAATTCCAGCGTTTCGTTGCATGAAAAGCTTGCAGCTTCTTGTTCTGTTTACAAGATTGTGGAGTTGTAAATTGTATCGAGGCTATTAAATGTTTCTGGGGCATTTTTTACGTCCGAAACTAACTTTTGCCATTTTTCCAGATCCATATCAAATGTTCGGGCCAACGAGCAGCCGCCTGGCGAGTTCAGGTAATTCGCCTCCGCAGTTTTCCGCCCAACGCATAATTATTATCTCATTAGCATGATACGAGTGCCGCTTAGATTAAGTAAAAGGAAACGGAAAAATCGTTTCATCGGGCCGAAACGCTATCTCGAAATTAGGAAATCGGCGGGCACGCCATGCCGAGTTATTACGTTTGGCATTTCGATTCCAGTAATAACGTAATTTTCAAATACAAAATGAAGGATCGCATGTCGCGCGAAATCAAACCAGAATAAACTACGCTAATTATACGGCATGACGTGCGCGGTCACGTGGCCACGCGCGCGCCCACCTATGTTTGCTCGCGGGGCGGCGCCCCCGCCCTGGCCCCATGTGAAACAAAAGTTAAATTAGTTCGCTGAGCCATCATTAAATAAACATTAGCTGATAAAATAATGATTTAATGACGTTTAGCGCAGTTTTTTCACTTTGTTTGCGCGCCAAATCTGGCCCACCCTCGCTTATTAGCCCGCAACGGTTCGTTTGACCAACGCTTGTGGGGCAGCTGGAAGTTTTTGTTAGATTGGTGTGTGCTGCAATAAAAAGCACGCGCCCGTATTAAATAATGGTAAACAACGATTTCGACGCTGAAAACAATCAAAAGCGGGATGTGGAACTTCACAGGCAACTGCCACCATAACTGGAGTTTGCAGTTTTTCATTTTAGAAACTAAAGATTATTTGAAATTGGCCATAATCTTGTTCACGTCATCTACAGTGAGCTGTCGGGAAATTTAATTTAAGTCCACTTGCCTACAAAGCAAATCTTAACTATTACACCAACACCTCTATCATAGGTATCAAGATATGTCTCGATACACTTCTATTACAGAACGCAGAGTACACTTTAGCTTAGCACTTGTATGTTAGAGGAGTTTGATCTAAGTTTCAGGTCAAATTATGCAACCCGCAAGTTCAGAGATGCAGTTACTGCAGGCGCAGTAGCTCCATCCTGTTGCAACCAGCCTTTGTTTATTTTATGTTCGTTGTGTGGCCTATTGGGTGTACTTATAATACACTCCACCCCAACCTTCTCACTAAGAGAATATTTGTGTAAATTCCCGAAGAGGGACAAACCATGTTTCATCTGTGAAGAAGATTAGAACCATTTAAAGAAATCCTTGAAACCAAAACTTTTGTTTTATCATTTTGCATTATCACTCGAAACGCTTGTTTACATTGCCAAACAAATAATATATGAAGAAAACTAAACTACACAACTAGACTACAAGCAAGCAAACCAAGTTATTTACCCCGAGGAAAAACTTGCACGCAACATTTACAAGAATCATAAAAATGCGATATACACGTTAAAAGCAATGGGTGCTTTGAACGGGGTTTGGTGGAAACCTTAGAAAGAGTGATATCAAGTGTTAAAGAAAGAATAACATAATTTTTAGCACAGATAAAGTTAAGAAAAGCGGATTTGCTTTGTAGCAAGTTAAAAATATATTTGAATATAACAAAAAATCAAAATCTTCAAATAATTGCATATTGACCTCGTAATTATAGAATAAATGGATAGATTCCTCTGCACTTTACGGTAGATGAGGAAATATATATATGGACAGATTTTTCTAATCTTGAAAGCTGCTTTATATATCTTTAGTGTATTAGACGATAAACTCATAGAGTGCCTCTATCCACGATTTTTTTACAAATATTAAGTATTAAACAAAGAACTTACGCGACCTGGACCTTACTAACAGAAATTCTTGCAGGTTACAGCCATAGAATAATCTTATAAAAGTCTTAAAAGCAAAATCTTCAAACAATTGAGACAAATACTGTTATTGACCTCGTAATTAAAGAATCAATGGATAGATTTCTATAATCTTGAAAGTTTCCTTTTATATCTTCAGAGTATTAGAAAACAAACTCATGGTGTCGCTTTAAAAAAAAATTTACAAATTACCAAGCATTTAACACGGACCTTACAAGTGAGTTTTAAATAAGCTGAAGCTTACTAACTGAAATTCTTGCAGTTTACACCTATATAATCGTCTTGTATAAGTCTTAAAGCAACATTCTACAAGCAATTGAAATAAGTTCTGTTATTGGTCTCATAGTTATAGAATCGTTGGATAGATTTGTATGATCTTGAAAGCTGCCTCATATAACTTAAGTGCATTGAAAAACAAATTCGTAGAATGCCATCCTTTGCGGAGAAAATAATTTTTACAAATTACCAAGCGTCTGCGTTTAGACCTTGCAGTTTTGAATGAACTAAAACTTACTAAAGGGATTTCTTGCAGCTTACAACCATATAATCGTCTCGTACAAGTTTTAAAAGCAAAATCTTTAAGCAATTGACCTCGTAATTACAGAATCAATGGATAGATTTCCCTGATCTTGAAAGCTGCCTTTTATATCTTCGGTATATTAAAAGACAAATTCATGTTATATATTTTTTACAACTTACCAAGCATTAAATACAGACCTTACGGATCAGTTTTGAATGAACCGAAGCTTACTGACGGAAGTTCTTGCAGCCTACAACCATATAATCGTCTTACATAAGCAAAATCTTCAAGTAATTGAGACAAGTACTGCTACTGACCTCGTAATTCTAGAGTCAATAGATAGATTTCTAGGATCTTGGAAGCTCCCTTATATGTCTTCAGTTTTTTAAGAGACAAACTCATATGGTTTCGGTCCCTATGGATAAAATATTTTTTACAAATTATCAAGCATTAAATACAAACCTTACGGGTCAGTTTTGAATAAACGGAAGCTTACTGACGAAAGTTCTTTCAGTCTACAACCATATAATCGTCTTCTATAAGTTTTAAAAGCAAAATATTACAGTAATTGAGGCAAGTTTGCTATTTGCCTCTTAATTACAGAATCAATAAATAGATTTTTATGCTTTTGGAAGCTGCCTTATGTATCTTCTATGTATTATAAAATAAACTCATAGAAGGCCGCCCTTTATGAATAAAATATTTTTTACAAATTATCAAGAATTAAACAGAACTTTGTGTCAGTTTTGAATGAACCGAAGCGTACTGACGGGAGTTCTAGCAGCCTACGATTATATAATCGTCTTGTATAAACCTTAAAAGCAAAATAATCCAATAATTGAGACAAATACTGATACTGACATATGGAATCAATGGATGCATTTCTAGGATGTTGAAAGCTTTACCATCATTATCGGATGAAAATCGAAATTGTATTACAAATCATCTTACAATACCACACTTCATGGAAGGTCTTAGTAAAGTTAAATAAGACGTCATCTATGATAGTGGAACTGTCTATGATTCATTCCACCACACAAAAAAGTTGATGATCAACTTGGAATCTTTGAGTACTCTCCTTAAAAGATTTTGTGCGACTTATTCATAAGCTTCTCTATATCAACAAGAGATTGGCAAATGGATTGACACTTCCCAGGCGGAAACAAGTGATTGTTATAATGCAGATAGCCGTCTTTCTCGAAAAAGTCTGTAACATGGCATGGAACACTATTTGCGTAGTTTGGTCGCTTGTACTCGTCGGATAATTTTCTTGTAAAATGCAGATTTGAATATTTTAATATAGTCAACGTCTTTAAAATGATCAAGATAGATCTTGGGGAAAAGTTTTGGCGTTAACCATGGAGATCCGAATACCATCGAAGAAGGAACAGTTTCTCAATGTCTTCAATAACAATTTACTAATATGAACCTCTACAGCCTCATTTCTGTGGATGGTACACAAACACTTTGTATGGGTTTAAATTTTATTTTTTATGCAATTATGTCAGTCTATTGAAACAAGCTTTTGAGAACCCTATTTGCAATACCGAAAGCAATTTTTTTGTTGGGTTATTGCGGACTATTTCCTAAACATTCTCCATACATCTACAGCTGATCCAAAACATATGCTCAGCAAAGAACATTCGCTTTTCGGCCATCAAGACTTTTGTTGTTTGTCGAAACACCTAACAGTTTACATTGAGGTATTTCCGTTGCGACAGACAACTCCGAACACCAAACGTGAGATACTTTTAACGTGTACGGAAGAAAATAGTACAACCAGTCTTTTTCTTCTTCAAAGAGAAACATTTGACCCCTAATGTGCAACATCTTTGCTTTCTCTCACCATCTTCCACATTTGCTTTTGTCTATCCTATTAAAATACAAGTATAATTTTGATTATATGCATTTCCTTGGTAAATTATTTGAGACTTTCGGCGCCATCTTAAAATAAAATGGCGGCCACACAAATAGAAATGAAAATCATTTTCTTCTCGGTAAATCGGAGAGACAAACGAAAAGCAGCGTATTGTACCTTGGCTAGAGTGCCTTTTCTAGGTATCGTTTAAGCTCTAGCATTAGTATTTCACAGTAAGGTCCGCTGCTTGGCATAGTGGTCAAGAGCGTTCGCTCCGCTGACCGCAAATCCAGCTCACGGGCGAGTTCGAGTCTCGCTGGAAACTTATGGGCGGATCTGACGTTCTAGTATGTAAGGTTGCATGTTAGTAGACACAATAAACTATTGAGGGTGCAGTGCCAGTAAATGGGCCCTGACAAAAAATCTCAGTAATAAAACTTAACATATCTTTCTTATCCATTAATTTTCTATATCTATAAGCTACAATCTTTCTGTGGTTTCGGCGCAACATAAGACTACATATCTGTAATTTCCCCCACTGGCCAGCCTAGTCTTGAAGTTGCCTTACGACCAACGTTAATTTTCTATTTATGCCCGGCTCCGATAAAGCAATAAACGTCCCAGTGATAAGACAGCAATCTTCGGGATTTCCCTTTCGGGCGGCACTTGGCTTGAATTAGCAGGAAACCAACTCGCACGGAGTTCCCATTCGCCGAAAATAAAAGGAAACACAAAGGCAGTGCGTGTCAGATAATGCGTGCGCGGGCAAGAATTTATGTAGGACCAAATTTAGATCGGGCCGATAGCACCATAAAATATTATCGTAAAGTGAGAAAAAGATAAATATATCCGGCAATACCACTTGTATTTCCCATAAAGCCGACTGCATTAGGCTCGCGAATTTAATCGCTTGTTCGCTTGCGTTAGCGTCGTGACGAAGGCGGCCGGCTTGGGTGACGTAAATGTGGACAGAAAAATTTAAAATGCTGTGCTGGCGGATTACTCAGCTGTACGTTGCATGCGAGTTTTTTGGGCCCGCACTTTAAGTATCGCGTTAAGAAATATATTGCTATCAGTATAGCAATTTGTTAATTTTTTTCTTGAAAATGGACAATCGATCGAAGGATATTTCTGTCATTTATATATTTTTAAGGCTACGTTAGATTCACAAGAAATCACGTTTATAGTACATAACAAGATAAACACTATAGACTTTAAACCGATTAATGACAGACTACACTACCTAAGAATAGAAGAAAAACCATTAAATGTATCTATCATTTGTGTGTGCGCACCCACAGAGGTCAATAACCAGAAAGAAAAAGATAAATTTCACTATGACTTACAGTCAATGTGCGAAAATGTACCTAAAAATTGTATTTTGATAATACTAGAAGACATAAATGCGCAAATTAGAAAAGAAAACAATATAAAAAGGTAGCAGAAGCACACACAATTCATAAAAGGGCAAACGACAACGAAAACAAAATGTGCAAAAATATGGCAAAAACAAATGGTTATTAGTGGTACCAAATATAAACATAAAAGAATTCACAAGAAAACATGGATGCTACCAGGATTTATAAGAAAGAACCAAATAGGCCATGTACTAACAAAGAAGAACCAAAGTAGGATAATTACAGATCAGGCCATTTAGAGGTGCCAATGCACACTCGGACTATTTTTTAATTTATTAATTCATTGCAAAAATAAAACAAGAATACAGAAACAAAAAAGAACACCGGGACTGTAAAAGAAGGAATATAGAGAAAAGGAAGAAAATAGTACACACAGAAAATTAATGAGGAAACAGAAAAGACTGAAAATAAAATAGATATGAAGATCTATAATAACTATAGGATATAAATAATACAAGGCGAAAAAACAATGATATGACGACAAATGTTAAGAAATGGCTAACAACTATAAGTACTATGAGTACTATAAGAAAAGTAAAATGAAAGCACAGAAGATCTGCAGGCAAAAACAGTAGTTAGATAAAATGATGAAGGAGACGCAACTCGGATGTAAAAATAACAATACAAAAAAATTCTATAAACAAATCAAAAACCAAAAGAACAAAGACTCAGTAAAAGCAAGAGGCCCAAGAAACAAACATGGTGATATTGACTAGGACGGAAATAAGAAGAAAGAAATATAAAAAGAATACTTTCACAAACTACTATACGAAGCAACAGAAGAAGATGATAAATACGACCAATGAGAAAGAAATAAAAGAAAAAATAGAAGAACCATTTTACGAGGAAACGACAAAGGTTAAAAGAAAAATTAAAAAACGGGAAGACACCGGAATATAATAAATTAAACGGAGAGCTGTTGAAATACGGAGGGGAGAACCTACAAAAAAGTTATATAATCTGATAAGAACTGAATGAAAAATGGAAATAATTATAACAATATCAAACAAAGGAAACCTACAGCAATGCAACAGTTATAGAGGAATCACATTGTTAAGTACAACCTATAAAGTGTTTACATCACTACTACAGAGAAAACTCGTCGTCGCTGGGAAAATGATGGGTATGACACCTGCAACTACACATGATATTTATTAACTACAAGCAGGCATTCGATAAAATTAATCAAAAAGAACTTTTTTAAGTATTAGAGAAAATGGAAATTCCAAGAAAGCTGAGAAGCTGTATCCAACTGAGAAACTCAAAGTCGTTGTGAAAACCAAACAAGTACAAACAGATCTATTTAGTATCAGTAAAGGAGTCTGTCAAAAAGACATACTTTCGGCAACGCTGTTTAATTTGGCGATTGAAGACTCAACAAGACAAATAAGCATACAAGGGACTATAAGAAACTAAGAGCATATGTCGACTATATAGTGATAATATCAAGGTAGTAGAAAAGACTGACAGCAATTTTTAAAAAATTTAATAAACTTGGACTCGAAATAAATAAGAAGAAAACGAAATACATAAAATGTAAAACACAAACAGAAAACACAACTAAGAGTCTACGAAAGGAAAGTATTAAGGTCCATAATGGGGTTCAAGGTTATGGAAAATAGTGAGCACAGTTAATTTATAAATTTTAAACTCCTAGAGGTCATCAAAGGTGAGGATATTGTAAAAATTATGATAGCTCAAACGATAAGATAGCTGAGACAGTTAAGCTAGTTAAAAAAACTGATATCGTAGAAACCTTAAACAAGTAAACCAAGAGAGAGGTCACAAACTAGATGGTAAAATAAAGTAATAAAAGACTTAAGAAAAGATAAACGGCTAGGACTAAAAGAAAACAAAACAATAAATATAACAAAATGTAGAAGAATAGTATAAGAAGCAAAAACCACCAGTAGAGAAAATATAATAAAATAAATTATATTACTTAGGGAAGAAGTGACTATATTACACAAACAGAAAAGAAAAATATTTTATTTAGACTTACCACAAGACGTAAGAGCGAGAGATTGATATAAAATAAGGTTAAATAGAAAACAGATATAGCAGAGTAGATAAAACTAACCATCATATAAAGGAACATTTAAAAGGAGAAAAGATAAGCAGAACTTCACAAGCACCACTACTGCGGATTTTTAAGAAAAAATCGCAAAAATGAAAAATGCTTAAGAAAATACCAATCCAAGAACACATAAATGAAGAGAAAAATATTAAAAAAGAAGAACTGCAGTAAGTAAACGCTTCTATCAACACCGACCAATATTTGGATGGTAAAAATGCTTAAAGTCAAGAAAGTTACTAAAAAATTACGAAGAACTACAAATATAATATGTTAAACACAAATAGTAGAAAACAATTGAAGGCATACCTGATCTCAATATTAAAAAGGCGACAGAATTATAGAAAAATTGCACCAATCGGGAAAATAACAAACAAAATGCTAAACAACAAGCTAGAAAAACGCAAAATAAAATATGTGAAAAGCAAGCGGAGTTTCCAGCTGTACAGACCATGTACATATGTATTATACACCAATTTCTAGGAAATGAAAAACGATCTGAAAAGAGCCCTTGATACAAGCAAAAACTATGAAAAGCATTGGAAGATACAAAATCTTCCAATTTATACAAAGCAACAATTAGGGGTAACCCTAAAAGACCAAAGAGGTTGTTGCAGATATGCTCTAAAGTACCAAATCTAACATTTTTTTCACACACTAAAAATTTGGAAGAGTACAAAAAAGAACGTACATTTGGTACGATACGCATGGTCAAATGTCTATTACGCAAGAAAGAAATACAAAAACGTAGGCTAGGAGAAAACTATATATACAGCACAATAAAAAGGAAACTAAGAATATTTCAAACAAAGAATTTTAAATACTTATAAGTTACAATATCGTTAAGAACGAGAATGGTGTAAAAACCATCAGATGCGACTTTCGACTGCGACGAACCCTTCGATTACAAAAAATGTCGAAAAAAGTTTGACCTTGCCGTTGACCCCTTCACCTTCAACCGATTTGAATAAAAATCAATTCCGTAGGAGGTACTGACCTAAGGTATATGTATGCTAAGTATCAAGTTGAATAGAACTGAAGTTATAGTGTTACAGACACACAAACAGGATGTTAAACCATAACTTTCTATAGCGTTTCGCAGTCGAAAGTTAATAACATTAAGAATAGGCTAGAACTAAAGATAACTAAGTATATCCAGTAATATTGATTAGACCAATATTAGAATATAATTGTAAAAAGTATACTGACTAAACAAAAATCTAATTGGTAAATTTAAGAAATAAAAAAAAGATTTTACCATCAGTAATATTGATGGGAATGTTTTGGAGTAACCAAGATAGAAGAAAAGTGAAATTCGGAAACAAAGAGAACAATGACGAGGAAGAGGTAGATGTAATCTAATATATTGAAAGAAAAGGGAGAAAGATGGAACAACCGAAAAAACAAGAAGAAATAAAGTAGATGAATTGCACCTATTAGTTCTCTTCTTTCAGCTTAAATAATTTTACTTTTTGATAAAATCAAAGTTGGCTTCTCTTCATTATCCCCAAGATTACTGAGTAACTTTATAGCTGTTAGGCATTGGATAGCAGCTTGCTACACATTGCATCGATTTCCAAACATACTAAAGACACAATCAAAAAGAGATACCTTGTTCTTCGCCTCCTAAAATCTAAACCCGTCAATTGGAGCTGCCACAGAATGCTGTAGGTCTATTTATTTCATACTGCTTCTAATTCTAAGATTTGTCTGTATAAACAAAACTTAAATACAAATTTTCAATTCCATTTAAACACATATTCCAATAACATTTCCCCCCCCCCCTTCTCAATGTAACTACAGCATCTCTACACCAATGATTTCTCCCACCTCGCAAATGAATCTTGAGTTAAGTTGTGCTCTTTGTCCAAATCTAAATTGGAATATATCTATGGTTTGAATAACTTTTGGCAATTTTAGAGTACATTTTGACAGCTACACTTTTCCTGCGACTATTGCTTTAGTTGAACAACGTTGGTGATATCACAGAATGTCTGAGAGGAGGGGGAGTGATTGCAACCGTGCAACTATTTAATTTTGCAGCTCTTAAGGGATTTCTTTAAACAAATACTGAATACTGATCTTGTCTTGACTAAGGATGATTACAACCTCTCGCTATTCAAATTTTCAGATTTTGACCTTGATTTAGCTAGCCTACTCAAGCGAACCTCGGCTTACTCTTATATTCTCTGCTCGACTAAATCATGTTCAACAACCCCATTTCCTACTCCTACGCATTTTTCCCATACCCAAGTCAGCTCGCTAGCCCGCAGGGCTAGACCGAAATTCTAAGACCCTCAAAAATAATTTTAACAAACCACAAAAAAATTTGAAGGGAAGGGGACATAGTTTGTTACACGACCACAACCCCACAACAAAACTGAAAGTCTATACATTTAACATAAATTCACTTCATTTTAGGATTGTTTAATACTATTCAAAGAAGAGGCAAAAACATCAAACAGAATACAACAGAGCTGAGCGAAGCTAGCAGGAAAGGTAAAAAATTGATCAAAACTAACCAAGAAACACTATTCTACTGCAAGTTAGAAGAGCAAATTGAGAAAGCAGTAAACAGCGGTAAAACTTTCTACATAATCTTAATCGGCGACTTCGATTAGAAAATCAATAAACAGAAAGATAAAGATGCCTCATGAACTGAAAGATATGACTGCTGATGAACTTCATGGTAAACCACCAGCTCAAAACAATATACTCTTTCTTAAAAAGAAAGAGTACAGGAAGTGGATTAGGCGCAGCCCAGACGTCCTAACTAAGAACAAAATATCTTTTGTAATAACTGATAAAAAAAAACACTTAATAAATCACGTGAAAATGAACGACCTTTGTTTGGCACTAGCCCAAATGGAAATTAACACTAAAGCTAAAAGGAAACAGTTAATAACAGACGATGAGATACGCAGAAACAAAGTTTCATACAAAAGGCTTTAGCAGCCCAGATCTTAAAAAAAAACCTTCAAGAGAATACTTTCGTAGACGAACAGCATTATCATATTAATATCAGTATACACAACGTCTTTAATGAAATCAAAAGCAAAAAAAAATCTTCAACAAGTAAGCTGAAGAAGGAAACAAAAGATCTAGTAGAAGGGAGAATTAAACACAAGAAGCAACTAATAAGAAAAGAATTTAAATCAATGAGCAAAGAAGTAAGACAGAAACTAAGACAAGACATGGCCAAAAAAATAGTGAAATAATACAACAGATAGGAAAACAAGAGACTTTAGGTATTTGGAAAAACGCTAACTATGGGAAAAGAGAATTATACGAAACGGAAAATATCTACCAAACCAGAACAGACATACGCAGAAATCTTCTATACCAACTTATATTCTTGCATTACTACCGGTTAAAATCAACAAAATAAAACGAACATTACAACTATCCAACAAAAAAAAAATCAACATCCCATGAAATAATTATTGTAATGGTCAAATCAGAAAGGAACAAGTTACCCCCTTACCTGGCGAAACTTTTCAAAACCTGCATCGACCAAACGAAAGTACCAACATTATTTTAATCTTTAAAAAGGATGCAAAAACTATTGGAGAATTATAAACTGATCTCATTCATTTCCCACCCATGTAAAATTGTTTACACGAGTAAGAACAAACGGAATAACAGCAAAACTTGATGAATCTGAAACTCCGGACTTGGCAGGCTTTAGAGCAGAATATAGCACTCTAGATCACACACAAACAGAAAGACAAGTGATGACAGTAGATAACAACGAGTATCTCAGTAACATGAAATTTGCTGACGATATATTATTGTTTGCCAATAGTTAGGAGGAGGTTAAAACCATGGTAGAAGAGTTAGAAGAAACCATGCATGAGGCAGGACTCACATTTAATATAAAAAAAACAAAACTGATGCCAAATAGAAATGATAGGAGAGAGTTACTACGAAATGGACAACAAACCGGGCTAGCTAATGAGTATAAATATCTGGGGCAAGAATTGACATTTAAGGAACCCACCCAAGCAGTGAAAATCAATCGAAGAATTCAACTTGCATGGTCAGCTTGTGACAAACTAAAAAATTAATTAAGGAGACACCAATCTAAAAAACAAAGGTATTCAACCAATGTGTACATGAAGAGGCTGAAAGTGATACAAAGGATAGAAAAAACAATGCATGGATAAGAGAAAGAACAAAAGTCGACGATGTAACAGAGAGAACAGTCAAACAAAAATAGAGGTGGGAGGACAACCTTGTACGTAAAGACGACGAAAGGTGGAAAAAAGACGATCTTATGGGGACCCTAAACAGGCAAACAGGACAAAAAAAGGCCAAGAGTAGCAAAGAGGGTAGAAACTTAATGCACAAGACCGGACCGAGAAGAAGAATCTTGAGAAAACTTATGTTTAAAACTGGAGTGGATTCTATGATGCTGTACGATTATGATGATGATGATGTGGGCTTTCTCATTGGAAATTTGTACTATACACATTAATCGGGGTGTTTTTGCGTTTTTTCTTTGATACACCATCTCTTTAGGTTCATAAAACCCATTGTTTATTAAAAATGTGATTTTCAGGTAGTGTGAAGTACCGCCTCGATACCGTAGTTCTTAGTCTATTGATTAAGGTTACATTTAAATACATGTCTCGTATCGATTGAGAACCAACATATTAACAAAGCTCTGCCTCCGCGTCTAGCTACTTGCTCGGCGTTTGCATAACAATTCGGAGCGGCCAATCGATGGCGGCACGTCGCAAAAACAGAACGAAACGGCGCCGCGCTAATTATAAGGAAGTGTGTCCAGAACATGTGTTCGAGTTTCCGACTTCCAGGTGCATGTTGTTAAATCACAGGCCCGCGCGTCCGTTTCCTTCCGCCGCATTTACAAGTTAAATGACATTTGAATTTGTAATTTAGCAACTGACAAAAACATGATTACTAAATTATGCCGAGCCCCGAATTTATCAGAAGGCTCTGCGCGCGAGCCATCCATAACGGCCCCCGCGGGCAGCCCCTGGCGTCGAGACCACGGGGCCGCCGGAAAGGACCAAATTTGCAAATTTTGTCGTTTCGGTTACACCCACATCGATACAAAGAAAGAAGGTTCACTAACCTACATAGGAATAAATAGCTAGATTCCAATAATAAAAAAGGGTGGGGGAGAACAAAGAAGACAAAAAGTAGGAAAGGACAGTAAGGGCAAAAAGGTAAGAAAAAGATATAGAAAGAGAGAAAATGAGGAAAAGAAGCAGAGAGGGAAAGGAGAGGCAAACAGAGACAAAACGAGAAGCGAAAAAAGAGAGGCAAATAAAAAGTGGTTAGAAAACTTGCAGTTTTTCTATAAGCATTTGTTGGGTCGAAAACTAGAATAGAAAAAACCATAATGCTTTTACGTCAACACTACGAATCTTCGTTTCTGTCCCTATCCCTTGTTTTAAATATTTACATTAAAAAAACTGTGCGTCATCCGGAGCTCCGACTTCTGAGCTCGCTAGTTTATCTTGTGCCTCTTTTTTGGTTTTTTCATGTTTCGTTTTGAACTTTTGCATTCAATTGCCCCTTTCCATAGAAACTCGTTGTCATTCTCCCTTACACCAAGAAAGGCTATCAGTGCGTAACATTGGGAAAAATAGGGCTTGTGCTTCGACGGAGAATCTTACATTACAACGCCACAGAGACAGGGATCGCTATTACTATAGAAGGGATCAGTTTATCAGACTGATGAGTAAGCAAATTAACTGCCCTGGATATTACTGCGGAGTTTAACCGGGGACATGATAAAACAAAATCAGGCAGCATAATAAGCGGTATCTTCAGGAGTGTAATCTTCGTGGTTGTATTTCGACCAAAGAACCATTGCTACGGCATGGTAATAAGGCTAAAAGACTTCAGAGGACACAAAAGCATCGTTCCTAGACAATTAAATAGTGACAAAACGTATCATGGACTAACCGACCCAAATTTGAAATTTTCAGTCAGAAACGGGGAATCTTCGTGCGTCGGTCTAAAACTGGAAAGAAGATCCAGGATTATATTGTTCCGACTGTCAAGCATGGAGGTGGGTTTATTTTAGTGTGTTTTAAGGTGCTTCTCTTTGGCTGGTGTGGGGGCTTAGCAAAAGTCGACGTTATAAGAAAAGAACGCTAAAGATCTGGGTTACGATTAATCGCGAAGAGATTTGTGATGATGCAAGACAACGAATCCAAACATTCTTTAAAACTTTATAAGGTCTATCTAGAAGAACAAATGTTCAAAATGACATGGTCACCGCAGAGTCTAGACCTCAACCTTACTACGGGATGATCTAAACAGAGCAGAAAGAAAGGAGGGGCCCATGTCCAACAAACATTTTTGAAGTTTTCTTCAAGGTGCCTAGAGAGACGTACCACTCGAGCAATTAAAAAATTAATCTAAATAATGAATTATACAAACAGTATTAAATGCAAAGGGCGATCTTTTGATAAAACAAATGTTTAATATTCAAGTTAATTTTTTCCATTGTTTCTTACGTGTTGCATAATAATATATTATATAATAAAATGTTTTTCTTATATTAAAGTGTATAAATTCATTTTTTATTTAGTGTCCATACTTCCATGAGCGATAGTATAGATCACTTACTAACACTCATGTCATAGATTAGGAACATGTTATTTAAGTCATTCCAACTCCAAAAATACTTTGTCGCTACTAAATTTTCTAAAAGCATAATCCGCTGGATAACCCCTACCCGCACTTCTTCGTGATGGAAATGGCATCTAAAAATTAAATTTTTTCCAGATTTCGAAGAGTGTCAAAGTCGTGGTTTTTGCTACCACATTACTCCAGACAGATCTAGCCGAACGGTGTTACCGCTCCTACCAGCAAAAATACGAGGTGCGCCAGAAACCGCTCTGCAGGGTCCGCGAGTCTATTTTGGTTTTGCTACCTCCATAGATGTGCAGGAACTTTTCTGTTTTTGTTATGATGTGGAAATCTTGAGAAAGATTCTATATTTAATGCCAAAGCGATTTTTTCAAACTCCAACCAAAATAGTGTAAACAGAACATAACCCATAATCTGCCACAAATTGAGATTAAATTGGAAACGAGCACATTTTCGGTCTTTCATTAATAGCTTTTGTGTTAAGACGTCTGGCCTTACAGAATATGAATTAAACGAAAGGCACGGAGAGACCGTGCGAAACGATTGTTATAACAAACTCTACTTCAAACAATAATTTATATTTTTTATCCACACTAGACAGAGTACCAAGACTTGCTTATATATAACACCATCAAAGTTCAAAGATACGGGGTGTCTACGAAAAGTACATATCTGAGGCCGAAAGAGAGCTTTATCATGATTTCACATTTTAGAGTGTCAATCAAATAAATAGCTTCGTAGCAATAGAAGATGTTCAGTTGAAATTGTTACTATTTTTAATTAAAATTTAAGTCTAATAATGCTACACCAATAGAATTTTATTTTTAATATACAGAGTGCTCAAAAAAATGTGCATTAAAAAGTTCAAACATTTTCATGTAAATAAATTTTTAGCCCAATTTCAGTAATTAACTTGTCCATTTCTTTGTATTTCTAGTTAAAATGATATGAAGCACAAATTCCTGACTTTCCATGTTCGATAATTATATCCACCCTACGGTGCAAATTTGAGGAAATTAACTGAACTTTTGTACTTCTCACTTTTCGGACTCTTACGTGTTGAATTTTCCAACCATTCTGGTCCACCAATAACGTTTATGGTCATCACAACCTGTTCCTGGATTTTCTTAGCTTTGTCTTTCCAATCTATACAACAGGACGTACCTGAAGTTTTTAGTGCTCGTATATGTACCCTAAACTTCCAATTTAACTTTATTGAGAACAAGCTGCACCGATCAGCTGTCTGATCGCGACCTTTAATATGCATACGTTAAGCGTGATCAAAATGTTACCTTCATTGATGATGTTTGTATGATGGTGTTCCAGTACATGAAATGAGAAGTTTTCCTGTTGACTTGTATAACTACAAATGCGATTTGCTCTAAATATATATCGATGGTACCATCTGCTGCTTTCAATTGGAGTTAACTAAAGTTACCAATTTGACTTGTTAACAGTGGTGATCCATACAAGCAGCACCTTTTTAAGGTATCTTTAAAAACTTTCTTATAAGATCCAGTACACTGTATTTCTTTATATTATCAACCGTAACTCTCATAATCGCTTGAGTTGGAAATATGTTTTATTGAGCTTTTGTTTCAATATTTAAGCATCTTAAAAATGTCTTAAATTTAATTTTGGAAAAGATTAAGGTTTTCTTTCAATGGTTTACTTTAAATTCAGGGTGTGTTTAACTAAACATCAAGTCAACGAGAAATATGGTCATGAGAACAGTTTACATGTTACTGGTTGATGAAGAAGCATCGAAAGATGTTTATAAAAGTATTTAATTAAATTCTTCAAAATACTATAATTGTTGTAATTCTTGTCACTTGAAAGTCTTGATCTGGAATCTCTTTTACAACGCTTTTCACAGAAGCTGGCATATTTTTAGCAGTCCTAAAGTGTGCCAGGATAGTAAAAATAAATCGGATGGAGTTAGATTCGGGCTATATGAAAGTTGGGGCTTTTTTCCCAAAAAATCTCTCATTAGCAACGATGGATTCTTCGGCTCATACTCGTGTTAGAAAACCCAGATGTTGGCAATCTGCAAGCGGACGTGCATAACTCTTTTTTCGATTACTTAAACACTTTCACGTAAAATGCAACGTTTACGTACTGTTCGTTTGGTACGAATTCAGTATAGACCTTTAAAGTCAAAAAGGACAATAATCATGACTTTTATCTTTGATTTGCACTATCTTGCCTTAAGGTGGTGTGCCACTCAAAGCTCTGTTTTTTCATCTCCGGATAGTACTCAAAACCCATCTTTTATCACCAGTCACCACCTTCTCCAAAAAATTAAAGTTAGTTCTTACACGGTTTTTCTTCTGTTCATTAGTCAAAACCTTGCATTTAGCATTTACAATTCCGTCGTGACAATTTTATGCACGATGGACTTTACTAGGTCCACTGTATTTGCTATCAATCTAACACTCAATTGTCGCTCAGAGTCTAAAATTTCTTTTACCTAAACCACATTGTGCGAAGTGTGAAGCATTTATGGGCACTCTATACTTTCGATAAAGCACTTTACGTAAGTTTTCTATATCATAGCAAGCGTCTCGGTTGAGAATTTTTCTATTTTAACGCAAAGTTTGATTGCATATCGCTGGGCGATACTGAGCTACATTTTAAGCTACGTTTTAAGCGCCGTTGGACTACATCGTCACGATTTTTAAGACACTCCACTGAGGCATTTGGGTGGTCGTTAATACGATCTCGATAACGCGCACAATACCGTTGAATTTCTTGATACACTGCAAGATCTCTGCGAATGGTTTCATTGGGAATGTACCATGGGGCGTTTACTATAGATCTTAGGACTTTTGACTGGAATCTTCTTATCATTTCGATGTTGGAAGAACTGGCGGTACCCCAGAGTTGAATACCATATGTCCATATGGGTTTGAGCATAGTTTTATAGATAAGTAACTTGTTCTCCAACGAAAGCTGTGAACGACACCCTATCAGCCAGTACATCTTTTGAAGTTTGAGGCCCATTTGTTTACGTTTTGTCCAGATGTGCTTCATCCAGATCAATCTTTTGTCTAAATGTATGCCAAGATATTTAGCACTATCTGCTTGCGGGATCTGCTGATTGTTAAGCATCAACGGTGGGCAGGTACCTCTCCTAAGCGTGAAAGTGACTTTGACGGATTTGCTGTCGTTTAGTTTGATTCTCCATTTTTTGCACCAGAACTGAATTGCGTCTAAGTGGGTTTGTAAGTGACTAGAAGCTAGGTTTGAGTCGACACGTGATGAGAGTACTGTTGTGTCATCCGCGAAGGTGGCAACCATATTACCAGGTGTGGTTGGAAGATCTGCCGTAAAAAGGAGGTATAGAATAGGTCCCAGTACACTCCCTTGTGGAACACCGAAGTTGATGGGATAGGTTGGTGTTAGGGCACTACCATATCTTACAAGAAAATGCCGGTTGCAAAGATATGACTTCAGGAGTCCAAAATAATCCATGGGTAGGGGTTTTTTGATTTTACAAAGTAGGCCGTCTAGCCAAACCTTGTCAAAGGCCTGTGTTACATCCAAGAACCCTACTGCACAATACCTACGCTCTTCAAAGTCCTTAGTGATTTTGTCCACAACTCGATGTACTTGCTCGGTTGTTGCGTGTTGCTTGCGAAAACCAAACTGATGGTCGGGAAAAAGGTGTTTGTCTATAAGGATTGTGTAAAGTTTCTGTAAAAGCATAATTTCGAAGACCTTGGACAGGGCTGGTAATAGGCTGATAGGTTGTAAGAAGCTGGTTGATCAGTAGGTTTTTCGAACTTTGGAATTAAGATTATCACTGCAGTTTTCCATGATTCAGGAAAATGGCGAAGCCTTAGGATAGCATTGAATAGTTGGGTTATGAATTGAAAGCCTTTTTGAGGCAGATTTTTAAGAATTAAGCCGGTGCTTTGTGGGGGTTTACATGTTTGAGAATGGTATTTTTCACTTTGGTGGCAGGCTCATTTGGTACGGCATATTTAAAATGTTCCGAATGTCATCCTCATTGTCAAGTTCTGTCGGAAATGGTTTGAAGACCGTAACTAGATGGTCAGCAAATGCCAGCGCTTTCTCCTGATCGCTTTTTGCCCAAGCATTGTTGACAGTACGAATCGGGGCTTTATGTTGTTGTGGTTGCTTGAGGTACTTTGTGGCCCAGAGCGAATAGTCATCTGCTTCGGTTGGAGAGAGTTGTTTCAGAAAGCTTTGGACATTTTGGTTTCTGATGGTGGAAAGTAGGTTTTTGATTTCTCTGGTGGCATAGTTTAATGCTTTTAACGTTCGGGTGTCGTGTTGTTTGCCAGGTTCTTCTTAACCGACGTTTCTCGGCAATTTTCTGTTTGACTAAAATTGGGCATTAAACTGGGTTGATGTGTCGGATTGATATCGGCGTAGCTTGGCGGGCTGCTTCTTGGATTACTTGAGTAAATTGTAGTACAGCTTCATCTAGATCCGTGGTAGTTTTTAAAGGTAGATCTGTGCGTAGATATATGTCAATCAGCTCTTGAAAATGCGTCCAGTTGGTGTATTTATTAGTAAGTGTAGGCAGCTTGTCTTTGATGATTATATTTGTACCTAAGGTTACTAAAATTGGGGAGTGATCAGTAGAGAGGTCTAGACAGGAATTTGCGGTAAGGAATTTAGTGTTAATTCCTTTTATAAAACATAGGTCAAGTAGGTCTGGATGTCTATTAGGGTCAGTGGGTCAGTATGTTGGTTCTCCTGTAGATAATGGCAACAGATTCATGTTATTTACTGCTTTTAACATTTCTCTACCTTTGGTGGTAGTTACTCTGCAACCTCAGTGGGTGTGCTTAGCATTATAGTCATCTCCCGAGATAAATCTGTTACCTAACGTTCGGAAATAGTGTTCATACGTTTCTTGCTTGTTGTTATGACGGGGTGGGCAACAGGCCGCTGATATTGTGAGAGGGCCATGTCATTCTTCAACGACTATGGATGTGGCTTGTAATTGAGGTTGACTGTAATTGGGTAGTACGTGATGTTTAATTGAGTTTATGATTATTATTGCAGAGCCCGCATAAGCAAAGCTATCCGGATGATTTGTTCCATAGGTTGTGAATCTAAGGATTGTAAAATACGAGCGATCCGTGAAGTGGGTTTCTGAAATTAGTACAATGTCAAGACAGTGATTTGTAATGAAGGCGATGAGTTCATCCTTATGTTGTGACAGCCCGTCGGCGATCCATATCGCTATTTTAAGGTGATGATTCATTGGATGTTCTAGTTACAATCGTAGTTAAAAGGTTTAACATTGTTCCCATCTGTTCCATTAATTGTTTTAGCATGTGCTTTAGTTCAGCAATATCTGTTGAGCTGTTTGTCGGTCCAGTATTGTGTTGGAGGGTGATAGCTGTGTTGGATTGTTGGTTGCTGCCATTTACAGCTTGAGCGTATGCTAGTCCTGGTTGATAAAATATGGTATTTGGTAGAATCTTTTGTCGTAGTGGGGGAAACATTCTTTGGTGGAGTTCTTTATAGACCAGGCACCCTTTATAACTAGCAGGATGATTCCCGTTGCAGTTTACGCACGTGACGTCTTGGTATTTTTCTGTGTTGGCATTGTAACGTGTGGTGCAATCCAGTGCAATTCACACATCGTGCAGATCTGTTGCAGAAATTTTTTGTGTGCCCATGTTTCTGACATCTGGAGCATTGGAGTATGTTGCGTTTAGCATGGGGGGGGGGTTCACATTTTACCATAGTATGCATAAGTTTGTCAACTTTATATATTTCTTTATTTTTATCGGATGGTTTCAGATCTAAAACAAAGAGAGGTAACTCTTTTTTGGTGCCTGCTTGTTATACGTTCCATACATTGATAGCTTCGTGACCAAGCGTTTGAAGTTCTTCCTTTATTCCGATGATGCTCCTGGAAGGGTGTAGATTCCTTAGAAAAAACATGAAAGCTCCGTTCTTGTTTAACCTGATAAGTGTGAAATTTGGTATTCTTATCTATTAAACCTTTGGTTATTAGTGAATATTTTTCAGTTGTTTTTTGGCGTTATCTTAATTTCATTGTTTGTTAAGGCCTTTAATGAATACTCATCTTCGGCTATTGAGTCTAGGAATTGGATTAACGGTTGGGTGGTTTTGACACCCGAGACAAATATCGGAGGCGGTTTTAGATCTGCTTTTGAGGTTCCTTGTCCTTGTGTAGCTTCGTTACTAAGCGGGCTGAAACGATTTTCTGGGTCCAGCCAGTAGGTTGAAGACTCAGTTTGCCTGGGTATCAGCACTATCTACACGGCCGCGCTTTTTGTGGTTAACTTGTTGCCATTCAGTAGTGTGTGGCGGTAAAGGAAATTGGTACAGTTGGTAGGACGGTTGTGGCTGATACTGTGCGATAGAAAATGCAGGCCTGACCTTAATAACAGGTAAAGCGTTTTGGGGCACTTATTATCGAAGCGTGGCACTCGACCGTCCGCTCCGAAACACAAGCGCGGAATCACAGATGTATAAAACCGTGATCAGCAATACAATTAAAGTTCTTGTATTCACAATGACATACTTAGATGTTAATTTCTTTTCAAAAATATAGGGCCATTAGTGAGAACTTTTGTTTTTATTCAGTTAAATACTAAACATTAATCAATAATCAAATGAGAGAAAGCCACTTTAAAAACACCACTTAGAGTAAAATACGTGGTGTAAGACGTAGGCGAGAATACAATTGAGCAACAAGCAAATTTCAAGTTTGCTACAAGTTGGAGAAAATAGAAGCGAATGCCTATAAAATTTCTGTGCAAATATACGGGACGAAAGACGCAAACAGAAAATTTGTTTACGACTTGGTTCATACGTTTTGTGATGGGAACAAGACAAGAGAAATGCTGGCACCGGGTCAGCAACTGACTACGTTCGATAGTGGACACTAGCAAGTTTCCGGCCCATGCCGCACAAGCTGACAGAAAAAAAGAAAATCTCGAAGATTTCATTACCATATATGATCAGGAACCAACCTTTCTGAGAGCCATCGTCACAGGGAATAATACCTAGCACTACCATTTTGGTCCAGAATTTAAGCTACATGCAATAGCATCTAATGACGATTCTGCACTCGATTGCTAAAGAGGGCTTTAGTGGCAGTTTGCAGAAGCTTAATAAACGTCACCAAAAATGTACTGTGAAACAGGGCGATTATTTTGAATGTCAATAAAAATTTTGTCTTTTACTTCATTTGTGTTCTGATACCATTCACGGAACATTAAAATATGAACAACCAATTCTAAGTAAGTATTTTAAGGCGACTGATTATGTAACAGAATTTAAAAAAAGTGAACGCAATCAGCTTTTAAAAATACCACAGTTCTTTAGCCAACTTTGTGCTTGCAATGCTAAAGATATTGTCTGGAATAAAAAGTGAATTTGTATTTTGTGCCCGTATTTATAACAGAAAGTTTTCGGTGTAATTCTCGCTCATTACCTGATAACAAAGATTTTTCTGAAATATTAGGTTTGCGTATTTAAAGCTAACATTTGTAAAAATCAATTCTTTATTTTTTATTTTCAATATTTTGGTTGTGATGCTCTTCTATCTTTAGAAGGAGGAAATGTGGCGTGTGCCAAAAATGCTTTCTATATTTTTATTCCAATGTTCATATGTTAATATGATATGATAAGCGCTCAGGTATTCATTGACGACGACCAAATCAAGGCATTACAAAACATAAAAGGTCTCAGTGATAACCGACGTAACTCTTGATTCTAGACAGTCAAATCTCTCTGGATTATTTGCAAAATTTTTGAAATGGCAGCCCCGAATGTTCGGGATGATTATAGCACATTCGTGGGCCACGGCATTCTAGAAATTTTAACGGCGTCGATATTTAAGCATGTAGAAGATACAAAACTTATTTTATTACATAGATAATAAAACAAAATAAGGATATGCTTGCATCTTAAGTTGTTCTACGAGTTGATGGTAAAAGTTCAAACAGGCAATTTCAGGCGGATAGCAACCAAATCATGAATTAAAACAGCCTGTTATAGCACATAAAAAATAACATAGATAACTTTAACAAGCCAAGCCTCTATGGGAGTGCTGAGAACAGCCACGAAAAGATAGCCTCCGAAGGATCGGTTCAATTTTGGTACAATGCGTGGGTCGAGACGGTTCTAGAAACTTGAATGGCGCAAGTTACGTTGAAGTTAGACAAAGCTCTCGTTGTAATCTAGTAATACCGTCAGTGCGTTCGTTATTTAGTTACATTAAGAGTATGTTATTAAATTATTATTAACTTATTTAGGTCTCTTCAGATTTAGTTTAATTGAAAATAATTGCTTTAGTTCTATAAAATTTTGACAATTTATGTGACACATATTTTTCCTTTTTAGGTTCTGGCCAGATCCAACTCTGGCAATTCCTCCTAGAGCTACTAAGTGATTCCTCCAACGCCGCGTGTATAACATGGGAAGGGACAAACGGAGAATTTAAACTCACGGACCCGGATGAAGTGGCCCGCAGATGGGGCGAGAGGAAATCCAAGCCTAACATGAACTACGACAAACTATCCAGAGCTTTAAGGTAGGCTTAAGGTTTTTAGTTTCTTCGGCCCTTTCACCTTTCACGCCGCAAGCTTGATTGTTGTTTATTATAAACAAATTCTAATAACAAACGTAAAAGGGTAAATTTAGCTTAATCAACTGAAAAACATAGGTGTAGATAAAAGGGATATTGCTATAAAGCTAACTTTTGATAAAATTTGTTACTTTAATGAAATTTATATTGAACTGACTGAAATGTTGATAAATAACGAATGTTTGGTACAAAGGGAATGCCCTCGTTGAAATTTTTGGAGCGGAGGTGGCTAAAGAGCAGGCCGCGTCCGGCAACTAGAATTTCTATTTGTAAAATCATCAGCAGAAAGATTAATAGTGCGCCAGCCCAATCCTCAACATCCGACCGAATAAAAAACTTCTATTTCGGTTCAATTCAGGGGCAAATAGCATTTGTCATATTGCAGCGATCCGGCTGGGCCCTGCCGTTTTTCACACAGGCCGAGGCCGAGTACACGCCTGGGCCGTTCGGCAATAACCAAGTCAAAGGTCGTAGCCGGCGCGGTTGGGGAAGCACGAACAGGGGGTGGGTAATCCCATTGCTGTGTTCATTTGTAGCAATTAGCGGCCGATATCGGCTAATGCAGTTCGCTCGTCAGTTTTTCGATTCTGGGACGTGATTGTGCCGCCGATGAAATGATAATTGGCCGCTGCGCCCGCCCGGAACGAGAGCAGCTCCATAGCCGCGTTAGACTTCTTGTCATACTCATTCACCGATCTTGTCGAGGTGAATTTGTACTCAAAACCATTCTTACACTAACATTTTTTTATTTGACTATAGCAAATTATACAGTCCAGAGAGGACTATAAGTATAACATATATAGGCCTTAAACTAGATACTTAAAGCTAATATAATACATGACATGGAGAGTAGCAATCCAGCGAAGACCCTCTTAATTTGCTATTGAATCGGTGAGTACGTTGTTTTTATGTAAATTTGGTGGGAAGGTCAGAGGGTTTAAGTCTCTTCAGTCGCCTGGCGTCTTCATCTTCATTGACTAGTGAGGATGCAAGATCGTTTGGATGAGTGGTGATTCTATCTCTGTATTTGATGCTGTGTCTTGTTATTTCTTCATTAATGGTTGGTATCTTCAGGTCAGAATGTAGGAGTTTATTCGGCATGTACCAAGGCGCATTTACTACAGCTCGGAAACCTTTATTTTGAAAGCGCTGCAGTATTTCTAGTTTTGAGTTACTGGCTGTTCTCCAGAGCGATATACGTATGACCATATTGGTTTTAGTATAGCCTTATATAACAGAAGTTTGTTTTCTATTGATAATTCGGATTTTCGGCCTAGAATCCAATACATTTGCTGCAATTTAAGTCCGAGATGTTTTCTTTTTGTGAAAATGTGAGTACGCCAGGTTAGTCGTCTGTTAATATGGATGCCTAAGTATTTGGCTACTGCTTCTTGCGGCATTATGTTTCCATTTAGCGTGACTGGGGGACAAGTATCTTTCTTCAGTGTGTATGTGACGTGGACTGAATTGTTCTCATTCACTTTTATGCGCCATCGTTTTAACTATTTTTCCAATAGGTGCAGATGATTTTGTAAGGTTCTAGAAGCGATTATAGGGCTTGGATGTGAGGATAAAATTGCTGTGTCATCGGCATATGTGGTTGTCGTGGTTTGTTCAGATTGAGGTAGGTCTGCTACGTACAATAGATATAATATGGGGCCTAGCATGCTACCCTGAGGCACTCCAGGTCAAATGTGGTAAAGTTGAGTGTATTTCTCTCGATATTTGACTTGAAACGTCCTATTTGTGAGATATGATTGTAGTAGGGTGTATTATGGGTGCGGGAGAACTTTTTTAAGTTTGTAGAGAAGGCCAGGATGCTATAACTTGTCAAAGGCTTGACATATCAATGAAGAGTTCGGAGCAGTAACGTTTCCCTTCTAAGTCGTTGGTGATTTTTCTAACCAGCCTATGCGCTTGTTCGATAGTTCCATGTCCCTTATGGAAGCAAAATTGATGTGGGGGTATTAGATTCTTTTCGTCGATGATGGGCATCAAACGTTTAAGCAGTAGTTTTTCCAAAACTTTGGATAAGAGCGGAAGGAGGCTAATTGAGAGATATGATGTTACATCGTTTGGAGCTTTGCCGGGTTTGGAAATCATTATTATTTGTCCTACTTGCCAGTGAGAAAGAAAGTAGTTAATTCTGAGGATGGAATTATAAATTTGTGTTATTACTGTGATGCTTTTTTGTGAGAGTTCTTTTAGTATTTTCCCGGTGATCAGGTCATATCCGGGAGCCTTATTTGGATTAATTTCTGTGTTTATGGTCGTTACTACCTCATGAGCTTTAATTGATTTGGTTGGGAGGGCCATCTGGTGAGGAATCTGTAGTTCATTAACGATGTTTTCTTCTTCATCCGCCCTTGTTACGGAAGGAAAGAGTTGAAACACTGATGCGAGATGTTCCGCGAAAGCTGTGGCCTTTTGTTTGTCCGTTTTCGTCCGGGCGCCGTCGATTAGGCGTATAGGTGGTATTTGGTGTTGGGGTCGTTTTATTTTTCGCGTAGCTTTCTATAGTGAGTAATCCGTGGCTGCCGTTGAAGTGAGTTCTGTTAGATACTATTGAATGGCTTGATTTTTTAGATTTTCTTACATTTTCTTGAGATCTTTTGCTATTTTGTGGTTCTTTGTTTGTCCAAAGGATCTCTTGTTCGTTGCCATTTTTTGCGAGCTTTCCTTTTTTCCCCTAGTTCCTGTTTAACAGTTATCGGATATTCTTGCGTTATAATGGTTTCACTTATGTGTGGTGTTGCTCGCCATGCGGAATTTTGGATAACTTTCGTTATGTGCTCTACGGATTCTCTATGTCAAGTTCTGTTTTTAAGGGCAAATCTAGAGATAGTTGCTCATCAAGTAATGCTCGAAAATAATTCCAGTGCGTTCTTTTGCTGAATAATGAGGGCTTCTTGGGTTTTCCAAGTACTTAGGTATGCATGGTGACTAATATTGGTGTGTGGTCCGATGATAGTATATGACATGATACAACAGTAACTTTTTTGTTATCGATTGCTTTGGTTACACAAAAGTCTATTAGATCAGGTATTTGGCCAATATGTGGGCTCCTTTGTTGATAAATAGCTTAGGTTGTTATTTGCCATCGTACTCAGTAGTTGTCGACCTTTGGTGGTTGTGATTCGAAATCCCCAGTAGGTGTTTTTGGCGTTGTAATCCCCGCCAGCCATGAAACGGTTTCCTAGAGTTTTGAAGAATTTACTATATTTGTCCTGGGTGTTATTATGTCTCGGGAGACAGTAGATTGCGGAAAACGTGATTTCTCCTGTGCTATCTTGAACAGTAATGCTAGTAGCTTGTATGTTATTTTGTTTATATTCTGCTCTTTCGTAATGCTTGATGCTATGTTTTATTATTACTGCGGTGCCTTCACGTACAGTTTCATCTGTATATATTATAGTTTGGTATTGTTATTTAACTTCTGTAGGTGAAATGTGTTTCTGATACTAATAGGATGTCTATATTACGAGTTTGCAGAAATAATTTTGATTATTGTAAGTGCTGTCACAAGCCATTGGCATTCCAAATCGCAATTTTTAAAGTTTGAGCCATTATTTGTTTTTATTAATAAGTGTTGGCATGAGGTTTATTAATGTGCCCATTTGGTCGAGTAGATTCTTCGTCATCTGCTTCAGTTCTGTTAAGTCATTGTGACAACTGGGTTGAGTTGGTTTTCGTTTGATGCGGGTATTCCATTTCGGTTTTGAACTCCTTGAGCGAACGTAACTCCTGGTTGGATTTGTCTTGTTGACATTATTCTTTTCCTCAGTTTCGGGTACATTTTTTGTTGAATCTGTTTATGTTTAACACATCCTCTATAGTTTGCGGGATGCTTTTCGTTGCAGTTTACACATTTGACATTATCATCTTTTTCTTTTCTCGAACATTCACTGGTTGAGTGTGCACCTGTGCACTTGACGCATCTTGGGTTGTTTCTGCAGTAGTTCTTAGTGTGTCCAAATCTTTGGCAGCGTATGCACTGAGGTGTCTCTCGTTTGGCACTTGGAGCTTCAAATATCACCTTTGTATTCAGTAATAGATCAATTTTGTAGATGTCTTTGTTATTTTCATTGGGTTTCATGTCAAGGAAATGTAATGGAAGACGTGTTTATCGACTTTCGTTTGAAATTCCAAATGTTCGTTACCTCATGGCCTTTGTCTCCAAGGCTAAATTTAATTTCTTCTGGGCTAATTGATGGGTGTATGTTCTTAAGGACCACACGAAAGCTTCTTTCATTCTTTGGTTTATAGGTGTGAAATTCAGTATTTTTTTCCACGAACGCTTTTAATATGGTAGTGTACATTGGGCTTTCAAGTGGTTGCACCTTAACTTGGTCATTGTATCAAGTTTTCAAGATATATTTATCTTTGGCTATTTCGTTAAGTAGATCAAGCAGCGGTTTAATATTTTTAACGCTTGAGACGAATATTGGTGGTGGCTTTTGTTCAGTGCCTTTTTTGCCTTTACTATCCATATTTTCTTCCGTGAGTTGGCTAAATCGATTATTAGTTTCTGTCTGTTCTCCGAGCCAGTAGTTTTGTTTATTTATAATTTGACTAGCCTGCTCATATAAAGTTCTATGTCTTTTTTTAACTTATTGCCATTGGTTTTCTGGACAGTACATATATATTTGAGTTAAATTTGGTCCGAAAGAATTTTGTTGCTGCTGGCCGTTATATAATACAGCATTTTGTGGATAAATTTGTTGTACTGGCAGTGGCTGCGAGTATAACAAGTTCGTTGGTAATTGTGCACTAAATAATTGCGTATTCATTTTACCCTGCATATGTGTGCTTGTTGGGGGCAGTGCATATTGCACACAATTTGGTGTAGAATACATTTATTTACTCACAGTTTAATATATACGTATTAGTTTGTAAGAATTTATCACTGTAATTTTAATATTAAAAGAAAATGCAGGCCTGACTTTAATAGCAGGTAAAGCGTTTTGGGGCACTTATTATCGAAGCGCGCCACTCGACCGCCTGCTCCTAAACACAAGCGCGGAATCACACTAACATTAAACTAAATTTTATCGTGTCAAGGATGTGGGAGACGAGACAAATTTTTCTAATTTGGTACAAACCACTTTCAACTATGGTAGGAACCTCTAGCTGCAAGGTATATTGGTATTCTATTGCATTTAATTTACATATTAGAACTCCTTACCCATAACATTACAAAGAAATAACAGATGGTTACAAATTCTTTCATGGGTGATGTTTTAATACATCATATTGTTGAGTGTAGTATTATTAGGTCATGGTCAAAGTTGAAAAGCTCTTGATGTTTTATCTACAACTGCGAGATGAACAACACTTTAATAGTGTCACATTTCTTTTCATTTCTCTCTCTCTCTCTCTCTCACCCTCTACCGCCCACCTTCCATCTCCTATCCCCCCTTAGCTTCTTCTACCTTCTCTTACCTTTTCTTATCTTCTTCTACCTCCTCCTACCTTCCTCTACCTCCTCTTACACCCCCTACCTCCTCTTACCTCTCTCTACTATATAATAGTAAAATAAAAGAAGAAGTTAAGAGAAAAAAGAAATAGCAGAGAAAATACTTGGGCAACAATAACAGTAAAAAAACTAAGAATGCCAAACTCATAAAAAAAAGTAAAAACATTGCTTAAGGAAATAAAGAGAAAAGCGTGAAAAGATTATGGAACGCAGTTAAAAAACGCAGAGGAGAACGTAAAACTACTATACCATACTCTAAAAGACTTAAGAAAAGATAAAAAGAAAACCTAAAAAAATAAAGAAAAGCAGATGCTAACAAAAGATAATCAGATAGTGGGAAGATGAAAGAAGTACTATAAGAAACTGTTAGAAATTGAAAAAAATGAACACAAGCTTCAATAAAGGCCACGGATAGGATGAGAACAAAAAATGAAGAATAAGAAATAGATATAAAGGAAGTAAAAAATGCAGTAGGAAAACTGAAAATTAGAAGTCTCGTGAAATAGATAGGATGCTACAGAATATAGGAGAGCAGAGCATTGATAAATCAAGTCTGGTTTACAAATAGAATCCCTTCAGATTGGAGAAAGACAATAATCTCCCCAATTCCTAAAAAATGCTAGATACGACTTTTTAAATATACGAAAGAATAATTTAAACTAGATTTAGAAGCAAAATAGAAAGTACTCCAAGCGACAACCAAGCAGCATGTGGAATAGAAATATCAACAAATGACTTGCTATTTGTAATAAGACAAATTAACAAAAAAATAATGGAAACTAAAAAGAAAATATTTGTAGGCGCTATTGAGCTTTAAAAAAATCGATAGTATAAAGAAATATGAGCTATGGAAGACCTTAAGAAACAGAAATAGAAAATCTCTAAGAGAAAGGTGTAAAAATACAGAAAACATAAGCATTGTAGAAGGAAAAGTATTCATAGCAACAATGGATGAGACAGCTACACAGAAGAAAAAAGTAAATATAGAGAAAACAGAGATCATAAAAATAGCCAGCGAGGAGACATACCAGAAGAGAAGACATACAAGAAAGTGAAATAATTAAGATTACCTTGAAACAATCACCGAGTCGCAGAGTAGACTAAATGAAGAAATAATAAATAGAATAAACCTTACATGAGTGACAAAAATCGACGAAATAAGGAGTGAGATAATACGAAAAAAATTAAAAATAAAGAATATGATAGAAAAAGTTGAAATACAGCAACGGAAGTGGTTCAGGCACCAATGATAATGGACGATAATGAAGTGATGAAAACTATATGAAAAACACAAATCGGGAAAAAGAAGAAAGTGGAATTCAAAAATATCTAATGCACTAAAGAGAAGAGATGTGAACTTGACCCAAGCAAAGAACGAGGCCAAGAAGAGGGTAAAATGGAGAAGAATTACCTACTCTACACCTAAGGTAGAAAAGTCATGGATAAGTAAGTTATTGGCTTCCTCTCCTGGTTAAATTATGTTTTAGCTGAATTCAGATAAGATATTGGGAACAAAGAGTAAGAAAAGCTAAAACACTTTCGCCATGAACAACACATCTTTTTGTTGCTTATACGGCATTTTGCCTTTTCAGTAATAGCATTAAGTGTCTAAAATGTTTTTCCATCTTGAAAAGGGTGCGACAATAACACAAATAAGTTATTGCTAGGAACTTTTTTTCATAGATACGTTGAAATGTCCCCATTTAATAAAAATCGGCAGGAACTTTTCGGACAGCTTAGTAGTTGTGAATTCAATAAGACCAACAATAACGAAATCTAAAAAGCAACAGACAAAGGTACCCCTTGTTTTAACATTGTTGTACTGACTAAAGAAATAGTAGTGTGATGTACCGTACATGAGATGACCCTACATGCAACACTCAAAAACCGCAACCCTCACGGCATGTATAAAATCTGATTTTTATTTGAGTTTCTTTCGTATTTAACGTTTTAGAAATCAGTATAAAGGGTGTTCTATAATGGTAAGACTCTAGCGCCCCGCGTGGAAGCACGACTTGCGAACTAAGAGGTTAAGGCTCTCATATGTCCGCCACATTGTCCAGTGGTTGCGGGCCATCTTTGATCCTGAGCGATGTGGCAAGCACCGCGCAGTACGCAGGTACTGAGTAGGCTAAGCTCCGAGAATAAACCCGGGTCCGTCCGCACCGCAGCCAAGGCCTCAACCTCTTTTATACGGGGTTCCTTTTATCTCTCTTTGGTTGTTCTTCTACTTGCTTCTTTAGTGCCCGTTTATTTTGCACAGTGGATCCCTGTTCTTCTCAACTGATTTGATGATTATTTTTTTAATCTTTTTTACTCTTTTAATACTACATTATAAAGATATATGAATAGCCAGAGTTCTCAGAGTGCAAAACGCAGTGAACACCATTGAGCCAATGCGCATTGCAGACTATCTTTGTACTCGTTGAACGAATATATATCAAAATCCCTGTCTGAACTGGATCTTTTCAGATATTATTACGACAAGAACATCATGACGAAGGTCCACGGAAAGCGGTACGCCTACAAGTTCGACTTTCAAGGGCTGGCCGCGGCGACGCAGCCCGCAACCAGCGACCCCAGCAGCTACAAGTATCAGAGCGAGCTGTTCATGAGCTCTTACCACCACAGCGCTAAGCTCGGGGGTTTTATGAGCCCCCACGCTGGTATTCCCAACTCTACAGGTAAGCAATCTGACATTAAATTTGAAATTAATTACTTCCACCGTCTTCTTCTTTTACTATTAGTTGTTTTGATCTACGTATCTATATATACAAATACAGGATGTACCAGGAGGATGTTCCAAGACAAGAAAACTAGATCTAGACATGGATAATATGTATGTTTCAATATTGTTTTTCTCTATTGTTTTCTATCTTCAGTAAGTCTATTTATTTTTCAGTAATTGGAGAAACCCAAGTTTTTTATATGATTTGGGGTGTATATGGTAATCTAGATCTGCCTTGCGTGTTCTTTCCATCTGTTATACCTTCTATTATTTGTAGTAGACCCGAATGCTTTACTATGTATCCTATCCATATCTTTCTTCTTTCTAATATCTTATTATTTGATATTCTGTCAACCCATCTTGCCTTTAACATATTTCTATAGCACCACAACTCAAATGCATGTATTCTTCTTTCTTCACTCTTAGCAATTTTCCATTCTTCTGTCTCTGCGTTTTATTTCTACTTTCCGTAAAACGTCAAATTTTATATTGTCAAAAGCTTTATCCAAATCAACGAAAGCAGTAAATGTTTGTTTACCCTTCCTTGCTTCTCTTGCTCCTGAGCTTTCTCTAAATCCAAACTGCTTCTAATATTCTTTCTATTGTTTTATATGTGGTTTTCGTCAATATTTTAGATGCTTGTAGGATCCAACTAATTTTATGCTCTAAAATAATAAATTTGTGGCAAAACAAATTCGCATCGGTTAAATTATTTAAAATAGCTTAAAAATTATTAATGAGGATAAATTAAAATTAGAATAAACCAAAGTTGTTCAAAATGGCGCCCTACAATTTCTGAACATAAAGCAATGCACCGTCATAGATCCCCTCACCAGTTGATGTTTTCCATCGATTCACGAATCGTATCAAAAGCTCCCAGAATTCTTGCAGTGAGTATTTCCCTTAAATCGGGCTTTTTTACCATACACAAGAAAATCAGGTTGGCCTACTCGGCATTTGAAAACTGATACGGCACTTTTACAAAACAAATTAAAATTTCAAACCAAATTAATACGAAAAAACCAAATAAATTGTCTCTTAGTATCACATTTGTCATTTTCGAAAGTGACAAACAATTTTTTGATAAAAGAAATCAAACTAAACATTCTTGGTAACCATAGCATCAGGTAAAATGATGGCCGGTTGCGGAAGAAAGAGCTAGAACGACCAAGCATCCCCAAAACCCATAACTTGCTTCATAGATATCATCAAACCTAACTTTATTTTACACACCACCAAGATATCTGTGAGGTTAACATACGGTTGAAACTATCAAGTCTTAAAGTTGTAAGTTACACTAAGTTTCCTGTTTGGTTATTTGCCAATAGAGTGAGGTGACAAAGAACACCGTATTGCGGTAATATCATTTTCATAAGTGTGGAAATGAAAAAAGTGTAATCTTCAAGGCTCTGCATCCTCTTGGTATTAGCCATATGTTTGTGTATCGGACTAGAAAACTGTTTAAGGAGACTGGAGGTATCGAAGATTGTCCAAAATCGTAATCACAAAGTTATGTCTCGGGAGACACAAATTTCCAAAGCTTTAATATCTCGTATCATTAAGCAAGACCAAGGAGAAACTGCTTGGAAAGTACGTACGGGACATTTGCCGATAAATGTTTTAAAAAAAGATAAGAGAGAAAAGGCAAAGGGGTTGTTGACTGAGTATAGAACAATTTTGTTTGCTGATGAAAAATCTTTTAGCAAAATAAGTAAGAGAATACACCCTAGGTCTTTCAAAAAAGCATCTCAGGTAGTGCCGAGAGTTTAGAGAGACCATCATCCACCAGATGTAATGGTTTAGTGGAAGTCTGTCATGATAGAGTGATCAATATCCATTTTTGTAAAAAGGGGATCAAAATTTCGACCATTAAGTATCAACAGAATGTTTTGGAAGGTATAGTAAAACCTCTGAACCACCCTGAATCTCAATCTACTAGATTACAAATTACGAGCAGTTTTGAGGGTGTAATTTACTCAAAAAGACTGATTCTTTGAAGCGAGTCCTGACGGTGTCAGTCAATAGTTTTCCAATAGACGAGTGAACTGGGTGGCCATCTTGAATAAATCCACTATAATTATACTTATCGATCATTTAATGAACCACCATCCAAGAGTCGAATCCAGCCGAATTTGTACTGAAAGGGCGTCTTTAGTCGGAGCCGAGTTTTAGAGCTTTTCAAGTTCGCATTTGAAACATGAAACGCCTGACACAGTGGTGAAAGGAATTAACATGCACGTCGCAAGTGGAGCAACGGAAGCTCTCGTAACACGTACGTAGCAACACTTGCACCCCCTTAATGACGTAATGCCTTGATTGTGTATTGTTTCACCCCTCGAAAGCACATTGCTCGTCATTTAATCGACCCCTCCCAAATAAGAATATTGTTAACAAAACTACCCTAATGCCCTTTACTGCATACGCGGGCATCAGAAATCGCCACTAATGGGCATTTCGTGCGCCATCAAGTCCGTTTCTTTAGCCGCGGCTGCGGAGGCCTCCACCCCGCGCTGAGAGTGCTTCGCGCGCCTCCGGGCAGCCGCGTCTCATCGCCCCAAGACATAAGTGAACTGCAAACAGCGCGCGGCGAAGTTGGCTGGCTCTGGCAGTTGTCATCTGCAGCGCATTTGAATAGCAAACATTGCAGGTTTGAATAAACATTAGGGCTAATTTGAACGCTTTCTTGTGCCGAGCATCTTCGGCTGCACGCGGATTTGTGAGTTACGGCGCCGCCCGAGCACCCCATAAATAACTGCGAATTGCCGTCCTATGATGATAGAACAAATGAATTACATTAACACGCCACATAAATTTCTCGGTTGCGATGAGGGTCTACCATTCTAAATAGTCGCATCGGCCGCCGAACGAAGCCCTAGCTAACGGCCAACAAACCCAGAAAGCATACGAGCAACTTAACAAGGCTTTATGTCCATACAACAATGCATGCAGGGTCTGATTAAGGTTCTCGGCACCCTATACTGACAATTCTTCAGCTGCCTTCCCTCAAATTTTGCATGTTTGGGAAATAAAAACAAATGTCCATTTCATGCAAAAAATTTATCTAAAAACATTTCTTTTCCTGGCTTTAGAATTAGCAAATCTTCGAACTATGTCATCAGAAGGAAGACTGTAGAAACTCACTTTCAGTAAATAAAAGTGCAAGGCTTGTCATTTTCTTGTGTCAACGTTGATCTTAATGAGTTTTTCACTTCTCAAAAACTGAAAAGGCTCCTTCTTCAACAGAATTAGTACTGCCATACCACATACTGCAATATTGGGAAAAGTAGACTCTACATCTCATGACTTCAATAGGAATCTTGGTAGTTCTAATTATATTTTTGGCTTACTATTCTCATCTTTTTCAGTGATTCTTAAAAATGCTGCTAAATTCATATATTTCCCAAGAAATCTTTTATCTAAATCAGAACAGGTGATTTTGTCCTTCTGTCGTTTTCCATTCTACTGATTTTCCATGTAAATTTGACATCCTTATGTATTTCTGTATAGATTTTTCTTTTGTATACAAAGTCTTCTTTTAAGTGGAATGTCAAGTCTTCTAGACGTTGGCGATGGCTGTGGTCCATGCTCCAATCTCTAATATGCCCCATCCATGATATCCACCTTCTTCTAATTCCTCTTCGGCCTACGATTTTCCCTTTCATAATTAGTTATAGCACTTGATATTTCTTTCCTCTCAATATATGGCCCAGGTAAGTCACTTTCCTTTGTTTGATGGTAATAAATAATTTTCTGTCTGGATTAGCTCTCCTTAACAATTGTTCATTAAATCTTCAGCACTCTTCTATGTAATTACATTTCAAACGCCTCTATTTTATTTATCCTGTTCATTTTCAATGTCCAACAGTCCATTCCGTATAACGATACTGACCATATGTAGCATTTTGTCAGGCGTTGTTGAAGTTTCAGATTTAGTACATTATTACATAACACTTTTTTCATGGAATTAAAGGTAGTGCGAGCTGCGAGGTGAATTCAAGTTATAACACCTCCGATTTTTTTTCTCATAAACTAATCACACGAAAACTATGAAACTTGTGTCACTTCTCTACGTAATCTCCCTGCAGCCAAACATATTTTTCACAACGTCGACGCCATGATTCTATGGCCGCTGCGAGCGCTTCTTTAGTCGCTGAAAAATCGTTGGTGCAATAGCGGCACGAGTAGTGGATTTGCGACCACGGACAGTGTCTTTCGTCGTTGAAAACGACCAAAAGTCACCAGGAGCCAAGTCAAGTGAGTAGGAAGCAAGAAAAATTACTTTAAATCACTTGGAGCACACTTTTTGCGTTTTCAGGTCTTCATGCAGGATTGTGTGCACAGATCCCAAGGAAATGCCAACTTTAGAGGCGATACGTTCCACACTCCAAAACAAGTTTCTGCACTCCCTTGATCATGTCATCAGACCGGCTGGTGCAAGGCCGAGTTTTTCACACGGTGTTCTGCCTTCTTTGAGCTGTCGCACCCACAAACGCACATTAGGCACATCCATAACACCATCACCACATGTCTCACTGAACTGGCGATGAATTTCACTCGGTGACACACCACGCAAATGGAGAAAACGAATGATTACACGCTGTACTTGTAATGGAAACGTCGCCATTTTAAGTACCAGAAGACGGTCCTCACTTTGCCGCTAGAGCCCCGTGTGCAGTGCAGTGCTGCCATCTCTGCAACACATGTTTCTGTCTGTTTCCGGTCCTGAGAAGAAATTCGATGGTGTTATGACTTGAATGACTCGTATTTCTATTTTTCTCTGAATGTCGCGATCTGGATTAAGGTCCTATGAAAGATTACAGCCTAGATATTAAAAGCACCAACTCGTTCTATTTGGTTATTTTGTATGTGTAAATTGACGTTCAAATTATGTTGTCTTTTGAACACTATGAATTTAGTTTGGTCAATATTAATGCTTAATCCTGTGTCGGTACTGTGTATATAAACCTTATTTAGGAGTCTTTGTAAATCTTCTACGGTATCTGCTAGTACCACAGTATCATCTGTATATTTAATCTTGTTAATCTGTACACCATTAATCTTCAAGCCCAATTCTTCACCGTCTAATACTGCCTTAAATATAGCATCAGAATATAAATTGAACAGCAAAGGGGAAAGGGTGCAGCCCTGTGGCACTCCTCTACTAATCTCTACTTTGTTTATCAATTCTTCTTTCAGTCTTATTGATACTCTTTGTTCCCAATATAGGATTTGGTAATTCATCTACTCTAGCTGTTTTTAGCATTTCTATCAGCTTTGTATATTTCACTTTGTCAAACTCTGTTTTATAATCAATAGAACAAGGAAACACGTCTTTTGTTGGTCTTGACGTAAGAAGAACTGTAATTGCCAATAGTGCTTTATATCTACTAAAACCATTCCTGAAGTCAAACCGAGTGTTGTCCAAATGTTCTTCGCGTTTCGTCTAATTTGTGCATTCGTAGAAAGACCTTTAAGAGGTGGCTCATCACTCTATTTAATCGGTAATTGCCACATTTTCTTGGTATAGGAATGAATACTGCCTTTAACCAGTCTTTTGTCAGTTTTCTGGAATCATATATCTTATTAAATAATTTTACTGTCACATTTAAACTTTCTTCATTCACAAGCTTTAGAATTTCCGTAGGAATTTCTTCTGGTTCTGTTGCTCTCTTATTATTTAAAATCTGTACTGCATATTCTACCTCTACTTTTATTTAATATCTGCAGACCTCCCAATTTTTCTGCTTCGTGGTATTTAACTTGTCTAGTTCTTCGTTTGATGTCAGTTGTAGTTTTTCTTTGACGTTATTATTTTTTAGTTTGTTTATACCTATTTTAATAATTCTTTTCAGCCCAAGAGAGTTATGATCAGATCTTATGTCTCCACTTGGGCATGCCGATATTTGTTCTATGTAGTTCCTGTAACGTTTTTTTTTTTTTTGGGAATATAGTCTCATTCCTTATAGATTATCAGTTTCTCTCATTATGTTGCGGGGATATCCACGTGTATAACTTCTTCTTGTAAAGTTTATACCAAGTATTTGCAATTACCATCTGTTGTTCCTGGCAGAACTGATAAAGCCCTCTCTCATTACTCTCTCCCAACTAAGTCTTCTTGGCGTCCGTGTCCTATTTTGGCATTGAAATCACCCATAATGTTGGTTATATCATGACTTTTCGTTGCTTTTAATGCCTTCTCTATATTGTCGTACAACTGTTCTATTTCCTCATAGTCGAGGCAAATTAGTAAAAAAGGAATTTTTAGCGGGACGTTTCAAGGAGCATTCAATTCGTAAGAGCCTCAAAAAAAATGTTACCACATATTTTTTTGTATAATGCAAAAATTCATTTATGTGGTGCACTTTTTGCAGGCCCGAAAGAATATTTTATTTCTTGCCTAATATTGGCCAAAATAAGCTCATTCCTGTTACTCGGAGGTTTTTGCGGTCGCTGATCACGAATACGATGCTTAGAAAGTGTTCTGCTGCACTTGAGCGCATAATTCTGGGGATGGGGGTGATTTTAGGAAAGCAGCTCAAAGTTGTTTGTTTTTCGAGTTTAAACTGTCTGAATAAGGTTTTTTTGGGGTCTCTGATAATGAATATGATCTTTAAAAAGTACCCCAATGCACTTGGAGGAAAGCATAATTTGGGGAGGGGGGCGATTTTGGGAAAACCTCAAATTTGTTTGTTTTTTGAGTTTAAACTGTCTATATAGGGGTTTTTGGGTTTGCTGATCACGAACATGATGTTTAAAAAGTGCCCCAATGCACTTGGAGGGGAGCATAATCTTGGGGAGGGAAGCGATGTTGGGAAAAACCTCAAATTTGTTTGTTTTTTGAGTTTAAACGGTCCATATAGGGGTTTTTGGGTTTGCTGATCACGAATATGGTGCTTAAAACGCCCGATGCAGATAATTCTGGGGATCATTTAGGAAACCAGCTCAAAGTTGTTTGTTTTTCGAGATTAAACTGTCTGAACAAGGGTTTTTGGGATCTCTGATAACGATGTTGGTTCTCAAATTAAACTCTAACGCGCCGAAGTGAGAAAATGCCCTGGGACACTTTGGGGAAAGGATACCCCCATTAACGTTATTCTTACCAAACTGTTCAGATGTTCTAAAATTTGTAAATTCTTTCACACCTTTATTAGTGTATTTATGTAGATGTTGTTAAGGTTGATGAATAACATATTAATTGTTATTTTTTTTTTCTTGTACTACCTTTAGCACAAATAAGTGATCAGTTAAGATCTTTGCTTCCTGAAGCCACTCAGATATTTTTCTATCTCTTGTTCTCCTGTTATTTTCAATCTTTTGTTTATCAGTGATGCCGAGATTTTATAGGCTATGTTTAGTTACAAGATCGATCTATAGTTTTTTCTTTCTTTTCTTGTATGTCAGGATTATGCGGGTTTTATTTTATATGCATTTTTCTCATACTTGTATTATAAGGTCAAATATATTAACTTCTAATATTCTCTCTAAATTTCTCCGTGTTTTGTCTATTCTGAGGTTCTTATTTTTTATTTCTTTATTATTCCTCTACTGTTTTTATTTTTATTGTCCCTAGATGGAAGTCTTCATAATCCTCTCTTATTGTCTTACTTCTTCTTTTATTCAGGGTTTCCATATAATTCTCTTTTCATAATTGTGTTACTCGTTTCTCTTCTGCTGCGATGTCTCTTTTTTAGCCTTCAACTTTGGAGCTTTGCGCTAACGTTACTTTAGTCTCCATTAACTCTCTAATAATCTCTTTTCTCCACATCAAACCATATATTTTATATTTTGTTGTACTCTGTAGGTGCCGCTGTGTTATATGTTCTACTGACTATTTAATTGATTTTCCTTCTTTCTCTCTATTATCTGAGGCTCCTGTAGATAACGCAGCTTTTAGGTTTTTTAATTAGCTTTATTTGGATTGTTTATTTTACTAAGTGGTTTGATGCAATCCCTGCCTTTCCCTTCTACTTTTAATGTTTTTTACTATTCTTTGATGTTTTGGCTCAATTCTTGAGTGATCGATTTAATTAACTATTTTGGGATAGAAAACAGCGATGTGTCTTTTTAATTCTCTTCATTTGGATTGTGGTAGACATTATTTCTAATTTTTTATTATTAAAAGAATGTTATAATGATTGGTTACCGATTTTTTCTTCTTTTACTTCTCTTGCCTGATTTTGGCGCTGAAGTTTCCAATTACCATCTCGACATCGGAGTTCAGTTATCATTCTCTGGTGTTTCTTTTGCGAGAACTTGAATATTATTTATACTAAACTTTCTTTTATGCTAGTCTGCGTTGTTGTGCACCTCCATTAAGTAAAATATAATTTTCTAATCCTGTCTCTGAGTTTTCCTTCAAATTTTTTGTATTGCTTTAAATCAGTTGGGTATATTTTACATCTTCTTTACACCTAACCAATTTAAACTTGTGTCATGTCATTTTTAACTATCAATTTTTGTATTCTTCTTGGCTCATATTTTTGTAGTCCCATATTTCTTATCTTTCTGATTTACAATTTTCACCGCTTTGGTCGTTATCTTTGGACCATCTTGCTGGACACCTCTTAGGTTTTTTGGTTCTAGTTTTTGTAGTTGAGAAAGTTGCAGACGTTTTTGATATTTAATTGGAACGCTTTTCTTTTTTCTTTGTCTGCAATTTCCTTTGTGTTTCCAAATATTTTCTTCTTAAGTTTCCTTATTCTTGTTTCTTTCAACTTGTTTTTGTTTCCATTATTTAATTTTTATTGTTCTTTCGACTATTCTTTATTTGTCCTCATCTTTTTTCACCCTAAATGCAGTTTACATTTTAATCTTAGCTTAATTTCTAACATTTTCTTCTATATATTTTTAATTATTACATTCTTTCCCCTTTAGATTCTCTAATTTATTTTATAACTCTTTCATTCTCTTATCACTTTTTTCTTCTCTCTCCATTAATTTTTCAGCCTAAATTATATTTTGACGCTCTTAAAATCATCCTTAATTTATCCTATTTCTGATTTTTTATTTTTTCTAATTTCTTCGATATTAAAATTTTTTCCCAAATGCTGCTTCTTCTTGTTTATTTTCTCCACTTATACTTTCTTTATGTTGTCGTTTGATTTTAATCTGTGTTATTAGTATTTTAGGTTTTCTTTAGAACGCTAATAACCATAGTTTTCCAATTTCCAAACTTTAAGACAGTCTCAACTGCTCGCCCTCTTTTCAATGAATCTTTTTCTTGCGACACTATATGCTCTGACCTTCTTGAGTTTTTAGACAAACTGTTAGTAATATAGATTACTAAAAATAGTAAATCAAAAATAACTTAAACACGAAATTATAGCACAAAAGTAGACACAAATTAAATGAAAAATATAAGATAAACATAGACTTTTCTTATAGTAGAAAAGCTTTATTGGACCGCGTTTATTAAACCAGTTTTTCATGCATAATATATAATTATTCACAGTTGGACTTGCCTGTGTCTATTTCACCAGGTTGTAAGAAAAAATAATGAATTAGGTTCTTGCTAAACCGCTACAGAGTTATCACTATGGTCTAATGGGATGAAGATCCGCTCTTACACGCTAACTGGAGCTTTCTTCAGTCCAACTATTGTCAACTTTGCTTACAATTATAGTATAGAATTCAGCTGTCATGTAATACAGGTCTTGATTTAGTTAAGACCTGTATTACATGCTAGCTAAATTCAAGGCTTGGTTTAGTTAAGAGAGGCCTCGGCCTGCCACATTAACGCGAGCCTAGGTTTGACTCTCAGATCAAAAGCAACGGCAAACATCAAATGCTCTCCGGCCGTCATAGAAACACCTGTGGCAGTCGTGAAGTACATTCTCTTTCTTCTAATGGGTAAGCCTAGCCACCCGCCTTGGGTACTCCCAACATGGCCCATAATACTACACGAAATAATAAAATAACTTTTTTACTTTTCCAAAAAATTCTTCTATACTTCAACATACGTATCTATCATTGTAATCCAGTTGTTCTTTGCTTTCGCTTGAAATGCTCAAAAGTTGAAAATTATAGCTAAATATACAAGACCGTGCAAAAATAATGCTTGATTGGAATACAATTTTTATAACAATTCAGAATCGACTTCACTGTTAACTTCTTCCTGTATGAACCAAAACTTTACGGACGTGACCCCAAGTGTTTTATTTGTTTCCTGTGTCTTTCCATCATCGACAAACATGTTTGTAATGGGGTTTAGTTTCAAAATATTCCCTGCACAAATGACGTAGTACTTTGGGCTGTTGTCCTGTACCTGATGAAAGAAACACTTCCTCCAACATTTTAGTGCATCCTATTGCAGGTAGTTGGTTTTCAAGTTTTCCGGGACAGGCCGGTGACATTAAACTCCAACCAATTTCTTTATCTTCTATCTATACATTTAAACAGAAAGTAAACAAAGACGGCTGATATAGAATGTGGCGTGGCTGAGCTCTGAGTGTACATTTGGGTGCCTATCTTCAGGATCATTTTGCATACCTCACCTTTGTAACACCACCGCACCGAGTTATCCCACTGTTATCACATGTAAACAAATTGTTTTACGTTCCCTTGCAAAAATTTGAGGACACGCGGGTGAAAAAATTTAAGCCTAGGAAGCCAAAAATACCTTTCTCATAGAAAATGTTTTTTTGATAAAATTTAAATTGATCCAGTGTCTTATAAAGTTTTTCCGCGTTAGTTGTAGTGGATGGCGTTCATTTAGTTTCATTGTTAGGACATCCTGTCCATATCAACCTCTTAAGATGGGTATAACTTGAGTAACTCTTTTATTTTAATTTGTGCAAAAAATGTAAAAATTCATTTATTTTTATTTCGAAATAAACACTTGCGCCCAATATGTCATATGGTAACTTATACTTGCTGTATGTATGTATGGGCTACATGTAAAGGCACACTAATATTATTAATGACGTTGTAAGTAAGGTATATTTGAGGTAATTATACAAAAACTTAATTGTAAACGCCTTACTTTATGTTTTTCCTACTGATACGAGAACAATTCGAAAAGATACCTTTGTGCATGTGCGAGAAACAGGTAGGAATAGCGAAGCTCATTTTGTGACGTTGTCCTGGGTGAAAAAGAAGATTGTTGCAGTGTACTCGGACGCTATATAAGTTAGCACCGCAAGCTTAGTAAACCTATAATTTGAGTGAACTGTGTTCTCCGTACTTTTCACCTTCTCTTTCCAGTTGTCGATGTTGAGCTGCCTTATGTCTCTCATTGCTTCATCTTTTCATCTATACTGTTCTCAAATATCTTTTTTGGTCCTATATTCTCCACCATCCTCACAATGTGGCCCAACCATCTAACTCTCTGTGATCTTGCAACTCCTATTATGCCCGGTTCCTCGAATAGCTCTTTTCTTAATTTTTAATTTCTAAATATCTTCCTTAAAACTTTTCTCCCCGATACCTCTAACATATTCCGTTTTGTTGTTCCTAAAATCTACACCTTACATCCAAATGTTACAATCAGTCTTAAAATTCTTATTTTCTCATATTTTTTCATATTTATTGAGAAAGTGTAAGCAACGATTTTCTTCCAATGGATCACCTTCCTTCATTCTAAGTTTTTCTGTTATCTTGTCTTTTATTCCCACTCTGTCTTCTGTTTTGTTGAACGTTAGCTTTACCATATTTATGAGTTTCCTGCTTAGTCATAATTCCTTCAATAGCTTAGCTTCTTTTATTTTGTCGTAGGCTTGCTTGAAGGTGCGTTCAGGTTTTCAAATTTTTTCTGAAAAGTACTTATCCGATAAAGTTGAAACTTCTATTACTTCTTAACGTAATCTTCATCTAGACGTACACATGATTCTATAGCTGGTGGAGCACTTCTTTAGGGTGTGTTTTGCCCTAGGAAATCACTGATGCAACAGTGGCTCGATTGGAAATTGAGCCTTCATGATCGAAAATTCATGGCGACAGCACGTGTCAGCATGTCCTGAGACATTGCCATCCGAGCAGTCTTGTGTTCGTCGGTCAGCAGTCGTAAATCCCACATTGAAGAAACTTTCCGAATTTGCATGCAAAATGAGCTCCACAGATCCAATGGAAATGCCAAGTTTAGAGGCGATATCACCACTCGCGCAATCATATTTCTGTTCATTATCACACAACTCTCGACCTTCCTTAAATTTTTGCACCCGCGAACGCACATTTTTAACATCCATAACGCCTTCACCGCGTGTCTCACTCAATTGGCGATGAATTTAGATGGACGTTTTACCACGCAAGAGGAGAAAACGGATGATTTCATGTTGTTCTTGAACACTAAACCTCACCATTTGAAGTATACAAAACAACACTCACTGCAATGACGGTAATTCGACCTGTGTAAATTGTATGGTGCTGCCATCTTTATTACAAATTTAGAAATATTTTCCGCGTCTTTTACTTACTTTCACTGCTGAGAAAAAATTGGAGACCTTAGAACTTGAACGCATCTCTTGTTGTTTTTAAATTCCTAATTATATCTTCAACTTCCTTCAAGGTAGCTATTTCTTCATCTTTGTCTACGCGATTTTTCATGCCAATATCTTCGTATTCATCTATAATTCCCCTGTTCTCTGCATCTTCACCATTTAGTAACTCTTAAAATTAGTTTTTTCACACATCCAGTTTTTTATTTTTCTCTCCTATAATTTCACTATTTTGGCTCTTATAAAATGCTATTTCCGCTTGATACCCTTTTATTTCTTCTTCCACTCTTCTATGAAAAGTTTTTATTTTAGTAGTTTTCAAGTTTTCTTCTATTTCGTTGACAATATTCTTATTATATGTTTGTTTCTTCTCTCGGAAGTTCTTACATTTTCTTTTGTTCTTTAGATTCTTTCTTTGATGATTCGGTTTCTTGTTGTAACATATCTAGTCGTAGTTTTCTTGTTTTCTTTTATTTCCAATTCTTTATCGAACCATTTTTTCTTGTCCTTGTTTTTATCCTCTTACATTCTACAGATCTCAGTACTTCAATTATTTTTTGTCCTTTAACTTCTCCTGATAATTTGTTTTTTAGTTTTGTCTTTCAGTCTATTTGAAAATATACGTTTTGCTTGTTTCATTTTTATACCTAGCATAAAACGATGTATATATATATATATATATATATATATATATATATATATATATATATATATATATATATAATTTGAGTGTGTGAGTAAGCTCTCTTGTAACTGCACAAGTTGCTTATGCATTTTTCGACATCAATCAAATATCTTTGAAGGACAATGCGGAGGTCCCTGGTCCCCGGCCGTGTGAGAAGCATTGGTTGCCAGAGTAACGCGTTTGGGGCCACGCGGATCGTTGCTATATATTTCGTAATGTTAACATAACGTCAACGCCCACTACAGCGATGCACCAGAGTGAGACAGAATTCGTGACTGGCACAATCGTTGGAGGACAGGAATAGTAACGATTGCTACAGAAAGTTCGTAACGCTTGCATTCTCTATAGCAGCCAAGCGTAGCTGGCTGGATTTTCTAGTCTTCTATTAATACGTGATCTATCTGATTCACATAAGATCCATCCTGTCATCTCCAAGTTTCTTTATATAGTATTTTTAATAAACATATATTTGTTCTTGGCAAAATCTATTAATAGTTTACTATTTTCATTTGTTGTTGAGTGTTTAGCATGTTTGCCTGTCGTTGGCTAAAAGATACTTGCTCTACCGATCTTAGCATTTGAATCCTTCAATATCAAGATCGTTGATTGGCGTATGTATATTAATAAAATGTATAGTAATAAAACTTTCTGATATTTACCTCTTAGTCTCAAGGTGCACAGTCTAATACTGATTTGAAGTTTACCACAGCTGACTTAATATTTTTGTTTACTATAAAACTTATTCGTAAGATGCAGTTCACCCCGCCACTGTTAAGGAATATATAATTATTCAATTCTATTATTTTATTTCCTTTTTGATTTGTTTCTTTTATTTCCACTAAATCATATGTACACTTGTCTAATTTTTTAATCAAATGACTTAATCCTCCTTTCGTTTGTATACTACTGACATACCATGTTTACACCCTTAAATACTTATCAATATTATTATTTTTCTTTTTCTTATTTGTTTTGCTATATCATATATATTCATGATAACTGTTTCTCATTTTTTTGTCTATTTTAGTTTTATTTTTTATCTCATCTATTTTCTTTGCTTGGTTTGTCATCGGAATTTCCTTCTCATTATATTTTTTTAGTTTTTTTTTAATTTTTCCTTATCTTCGTCCCATTTCCATTCTATTCCTTCAATCATTATTTTGCTGTACCAAAATTTAAGGGCTTCTTGACTCTTTTCCCTTATGTTTTTCATTTCTTGTTTTTTATTAAGTCATAATTAATTTAAATTATTCTCCTGTTACTTCCTTTAGCTTACGCTTATTTTTTATAATCATTTCTTTATCTTGATCACTTTCCAGTTCTACTAAACACACTCTTGTACCTAGTTTATGCGCTGTTTTAGCTGCTCTTTAATAAAGGAAGTACAAATAAGTCTCTGCCATTTTTTATCAAAAATTTTATTCAAAGTATTGTCCATCGCTAGCCACTACTTTTTCCCATCTTTCTGGTAGCATACGGATACCGCGTCGGAAGAACGCCTCATCTTTTGAGGCTATCCACGAATCGACCCAATTTTTGGTATCTTCATATGATGTGAAGTGCTGCTCAGACAGGCCATGTGCTATCGATCGGAGCAAGTGATAATCAGAAAAGGCAATGTCTGATGAATACGACGGGTGGGATAGGACTTCCAAATTGAGTGTTTCCAAGTAGGTTTTGACTGGCACCGCAACATGTGGGCGAGCATTATCATGCAGAAGAATAATTTTGTCGTGTCTGGAGTAGTAGTGGGCGCGTTTTTCCTTGAGTACTGGGCTAAATCTCATCAATTGTATTCAGTAGAGAGCCCCAGTAATGATTTCGTTCGGTTTGAGCAACTCATAATACACAACGCCAAGCTGATCCCACCAAATATACAACATGAGTTTTTTCCATGAATATTCGGCTTGGCTGTCGATGTTGAAGCATGGCCACGTGGTCCCCATGGTTTCCTCTTCTTTGGGTTATCGTAGTGGATCCATTTTTTATCACCAGTGACTATACGATACAAAAACCCCTTTCGTTTATGCTTGGCAAACAGCATTTCACATGTGAAAAATCGGCGTTTAATGTTTCTCGGCTTCAGTTCATATAGAACCCAATTACCTTGTTTTTGAATTATTCCCAACGATTTGTTGCTTGTTGAGTCACTCCTAATGTAAGTGCAAGTGTTTCTTGGGTTTGACAGAAATCTTCCCCCAATCATGCTTCACACTTTCGGCCTTCCGCTACGTTCTTTGTCTTCGAAGTCAAACTCACCGTCCTTAAACTTATGAAACCACTCACAACAACTTCTCTCCCTTAAAGTAGCCTCACCATATGCTTCTACAAGTAATCGCTACGCCTCAGTTGCAGATTTCTTCAAATTAAAGAAGTAAATCAAAAGTTCCTGCAAATGACGCTTATTCGGCTCAAAACTCGACATTTTCGCAAGAAAAAAATTATTTGATGCTAATACAAAATCGCTAATGTTTTAAGGTTATGGTGTTGCCAGATATCCAACCTTACGATATGACGTTTTACATCTGATAATTTCTACCATAACATACTGGTGGGGCCATGGTTTGTCTAACGACGGAGACTTATTTGTACTCCCTTTATAATTGCTTATTACCACTAAGTATCTGTAACTAGTTTACTACTTTTTTTATTTATTTTTTTTTTGCTTTTCTAGCTCTTCGACGTCGTTTCTTATATTTCTCAATTTTTTTTCTAACTTTTTGATTTTTCTTTTTAAGATTATCATTTTCTTCTTATGTTTTTCTTTTCTTTTCTTCGTCTTTCAATTTCATCACTAAATCCTTGTTGTTTATTAATTATTAATTAATTTAACATCATTCTAGTTTTAAAAACCATTAACATATTAAGAATTATGTCAATTTTATCTTCGTTTTTTGTATACATTTTCTGTGGAATACTATGGTTTTCTTAATTTCTCTAGATATTTCATGATTTTCATCATCTTCTTTATCTCTAATTCTAGTTTTTCTTTTCGGTGTTATTTCAGCAGTCAAATAATCATCAATTAGATATAGACCGGAGGCTGTCGTAGAAAATCCCGCCAAAGGTGAAGTGCGTGCAGTAATACGATTTCTATGTGCCAAAAAACTTTCGGCAGCTACAATTCATCGCAAACTGCGTAATGTTTACGATCCAAATACAATAGGAGAAGGTGGCGTACGTGAAGCAGTGGCTTCCATCACACCACTTTGACAATGAGGAGAAAGTAGAACAAACTTTAAATCTTGTAAAGCGTTATGAAGATTATGTCAATAAGTAATGTAGGTTTCTGATGTATACATAAATGTTCTGTATTTGTCGTTGATGACCGAAAGGATAGTAAATCCTTATTTTTATTTATTGTTGCATACCTCCTTGTTCCAGCGTCAATATTTCCGTCTCCCGGCTCGTACTGGAGCAACCCGAGCGCGAACCTGTACTCGAACATCGCCGCCACGACGCATCGATCAGCCACCACCCGGGGCCCCACCTAGGCGCCCCGCCGCTGGGTTCGTACCCGCACTATGCATGACCGGCTCCCTCCGCTTCACCGGGGGCGGAATGGAGCAAACGATTAAACGTGTAAACGCGGCCCGCCGGCCAGTGCCGAAACGGACACGCAGATAAATGTTGTTGGCGATAGCATAGAGAAATGTGTATAATTATAAACAGAACGTACCTAACTTGCCAATCTCCGTAGCTATAGAGGACGTAGAAGACTGTACTTCGTAGTCATAGATTTGTCCTACTCATATAACTTTTCTAGTCAGAACCAAATAAGGTATTTTTGGCAATATGGTAACCGTATATCAGTGCAATCAGTATATGTGTTTGTAAAATCTTAAATGATTAGGATAGGGACACGAACCGCAAGGGCGGGACTGTGATATACAATACACAAAGTATATTTTTATCCTTTAAGTTTGTATATTATGAGCTACAAGACGTAGAAAATTATCCTAAAATACTCTCGAATCTGTTAACATGCAATACGTTGCAATAAACTTTATTTTAGTTGTCGACTCACGGGCGGTTGTCAATGTAGTCAGCAAACGGCAGAACGTTTGATAGGTAAAATGTGTATAAAAGTGGAGGTGTACATTGACAACTGTCAGTATATTGTTATGTTCAACTATAGCAAAAGAAGAAAGTACCATGCATCTTCAACTTTACTATAGTAGAATATAAAATATTAATTACCTATTCCAATCAAAGCATTCTTTAAACCAAGAGACACTTATGTAATTACTTTTTCTTTTACAATTAGTGATTTCAGATAATTAGTAAAAAATAATGTTGCAAGCAGATTTATATCATTTAATTTTAACAGAAGGATCTGAATTAATTTGGTCAAATTTTGGTTTTCTCTTCCACCTTTTAAACCTTTATTTAATGTACCATTTTTGTAATCAACCAATACTTTATTTACTTCCTTTCGAATGTCTGATATCTTAAAGTATGCTTCGATGTTCGTTTATCAATGTAACTATAAAAGTAACCAACTGTCTGTAGGCTACAGAAGCAACAGAAGGGCGAATGACCAGGAGCGCATGCAGATTAAGTCAGGATATCAAATGTACCGCTAGTCCTATTACCTAAATGTCGAATGTGTATACCACGGCCATTTTGTAAGGAGCCAGTCGCAAGATGGCTGCCGAAAGTGTATAAATGTTATGTATTTATTATATAAAATAGACGAATAAAGCAAGATGTTCGGTTTTATAAAGCGCTCATTTGATTGCCCCACCTGACGAACGCCGGGCTAACGAGCTTACAGGGATGAGCTGCCAGTTAATGGAGAACGAGGATTTTAAAGTATTAGTCACGCCTCTTCTTTGTATCGTAAATCATCTCCATTAGGGGGCCGTAATGGTTACTTGGAAGCGCCGTCGCGCCGCTCAGTTGACGCTTCATTGCTGATTTGTCATGGGTAATCGGGCGAAAATCTGGAATCGGCCACTTTTGTGTAGCCGGCGCAGCGCAGCGGCGGAGACGGGGGCACGCTTGAAACTAAAATACTAGTCGGAGAAATCGTGTCGATAAATAGCGCAATTTTAATAGAGGGCAAGAAGCCGCCCCCAGCGCCATCCGTGGCCGCCGGGCCAACATGGGACACGCTGTATGTGAATCCGAGGCGCGTTTCGTGCTCGAAGGAAATCGTGCGTAAAACATATGCCTGTCGGCCGCCACGCGCCGCATAATGACGTAATAATGTATTGATACACGCACGCCACCCTCGCTGCAACTCCCTTTCAGAGCAGCGACTTATACTTACATGTCAGATTCGCCTCCTTTTCGTTTTGCTTTGAACAAGTCACTCCCTTGAAACGCACACCTTTTATAGGAAGGCGGCGAAAAGATTGGGAACCCCAATCTGCGCCTCTCTTTGTTTTATTTGTCGTTTCTCGATTAAATCAAGCGTAATTATTTTGAATTGCTCTTTGTTCTTTGCCATGGTGAAGGCTTTCAGACGTTCGGCGCAATTGGTGTTCGAATCGTTACTTAATGGGGAATTGAAACAGTAGCGTAGCCAAAGCTTATAACAGAGGAATGAGACGCATGAGAATACATGGAGAGAAAACCCAAAGTAAAAATAAAATAAAAACGATCTAATAATAGGAACAACCAATAGAACGTAAATGCATTTTTGTGGCAGAAGAACCAAACGCCAAAAGCCTGGTAGACTACATAACATACACACAAGACAACAAGGGCAATCCAAAAAATCTAAACGAAAAAAAGCAGAAATATGAACAAACCGCAGACTAGTAGCAACAAAACGCCAGGAAAGAATGAACAACAACGAAAAAGCTAGAAACCATTGTAGGATGGCGATACATAAGCTTAAAAATGCCGAAAACAAAGAAGATTGCCAGAAAAAGACAAATATACAATTTCAAAAACTGTAGAAAATAGGAACAGGGTGGAATCTAGAAGAAAGATAAAGAGCATTCAAGGAGACATAGGCTAGAAGAACAAATACAATAATCACCTGAAAAGGACAAGCTGGTGGAGCAAGGACTTAAAAAGACTGGTAAAAGAAAAGAAAGGAGCAAGCGATTAATGCATTCCAACAATAATACAATAGAAAGAGAAGAATAATAAAACAAGACAAAAATAAAAAGAAATCCTGGGGAGTTTGGAGAAGAGATATAATAATTACATAAACTAAACAGTAGAGAATTTTGAACGTAAATAAAAAGACTAAGGGGAGATAAAAGGAAAGAGAACAGACACAAAAAGCATTCTAGAAACGTGAAAATATCACACGACGGAGCCAGAAAATAGCCTATTTAGAGAACAAACGGAATATCAACAAGAAATTAAGAGAGAAGAAGTTAAAGAAGATACAAACAATAAAAATTGCTAAGGCAAGTGGAAGAAATGACATACCACCGGAGATGATTAATTATTATCCCATAGCTCTCTCACGGTTTTCTTCGTTCTCATTACTTCAACAATGAAGGTAGCCACCGTATCCCCCTTCGCCTTTGATTCAGTCATCATGCGATATACGTTGTCTCTTCGAGATCTGTGTTTGTTCTGTTTCTCTCTTCTTCACACCTCCCGCACTCGAATATGCTGCGGAGAATCTGGGCCGCTATAAAAGCAACAAGCATCGGAGTTATCAAGTCCGTATTTGAGGAGGTAGCTGCCATACATTCCATGCCCCGTCAGGTTGTAATTTACCTCGTCGTTCTTTCGGTTTCGCTATTGCCGCAGATCTGGTACAAGTCTCCCTATCCACGGGGCCGTTGTTGCTATGGGATCTTCCCATTTCTTTTCCCATTTGGTCTTTCGTGTTGTAGATACGAGCTCGTTATGCCACTTGGAGGTGTTCCGGCGATGATTTCAATCCCTGCATTTGTTGCGGTCCTATATGCACTGAGGTTCGCTCTCCTCACGTTTAATGAGTTTTTTATATTTGTCGAACCTCATTGTAGCTCCCCATGTTGGTGCTGCGTACAGGATAATCGAGGTAATAACCCCTCCAAACAGCTTTCTTTTCTTCGCTTATGGCCTTTTCACATTCGAAATTAATCGACTTAGACTTTGAGAAAACTTTTCGGCTTTCCTACCGTTTTCCGCATATGCGTCGTCCCTTTCATCTTTGTCTTAGTGATGTATCTGTTACCGTCTTTCCTAACCGGAACTGTACGGACGGTATCGCTCTTTTCGTGTAGATGAGCACCGCTTCTCCCATCCGTTTCATTTTACATCATATGTTTTCAAGCGTTGCGTTTGCGTGGTTTCCTAAATCTGATTTCGTTTTTGCTGTGACCACCAATTCCAGATCGCTACGAATTGTCCTTCGTTTTCTTCCGTCGTAATGCTTCCACGATCCCACGCCAAGAAGTCGAGTTAAAGTGTTTTTAAAATTTAGCACCATTAAAACGTACAGCTTTGGTGTTGGTACACATATCGCGTGGCCTCCCTTCCAATTTCCAGCACTTTTTGAATGTCGATTACTCCGGATCGTCCTTTCTGAAAATCCGTATGATCTCTCCAACATGTGTTTAATCTTGACAGAAGAAGTCGTTCCATAAGCTTCCCCTAACTTTAATTAGGCAGACTGAGTGGTAACCGGTGATTTTTTGACCGGGCTTTGGTGAATTTTCCAACAGGACAAGCCTGGCCGTCTTCGACTTATCCGGCAACGTCTCTTCTTCGAGGCAACGGTTTATCATTGCTGTGCAGTGCTCCAGATTTGATTTGACCAGCGCTGGTCTTGGGGCGTTTCCCGAGTTCAGTTGAAAAGCAGAATTTATTACTTCCTCCTCGGTGGATTGCGGCTCTGTGACGTTCACTGCCGCCCAGTTGACTGTTTTGTTTTTGGGGAACAGGGGTACAGATATTTCTAGTTGTTCCGCCGTAGTCAACGCTGGAGGATTGCTTATATTTAGTCTTCCAGGATTCTGTTCTGTGACAAACAACAAATATGTGCCAACTAATGGCCTTGCTGAGTTTCCTCCTCTCCTCAGCGTAGCTTTTAGGCCATCGCCTACGGTCATCATCTATGGCATTCTGATTTTTATTTCTACTGATTAGCTTTCTTTTTTCGTGGAGACATGCCTTTCGCAATTCAGCTCCGGCGTCCATCAGTAAACCGATTTTTTGCCGTTGCCTCGCTTTTTCGGTTTAAAAACTCTATGGCTTGCTGATGTAAGAATTTGTTCGTATAATTCGACGTCTAGGTTACCACCGAGGTCTGCCAAGACGCGTCGCAGCTTTTCGGTTTAGCGTCTCTAGATTGAAGTTCCACCCTTTGACCTCTCTTCGGGCGTTTTCTGTGGTTCTCGGGGCTTCTGGCTTCTGGACGATTTTGAAGGTTATCCATTCATGACCAGACAGGGTTTCGCTTTCTCCTCATACAAACGTTGGGGATCTGCTGCCATCTACTCCATGATTTATTCACCTCTTGCTATTCACCTCTTCATAGTCGCTGACTATCCCCAGATATCCCCCATAATAACAAGTTTTTTTCTGTGTCGCCTTGTATCGTCCTATAGGTCCCTGATAAACGTTCTAAAGGCTTCCAGATCTACATTTGGTGAAATGGGGCAGCTGTATATCACATAATCTCGAGTTTCTACTTATACCAAGCCGTTGCCTGAGCCGTTGCAAAACATTGGCGGGCCATTTGAAAGCACCATTATTGCTGCGGGTCTGCATGCCTCTTTGGGTTCTTGAGGGCTGTTCCATTTGGTTCGGAGACAACAATTATCACAGTGTCGGTTCTCTTGGCCTGAGGGTACAGTAGATCTAGAGCTGCTCTACTCTCGTTTGTTTTAGCTTGAATTATTCTCGCCATTTTAGGCCATCTGGGCTGCACCAAGTCCACTTTCTGTGGTCTTTCTTATAATAGAAGGTGTGCATTGTTATGAGCTGGTAGTTTTCCATTAAGTTCGCCTGCTGAGCCCTTTCTAGCCTTTCGGTTTTTGAATTGAAGTCACCGATTAAGATTATGTAGAAAGCTTTATTCTACTTCTTCGTCAGTGTGGTCGCAAATAGAGGCGCAGACTTAGATTATTTTCAACGAGCTGCACCTGCTGATTGTAAATATAACACACATAACTCTCGATGATACTACAATGGTGGTTTTGAGCTAAAAGACTTTACGCAAAATATTCTCCTGATCTTTTTCAGGTTCGCCCCTATACACAAACATTTCAACGTCTCCGGAAGATAGGTAGTAAGAAGATAAACACGTTCGGATGTGGTAAGTAATATGTTTGCTGTGTTCCAGTGGCATATCTAACTTACTTTGTTAAAAACCTAAATACTTCCAATGACTATGAAACGGTTTAAAGTAGCTTAATTTGAGCACAATTTTTTTAAAACTCCATTAGATGTTTAGTGGTTATAAAATGCAAAATTTAAATTTCTGCTGCACCTCATAAATCACCAAGTAGACATTGCTCTATGGTGAGAAACTATGAAAACTTTGAATTATAAGACTCTACGAGATTTGCTCAGTCAAACTTTAAGAACTTAAATATTTTAAGAATATGAAACATATGAGAGTAAAATGCTAAGTACAGGGAAATTTACCTGACTCAACTCCTTTTCGCTTTATGGGCAGGGGCTCCGTCTTGTTGGAAGTTCCAACAAAACAGAGGGGTCTTGCCGATAGAGCACACCACGGCCTAAACCATCGCCTGTTAGAGATGAGCTGCCTTGTGGACGATTCTCCCTTTCTGATCAGCCTCCTCGGTGTCCTTAGCGAGCACATGGTGATTTTGGGGTTGAAAACCGCCTCTCGCCGGAAAAAACGGTGCGAAGTGCTTCTCGAACCGCGTACGGCCAAGGAGGGCACGGCATTTCGAGAGGCGTGTCTCACAATTCCGTTCCGATAGGATGGCTGCTGTTCTGACACGGTAGGGAAAGAGTCCCAGCTTTTCTTTGACGATCCTACTGACCGAAGTTGAAGAGATCTTCAGGTGCTGGCTCATCTTCTGCATCGAGCGATGATGATTTCGGCGTATCTGCTCTCGGATGATCTTAACCTTCTGCGGAGTCAAAACAGCAACCGGTCTTCCACTCCTTTTACGGTCCTTAATATCTCCAGTCTCCTTGTACAATTGAATGGTCCGGTAGACAACTGCTCGATCGACACGAAGCAGCTTCGAAATGCCCTCGCACGAGACTCCTTGCAACGTCAGGTCCAAAATCACTACGATACCTTTGTCGCTGCCACCATTGCTTTCAAACACAAGAAAATCACGTAAAACTTTGAGGAAACATAGAAAAACAATAAAATGATGAAAATAAAATAACTGGAGCACTCGAAACACAAACACGCTAATGCGTGGCACGGAACGAGTGTCTCAATACTTTTGGCGCACCCTGTAATACAAACTAATATTTAAATACGGTACTAGTCCATAATTTTTTGATATACTAATGGCAAAATTTTATTTTGCTCTGATAATTAGCTTCAAGAACAACATCGTCGTTCAATTGGTCCTCCAAGTGCTTCTTTTAGTGTCCCAAACAAATAATAATTGCAAGACGATAAGTCCGAAGTTCAAGGAAAGTTAATAGGTCTAGTAAAAAGAAATCCATTATTTTTCCAATAGATGGCTTTAATAAATTGTATCTCGCGCTCTAAAAGTCCGATCGGTTTACACTAGATGGCGTTAGAAAGCTGACATTTCGTACTAAAAAAACTTATTCAACAGTTTTGTGAATGGTTGACTCAGTTTTGTTTGAGCTCATATCAAAGATGGGCACCAGCAAAGAGAAAATACGCTATATTTTACACTTTTTCTTCGATAAAGGTAAAAACGCAAGCCAGGCAGCTGAAAATGTGAATAGCGTTTATGGTTATGATACTTAACAGCTAATCAAGCGCAGTTTTTATTTCGTCGATTCCGTTCCGGTAATTTCGATGTCAAAGGTGCACCACGCTCTGGAAGGCCAATTGTCGAAAATGTGGATAAAATCATGGAAATGTTCGAGTCCGGCCGTCACATAAGCACTGTTTCTATTGTCGAGAAGCTAAAAATTGTATAAAAAATCGTTTGGAACTATTTGGAAAAGGTTAGATACAAAAAAAGCTGGATGTATGGGTGCCACACCAGTTAACGCAAAAAAACCGAATCTCCATCTGTGAATCGCTGCTGAATCGGAACAAAGTCGACCCGTTTCTGAAGCGGATGGTGACTGTCGATAAAAAATGGATCACTTAGAACAACGTCAAGCGAAAACGGTCGTGGTCGAAGCGCGGTGAGCCGGCGCAAACGGTGGCCAAGCCAGGATTGACGGCCAGAAAGGTTTTGCTGTGTGTTTGGTGGTATTGGCAAGAAATCATATACTCCCCTACGGCCAAACTCTTAATTTGAACCTATACTGTGAACAATTGGACCGTCTGAAGGAAGCAATCGCCCAGAAGCGGCCAGGACAGAATTCTTTCATCTCATTCTGTGACGTTTCAGTACACATAGATCCACTCTCTAGAAGGCTATCCGAATATCTTTGGCCATATAGTGTATATCAAAAGCAATTTCACAACGGTTACTTTGTGGTCATCTTTGAGAAGACGGAGAACAAAGCCAATATTTTTCCCTTTTACTCTTATCCTTGGGCTACGGTGATCTTCATTTTCGACTAACTCGTTTTTTTCCGAAAATATTTTTTGTTGTCAGCCGTTGAACCTATGCCTCCGCGGTAGCACTTATTGTGCTTCTCTTATTTCCTTTACAGTACTCTTTCCAGACTGCCAAGACTGTACAACTCCCTTACTGGATATTTGCTGTATTCTTCTGTATCCATTATTGGTTTTTCATAAATATCCTCGCATTTGTACAAGAAATGGATGGCTAACTCTTTTTTCTTGCATGCAGCTTAGGTTTACATTGTACAACCCTATTTTATTAAGGTGCCCTTTAAAAAATGCCATGCAACGAGACCTGCAACAATTCTTAACTGATTTCTGCTTTGTAGTAACAGTTCTTCAGTTCTTTTACGAGATGACCCTTTTATAAAGGTTTTACCGATACACTTTTTTATGTTGTTTCTCGGTCCATCCTCTCACTCGGTTCGTACAAAGCCTGTTCCAAACCTATATATGGAATTGACAATTCTTCTTGTGCTAGCTCATTAGTTAAGTTAACTTGTTGTGGTCTGCCATAGTCCTGAGTACTTCGCGGCATTTTCATACCAGCTTACGAGGGTAAGGTGAAAAGTTCTCGGCCTGACACAGAGATGGTGCTGCAATCGGCAAACAATTATGTTTCCTGCTTGGGTGCATGTGTCATTAGTTCGTATGACTTGTTCGCTCAAGTAGTTTGTTTACACGAATTTTTTCAGTAGACATGTTGCATGTTTTTTGTTAAAATGGATAAACTTGAATATCGTGCGGTTATAAAATTCTTCGTTTTGGATGGATTAACCCCTAAGGAAATTCATTCGAAGTTGACGATAGTTTACGGGGACTCAGCTCCTTCCTTGTCAACTGTTAAAAAGTGGGCAGCTGAATTTAAACGTGATCGCACATCCCTCGAAGATGACCCATGTGAAGGACGGCCAAAAACCGCAACCACACCGGAAACCATCGAAAAATTGCATGATATCGTGTAGGACGATAGGCGAGTGAAGGTGAGTGAGATAGCTGAAGCTGTGGGGATATCGGAAGAAAGGGTGCGAAACATATTGCACAAAGAATTAGGGATGCAAAAGCTCTGCGCAAGATGGGTGCCGCATTTGCTGAATGCCGATCAAAAACAAATGCGCAAACGATTTTCGCAGCAATCTTTGGACCGATTCAATAGGGATTCGACCGATTTTGTGCGGCAATTTGTCACCATGGATGAGACATGGATTTACCGCTACACGCCAGGAACGAAACAACAGTTCAAGCAGTGGGTGGAAGCCGGTGGTTCAGCGCCAAAGAAAGCGAAGTCGATCACATCTGCCGGAAAGGTGGCCAGCGTGTTTTGGGATGCGAAAGGAATCCTGTTAATTGATTATCTTGCAAAAAGCTGAACAATTACAGGCGAATATTACACCAACCTTCTTGACCAACTGGACGCCAAAATTCGCGAGAGGAGGCCTGGTTTGAAGAAGAAAAATCATCTTTCACCAGGACAACGCACCTGAGTTGGCGATGGGAAAACTGGGGGTTTGGGTGTGATTTGCTCGGCCATCCCCCCTATTCTCCTGATTTGGCACCCTCAGACTTCCATCTGTTCCCAAACTTTAAAAAAATTGTTTCTGGGAAGCGCTTCGCATCCAATGAAGAAGTTGATGAATGTTTTCACAATCTTAATCTTAACTGAATGTCGCAGTCTTTCATTGTCAGGCCGAGAACTTTTCGCCTTACCCTCGTAGATGTTACATTCGCGTTCTTTAATGCATTCAGAGATGCCCGACTGCCCTATCAAAAAATTGTTGATAATACAAGTACAGTTGAGACTTCTTCTCAAAATTTTGAAAAGTTTTACACCTTCTTATCGCAAGAAGCTTAATACAAAACGTATTATTTGGAATAATAATACTTCTAAACGAAATAAGTGATAGTGTAAGGTACGCTATAGAGAAAACTATCTTTAGGCAAGGCTACCTACAACAATAAAAGCCGCATTTTTCTCTATTTATCTAGTCATGTATAAAAAAATCCAGTTTAGATTTTAATCACCCATACATACTAAGTAAAAATATCCCTTCTTATGTAACCTTCTCTCGCTGAGTCAAAAAATGTTCTTGACCAAAGGTATTGAACAAAGTCTATAAAACGATTAAAATTATCAAAAAGATAGCAGAGACACTAGGTACGAGTATATCAAAAAACGAATTTAATAAATTTTAACACAAATAGCGTTTTCTATTTGAAGAATCAACCTTCTCAGGCTGGTTTGGATAAGCTGTATAAGCTTTGAACAAAGATCGAACTGTTGTTTTGTAATCAAGAATAAAATTTCTAGTTGAAAAGAGAATTTTAGCATTTTTGACCTCTAACTGATTTGCTGGACACAATAGGCCAACCTTTCTGCTCTTTACAGAGATAAATGACTCGTTTAGATTTACTAAAACTACTTATCTGTTTTACTTACAGGTTATATACATTTACAACACTATATATGCAATGGATAATGTAAAACTACAGACTTGGATCCGCTGGCTTCGCTGTAGCAAGTTCGAATTCGAATGTCCTTGCCACCCCGCTGAGCGATATTTAAGCACCTCGAAGGTACTAGAAGGGTCGCGAAACATCTGAAGGTGCCGGGCTGGGAGCTTCTGGAATGTTCGCCACACACGTGTGCAGCAGCTGGATTTCTAGAAGGCATTGTGTCGGGCGCCGAGCATGATGGGTACGGATGTCTAACGGCCGCGCTACAGGGCACGTTTGGAAATTTGTTACAATAGGTTATAATAATTTTGTTGTAGCTTTCATTACACTGTCTATAGACAACGTACCCATACCAACCGCTACTTAAATGACAAACCTTACCGTCAAATATATTCACAACAAGATGACTTCCATTGCTCCAATGAGACGTCCTCTACATCTATATCTGATGATTCACTTAAGCTAATTTTGACATTTCGGAAACATCTTCTTCAATCAAAAGTGAATTTCACAATTTATGCGCCATCTTGAAAGGCAAAAAATCATTTACTATCCGTCTAAAATTAGTTCAGTTTTTGAAAAGCTAAAAAAATATGTTTATTGTAAAACTACTAATAGATGGCGGCCAAGTATAATTTTTAATATTGGATTGTAAATTTTAATTTTATTTATATTGTAATGATATACTTTGTCACTAAATTTACTTACGCGAGTCCCTCTTATAAAGTTTTTTTTTCTATTTGTGGTCGCCTAACCTAAATATTAAACTCCCCGCATAATATCCGATTCCTTCCCTCGACTCTTATTAGTTTTTGCGCCACAAACGCCAGGACTTGCTCTAGTTCGTACGTTGCAAACTTCGATACCCACGCCGTTACAACTCGCGGCGAGCCTGAAATGTGCCAGTTTTATTCGCGAAGTCGCCTTTCCAGCCATCCTCCGAAATAAAACGACGCGGCTGCACATTCGATATACTGTACACAGACATTTATGCCGGAGCGTGATCGCGCTGTCCATTTTCGCTATAGCGAAAGCAAATATATGGGAAGGCTGTTGACACTAAATATTGACTGATTGGAAATATTGGTGTTTGCTTTGTATTTGATTGCCTGGACGCTTCAAGGTTCGCACAGCCTCGTCCTCAGAAATTTAAAATGTCAACACGCCCGACGAGCTCGGACTGGAAACTCGGTTCGGGGTTTCTTGGGCGCTCGAACCTCCCCAACGCATTTTCCTTTGAATATCTCGGGAAGCCAGAAAACTGGGTCGCATTTATTTATAAAATGGCAGCGGCTTCTTTATAGCGACTTAAAATATATTTTATTGTTAATTACTGCGACATATTTGCAATTTTATACAAGAGCGATAATTTATAATGCAGAATTTTCTCAAAAAGTTCAATTTGCCTTCTACGACTTAATTGTCTGTCTTTTTGTACTTTAATAATTATAGAATAATCACATAAAATAAACGTTAAGCTTTTCAAAACCAGCATCTTGAAATGTCGCTTAGCTATTTTTGACGATACCTCCAGACGAGAAGTCTTCTAAACTGCAGCCGCTGCTCGCGCGCGTTAGCTTTTATACTCGCGAGTGTGTGGCTACTCGAAGACTGCTGACGTCAGTAACTGCTCTGGCTCTTTGTTACATGGTGCTCTAAAATCAGCAAACCAACATCTAGACTAAAAATAGCCGTCGTTTCTGTTAAAATAATTCTTATATTTATAAATTTCTGCACCCTTCTATATAGTTCCCACATTTAAACAAAATTTGCGTTTTCGCAAAATTTAGAAAAGCAATTCTGTTATTTTATGTTAAATTGTATCTATTGAACATCAACAATCTCTACACTTAAACCAACCTCAACACGTTCTGGATAATCTCAAATTTGTCCTAATCTGAGATTAGATAACTTTTGTTAGAAAATTTCCAAGACTGGTTTTTTAACCTATGATATTCAAACACAAGAAATGGGCCTTGAAAATGTGTTTACGTGAACTCACTAGGTGGCTGGGCTGTGGTTAGCAACCCACTGTTCGGCTTGTTGGTGCATTTAATGTGAGTGACATAACGGGCGTAGATTCCAGAGGATTAAAGTTAAGTTCTACATCAAGCTAGGAACACTCGTTAGAAAACATGGTGTCGAGTTTTTAAATGGTCCAAAAGATTTTGGAAGAGAAGATTTTTGGTGTACGACTAAAATTGGTCAGCTGTAAGCATCACATACCGCTACAAACGTAGAACATGAGATAGTTACTATAAAAAGAGCGTCGTGTTACTATAAGCATTATATCAGAGGAGCTGAAATTGACTAGGGCTGTGTGTCTCCAAATTTTGCGTAACGATTTAGAAAAATGGGAACAATGCAAATATAGTCCCTCTCACACTGATAGAGGAACAGAAAGAAACCAGGCAAACGATTTCTGCCGTAATATAACAACAGGTACAATCAGCAGACAGTTGCAGAGTTCAAGTTATGATCCAAGTACAGCCCGAAGTAGCCTAGTGTGAAAATAAATAAATAGATAGTGTTACCTGGCCCCCATTTTGTCAGGACTAATGTTGCCTGCCCCGGAATTTTTCGGGCAACACAAGGGCCGCTCTTGGAATTTATAATCCCAAGTGTGGTGCCGTGTGCAAAACCGGGGTTCTTGACCTACCGCGCCGCGTCGTGTCAAACGATCCCGAGTCAACCCGAACACCACCGACCATAGCCGCCACGGCATTTACCACCCAGGGCAAGGACACCGGCGTATTTTCCAATCAGAGCAAAGGCACTCCCGGCGTCCACCAATCCTGGACAAGCCCTGCATTCCCCAGCGGGCTCAGCGTGCTTCCACCCTGTACTCAGCACCCCACCAGCAGAGTGGGGCACGAACTGAGCCCTTAAAACCTGAGCCACCAAAGAATTCGCTCTCAGTCGTCAGCCCCTTAAGAAGTAACCATCAAGTATCATCAGGCGAGTCCCTTTTTGCTTCTTTTGCTGCTCGCCGCCCGGATCTGCTGCTCGCTGCCCGGACCGGCTGCTCGCTTTCCGGCTCCGCCATCGGCCCTGTTGCCGCTGCTCAGCTGCGCTACCGCCCCTGCTGCTCACTGCCTGGTTCCGCCACCGGCCCCGCTGCTGCACCTAGCTCGCGGCCCGTTTCAGCGCATACATTAAGTCGTAGGTTAAGTTCTTGTAAATTAGCTAAGTAGGTTAAGTTAGCGTAAGGTAGGTTAGGTTTGTAAGGTTGTAAATATAAAACCGACGCTTCGTTTTTTTTTAACCTTCCGTGCCCCACGCGTTGCCGGTCGTAGCGTCCCGACGCCCGATACCGACGCTCGGGCCCGACCTGGTAACAATAGGTAAATAGACTTCCTTAGTTAGTCAATGGACGTCCTCTCGTAGAATTGTTGATCGTTCTAAGTATTTCTGGATATAAAACGTGGTCGTCAAATATGACATTTTTCGGATCAATTTTTCTGTTAAACTATTAAAAGGTAGTTTTTTAAATAATTAGTATACAAACAAAGACAGCTTTATGGGTTTACAGAAGGACGAGAAGCAAATGAAAATGAAAGTCGCAAAGGTCACCCCTGACCCAACATGACTGACGAGAATGTTCGCATTGTTTGCTACCTTCTCAAGAATGAATGCCGATTACAGGATTGCTGAGACTTTTTCGTTTTCCTCTCCCTCTCAGTGTTTTTAATTTCTGTTTTCTGCTCTCCAGAATTAACAAAATCAGATAGATTTACCCCCTCTTCAGGCTCGCAATTTATATCTTCAAATTCAAAATCTAAAAAAGTCTTTTGGACTTTTTCTCTTTTCTTCGGGCCTTTTGTTTTGGTCTTTGGCTTTTCTTTTTAACGCTTTTAAGTTGTTCTTTCTGTTCTAAGCTTTTCTTTGCTTTTATGTTTTTTCCTTCTCGTTCAGCATTCTTTTTTTCACGCCCGCCTTCTTTTTTGTTTTTTTTCAAATACCTCTTTGCGTGGTGTAACAACATCCAGAATTATAGAGTGCTCCTCCCTCGGAGACTAACACAGCAAGGAGAAGTAGCAAGAGCAATATAATTTTCCACCGTAACGTCCATTTCGGTAGGGAAAAGAGTCAGAAGTGAAGGGTAGTAAAGTTTGCTCAGTTGAAGTAGCAAAAACTCGTTTTCAAAATTTTTGGGATTGATAGTCGTGGAGAAATCAGACGCGATTCTATTAGCGACCTTTATGACTGCAAAGATAATGAGACCAGGTATATCTTCCTTTGAACGTTCTTCTAACTGGGCACACTTTCAAAAAATGTAACATCAATTGGCCGTAGACAGCGAGACGTGCGGCGAAGAGGATGAGAACAGTATCTCGTTCTTTTTCGCAAAGTTATGACCTGCAAATGAGGTCTGATCGTCTAGGAAAATTTTAAATACTCAACGAACAGCTCCTCCCTTATCGAGACAAACTTTAGACACCGATAAACGGTTCCTCGAGGATCTTCCATTTTTTGTCTGGACTGCTGAGTGTATTGACTGCGCAAGAAAATATGATGTTACTGCCTCGCTCGCAACTCGTTGCCCCACCGATCTGCTTGTTCCCCTTGGGGGCAACAACTCCCATTTCCCATTTCTCTTTGCCCATCACTGTTAACAAGTTTTATAAAAGTTTACCTTCGTAAAGCCTTGAATCGGTCTAAGGTCCTGGCTTGGCATAAATGCAGCAGCTCAATCCCAAAGTTGTGCGGCAACTCTCCGATTGTTATCCCATATCATATGTTGCACAATGATATGACATATTCAGCGAGTTATTTCTCTTGATCAGACTCAAAAACTGGCTTTCGTTTTGGTCTTCTAAAATGTCCAATCTTCCAGTGCTTCCTCAATGTTTTCTCAACAATATTGAACCGTCAAACAGTTTCTCTTATACCGGCGTCATTCCCGATCCATATTTCAAGAAAAAGTTTGCTCTCTTAGCTTGATATATCTGTAATTGAGAAAATTTCGAGTAGTCTACCAGAAACTTAAAAACAACTGTTAATAATACGCAGATAAGGGTTATAGGACTAATTCAGATCACCCTTGCTTTATACAACTTCAAGATATACATGACTTTGATATGGTTACGATGAATAATAGATAAAGTTGTTCCAAATCATACGTGCTATTGCACCGTCCAACTCAACAAGCAAAGAGGCTCCGTCCCTGACAACCAACCACCTGGAGACCACTGTCGTCTACCACCAAACGATGGACCAGGGAGGTATAGAGCTTATCTTTGCCTATTACTTCCCGCTGCTCTTCTTCCCGAAAATATAGACGCCACCTTTGAAGAAAAGATCGGCGTTACGTCAGGGGAATTCAATGCCAAGCATTCCTCGTGGAACATTTGGATGACAAACAACAAAACGCTGTGTTGTTACGCTCAGCGCTGCCCTAATCTCGCCCATTACAGCCTCACTGGCTGCCCTCTGAGATTGCAATCTTTAAAAGTGCCTTCATTGTACAGCACACAATGAGGAGCGGACGACATCTCCTTCTACTGTTACGTCTTATAACCGACCCTTATTATTTATCTGAAGAAATCTATGGGATCTAGTACGCCATCTTATGGCCTCTATTAAGAAATTTACCACTTCGCCGCCAAACCTGTCTGCACCAAAGGCGGATGCGACATTCTGCTTCTGGGATTACAAAAATAATAATCTCAACCGCCGTTGCAGAGCACCACAACAGTCTCTGGAAAATCCCATTCACAAAGAGAACAATGGTGCTACATCGTGACTAACAAAGTCAACTAATCATCTGAAGCTTCAGTACACCCATGACTACACCGACGCCGACTTTGACAACATGGCCATCGCTTATCCAATTCTTGAAAAATCGCTCGAAGCGCACGAGTCCTAAAGCTCCTCCGGGCCTTAAAAATGCGCAAAATTCTCAAATCAGATGGTTTTCCAAAACATGTGCTAAAGGCTTTTTGGAAGAAAACAGTCGCCTGCTTAATTGTAATTGCCAGCACCGTTCCCGCCTTCGCCATTTTCCAAGGCTTCTAGATGATGCTCTCTAAGCCTAAGAAGTCTCCTCAGGGGTATCATCCCTTTAGCCTTCTGTCGACCCTAAAGGAATTAGTGAAACAGGCAAGCCATCACTGTTTGAGAACAACAGTCGAAGACTTCTAGTAGATTCTGGAGAGTCGATTCGGAATCTGCCCCAGTTGCTCCACTACTTACCAACTTTTCCGCGTGGTGGAAAAATTCTCACACGGCTTCCACAAGTAGCAAACTACCTCTGTACTCTTTCTTGATATGACCAAGGCCTGTCTACAAGATGACTTTAACTTCTCCCAAGTTTCGGTGCTATCCCCGACGTGGAGCAGCTCTACGTCTGAGGCATCTCAACGGAACCGTCCACAATAGTGGTCCAGTATGCAGATAACATAGCAGCGGTATCAAGCTCGCAGTAGCAACACAGGAACAAGACATCCCAAAGAATATAAATATAATGCCGTCCTATTCTCCACAAACATCCGACTTAGACTCTTCAAATGGAAGATATTGTAAAATGCTCGATCTGGGAGTATTGTGCGAATGCACAACTATACAAGTTCGTCAAAAACACTATGTTATTGCACGGCTCCAGCGTGCCAACCATCCAGCACCCTCAATAAAGTTTCTCAAACGTTGAAGAGCACGAACTACGTGTTGAATATGAGCCTTCGCCTTCTCCATGAGGCGATATGGGATGACCAAACACACACCAACTACAATCTATGCCAGGTCACCGCAGAAGAAGGGGAGTAAGGATTGGAGTCCGGAAAGCCGGGACTCCCAGTATCGCCAACGTCAGCGTAGTTAAAATTGAAAGTTGCATTCTGTTTTTTGTCAAAATATTTTTGTTGTTTATCGATGGACTAGGGTGATATAGAGAATATCCTGATGCTGCCGTAGTCTTATATGAGTTTGAAATAGAAAAATGTGTCGTTTTAAGGCTCTACAACATTAAGATACAAAATTCTTTATTGAGATTAGAGGTATGAGGATCGTCCAAAATTTGGAAGATCACTTTCAGTTTGCACTGCTCGGGTAGTAAAAGCCACTCGTCCTTTTCGCAAAAGATTGTCTGGAAGATCCCAAGACATACGGGAATTTGCTACAAATGCATTAAAGAAGAAACAGAAAACAATCAAAGTGTCTTTTGAGTGAGTAGACATATGATAGCTATAGAAAAATAAATAAAATATTTCACAGCAGGTAAATCCTTCAACAAATAAATGGATAGAGTGTATGTATGGCTGGTCGTCCAAAAAAGCGTCTCGGTAAGTATTAAGAAGCGTGGAAGACGGAGAAGATGTTACTGCGAAGTGATTCGTGTTCACTTCTGTGGTAATGGTCAAAGCTTTAGTCACTATGTACCAACAACATTTTGTAGAAGTTGTAGTGAAATCTCGAAACAGCACGCTTTTCCGAAATAGACCTTGAACCTTCCAGCAAAACTGAGCAATGTCAAATCTCTTTTTTAAAAATAGACAATTGGCGTTTCAATATCATAGGCCTTAATCCTTTGAATTATAAATTGTTAGGAAGTTTCAAAGGATATGATCTAAAGAACGTGTCGCCATAGATGACTAGCCTAAAGGCTGTTAAACCTTCTCCGCGTCCTCCACTAGGCACGAAAACCAACTCAGTTTTTCCATGCATAGAAACGCCCGCCCAGAACGTGCAAGAGCCACCTCCATATGCGACGGTTTCTTGAATACCGCAATGAGCAGATCGCTCCCCTAGCCTTTTATAGACCCGACGTTTCCTGTCGTTGCCATGTAGGCACATCCTGGACTAGTCGGTGAATAATATCCGACTCTAATGCCCGAGGTCCCAATCGAGATGTTACGAGCAAATTCTAGTCGCCTTTGGTTTTGGACTGCAGTCAGCTTGGGACTTGTCTGCCTGCCTTTTTAGAGTCAGGTTGGCTACCTTCAGTCTTCTTCTTACTGTCCAAGCGCTGGCGACTACACCTCTGACCGCATTCACCTCTTGCTTAAGGTCGACGCCAGTTATATCTCGATTTTCTTGCCGGCGGACGTAGCCACCGGTTTCCCGGTACCGACGCCACACTCTCGACACAGCTGATTTAGTCAATTTGCTACGGCCCTCTGGCTAAGACCCTCTCTCAACTATGCAACTATCTGGGCTGTTTCGGCGGCTGTGATATCCATTTTCTTGCGAATCACTCGAGCAGTTACGTCGCTTACTTACGTCAATTTCAAATAAGTGACTAAGTTGAATTACCAGATTGCAAGTACTGTAGATCACTCGCAGTCATCGCGCACATGCGTTCCAAATAGCAAGATTCGTAAAACCCCGTTTGTAATGCATATTTTTTTATTGGATCATCCAATTCACGTAATAGCAACAGTTTTTCTAAGCTTAATAATAAAGATACTCCTTGCACACTAATGTTTTTATTTTTATTTTCCTTAGGCTGAAACGCGCGTGCAGTTAGTGAGTCGATTGTTTTACTCTCAAATATATAAATGAAAACAGTAGCTGTAAAGCATAATTTTTTCCAATGAAAAGTCCTAATAATTAAAGAAAAATAAATTGATTAGAAAACCAATTCGAATTCTAGACAAAAAAACCGACCCTGCCAGGATTCGAACCTGGAATCTTCTGATCCGTAGTCAGACGCGTTATCCGTTGCGCCACAGGGCCTACAGGAAATAACGGTCTATACAAGTTACAACTAGACTTTCTCTTTTTTGATAATAATTTAATTTTTACCAATGAATTTAAAATCCAACTTGCTTTTTGTTTGATTATTATAAATAACATATTTAAATTTGTTACTACAATTGTTACATTTATCTAATACTTCTATTTATTTTTGATATTGATTTCGGTGTACGGAACAAAACTACTAAATACATGTTAAAGATTTCTCTAAAGAGCCATCTAGTGGGGTATGATAGCAGCAGCGATATTGTGGCAGCACGCTACAAGTAGTGGGAATCAATATAACACAGGGACGTATTAAGAAATGGAATTTTTATGCTGATTGCGGTTTACATGGCAGATTACTGTCTTCGACCTACTTGCTCTTCACGAGTAGCGCGTTTAGTATTAATTTCACTTGCAATGCGAAAGGCGACCACCAACGTCTTATTGGGCTAAAAGTTTCGCCACAAAAAAACGGAGTGCGGCCCTGCAGCTTTTAATGCTCTCTTGCACGGCCAGCTGAGCCTCAACGTGTGTTCTTTCTTGCATTTGAAATGGTGCGGCTGTAGCGGCGGGTCGAATTTAGGTGAAACGCGGCGCTATCGGATTTGGTTCCTTTATTTTTTTGGTTAATTTTCCGGGTCCGCTAGCGGGTTTTCCAGTCGTTGAATTCCGAGTTCAGAGGAAAGCAGACATGAGCAGCAAGCATTTGGCTAAAGGTAAGGTTTTCGCGATTTTTGGCGCTACGCGTCCATTCACATCGCGCCCCTCAACCTCGATAACCAATCCAAATATAGAAGGTGACATCATCGCAGGTACGCATGCAGCGAATTAATTGGACGTAAACAATAACAATATCGTGCTGTCAGCGCGTTCGAATGCACAGTTTTCCAAGGTACTCCACTTTCTCGCGCTTCCGTTCATTAGCTCACCGGGTTTATAAATAGCTACGATAATACTGCGTGGGTGCAGAAGTTTTGACATTTTTCATGACTACCACGTAAGTATTCATAATTTTAAATTATAAAAATGTGAACATCAAAGCCATATGTTACCATCTATCCGTCTTAGTTGTTTACTCTATTGACTGGTTTGACGCGCGTTTTCAATCTTGTCTTCTTCCAGCTTTTCTCTTCAATTCTACATAATTACTCGTGACTATGTCGTCTATAATTTGTTTCATATATCGATGGTGTGGACGTCTCCTTGTTCTTTTTTCTTTCATATTCAATTGTTAGTAAGCCTATCTGTCTAGCTAATTTTCATCACCCTTCTATAACACTTTTTCAAAAGCTTCAATCTTCCTTTTTTCTTGTAGACCAATGGTCTACGATTCATAGCCTTACAAAGCGACACAAAGGTTATTGCAGGTTAGGAGACTAATTCGTTCATCTCTCTCTTGCTTCCTCATCTTTATAATGATGCGACCTAGATATGCATAAACATTTACCTCGCCAAAACCAAAGCAGAATATTCTATCTTCAAAATTATTGAACATCTCGCGGTACCAAGAAGCACATCGAGTCATCTGCTGGTTGGTTAGGACATGGTGTATCCAAAGGAAGCAAACCCATTTTACTTGAGGGAGTGTTCAAACACTGTTCTGTCCAGCAATAAGTCTCGTGCCAATTCAACTAGATAACTGCAGCGATGTTCTTCTCCGTAACGGACAAGAACTGTCGTCTTCCAGACTCAACTTCTCTTCCTCAAACTCCCGACACCATCTGAATATAGTCGCAGGATGAGAATAATCATTTTTAGCCAGTTTGGACCTGTCTCTATGCGCTTAAGCTTGTACGACATACAACCATCGCTTGCACCATATTCCAAAATCTTTCTAGTGCCTTATTTATAAGAGACGATCTTTCGTTTGAAAAACTAGTTTATTATAATCTAACGACATACATTATATCACTAGCAAATTGATATACTACATATAATTCCAGAAACTTAATTTTCATCATCAAAGCTCCAATCTTGCTTTTTTCTCGTAGACCAATGGTCCACGATTCGCATACAAAGCGACACTCCACACAAAAGTGTCTATAAAAGTCTTTTTTACCTTTAGCGAGATATTGTTAGAAAATTTCTGTCATTCAGAAAATCTCTTTTGGTTTATCTCTCTATCTCTCTCTCTCTTGCTTTTCCCATAGTTTGTAATGGTGCTGCTTAGGTATGCATATTCATTTACTTCGTCTAATTTCCTCCCCTCACTTCTTACTTCAGTCATGGTTTTGGTGTTCTCTATATTAAATTTTAAGTTATATTCCGTTTTCATTAACTTTTCTATCAGATTAAGTGTCTGTTCTATATCCTCTTTACTATTTGAGAGAAGGGCTATATGGTCGGAGAAACGTAACATTTCAATTTTTCCTCATGTAAGTTGGATTCCCGTATTGGATGAATCATTAATTTCCACCAATTGTCTTCTGGGTGTACAAATTGACGAGGAGAGAGGATAAAGCACATTCTTGTCTAACACCCTTTTTATCTCTATTTTTCTTTCATTATCATTAACCAATATTATTCCCTTTGGAGTTCCATAATCTATATAGTATTTGGTGCCGGCGACGTCCTCACCAATGTTTGCGTCATCACCTATCTGTCACCTGCCAGGAGCCGCATGCTTTGATTTATGTGGCCCGTATATGGGATGGGCCTTTTTACTAGCAATAATGTTAAGGATCTAACGCCCCGCGTGAGAGCATGGCCTACGAACTAAGAGATTAAGGCTCTCATATGTGCATAAAGATTGTAAATAAAACGTATATCCTTATAATCTATACTGGACTCTTTGTATGTTCTATTTTACGTCGTCAAATGCCCTACCTGCATCAGTGACGGCGATATTACTTTTTTCTTTTTGATACATTTTCGATAATTAGTCTTAATGCTAGGATTGCTTCCCCTATCCCGCGTTTCTATTCTGAATTTAGCTTCTGTTAGTACAGTGTTAATGTTTACCTCAATTCTTCGATATATTAGCTTTATCGGTGTTTTTAAAACATATGGTATAAGACTTATCTTTCGATGGTCTTTTTGATATAGCAACTATTATACTCTTGGTAAAGTCATTTTACTGAACTCAAATATTAATAGCAAAATTTCTTTATTTAGATATTTGATAACTTCGTTACCAGAAGCTTTTATTATTTCTTTCCGCCATTGTCTTTATCGTTCATTATTAGCTCTTCGGGTACTTCATCTCTATAGATCCTCTATATATTCTTTACATCTTCTGTTCTGTTGGAACTACCCCCATTTTGTTTCCCGTGTTCCAAACTATTGTTTCATTTTCCTCTATACTTTTTCATTATTTTCTGCATTCACATATTCTTGGACCTTTTACATATTTTATTACATACTCTTTTTTAGTTCTTCTATTTTCTTTGCTTATTTTATTTCGTAGTCTTCTGTACTCTTGCCCTTCTTCTGTGTTATTGTTTTTATGCTTCCTGCTCTCTGCAATGAGTTGAATTACTTCAGTTATCCAGGGTTTTCTGTTTTTTACGTACCTTTTCCCAGTACTTCATTTAATCCTTATTTCATATTCATCGTGAGGATCCTACTTTAATTTTATTTATTACTTTTTCCTGAAATTTTATGTTCTATTTCTGTTTCTCCCTTTTCTTTCTATTTTTCAGCGTAACGTGGTATTTCGTCATATCCATGTTGTGGTCGCTGGCTATGCCCTGTCCTGGGTAGTTTGTACTGCCTTTTCTTGGGTAGTGTGTAGTCTATTTGATGTCTTGCTGTCTCCCGACATTTCCAAGTGCGGTGCCTTCAAGCATAGTATTTGAATATTATAATAGTTGCAATTATTCTTTTATGCAGAATGTAATTAGTCTTTCTCGTCTATCATTCTATCTTCTAGACCATACTTTCCTATCACATTTTCTTTTTCACCCTCTCCTAGTACAGCGTTCCAGTCTTCCTTTAGTATCTTGCTTAGGGTATCGTGTTTTTTCCAATTTATCATCGCTATGTTGACTTGTGGACATATATACACTTATATTATCACTATGTTAACAGGTCTTGCTTTAATCTTTACCAAAATTATTCTTTCGTTGTATTATTTGTAGTATGTTGCCCCGTTTCCAAATTTCCTTAAAATTGCACCAGCTCCTGCTATCCCTTCTGGTATGAATGACTGTATTTTCTCCTCCAGAAGTCTCCTTTCTATGGCCATCATTCAGATTTTCCATTTCCATTATTGCGTTTTTGACTTTTCCACTTTTGAGTAGTGTTTCTACATTCCTTTGCGCTGTTTTGCTAATGTCCTTATTTGTTTGTATAGTCTTCTCGTGTTGTCCTCCCTTGAAAAAGAAGACTTCATTCTTCTTCCTCTAGTGCCTTCTCACAAACTGAAGTTAGCAGTAACCATAGCAAATTTTCCTCTGTTTTCCGCTTTTCTGATTAGGTTTTTGTTCAGACCCATGTTTGTCGTCTTCCTGGACTGCTTCTATCTTCTATCCGTCCTTAGACGATTAGTTAGGGAATTTGTATTTGTTATTGCTCAGTACGTTTTCCGCCTTTTAGTAGATAAGAATAATTCAAGTTGTCTTTGCACTTTGAGTAATACCTCATTGTTGGTTATTCCATCGGTCGACGGAATTTTCAGCAAACGTCGGAATACCCACATTTCAAATGCCTCCAATCACACTTTCAGTGTCCATAGATCCCAACAGAGAACTGTTTTACCTCCGGAATGAAATTTAACAGGGAAAACGTGCTATTAATTAATATTGTTGGAATTGCGATACCGACGAAATATGCTAGTGCAGTAGTTTTCCATGCTTTCTGCATGTTGCCGTATAAAAAAAAATTAAATCGGGTTGACCTTGAAATGTGGTATGCTTATTTTTAAAGAAATCTATGATGATTAACAGTAGCCATAAAGTACACGATAGATTAAGCAAGATTGATTTTTCTAGAAATCTATGCAATTTCCAGTGGTAGTAAGAATAAAACTATAGGGCCATTTTTCAATATAGTTGCTAGCTATCAGTCGAAAGCATTTTTGATGCTTTGCTGAGAGAGACCAGAGCCAACTTAGCAAAAATTGAAAATCCGATGTTAAGTCTATGGGAAATTTTATATAATCTAACCCAACGAAACCTTTTTTAAAGGTAAAGAACCATCAAGGTCGCCAGGGACTGGTTCTAGTGCCGAACTCCTACCTGCTAAAAACTTCTTCGAAGAACGCGCACTCGTAAAAGAGGTGTCCGGTACCGCCGAAAAATAGACATTTCATCAGATCTACCAGCGCTATCAATTACAACTCTCTATTCTATTGGATCCTTTCTGGGTCGTCCCACACTTCCTTTTCCTTCTTTTTCATTTCTTATGAAGCATTTTCATTTATTATATGTTGCACTATTGCTTGTCATTATCTAGATAATATTGTTGACAGTTAAGAGGTATATCAATGTCCAATAAAAAGCTTTGATCGTCCACTTCCTACTTTACACAATCGAAGATTGTATATCCAGGGTTGTCAGTATTATTCCAGTATGTACATTTACTGTCACTGGGCTTCCCAATTTTCACTCTATAGGATCTATATGATCCGTGCCAGTGAGAAATTACGCAAAATGATAAATATATAGTTTACCCATTTTTCAATATTAGGAATTACCCTTTTTGTTCATAGAGTCGTCTCCATATTCGACTTTAACATTGTCGATTAAAACATCTTTATTATATTCAGTGATAATTAATTATATCTTCTCCGTCATAAATGATGTTCCATGTTAGACCTAAGACGGAGTCCTGCGCGACGCTCTGTGTTCCAATTTTGTTGTACCAATATCTCTCGCTCCTTTAGCTAGTAGTCACTGCTATCACGGCTCCCCATCTTCTCCTATGGTTTGTAGCAAGTTTTGCTACGCACTCAATGGCATCGGTTGTAGATGTCTCCATTCTAAATCTAAATTGTGTTACGACAAGACCACCTTTATCTTCCAGGTCCATTTCTAGTTTTGCCTTGACTAAATGCTCATACAATTCGCTCATCGAGCTCAAAAGGCAAACCAGCCTATATTTCCCCCTAGTCAGATTACCACCTTTCGGAATCAGCACATCTTTTATTGGCTTCCACTCCTTCGGGAATGTTTATCCCTTTAATAAAATATTTGGTACCTCCAAAATGTTTCATGAAGTTGAATTGGCCGTCATTACCACTGACTTCGGAAAAATTCCGTCTGGTCCAGGACCTTTTCGATGTTTGATCCTAATTTTAATCAATGTTCAACTCTTTACATGTAAATCTAATATGAGTCGACAATATCAACATGGTCACTTATCTCTGGAAAGAGACCAGAGATAATCTCCAGATTCCTCTTAACATTCATATTGTAGGAAGTGTCCACCTGTTGACCACTGTTTCAACTTTTTCATTATCAACTCCCTAATGTTCCTGTTTCCATACATTCTTCTCCAAACTATCGCACAGAGCCTTTCATGCATTTGGTGAAATCAATAAATAATCCGACATTATGCTAGTCTCAGAGACTTATGTGTTTATTGTTTTTTTCTATTTTTTTACATATCCTAAATTAATTTTTTTAATCGATTGATATTTCAGATGTTATGGATTTACGCCCTTTCCCAAACTGTTCTAGTGCTACGTCATACTACGACAATAATTGAATGTTGACTTTGCATTGATTGAGACTTTCCAACGACCAATCGATGCCATATTCGCAATAGTACTGTAGCACACCACGTAATCTGCCCCAGTCCAAGGGAGTAACGGTACGCAAGATTCTCCTTAAGCTACGCTTTCTCCTGTCTCATTGTCAGTGTTAGAACAAAAGCTGTACAAAGTACAACCCTCTGTCCTTTATTACAACTCTATTTAACATGAAGCTTCCAATACCCTTTCCAACATCCAATTGTTCCAATTTTATATCCCATGCCGACTTCTATACACTCTGTTGTGGGCTAATTCTAGTTTCTACGTCTGATTCTCTTTTTAAATTAAACTAAATTTATTAGGAATGTTGTTTTCATTTCTCTTTCCACCATTTCTTGATGTGTTGCATTTCGTAGAGCTTGGGGGTCATAGGGAAATATTTTTAAAGCTCAGCTTTAAAATATCCCCATAGGGAACGACTTCATCTTGTTGAGAAATCATAAATTAATTAACTTAATTTTAAACCGCAAATTCATTATGTAACTTCACAGCTGACTGTTTTTAACTTGGAGAAATGCATCATATCGTTGGAAGTAATCTAAGTAGATGCACTACATAGTAGTAATTTTCCTGATTAACAGCTTTGTCAATTAGTTCATTTCTATTTTGATATCAATATGCAACAATCTATCTCTGTATTTTATAACATATAACGCAAAAAATTCTACAGCAACATGGCACATGGTAAAGCAAACAACGAGCATTTGTCACTGATTGTTATCAAAGGTTTAAGGGTCGACTACATTTATGTTTTGCACCAAACAGCAGAATGTTATTAAACTTTCGAAATCAAAAGTATTTCTTATCTCTCAATAACAAAACTGTTCAATCAAAATGGCCACCTTTAACTCCCAAACAAGCCTTCAAACGTTTGCGCCAATTTTATGACGGTACGCACGACAAGGTTGTTGAGTGTAACAGTTAGGGGATCTAAAGAACCAATTCTCGAGGAAACCACGCCCTCTAAAACTGCTCACAATCCCTGTCGAATCGAGACGCTTTTTGGACAGCTCAGCACACACTCTTCCATTTTGTTTGTTGGCTGAGCAATCCGAAAAGAACGTGGTCTTCCAGACCTTTGGTGATCCTTGACAACTCCAGTTTAATTACAATACGGGGGCATGGCTGACGAGAGTTTGTAGAATCTTAAAGGTGATGTTTTTCCTTCATCCCACTGTATCGTTAAACAATAAAAATATTAAAGAAGGTTGGCGAAGCTGGGCCAAAAAGAATGTACTTTAAATGGCAGCTGAAGAAGGTGCGCAACTTATTATTTTCTTCTCTTGTCGAAGTTTTCTCATTAGGATTTATGTTGCATCTGGTGAAGCAGAATGCACACCTTTGAGGTCTCATTGGAAGATGATTCATCCTGGAAACATATAAAAATCTGGGAAGTATGAGAGGACGTACCGTTAGAACTATCTATATGATAATGTTCGATGGACATTTCTTGAAGAAGTAATTTTTGACCATAGTGGATGATGTTGCACCATACCAAACCGTAACTGTTAGGACATGAAGGGAACCATCCTGCATTTGATGAGTTACTCATCAAACTATCCACGTAATAGTACGTTGTATGCATTACAGAATTGTTAGTATTCGCAAAGCCAATTAGCCAATGAAGAAAACCTTCACGAGCCTTTTACCAACTCAATTAATTATGCAATTTCATTCGCCATGCAAGCTTTCATTTCCTCGACCTATTCAGCGTGGTGCTGCCGCGTTGCAATTAGATAAGATGGGAAAGTCAATTAAACGCGCTTTGTTGTCCGCTCTTGATGATCACAAGCGTTATTTTTGGACTAGAAGTAGTAAGTCACAGATGACTTCGACTTTTGAACGCATTCCAAAAGCTGGGTCACAGCCCCGTTGTGTAATTTTAGTTTACCGGGCGCTGGGCGCACACACCCACGAATTTCGCGCGTTTCCGCAGTGCAAAAAGGCTCCTCCGGTTATAGACGATGACGCTCAACCTTGAGCAATTTTCCTGCTTGTAATGGGACGGCTTCAGTCGGCAGTAGTACAACCTGCAACAATAGCAGGCGGAATAATTCATTATTTTAAGATATGCCGCAACGACCGGAGTTGCTGGATGATGTAATTAGAAGAAATGGGACAGGCTGACGTTGATTTATAGCCTGGTTTGGGATCTTGTTTGGAAAAGCGCGCTGACCTTTAGTTTGTGTAACGTTGACTTGTTATAGATGGGCGGCTTGGACGAAATATTTTTCGTTAATTACATTCCACCTTTTACAAAAAGGTGAATTGTAGACTTCCTTGATTGTTCTTTGTATGCAAACTTGTTTTCACGCGGGAAACGGCGCAAAGGTCAACTTCCTGAATATATAGAACATTTTCAGATTTATGGTAACATTTGAACTACACTTTTTATCCTAGTGCTGATCTGGCAACGCTGGAGTGGTCACCTTTACATAGGGTTTAATTTTACAATTGCGATGTTATTGCACAACGCCTTATAATGAAATCTTTTCGAACCAGCCATATTCTGTCCACACTCCGCCGATAGTTCGGTAGAGACACGTTACGACAAGCCAAGCGTCTAAATCGTATGAGATGTTCACTGCGGGCCGAAGTGAAGTGAAAATGATTTCTCAAGCAACCGAATAGAAAAATTAGCTAAATTAACCGCGAGTGCTTCAAGGTTTGGAGCAAATTGTTCAGTAGAAAACCAGCGAGGCAGAATAAGATCAAAAAAAATCCACCAACCCTTATTATAAACTGAATGCGTCGTCCAAGTGAAATATATAGTTTCTGTCCAGTACATCATTTAGGAAAAAATGTAGCGCTGACCTTTAACACATGTAGAATGAGCTTAACAATTGATATAAGCAAAGACTTCATAATACAGTTCTTAAAAGAGCAAATGTTAAGGCCATTTTTATTCCGTCCACACTTCGTTGGTGGTTCGGTAGAAACACGTCGTCGAATGCCAAATGTTTAAAGGTACCAATTATTCTTTACGGGACGCTTTCACAGGTCAAATGTCTGCATTTTCTCTATTTTGTAATACTGCGCAATACAAGTAAAAAGAGACACTTAGATTGCCACTGCGAGGGCGATTATTATCTTCAAGAACAAATCAAACTGATCTTCATAATACAACTGCGTTTTCTACGTTTAATTAGCTGATGCCAAATATACATTGTTACAACATTGTGTACCTTAGTACGACCACATTTAAAGAGAACACTCGCAGGCTGCCCGAGTTAAAAAAAATAGAAAGCAAGGTAAAGTGTACATTGTGAGACACTTTAGAAAGATGAGAGTTCCGCAAAGTACTGTATCAAAAGTGGAAAAACGTTAATCGAATCGAAAGTAGAGAAGTCGCAAAAAATACCCAAGAGAAAGAGACGACGACTTGTCCAAGGAGCAACGGGAAAAATTGGACATACGGTGAGATCTAGTGAGCGGCTAGCCAAACGACGTCGCCACGTCGAAGATGGATGTTTTTCGCTGTTCGTGCACTTTGTCACTATTGAACTAGCACTCCTGTTTCCTACTCACAACAAAATCAATTTTCGATTGGAAATAGAGCTTCGGGGCACAAATTGAAAGAGTGTCCGATAAGTATGTTATGTGACCATAACAGAGTCATTGTTCTGGATATGCGATGAGACAGTCGATGCTTTTTGTTTATTCGTCCACTGAGGTTTAATAAAATTACTTTCCCCACTCTTTCCTTTATAACCTTCCTTTGCAATTGGAGAGGAAGTTTTGCCCTACTCTATAACTTTAAAATTGGAGCTGGTACACCATTACTCTTATTGTCATTGTGGTATCTATATATACTTTAACTTTGGTATTGTTCGTTTTCTCTTAGACCAACAACGACTCTGGTTATATCCTTTACATTTTACGGATTATGGTATTAGTAAAATATTAGTAGGATTGGGACAAAAAGCAGCCGGTTGTCTTCAAAAATACTGACTAGTATTTATAGCAAGAATCAACGATGTATCCATTGCAAAAGATAGAGACTTAATTTGTACGATTTTTCGTTCTCAATCAATAAAGGTCTATGTTTATATCTAAATATCAAATTCACCTGTATGGTATGCAACCGACTGATAAGGGGCATGGTGCTTACGTCATACTAGCTATGGCCACAGTCATATAGTGTCTTTGCAACAATCGACTTTAATAGTAGCACGTTAAGACTTGGGGAGGACACCCTCAACTTGTAATCAATGGATATATTTTTTAAAGGATAAAAAAGAGAATTTTCTGCTGCATGATAGTGGACTATCTGCAGCCTCAATATTGATTTGGAGCGGATAAAAGGTTAGATATGATCATACAATGCAATCATTAATATGATGACGAGTTACTCAAGGTCACGGTCTACACCAACATCAGCAATATCAATTAATTTAAATAGTGCAACAAATTTCGGAAGACCTCTCTTAGGGATATCGTCTTCCATGGCCGCAATTTGTGTTGCACTCCGTCATGCTCGAGTAGTCGACACGACATCTTCCAGGAGCCCAGCTGCCGCTTGCACACGTGCGATTATTCAAATAAGGCGAAGCTTCGAGATGTTTCCAGTCCGACACTTTCAGATGTTTCGCGGCCCTTCTGGTAGATCAGAAATAGGCATAATATTGCGCAGCGGGATGGCGATGGAAATTCGACGTGGCGACAGCGAAGCGATATGGAAGCTGTGAGCGTCGACATCAATAGCGTTAGGTGATTCTAATCGCTTGTGTAAGTAAAATAAATAGGTTAAGTCTTATTCACCACTTTCGAGAACGAAAACGTTACAACATTACAAAATACAAGCTTAACTTAGTAAATGTACCTTCACTAATTCATTCTGCATATTTTAATCTAAATTCATTTATTTCCGTTTCTATTTACGTAGTAATTTTTATAATCGCTACAATCGTTTTTCTATGACAGAGATACATGATGAATAACTTGGTTTGGGTACTCAAAGTTCTATGGTTGCAAATTATTCTGCTGAAGCTTCCATCTATAAAGAAGACTTTTATGAGCCATGATAATATACAGAGGTGATGCTTGGTCAGTCTAAGAGAAAAAACATACGATAGCAAAGTTAAAATATGTTTAGAATTCACAATTTAAAACCACAGGGTGAGGCAAAACTCCCTTCCCAATTTCAAAGGAAGGTTATGAAGCAAAGAGTGGTCCAAGGGAGGGGAAATTTCATTAGACGCAGAGAGTTGGAACCCTTACTAGCCAACGTGTTGAGAGCTTTTGCTGTTAAACAATGACGCCCTTTCAGGTCCTCTTTGGTTCCCGATAGATAATCGATTTTTTGTGGATAAGGAACTTCAGAAATATTGCTTCGATAGTGAGAAAATGAGGAGAAAATCTTAGAGTGCGCTAACAGCGGAAAACATCAATGTAGTCAGACATTTTGTAGTCTTTAAGGTGTTCCTCTTTGCTTGTCTAGTCTTATTACCCCCACAGAAAAAGCTTCGTTCCACGTGGTGTGTGAGTTGTTTCCTGGGGACTTGATTTCTCAACAAGATGAAGTCGTTCACTATGGGGATATTTTAAAGCTGAACTTTAAAAACAACACAAGCTCTACGAAATGCAACACATCAAGAAATGGTGGAAAGAGAAATGAAAACAACATTCTTAATAAATTTAGTTTAATTTAAAAAGAGAATCAGACGTAGAATCTAGAATTAGCCAACAACAGAGTGTGTAGAAATCGGCATGGGATATAAAATTGGAACAATTGGATGTTGGAAAGGGTATTGGAAGCTTCATGTTAAATAGAGTTGTAATAAAGGACAGAGGGTTGTACTTTGTATAACTTTTGTTCTAACACTGACAATGAGACAGGAGGAAGCGTGGCTTAAGGAGAATCTTGCGTACCATTACTCCCTTGGACTGGGGCAGACTACGTGGTGTGCTACAGTACTAGCGCGAATATGGCACAGTCAGCTGTGAAGTTACATAATGAATTTGCGGTTTAAAATTAAGTTAATTACATTTCCCGACAGGTGTATTCATTTATTTTTTGACTTTTTGACTAACCCACATTTCATGGATTTGGAATGCAACACCAGTTATATGTACCGAAGTTTAATAGCTTTTCTACATCACAAGCAAATGGAAGCAATCTAAAAAATAAAACAATAGAACTTAATGGGCTGTTGCATTCTAGTAATAATGATAAACAGTTGGCAGTAGTAAAGGTTAACGGTTCATAACCTATAAAATGGCTTTGGCAGTCTTATTTAAGTGGTTGTATTATGTTTTCAAAGCGAACATATATTGGTTGTTTGGTGAGTAAGTCTTACAAACGTTTTTGGGGAAGGGGGGGTGGTGGTGTTATAATTAATGCAGTTTCTAACAAGTGAACATTATGTTTCAAAAAAAAATCAAAAAATTATAACCTTCCTTTGGGGAGATTTGAAAAATGGCGTTCCAAATCAATGCCTAAACTTTGGAAGACTGAGTGAGGGGACGAACTCGAAAGGGCGATTTTAATTATTAATGAAGTAGCTGTTCATTGTTCTAACATAATTTCCACTTTTTTTCACTTTTCTTACTAGTCGCAAACTCATTTCGTTTGCGTCTCCTATGATGTCTTCGTGGTTTCAGGGCTATTTATCCTTATCTTCTAAGCGCCCATTTGTGGATGTTGGCGTTTTTAAAGCACTATAAGACATTGATTATAGTCTTCCAAACTTTGTTCTGGAAGGTTTGGATGGTTTTGATGTTACTCTTACCAAGCGCGCTTTAGGTTTTGTTTATATAGCAACTGATGACTCCAACACAATTTATCACGCTTCATGTCAGCTTTTATTTTTTAGTGTACGCTTTCCAACGAAACTTCGCGTCTGATATCATGGCGAAGTACTTGAACGTGTTAGCTAGTATGCTGAAACTTTTTCTGTGCACCTGTTGATAATCCTAGATTTTGAAAGGAACAACTTTCAGCTTTTTCGTTGGTCTGATTGCTACCAGCACTGCAATATCAGAGTAGGAAAAGATCAAATCTAAAAAGCCACCCTGAGGGATCCTGCTTTGATCCCTTTCAGTTCTAAATAGACGTCTTCTTGTTTGATTCTGACTTCAAGATCTTACTATTAGTGCGCCAAACTTTGTCGAATACCTTAAGTCACATCTAACAAGACCGCAAAATAGATTTTCTTTTTTTCAGCGCCTTCTCTGTAATCCTCATAATTCTCTGTGCCTGGCCGATAGTCGACTGTTTGTTTTGGAAGACACATAGATGTGCACTAATGTATGTTGTGTTCTCTTCTTTAATTGCCCTTTTATCCTGCATTTCGTGCGATTGGAAGAATTCACTCTTTAGATTAGAGGAACCATCAAGTTTATTCTTTTCTTTAAGGGTAGTTTAAACATTCCAACATGTTAGTGTGTTAGCATTGGATTACTTCTTCACTCCACGATGTTTTCATTCAATTCCTTTAAATGATCTGAGTTAGGTCTTCGACAGCTTCAATCTGAAGGTAGTTTGTGGAGATGTTCTTGATCAAGAGTCTATCAGGTCTTTTTCTAGAGCAGTTGTTAATCTGAAGTTTTCCCCAAAAAATTATTAGACAATGTTCAACTAGGTCTATGGTAACCAAAAAGGGCATAAATAAATATCTAACACATTTCTTTCTAAAATTCAAAATTATTCAAATTTTATCTGTGTGTGAAAATAGAGAAAGGGTAGTATTTGATCCTCAAAAACACTTAGGTCCGTAATTTTTCGATTTCGTAAGGAAAATGCCATCTAGGAGAAGATCTAATGACTCAGTAGGAGGAATAAAGAATTTGAACCTGTTACTAATGTTTCTTTACGCTAAAAACCTGATGAACTGCCCAGTTGAAGCTATACAGCAGTAGTACTTTCTGTCCAATTTTTTTAATTAAAACAAATTATTGAAAAATATTCATCACCATTTTTGCTGATGCAGGCTCAAAAATTCCCCCGCCTTCAAAAGGAAGGCTCCGCCTGTACAGCAGCCGCTTCTGCCCCTACGCGCAAAGGGTGCACCTCGTGCTGGACGCCAAGAAATTGCCGTGAGTACCGACCCTTGCCCATAGTGTGGAAAATGACCGCTGGCGCGTTTCAGTTATGATATAGTGAACATCAACTTGTCGAACAAGCCCGAATGGTTGTTCGACAAGAGCCCGCTGGGGAAAATTCCGGCGCTGGAAGTGGAGAACAACGACGTCATCTACGAGAGCTTGATCATCTCCGACTACATCGATGAGAAGTACACCGGGCACCCCTTGTACCCCAAGGACCCCCTGCAGAAAGCCAAAGACCGCCTGCTGATTGATCAGTTCAATAAGGTACAACAAACCGATGGTTAATCCAAACCTTAGTGTCCAATAAAAATTTTAACCTTACCTCTCACCATAGAAAGGAAGAGGTATTAGTTATGAATTTAGTAGCAATAACCATTCCATTCGCATTAGAAATGGTTTGAACTTGCAGGTTATCAGTACAATGTACCGAGTGATCCTAAACACAGGTAGAGGCTACATGGAGAACCACGAAAGTATTATCATGGATGGGCTGGCCACGTTTGAGCATGAGCTGGCCTGCCGAGAAGGGCCGTTCTTTGGGGGTAGCAAGCCGGGGATGCTGGACTACATGATTTGGCCATGGTGTGAAAGGGCCGATCTGTTAAAACTATTCGGTAACCAGTTCCTCCTCAAGAAGAACGCCTTTAAAAAGCTGGTACGTATCTCAATTGCAACTGATTATTAATGCTTCTCATTACATTATTCGTGCAGAAGTATTATCGCTCTCTTTTTAATCATCATTCAGAAGTGTTTTAATTTTCTCAACACTTGAAACTGCGACTATTCAAGGTCATGACTCTTCTGAGAGATAATACCGAGGAAGCAAAGCCGCAACCCATAACTCTTCAGAGAGCCTTAATTGGACCACATGATGGTTTCTTTTGTTTTCTGAGAATGCCGAATTGGAATAGGTCTCGTCGATGTTTTCTCCAGTGAGACCAAAATTACTCGTATCCGTGTTGACAATCAACAGTCTTCAGTTTGGTGTTGAATTCAAAGCTGTCTGAAGATATTGGTCGAGTACACAGACTTTTACAACACCATCTAAAGCAAACCAAACCCTTCATCTCTTTCTTTCCTTCTGGAACAAACTTTACTTTAAGATTGGCAACTTCTGAAATGCTTCTCCAACTTCTGGAGGTAATCTTCATAAATGGTCTAGAATAATACAAATCTTCAAGCAGTTGACTGGTGTACTTAAAAGACAACGTTAAACTGTTACTAGCGTTGAATGCCATCATTAAACTTGACCTTTCAATATCCAATTTGTTTACCAACCCAAAATGTAGTTATCTTTCTACTAAGACAGACTTTGCAAAGCTTTATCTTTATTTTGAGCATTTCACATCTTGATTACTCATTTAAACTATTCTACGCTTATTCTTTTGCACTTGCAGATGTTTACATCACGATCATTTGTTCCTTTCATCAACTCACACCTTTGTTACATTTCAGATGGATTGGCGCACTCTGATGCGTGACGATCCGGCCGTGAAGAAAAGTTACCAGAGCATCGAGTCTCACATTAAGTACGTGCAGTCGTATCGGGCCGGCATCCCTGACTATGACCTGGTCGAATAGTAGCCAAAGCATAATTTATTTTGCCTAAAGCACAAAGTCGCGTGAACTAATGAACATAAGAATTAGCCTCAAAGGTGCTTGTATTTAATGTTTAGATAGGTGTCGAGACTCTTAACAACAATAACATAGGATGTTGCGCAAGACTGACTGACACTGTCAGTTTCTGCTTCTGCATTTCTGTTTGTCTTAAAGGGTTTGTATCTGGCCACTGGTTTATAAGTTTTCTAAAATCTACATTCCTTACGACGTAATGACCAACTTCATGATCGGTATGTTAGTGAAGTGACCCAATTACAGGCTACCAGGAACAGAAACTGTTATATGATAAATAAAGTCTACAAACTAAACTAGACCATGTATGAATATGTTGCATTTCTATATTTATTTGTAGTTGAGTAATTGATGCACGTTAAAGTGAGTTGTTCATAATGTAAAGTTTTTCTTAATAAGTACTTACTTTGTATACTGTTGTGTAAAGTATTAATAAAGCACTTGATTATATAATGTCAATTCGTTTTTATTAATTTTTAAGGTACCTTTTTAGACAACACCAAGACATCAATCGAGAAGCAAAGTACAAAGAGCAAATAGAACAGATGCCCTATGATGTAGTGCAGAAACTGTTATGATGACCGTCACAATATCCTTGTCTCATCATTTATCATTATTGTAATCTATCTAAAATATACATCACATCTTTGTTTGCTTTCTAGGATTCAAGAGTTACAGCTGTTACACAAAATAAGTTTTCAGTATCCTCAGTTCACCAAAACCTTCATTTAGACTGCAGATTTAAGAAGTATTTTCACTGTCTCCACTCAGATCTTCTCTTTGCTCCATTAAAGTATTTCTTCATTTGTACCATTTTTCCTTCTCTGCATCTTTTTCCCTTTTTTTCATATTCTTTGTCTTGATATTTTAAGCCTCCACTCTTGTGTAAACTTCTCTATCCTCCTTTATTCCAAAGGGTGCCAAAACGACTCTTTACCCTAAAGACCTGAGCTATCATCACCCTTGCCATTTGTTTAAATTTTTGGTACCAATATCGTATTAGAATTGATCATCTCTTAAGAGATGGTCGATTTATCTGACGCATTCAGCTGTGGAGATCCAAATATCCAACAGCAACGCCTGACGTTTTTTTAACTAAAGATCAGTACCCCTCTATGACACTTAAAGGCCATGTTTATTTTTGTCTTATTTGAGTCATGGACAATCAAAGTTTTTGAGAGAAGAAGCGCCTTTACTTTAAGGAAAAGAGAAAAATTTTCCACTCGGGGTTGCACCTAAAATGATAAAAAAAATTCTTTCCGAGCAGAGGTGCGCGCAAGCACAGACTAAGAAACTCGACTTTTACTACCAGGATCACAGCAATGAGAAGAGAAACATTATAGTAATTTACAATATTATTACTGGCTGATAAATGTCGATATATTGGTTAGAAATATACAATTTAATTTTAACAATCGTGGATAATTACATTTAAAATGCTAATTGGAGTATTTTTATTATTTTTTGATAATGCAGCGGGTATTAATAGACTAGAAGTCGATTACACCCACTAATGTAATTGACAAAATACAGATGGCGTTATTAATTTAAAAACTAAGATATTTCAATTTATTGGATTTATTTGTGTTAAATAATGCACAAAAATTACTTTTTGAAGTGACTGAAGCAGGATTTTCAGTTTAAGAAAATTCTGAGTTGAAGCGTTGCAGTTACAACTACGCAAACCTTTTGCATATATCTCTTTTACGCTGGTCCTAAATTCTGATTATAAGACATAAATCTGATAAGTCGCATCTATATACGAAGAAATAATTACAATATTGCCACTGATCATAGTAAAAGAGCAAACGTTCCAACCATGGCACTAGAACAATCATAACGAGTCCCTTCTGAAACTCGAAATTTGCTCCCAAGATTAGATTCATGTCGTAATTTACACTGCAATGTAGTCTGGCGATTTCGTTTTGATAAAGAAGCACAACTGTTACTTGGAATAAAAATTCACGAAAGCTTCAAGATTCTTTAATTAAAAAAAAAAGTTATGTAAACCATAATTATTCATACTTATGTATAAAAAGAAAAATATACTTATAGTTAACCTCCATGTAGGGTAGATATGAAAACTATATTATCGTTTGGTTGAATCGGATAGTTGATCGTATCCTGGAAAAAAAGCAAACGTCACACAAAATTAAAAGCTTCGTAGAAATGCCTAATTAAAGTGCGCTCAATTTCATTCTCTCCTAAATAACTTTAACTGCTAAAATGGACGCCTACAAGTCAGTCATGTAATCTTTTAGCTAAGTTGACAAACAATTTGAACAACTCTCATTCTTAATACAAGCTAGATTTTTGAACGTAAAAGTGATATTTATGATCACAATATTAACAACTATTGATGTACACGATGTACGATACAATCTAACTTGACTTAAACCTAATGAGTACAAAAACTAATTAAAAACTTACAACTAACTCCCAGTCAGTTTCATTCACCAAAACGAGAATGCCTGGACGGCTGCAACACAAAACGCATTAGCGACAATAACGCACACATTCTCCAACGTACACAGAATCGCCTTGAATAAACAGCTCCGGTCTTTCCTTCAGCAGATTGTCCTTTATCCAAAATATCAGGCCTCCTAGCGTCCCTAAACCGTAATTAATTCAATTCCCTTCTTTAATCACTTCATATCAAATTACGTTTCGAAAATAAGGAAATATTTTTTAATTTCAATCTGTACATACAAGCAAACATGTACTTGCACTAAATTTAAAGTTGCTATAGCTTTCAAGCAACTAATCATCTAGACCTAAGAGGAGGATTATCGGATCATCAGACTCCTCACCGTCATGTGCACAAAATACTGCAACTCTTTCTCAAGGACAAAAATAAGCACCAATCAACTTACACTGTTTGTCTTTCTCCGGAAGACTAACTGTGTAGCTTCTCTTGTTATCGAAAAGGAATTCAGCCCCACCCCTGGAAAATTCAGCTATAAAAGCACCCTTCTGCACACATCGAGGTCATGCTAACCCAAAACCTATCGTCACAGGAATATCGGGCATCGCGTACTTAGCTAGTAATTAACGTAGTAAATAAATTACTGATATTGACATAACCTCAACATTTTCAAAATAATGTGCTGCTTAAAAAATTACGGAAAAGCTTGTTCACAAATAGTTAAATGTTGATTAGCCAAAGTTCGGTTGTGAACCTTTCTTAAATACAATTTTTACAAATTCCAATCAATCAGAATAAGAAAAAAATTGTAAATTAAGTTAAGATTAGTAGTTTTATTTGAAAAAGTGTTAATTAAATAGTTAATTAAATTATTCTTAGTTCTAACAAAACAAAATTTGAAATTCCAATTTATTTTAGATCGGAAGATAATTTGACATATGATATGTAGGTTAATTAAACATCTAACCTAACAAATTTTGAAATGAAGTTAATGTTTATACAAATTTTCAGTTAGATATTTCATTATATACAATAAAAATTTTAAGTTACTAATAAATTTATCTGAAAAACATGTTTCTGGTGTTGTACATCTAACTAAAGTAAAAATATAATATTGCTGATTTGTACTTATTAGCCTAGAAGATATATTCCTTGCGAAACGATTCCAAAATATGGCCGTCTCTAAAGATAAAAGCTTGTCAGACGATAAAGCCGGCGGTAGCAAACGCGATGAACAGAAGTAAGCCCTAGTCGATTATTTGTTCTTGATATTTCATAGAGATATCTTTCAGAAGGCCTGAATCGTTGAAAATCTACACCAACCACAGAGTTTGGAGCCGTTTGGTGGTCATTCTTGGCGTGGTAATTTACGTGTGGTATACATCGCAGCCAGGGAAAGTAACAAACCTTGGGAAGCAGAAGGAGGTGCTATCGCACCGCGGCCAAGCGTTCGAATGTGATGGGGAGTACTTGCAGGAAATCCGGGACTTTCCTGGCTGCATTCCGAACAAGTGCGGCCGATATATTTCTGACAAGATAGTCACAGCTAGAGAAGCCGACGTTCTCTTAAAGATGGCCCAGAAAGGTGTGCCTTCTCAACATTATGGTGCGTTTAAATTACAGTTTACGCTCGCAGGTATGGCTCTGGGCGGCTCTGATGGCGGCGCTTCCATTTTAGACTTGCACTCAGGTGCTCTGTCGTATGGACAGAAGTTCATCAACGTCTATTCATTAGAAGACTCTGCGAAAGTGTTCAATGCAGCCGATTTAATGGTGTATAAAATGGTGAAAATGAAAATCCAGCAAGCAATTGCGAACACATTCCAGGTAGAACAGAAAAACTTGCATCTTACGCACCCCACGTTTTTCTCCAGGTTAACCAGTAAAGACCCAAAAACTGAGCATGATGAGTATTGGCATGTTCATGTGGATAAAGTATAGTATTTGGGCTTGTAAAATATAATTCATAATCTGTCTTTTTTAGGAAACTTACGAATCTTTCCATTACACATCTCTGTTGTACTTGTCAGATTACGGCATAGATTTTGAAGGAGGCCGTTTGATCTTCTTGGATGGCCCTTTAGATAAACCGAGCACCAATGTGACTGTCGAGCCCCGCAAGGGGCGCGTCACTATGTTCTCGTCGGGCGCTGAGAATCCACACCATGTGGAACGCGTAACGAAAGGCACGCGATATGCAATTACAATTTCGTTTACCTGCGACATTAGCAGGTCCATTAAAGATCCTACCATGCAGTTCTCTTAAGTGCATTTAATGTTTTTGTTTATGCACCTGTTTGGTAGTTTTATTAACATTCCTGTGGTCACTAATTTAAGAATCGGCATTTCTTTGGTATATATTTTGTTATGAATTGTTCCGTTATCAACAAATATAAGATTTTATTTTACAATTTGAAGTTTGTGTTACATTGATTTATGTAGTATTTTGTTGAAAATATAAATTAAGACGAAAGCAGCCATAATAAGAAAGAAATGCTACTTAAAAGGAAGGAAAATTACGATAGACAATAAACTTAATGGATCCAAACGATATTAAAAGAGATTGCAAAACATAAACGAGATAAAAGAAGAGCTGTGGAAACAGCATAGAAGATAACACTAGATGATACAATGTACTTTTGGGATTAAAACAAATAAATTAACACCTTTGAAAAACGAATAGAAGAAAAATGATGATGAAACTAACAACGGCAAAGGCTAATGTAAGGTAAAAAAAAGCAAGAAGGTTGCAATAAAATAATGGGATTTGGAAATGTTCGACGACTGAATAAGGAAAGAAAGCTAAAACTAAGTATTTTAGTAGTACAGGAAACAACTAAAGGAATTATTAATATAAAATTAGAAGAATATTCTTTAATAGAGGGGGAACAGAGAACAGATTTGAAGCAGGGTTTCTGTTAAAAGAGGAACTAAGAAATGCAATTATCGACCTTAGACCTATAAATGAAAAAATAAGCTACCTAAGAATCGGAGAACTACACAAGAAAATCAGTATCTTAAATGTCCATGCACCTGCAGAAGATGCAGATGAAGAAACCAGAAACAAAATTTATGAAAAAATAGGAACAGTAATGGACAGCATACCAAAATTTGACATCAAGATGATAATAGGAGACACGAATGTTAAAATTGGAAAGAAAAGAAAGTCTACGCCACAAAACACAAAACTTTGTGGTACTGAAACAGATGATAATAAAAAGCACAATCTGGAAAAGTTCAGACAAAAAAAAACAAATACACTCACAATGTGTTGAAATTTTAAGAACCTACAGAGAAGCTGATATAAGCACATAAGCATTTTTAGTTTACGGAAGGATTAAACAGCAAGTGCTAAAACTGCGAAAGAGCTATTCCAAAGAATCGAAATAATGCTACAAAAAGCAAGAAACTGCACATTATATATGTAGACAGAAGAAACGAAAATAGAAAAGAAAAAAGACGGAGGAAATAGAAGAATTACATAATAAACAAAGTCTAAGAAATAAAAAAGGAATAAATTTTAGAAACATGGGTAGAACACATCAAAGAAAATTTAACACGGCAATCCCAAATAGAAGACCATTTTAAAAGCCTATAACTTCTATAGAGACAATTTTACATATATGTTATCGTCATCCCATTCTTTTCATAGACTTCAACCACACAATTCATTGAGCTGCTGAAAAACAGTACCAAAAAGTAATATAAGCTGTTTATAAAAAAGTTTACCACGAAGCTTAAATTTTCAAGAGAGCCTATTGAAACATGGCAACAATTGTAAAACGTTATATCAGAGTTTACAATACCAAGAAACATTTCTATTAATCTCTTTCTTTCTCTCTCACTCTCTCTTCTTTCTTACTTTCTCCCGCACCTCTTCCTTTCTCTATAAGTCTTTAATTATTTATTGGTTTGAAACATCTTTCCAGTCTTGTCTTCTTCCAACTTTTCCCTTCATTTCTTCATAATTATTTGTGCCAACGTCGTTCATCATTGGATGTCTCTTTGTTCTTTTTCTTTCTATAACTGTTTTCACAATTCTTTCTCGACGGGGAATGTGTCCAATTAGCTGGTCTTGTTTTTTCTGAATCTGTTCCATATCCAGTACTTTGTAGTTCTTCTATAACATTATTGTTTAAAATCTTCAATCTTTCTTTTTCCTTGAAGATCAATGACCCACAATTTATAGCCATACAAAGTGACACTCCACATGAAAGTAAAAGCCTTTTTGTGATTCATGAGATATTATTGCAAATTATTTAAGAAAACTCTTTTGGTAATTTATTTCTTTCTCTCCCCCCCTCTTTCATTTCTCCTACATTTTATAATACTTTCTGGATATGCATATTCATTTACCTCATCTAATTTCTTACTACAGTTTTGGTTTCGTGTGTTGATCTTTCACATGTCATAATTTTAGTCTATTTTCTATTAAATCTTAAGTTGTATTCCGTTCTCATTAACTTTTCCATTATATTGAGCCTCTATTCTATTTCCTTTGTCCTGTTGGAGAGAAGGGCTATATCGTTGACGAATAGCATTCATTAACTTCATAAATTGGCTTCTGGGTGTACATACAAATTGAAAAGGAGAGAGGATGCAGCACATCGCTGTTTGACACCCATTTTTATCTCTATTTCTTCTTCTTCATTAACCGATATTATTCCCTTTTGAGTTGTATGTTATTGTTTTTACATTTTTGCCTCTCTGTAATGAGTTGTATTATTTCTATTTTGTTTGGTATCTTTTCCCAGTACTTTATTTAATCCTGATGTAATACCTTCTTTTATATTTATCGTGAGGGTTCTATTTTGATTTCATTTATTACTTTTTCCTGACATTATTTGTAGTATTTGTCCCACTTCGTTTCCTTCTTTTTCTTTACATTTTTTAGCTTAATGTTGTATTTGATCATATTGTGACCATATTGTGGTTGCTGTCTATATTAGGTCCTGGATAGCTTCTACTATCTTTAACTTGATTTTTAAACCCATGCCCGACTAGTATTTGATATCTTGCTGTCTTCCGGCAGTTCAAGTGTAGCGTCTTCGTATATGTTATTTAAAGGTTGTATTGGTTGCAATTAATTTATTTTGTCAGAGTTTAATTACTGATTTTTCCTCATAATTTCTCTATCCTAGACTGTACTTTTCTAGCTCATTTTTTCTTCTCTTTCTCCTAATACAGCATTCCAGTCTCCAGGAATTATCAAATCTTCTCTATTAAGGATATCATATATTTTTTTCTATTTTATCATCATTATGTAGACTTGTGGACCTGCACACTTGTATTATCACTGTGTTAACAGGTCTTGTCTTAATCTTTATCAAAGTTATTTTTTCGTTGTGTTAATTGTAATGTTACCATATTTACAAACTTTCTATTTAAAATTACACCAACTGCTGGTATCCCCTCTGGTGTAGATTTAGTATGAATGACTGTGTTTTCCACTCCAGAAATCTCCTTCCTGTGGCCATTTGATTTTACTTCTGCACATAATATCCATATTTCGATTTTCCATTTTTCTTTTTTCTTTTTTGAGTTTTCCACTTTTGAGTAGTGTTTTTACATTCCACTGCGCTGTTTTGCTAATGTCTTTGGTCTTCTCGTGTTATCCTCCCCGGAAATCCAAATAAGGACTGTTTTGCCTCCAGAATAAAATTTGACATGGGAAGACATTCCATATGATTTATTTTGGAATCGTGGTTCCTGGGAAACCAGTAGTTTTCATTACTTTCTGCATGATTTTCTACATTTATTTGTTAGCACTAAAGGCGCTAATATTCTATAATGTTGATTACTGCTCGTATTACAACCCTGGTTTGGGGCCTTTGCTAGGTACTATCAACCGGAGCTAGCTAAACCTAAGTTTTTAACGAGGTTGTTACTCTCTTTCTGACTTATGAAGAAAACTTGAAGTAGCGTTGTCAAAGTTGAAATTAGCAGTGCCTTCTTTTCATTCCAATTTGAATATTTCTAATGAAAATAAGTTGATGAATAAACTGGAAACCAGATTGCTTTTATTTGATTAAATCTAACAGGCTTTATAACACTTAAATAAACTTTAAGGATAATTTTATCAGAAATGCTTAAAAACATTTATTGCTATTGAACAACATCATGGCACAACTCTCAAAACCTCTTTTGTTCTTCTTCTTCCTTTATTTTAAGTAGGCTAATTGGACTGTTTCTAACCGCTTCTAATAGTCGTGCAATTCTATGAGACATATTGGGCGTACTTTGGGCAGGTGGCTAGCCGGTAAAAATTTATTTTTGACATCGATAGGGATGCTATGACCAAAGACATTTCTTTCTTAATTTTCGAGTATTTTGTGATCATATTTATATGGTTATCCCGCCAATACTAAATAGTCAGGGCTTTGTTAGTACAAATAGAGTACACTGCTAAAAGGTGAGGCCAACGTTTGGAACGTAGAAGCTATATATTGTACATATCAATTCTTCAAGCCCCTCATAGAGGGTATTTTCTAGAAGTAAGCATTTGTTTTTAGACAATTTCATATTTTGAAAAGTTTCACTAAATTGCATTTTTAGATCACAGCCCTAACCTAGTTTAAACTGGATTTATGATCAATTAGCAAGATAAACTGTTGCCTTCAGTAGACCTTCATTAGAGAGGCGTTCTAACAAGGACTGTTTAGGAAGGGACACATTTAATTTCGATGCTCGCTATACAGGGCGCATACAGCTTCAAGCCAATACTCAAATCTGCCTTTTTATTTTGCATACTACTAGCGTCACAACTGCATGCTGAGGTGATCAGTAAATGGCTCATCATTAGATAGTGGACGGCCAAAGAAAAAATCGTTAACTAGCGCTAAAATAAAATGGTAAGAAACTTTTTAAAATTCACTGTTTTGATTTATCAACCAAGCGATGCATGGGGTCACTGTGTTTGACCACATCATGCTCCAATTCATGCTGAGGCAGCCTGAAGTAACCCTTCCAACCATCAGAATGTGCTTCACATTGGTACGACCACCATGTAGACATCAGTACTATTACTGACCATTATCCCCACTGTCCAAGAATGATACAACCATACTTATATTTTTGATGACCAAACATAGATTCATCGATCTGCACTATGATGCCTTGCCCACCAGTCTGTCCGCTTTTATCTTGAATCTGAGGAAAGTGATCAACCACTAGCTCCCTACAATATTAATACCCAAAAAATGAATTAGAATTTGCTGCTGCATTATTACAGATAAACATACCAAAAAATCAAGGTTGGGTGATTGAAGGAGGCTGGGTGAGCATTGGGATTGGGTAGAAAATTTAAACTAAATTTGTCAGATTATTATTACAGCTATTGAGAATAACAGAGTTTTACTTGGTTTAAGTTTCCTGATAACTAAAAGTATTACGCGCCACGTGTCAAATGACATTTTAGTATAAAAGAGTGAGCAGCATCCAGTTAACGGTGACCCCCTACCAATAGTACAACTAATCCGGTCTTTCCTGTCCGACCGAAGGATCCGAATCAAGTTCGGAGGGGTAAAGTCACCTAAGATATAACTCGATACTGTCCTCGGTACTGTCCGAGACATGACAACGGAGCCCAGTTTGCAGACGACACGGCGGTGCTCACCAACTTGATACGACCCCATATACCAACCCAAAGACTCCAACTCCATCTTGGAGAGATCGAATAGCGGTGCCACCAGTGGAGAATATTCTCCACCAGGAAAAGACTTAGTTGGCGTGACGGCCTCACACTGCTCAAGATCTTTGATCGTGAGATACCCTGGAAGGCAGAGGTCAAGTTCCTTGAAGTGACCTTAGACGAAAAGCTCACCTGAAACTACATGTGGAAAAAGCCGTAAACAAAGCGAAGGCAGCCCGGCAAGCCTTGAGCTCCATGTTTAACCCACGGAGCCGGCTGTCCTTCGCAAAAAAGATGACCCATGCTGACGCGGCACCAGTTTGGGGCTGGGCTGCAAAAACCCAAACGGTCCAGAACCGGACCCTGAGGACAATCTTTGGCGCTCCTTGGTAGAAGTAACTTACCGGAAAACGGAAGGAAATAACATCAAGACAACGGAAATAATATAGATTAATGTGGAAAGGAAAGAGCAGCTCATGATGTGACCCAAGCCAAGGCAGAAAAAAGGGGAGTAGATATTGTATTCAGGTAAGAACCAAACAAGTCACGAGTGAGAAATCAAGAATAGACGTAACCATGTACTGTCGAAACAAGACGATCTATAATTGCTATATTTCACCGAACACGAACATGCGAAGTTTTACAGAAGATATCGACAAAATAATGCGTATCGTGAGACAACAAAGAAGTGAAATACTGATCCTTGAAGACCTAAACGCAAAACCATGGTTATGGGCGCCAAACCTAACCAACAAAAAGGCGAATACAGAGGAGGATCCATGGCATCAACCAGAATGGAAGTGATAAATGGAGACAACCAACCTAGCTTTGTGAGGGGAACATTGGAATCGCACATAGACGTGACATACGCTTTGCCGAAACTTGCGAGAAAGACAAAGAACATTAAAGAAAATATGTAGGATGATAGGAGGCCGTACAAAAATGAAACATTGGCAAGCACCTTGTAGAAAACTGGAGGTAGAGCTACCAAATCGTGACCAGACATCTGAAGAAAATACCTCAACCTTATAACCTGGAGGCAAGTGAAAAGCCAGAATAAGAAAGGAGTTATTTCCTCAAAGGCAAGATAACTGGAAGAGAAGAGAGAAGATGGAAGTAGACGAACTCTTCACAATGGAAAAACTACTGACAACAGACGAAAGACTCAGTGAAGGAAAAGCTGCAGGACCGGACGGAATAGCCCCCGAAACAATAAAACAAGCTCTAAAAGTCATACTTGAAGAAATTCTGGAAATCATGAATCAACTACTACAGGAACAAAAGCTTTCCCAATAATCGGAAGAAGGCAGACGTAGTCCTAATACCAAAAAAAAACAGCGAACAACAGACGCAATCGTACAGATCAATCTGTCTACTGGACACTATAGGCAAACTGTACAAACATCTGATCAAGGAAAGATTAGAGGAAGAACTAGAAGGGGAAATGGGCTATCCGAAAGACAATTCGGATTCAGAAGAAAGCGGCCAACGATCGACGCAATTAAAACAGTCATAGGAGCAAATGGGTAGTAACGGTGATGATTAACGGCTGTATGGAGCTAAATAAGTGAACGGGAAGTAGCAATAGCTAAAAAGAAACTTAACGTAACTCAGGGTGTACCGCAGATTCAGTTTTTGGTCCACCTCTATGGAACGTCCTGTACGATGAGGTATTAAGACCGGTGGCGTATGCGGATGACCTGGTCTTGATGACCAAGACCCAAGAAAAAGGCGCTCTTATGGACAATATAAACAACTCACTGTATACCATAGAAAAATGGATGAAAGACAACGGACTAAAAATAGCGCCAAGCAAGACCGAAGCGATCATTCTGAAAGGCCCAAGAAAAAAAGATGAGATCGGAAAACATTAGATTATGTCAAAGAAGGCTGGAAAGTACTTCGGAGTATGGATAGACGATAAGTTAATATTCGGAGACCACGTAAAAAAGACGATCAATAAAGCGCAGCAATACTCATCGACTTATTAATAGAGGAAAGACCGAGAGTCTTACTATACTATATTATAATCGAAGAGGGGAACAAAATGTACGGAAGGCGGAACAAGCAAGTGACAGTGGCGGAGTGGACTAGAAGACTGGTGTCGTTGGTTAAGTGCAAGTTCTTGACGAAATTTTGAAGAGTCACGGATCTTTTAGGAAGGAGGAAAGAGACGACCCAGAGCATAGAAAAATGCTAGTGATAAATGTCTTAATAGATAGTGCTAGGTGGAATATACGTCGTGAAAAAGGAAAGTTTTAGCCAGTAGGAATCCGGCATGCCGTCATGCACAAGCACGTGGTGGTGTCTTCCGAAGATTTCTTTTTAGATAAGGTTACATTTTTGTTGTCTTTGACAGTGTAAGGTTAGGTTCAACGTTGCATAGTTAGGTTAGGTTTTCAGTGAAAATTTTTTCTATGTCCATATACGAACCAATACGAATTGGTTGACACCAAAATCGAGCAATTTATTCCAAAAAGCTAGCAATTGGTGCCATCTGTCATACAATGCGTAGGTAGTATGAATAATAACCCGCAGTATGAGAAACGTCCGCTGGTAGGCTCGCAGCCCCATCCGTCCGGTCCCGGCTGACGTCATTTTTTAATGTTTGCTGAATACCGTATTTGTATTTTGTCCGTAAATAGGCGATATTAGCGGTGCGTTAGACATGGACACCGCGCTACGCGAGCAGGTCATGATAAATCAGTTCGTGGTGGCCGCGGGCTGCGCGCGAGAACAGGCCAAGCAACTGCTGCAGGCGGCCCACTGGCAGTTCGAGGTAAATATAAATAGCGGACGTCCTTACGCGAGCATTTGTAAACAAAGTGCGGCGAACATGGCGGATGTTTCGTCTGGCACCGATTGCGTCTGCCCCGCCGGCTCGCCCCGCGGCGGTTAGTTGCCCGGATGCTGGGCGAAATCGGCGCCCCGCGGGCCGTGGTGCGCCGCGCTTACTTTGCGGCCTAAAAGCGGAGGGCCGCGAATTGCAGCAATTTGGCTGCTATTTGAACGACTTCGTCACATGGCATCTAAACGAGTGCGCCTTAATTATATGTAATTTAACAGAGGCCGCGCTTTATTAATAGCCGGAGGGTTAGTGCAGTCCGCATTTTATGTAATGCTCGACTATTTATAAATTAGAGATTGACCCGGGGGTTCCTATTTATTAATTGATAAAACTGCCATCCTCTTTATTATTTGTAGATGTTTTATTTCCACTATTTATCGTTCTTAACATGTCTTTATATACTTTTTAGAATTATGTTTTCCGATTATATTACGAGGTATTTTGCAATCGGTTGTAAGAGAAAGTACTTAGGTAATTAAGTTTTTTATCGTTTCTTAAATATCGCTAATAAATATTTTATATGCAAAAGTTAGGCAACCAATCGCGCTTTCTGAAATTCAAAATTGCATAACAAAGATGAAATGACAACTAATTCAATTGTTTTATTTTGACAGTCTTTTTTATTTGTTTCTCTTGTTTTTCAAATCCATAGTGTGGATAGCATTGTTTTTAACGAAATCTTAGTGATTGACTATGTGGTTAAGGTAAACGAGTTTCAACCTGATTATCTAGTGTTGCAGCTAGATAGGCGCGAATAGAAGTGTAATCACATTAGCACTCTACGTTTGTATAATGAGAAAAAACATTCACACCCAAACTGTGCCTAAACATTGGGAAATATTAACCGTTAAGCAATGAAACGACCTGCTGTCGGGAGTGAGATGCTCCTCGCCTGACCCGTGATGGTAGTTATCAAACGGAAATTTAATTTGCAGTCTTATAATCTTCTAATGTCCAGGATAAATTGTAAAGCTGTATTTTGATGCTATGAGAGTGTTGTGTTACGTTGACCTTCAATTTATAGAATAGGGGTCATGGGAAAATTTTAACAGAAACGGAGCTAATGATAGGTCATGCGTAAATGACCATGGACTAATAAAAATGTTTTTTAATATTATTTGCCATTTCTTTCCTTCTACTTCCACTACCTTTTCATTTCCTGTTTCCTCTTATGACTTGCTGGATTTGTTTCTCTCACATAGTTAAATTATTTTATTTTAATTATTTATTTATATATATATATATATATATATATATATAAAATAATTAAATTATTTATTTAAATTAAATTAAATTCCGATTTTTGTGTTTCTTATTATGCGTAGTAATCCTCTATTTTCTTGGGTTAGTTGAGCTCGTTTTCAAGCCCTTTATTGCTTGTAGCAACTCTGCTGTTTACTTATTCTGTACTTGTTCCTCTTCGCATGTTACAGCTAGTCTCCGAGTTTTCCTCGTTCCCTTCTTCTTTCTGTTGTTTATCGGCTTTATCTGTTGTTCGGAACATTTTCTTGTCCCGCTTTCTAAACTTCATAAAGTCTTGCTTACACTTTTCAAACTCTTTGGGTGTTTCCTCCGCTCTCTTCCTCTTCATGTTTCAAAATTCTTCTAAGGTTGTTATACTGTTAGCTCTTTCCCTAATATTTATGTTCTGCCTGTCCTCCATATATTTAAAGCGGGTATTTATAAATTATCTGTTTTATTTACTAGGAGAGGTTTGTCCCCAATAAACGCGTCATTTAGTTCCAACTTCACGTGTAATAGTTCTCTAGCCGTTTTACGCTACTTTCAACCCTATGTTATCATGAACTGAAGTTTTAGTCTTTGTTTTCCAATTTACTCCCTCACTTTCCTTTAATTCTAGGTTTCATCCGACCTGTTCTTTGTTTATGCTTTCACACTTGGCACTTATTTTGCTTTCATGAAAATCCCAAAGAAAACTCTCACTCTTGACCGCTCCTACTTCATAATAAGACAACTAAGTGAAAAAACAATTAGAGAAGCAGGTAACCTACATATGTGCTTCATAGACCTAGTGAAAGCTTTTGACAGACATTTGGTAAATACTCATAGTCATTGACGAAACTTTGAAAGAGGTAAGAAAATAGACGAGATTCCAAGTGGGAAGCTGGAAAATTCAGAACATAAAATTATTAGATGGCATGGTAATAATAGCGAGAAATATTACAAAGGCAGCTAAGAAATATTAATATAGAAATCAACAGTACCAAAACAAAAACAATGGTTGTAAGTAGTGAAGAAATAAAACACAATGGAAGGAGAAGAGCTGGAACAAGTGAACAGATACAAATACCTAGGATCTGTAATTGCACAAGATGGGAGAATAGACGAGGAAATAAAAGAAAGACTATATAACAGTATTGAAAAAGCTTCCTGGATTTAAAAAAGCACCAGAAGAGATAAGAGTAAAAATATACAAAAAAGTAGCAATACCCATAATAATATATGGAACGGAATTATGGCTAACAACGGAAACCCTGCGAAATAAGGTAAGCAGTGAGGAAATGAGATTTCTAAGAAAAAGGGCAATCAGAAATTCAACATTCAGAGAAAACCTGAGAATAAAGCCAATAGAAACAGTCATAGAGGAAGCACAAATGAAATGGTATGGACATATAATGCAAATGAGTGGAGAAACATCAGTGAGGCGAGTGTATGAAGCAAGAATGCAGAAAAATAAATCCAAAGACAGACCTAGGAAAACATGGAACGAAGAAATCCGGAAATCGGTAGAAAAGAGGAATAAAATGGGAGGAATCAAAAGCATTAGCGCAAGACAGGAAAGGAGGGAGAAGTCATTGAAAAGATTAACAGAATGAACCCCACAAAAAATAGATAGAGAGGCTTTAGGCTGTTTGACTCCTTTATTGGTTCGAAATTCTTGTTTCCTCTTTCTAAGTTCTCATGCTGACCCGTGTCTATTCCAATGTCATGTTCATGATTTTCCTACGTTCTTTTATTACTGACATCAGTTTTGTTCTATCAGTAGTCACAAACTTGCTTTATCTTTATCACCATATCGATATTATTCTATTACATTTCTTCAAGAAGGCAGTCCTTTCTTGAACTTGGCGCTCAATATTTATCCTTCTTTGAGATTGCTCCTTTGTTTCACATTTCTTTAGGGGAATATTCCTCATCTGTAGATTTCTCTCTTTTCTTTTTGGTTTGTTCGTCTTCTTACTGTTCCACCTCAACTGTCTCATCTGAATTATATAGCGCTTTTTCTGGCCTCTATCATGTTCGGTATTAATCTTTCTTTGTATCTCGTTTTCCCCTTTTTTAATTTTTTTTAAATTCTTTATAATTCCCATTTTCTTAATTCTTGTTCTCACTCCTACCTTAACTGGTCTTTTTTTGTCTTTCTTTGGAGCTCCTACTCTGTTTATTGCCTGTTCCATGGTCTGCTATGCTTATTTCATTTTTATTATTTCAGTAAATATGCCTGTTAACTTTGCTTTCTCTATCCCGTTCTTTCTTTTTTATTCCGTATCGGCAACATTTTTTAAAAACCAATATCAATGTAAGGAGCAGAAGTTGAATGATTAAAAAGGAGAAGAAAATTTAGGAGTTCTAGAAAGAAGGATAACAGATTTAGTAAAATTATGAGAAAAAGAATACAGAGCAAAAACGATTCAAGAGTTAGGCTTTCTTTCACTTTCAATGATTCCGACATGACGTTTTCTGACGACTTTGTTCTCCATTTGGTTGACTTAGGTTTTTTTTAAATTGGATTAACTCTTTTTTGTTTCTTGGCTCTTACCCGAACTTTTTGTTCCTCTTTCTTCCCCTTTCTTCCATATTTGTTCATATATTTGTATATATATTTGTTATATGAGTAGCCATGTTTCGTGCTTCGATGATTATTAGTTTCGACTTTTGCAATCTCATCTTCGAACTTAACTCAAACTTTCTCCTTTTGTGGGGCCGTATCTACTTTGAAACTTCAAATATAACTTTATATCAAGTTTGCTACACGAGTCATTAGTAGAATGAGTATTTTCAAGATGTCCAACTTCATAAGCACATGGCATTTGAGGAATAAAGAGGTCTTTCAACCTGATGCACACTCTTATTCAATAGTTGATCCTGCTGAATGGTGTTGATCTGATTTACTTGGCTTCCCTGAATGTAAGTTTTTTTTTATAAAATAGTTATTTTGCTCGTAACTTTTGACTTTCCCTTGTTTAAAACTTGAATGTTGATATACAAAGCTCTTGGTTCTTGAACGCGCATTGGTGCGGCCGGAAAAGTGGACTGTATAGGTAATTTTAAATTTTGAATAAAGGGAACTTGAAACAAATCTAAAGCTAAAAACACTAACCTGTGGAAACGGCGCTTTTCCGCAGATATCGCTTCCCTGCTGTTGGTCCTGGGGCTTCCAGAAAAAGGATATAAAGGTATGGGTAAAAGATAGGACAAGTTGCCCCAATCTTTACAGCGGAGCCGAACGGCAGCGTCTTTCCTGGTGCAAAAGGTCCATTCGTCGTTCCTTGCCGAGTCAGAGCGAAGAAAATGGACAGTTTTTAACCGGCAAAAATTTCAACCCCGAAAATTAGCTTTTAACAAAAGCCTCGCAGAGAATGAAAACTTCTGCTGCCAACTAAACCCGCCGGCGAACTCTCGGTTAAAAATGCTTTCGTCTTACAGAAAATTTCTGTCACAAACTGAATTCAAAAGAACGACGCCTGCGAGAATATAGCAAAAGGCCAAGCACGAACAAAAACGCGTACAAAAGGCGAAGCGCGAACGAAAAAGGCCCCGACCCGCGGCCTATATATCAGCGGTTGGCGTCCCTGTACAAATTCGGCCGACACCTCAAATTCGAAATATATACAAGAGGGAACCAAAATACAGCCGGCCTTAATTTAAAAATTCAAAATAAAAGGTAATTTTGAGATTGGCGCGAACACGCATCATTCTTAGTTGTGTTTTATAGCTGCAATTTGATAAGAAAGATCATCTCCATTGAAGATTATATTTAAATGTTCTGACTTTTAACTTGGTTTTTCCTTTCTACAACACGCACCGTCTCTGTAGCCTATTGACTTTAATTGTCGGGATGAATTTGAGAAAAATTTTTAATGCTCTAGGATTTCGACCAAAAATTTTTACATACACCAGTTTTTTATGTTTTTCCAAGTGTTTGCGTCCAATTTGATTTACAGTTAAGTAACTTAAAACTGTCAGAGCGTACGGTAGCGTTTATGTAGTCTTACACACTTGGGGCGTTATGTAATTTTGTCAAAACTTTGGTAAACATTCTAATTACTTTTAATGAGGAAAGTTAAAGCATTTAATACTCTAATCCAAAACTGGTCTAAGGGCTAAAACGGCAAGAAAGATTGCAAGAAGCTCTTCAAATCCAAAGCTGTGACCTTGTGACCATTTTCAGTCTGGTCGAAAGTGGCTGGTTTTGTAATGTCGAACCAATATACAGGCCAAACGACAAGAGGGGCCCTTTGGGCATGGTTTCAGAATGATTCAAGGATGTATGTTAATGTGACCATGTGGCCAATGTTGGTCGGACCAAAAAGACCAGTTTTGTAATGCAAAACCCATCTGTAGGTCAACGGTGCGTAGTAAATTTTTCATGTGACTACGTAACCACTTCCATTCTGGCTTTTGTAGTCTGCAACCCGTGTGTCGACCAAATACTAAAAGATCAACAAAATTACTTCAAATATGGATTCAACATGATATAAAGCTGTGTATTGTGTCGCAAAATCCCTTTTGAATTTGAATCTAGCCTGACCTAGAGGTGTGTAATGAACTCTTCATACAACAATGTGGCTAAAAGTGACTGGTTTTGTTGTAATCCAGAATTCAAATATAAGCCAAATGATAAGAGATATTGCAAAAATTCTAGTAGGACCCAGAGATATGTAATGTACTCATTATTTGACTGATGACTACTGTCCATCTGGCCAAAAGTGACCGGTTTTGTAATCCGAAACCCATCTAGAGTCCAAACAGTAAGTCATTGTAAAAATGTCTTTCAATATGGATTCTTTCTATACCAAATTGTGTGTAGTAAATTCTTTATGTGACCATGACTACTTTCATTCTGGTTCTTGTAATGTAAATGTGTCTACAGGGCAATTAGTAAAAGATTACCACTAAAATGTTTATGAATATAGATTCAACATGATCTACAGATCTTCAGAGTCCTTTATGTTACTAATATTCGGTCTGGTCATAAGTAACCGGTATTGTAATTCGGAACCTATCCACGGTCCTATCGGTAGAAGAAATATTCAGTACGATCCAGAAGTATACTATATAACCGTTTTTGTTTGGGCCAGAAGGGGCCGGTTTTGTAATCCAGAGCTTATTTATTGACAGCACAAAATTTTTTATTGCCCAAAGGTCCTGTAGTAAACTCTTCATGTGACAATTTTGATTTAAAACCTGCCTGTAGGCCAAATAGTAAAATATTTTACCAAAATATGTATTCAACATGATCCAAAGATGTTTAATGAGTTCTTTGTATGACCATGTGACTACAGTACTTCTGGTTTGGTCAGAAGTGACCGGTCGGGTAACCTAGAACCCATGTACAACCCAAACGTAAAAGGTATTGCAAATATTTCTTTGGACATGGATTCTGCATTGTCCAAAGGACCTGTAGTAAATTCTTCATGTGATCATATATTTACTTCCATTCTAGTTCTTGTAATGTAGAATATGTCTATCGATTAAATAGTATAGTATGTCACTAAAAAAAATTCGAATATGGATTCAGCAAGATTCAAAGTTATGTAATGGGCCCTTTGACCATATAACTACTTTCGACTTAGTCGAAATTCATTACTTTTGTAATCCGGAACCAATACCCGGCTTATATGGATGCAATATGACCCAGAAGTATATACTAGACTTTTGATTTGACTGATGACCTTTTGTTCTGGTGTGTAGAACAAGACCAAATAAACAAATATGTTACCAAAATTTCTACTTATATGAATTCAACATGATCCAAAGGTGTTCAATGGGTCCTTTATGTGACCAAGATTATAATCCGGAATCTATCTAAAACTTTATCTGTAGAAGATATTGCAAAAATCGATCCAGAAGTGTGCATCGATGACTATGTAGCTAGTTTTGTTTGATGAGAAGTGACCAGTGTTGTAATCCGGAACTCATTTATAGGTCAAATGCTAAAAGATATTACAAATTTTTTGAGATATTCCAAGGTAGATCTCTTATGTAACTAATGATGACTGTTTCCATTCTGGTCAGAAGTGACCTGTCTTTTAATCCAAAACTGATTTATAGCCCAAACTGCAAGTCATTACGCAAACATTTCTTTGGATATGGGCTCTGTGTTGTCTAAAGGGCCTGAATTAAATTCTTCATGTGACTATTCTAGTTCTATGTAATTCGAAAGCTGTCTATAGGCCAATTGGTGAAATGTTTTACTAAAATTTGTATAAATATGGATTCAACATGATCCAAAGGTGTTCAATGAGTCCTTTATGTGACCAGATAACTACTTCCGGTCTAGTCGGAAGTAACCAAGATCATAATCCGAAACCTATCTACAATCTTATTGGTAGAAGATATTGCAAAAATTTCTTCAAATATAGATTCAGTACGATCTAAAGGTGTGCATTGGTGACTAGCTACTTTTGGTATGGTGGTCAAAAGCGACCAGACTTATAATCAAGAACGCATAGTCCAAACGGTAAAAAATATTGCGAAAATTTCTTTGAATATCGATTCTGTATAGTTCAAAGGGTCTTAGCGTTTCGATTGGATATTGGTCCTAGATTACAAGAGCAGTTGGTTTCGATCAGGTCAAAAACAGATAGTTACATATCAAAAGGCCCAAGCAGAACTATTTCCATTCTGTTTATCTATCTTACTTTCGTAAGGTCGCCCACTGTTACCATTTGTAAGTAAATTGTTCCACGTTCCCACCTTTCAAAAATTTGAGGGAAGAAGGGTGAAAAATTGTCAAATTAGGACGCGAAGAATACCTTTTTGCGAACAACTCCTCTTAAAATATATCGCCAAAATTTTTTCGAGTATGGATTCATCACTATTCAAAGGTATGCAGTGGGCCTTTCTATGTGACCAATTTTGGTCTAGCCAAAAGTGAGCGGTTTTGTAATCCAGAACGATTTATAGTTCAAACAGTAAAATATTGCAAAAATTATTTCGGATATGGATCCAGCAAGACTCATGGATTTTGTATGTGACTGTGACCGCTTCCGTTTTGTAATCTGGAAGGATAAAAAACATCCCAAAAACTGCTTTCGATATGGATTTTATGACTGACCAATAATCAGTCGTTTTATAATCTGGATTCTTAAATCTTGAAATTAAGTCTGAACTTTTGTAGGGTTCTTGTGATTTCAAGACACTTAGCTTCTTGTCCAAATATTCATTGAAGTACATTAACCAATAACATTTTACAAATGTGGCGATTTGATATGTTACTATTTTCATAAAGACTGAAAGGAAGTTAGTCGGAATGTCAGTTTTTTGGATGCCTTTTCTTTAAATGACTTTAATCGTTTGCGCTCATGAAATTGTTGATTTACTTGCAAAATTTCGTCGCCTTTGTTGTCGTATTATATATTTTGTCAAAAGTTGGAAATGTTCAACACAATACAATTTTTTAATCGTGAGAAGTTTGTCTGTTTTTCGACTTGGAAGAACAACAAGTTTTAGGAAAAAGGTGTCAAGGTCTCTCCATCTTTCATTCCGTTGACTATAATATTCTGCCAATCAGTTAGTCACTTAAAGAAGATAAATATATTTTTTAGTCTGGTTTTTGTAGTTTATTGCCTTTTATCATATTTTTTAAGTCCTTGGGCTGAATCGACCCCAGTATGTGTGTGTTTGTTTATCTATTGAGTTTCATGTGTACTTTATTGATCAAAAGGTAGATTTGGTGTTTAATTCACTATTTACATTAAGGACCATACGGTCGCAATTACAAATTAAAGCCAGCGCCAGCACGATTTTGCAACCTTAATGCTGGAAGAATTTGCTTCGAACAAACAACTTCGTTACGCAATTGCCGGTTACGTGCCACTGTTTGCGAATATCGTTTGCCGACTGTATTAAATTTGCAAGTGCCAGACCTTGTGCGCATTGCGCGCTACTTCATCCCATGGAAGTAGTTCTAAACACCTTTTTATGAATTAGTGGTCGAGGTACTTCTACAAACTCGATTTTGGGAGATCGCCTTCCCGCTTTGCGGGCCTTAGAAAGCCTGTCGGAATTTGCATCATCCTGGTGCGAGGCAACCCAATCCGCTCCGATCACGTGGCGCTGGTGATGGAAAGGCATTGAATTAATTTTGAGAGAACCGCCGGGCGCTCGCTGGACTGTGTCCTTAAACAAATTACATCAAATGCGATCACGGAAGGTCAAACGAATTTGAATCGAATGGAATGAAAACTTCCACGCGTTATTCAATGCATTTTGATTAAGTCCGAACATTACATAAGTACTCAATAAGTGGTACTAACATACTAAATCTAAGTGACCAAGACGATTATTTATTTTTTATTTAATCATAAGACCATTTGTACCGTTAGGTGTTGGTCTGTATATTTTACATTTACATCATATATTATTTACATTGATACATTACATTTACTTGATTGGATTATGTATTACACTTCGCTCTTATGAATCCTTGATTTTTCTTTTCCATATTTTCCTGTCCTTTGCCATTGTTCTTACTTCACCCCAACTTATTCCTCGATTTTCCGCCACTAATCTGACTTGTTCTTCCCATCTTTTTCGTGGGCGTCTCACTTTGTTTCTTCCTTGTGTTCTCGCTTTGCTATTCTATCTTCCTTCATTGTATGTAGGTGTCCCAGCCAACTCAGTTGTCTTTCTTCTATTATTTCCTCTATGGGTTTTAACTTCAACTCTTCCAATATTGCTGAGTTTCTTATCTTATCCTCTCTAGTAACCCCTTGGATTTTTTTTTAAATCTTGTGACTTGTTCTAGTGTTTGTCCGTTTAATCTTGCGTTTCTTTTCTTCGTGGGCCAATATCATCGTCTTTGTCTTACTTATATTTATTTCCATGTTTATTCGTTTTAGTTCTTTTCGATATTCGTTTAGATTATGTTGTAGTTTTTTCTCTGATTCGGCCACTATCACCATATCGGCCGCGAATAACATTTCTTGGAATTAAATTGATATCATCTTCCAGGTTTCTATTTTCATAGTTGTACATATTTCTTTACATTTCCTGGTGGCTTTATCTATTACAATTGAGAATAGCAGTGGACTAAGCACACATCCTTGTTTCAAACCTATCTTTGCTGTGAATTCTTTTGATTCGTCGTTGTGAGTTCTTACTTTGTTTATATTGTTCTTGTATAATACTTTAACTATTTCTATCATTTCTTCTTCTATTTCCCTTTCTGTTAAGCATTCCCATGCATCATTTCTTTTTATCTTATCGAAAGCCTTCTTCAGGTCTATGAAAACAATATGTATGTCCTTTCCTTTCCTTACTAGTTTTTCCCCTACTTGTCTTAATATGAATATTAAGTCTTGTGTGCTTCTTCCTCTTCTAAACCCGTGTTGTGCTTCTCCTATTGTGTCTTCTAATTTTTCTCTTAGTCTGTTTTCAATTATTCTTGTATATACTTGATAGGGTAATTCCTCTATAATTCGTACATTCTCTTACGTCTCCTTTTTTATACAGCAGTAGTATTATACCTATGTTCCATTCTTGAAGTATTTTTTTTGTTCTAATGACATTATTTAACAGGTCCTTAAACACTGTTCTTGCTTCTCCCATGTATTTTAGCATTTCTGCTGTAATATCATCTTGTCCCGCTGCTTTCCCTGTTTTTAGTTTGTCTATAGCTTGCGTAATCTCTTGTTCTGTTATCTTTCTCCATATTTGCTTTTTGTCTTTTATTTTCTGTTGTATTTCTGGCTCTTTTTGGTGTGTATGTTAGTTGTTTTGGTTGTCCCGCAGCTTTCTTTGGCGGCTAAAATTATATTTTCTTGAAAGTATTTCCATTTGTTTTCTATTCTTATTATCTTTTCTGCTTCTTCCCATTTTAATCTATTTTGTAGTATATTTTGGTATGCCTTTTTGGTTTCTTTGTCTTTTAGTCTGTAACTTTTAATTTTTTCCTTTATTATTATTTTCCGTTTGGTTTGTTTTGTTTCTTCTTTTTTCTTTATAACTTCCATCCGTACCAAGTAATAGTTGCTTCCAATTTCTGCATGTCTCTGGACATCTTTAACCACTTTCCTATATTCTCTACCTACTATGAAGTAGTCAATTATGGATTTTTCGCCTCTTGATTTTACGTCTCTGGTAAATTTATGTAGGTCCCTATGTTTGAATATTGTGTTTGTATTAGGTCGTTACTCACACATAAATCTATCAATCGTTCACCATTATTGTTTACTGTTGTTTCCCCATATGGTCCCATATACCTTTGGATGTTTTTGTTATTGTTACCTACTCCTCCATTCATGTCCCCCATAATTATAGTATTTCCAGTTCCATTATCTATTTCTAATTGAAGCATTTGGTAGAACTCTTCTTCTTCTTTTTTCACATTATCATTAGGTCCATACGCTATTATTAAAGTGCATGTTTGTCCTCCCAATAAAGCTCTAATATTAACAGCCTTTCGTTTATGTATTTTTCTTTTTTTTTTTTATTTTACTTTATCTGGGCTTACTATCAGTCCTACTCCCCCTGCTGCCCAATCCGTACTTTCTACTCCTGACCAAAATAACAAATAACCCTCTCTTAGTTCTTGTATTCCTTTACTTTTTTTGTTTCTGTTATTCCGAGCTAGTCCAATCTTTGATTTTTCATCTCTTCAATTATCTCATCTTCTTTGTCATTTAATCCTCTAATGTTCGTGACCAAAAAGATGACATAAAAGTGGGGATTTTAAGGCGAGAATAATTAATACGCGCAAAATGCAAAATAATGAAAAACTGTATTTAAAAGAACGTTGAAAATGTTGTTGAGCGGATGACGTGGTACGTCGTTGGTGTTTCGAATTTGACGCTTTTCGCACGTTGGGACAACTTGATTGAGTGACCAAAATGGTTTGGATAGTAGAAGTCACCTCCCTCCTCCTCCAGGCGGGCGGCCTTTGTAGAGATGAATTAGCAATTTTTAATCATCTACCACTAATGAAGGTGCTTGTTGGTGCAATTCAAACGTATTAATCAGTGGTATAGTATTCATATCAAACATTACTTAAAACTCAACTAATTTTCTCTCGGCCCTAAGTCATGAATTTGGACAAAACCAGATGAATGTGGAGGTGGACCTGAGTGCATATTGGTACTGACCAAAAAAATGATGTGCCACTTATGATATAAATCTAAGCAAACTTAAATCAAAGCGTACATGTTATATGGTGCAATTGGAATCCAGATTCAAGGGTCGATCAAGACGGACGAAAAGACAGTCATACCAAGTAATGAAGTAGCTTATAGCTGTTGCTATCAGAAATACTGGGGAAAAGTCAAAAAGAGAGGTACAAATATCAATCCCAACGATGCAGATGAAGACGCAGAAATAGAGGACGATATCACTGGCCAAATACAACTCAATTTTCTAGGCTTGGATTGCCTCGCAATGATTGCTTCACTTGCTCATCACAGTTCAACAACAAAATCGACAGCAGATTTGGGCAAAAAAAATTAATGTTTGTGCCAGAGATCCTAAACGAAGTAATGTACTGTCACATGGGATTATAAAAGTTCTTCGACCTGACTTTTTTTTATCAGTCAGGTTGAAGAAAGGACGTCCCTTTCTCTGTGCTTATGTTACTTCCTGGCTGAATTTTTTCTAGTTATCTGGAATGATGCCGAAAAAGATGGCATCATCACAAAGGCACTTTGATCGCACTTTCAAATGGAAGACATCTTTATTGGGGATAGAGGCTTCGGAAATGCTAACAAACTTTAAAAAAAACTTCCGAAATGTGTGAACGGGCAAATGACTACCGTTCAAGTAAACGATTTGTCGCAACGGATCGTTGAAATCGTTTCAGCTGACTCAAAACAGTGGAAACGTGTCAATATTCTGAGAATCAATTTAATTTTCAACACTGCAATGATAGATTGGCATATAGCAGTACCACTACATAACAAATTCTTCTCTAGTCTAGGATAAAAAAGCTTTCAAAACTAAATTATCAATCAGTTTCGTAAGAAGCAATTTAAATAATGTACTTTGAAAGAAACCACAAATCTGAGGGATTAAAAGAGAATTATTTGATGAAAACTCAATCACTGATTTCTTCGTGGCTTTCTGAATGAAACTCGGCAAATAAGTTATCAAATGCCTCACACTTGGCTTGTTTTAAATCGATGTGGGAAATCCAGTTTTACAAAGACCATTAGAATGTGTTCTCACTCTGTTTGTTCATCAGGATTACAGATGTCACTGACAGTCTGTCAAATATATTTAATAATTAATCTATTGAAAATTCAAATGATGAAAATGTTTGTCGACTTAATTGAAAATCAATAAATTATTGATTTGATGAGATATCAATTTGAATCGGCATGGTCGATCACCCGATTTTGATGCCGCTAACCATCCAAACCACATTTAGTCACTCGAGCAAGTTTTTCCAAAACCATCATTTCATCCATTCACATACTAAAAGCCCATTTAAGAATATTGGTGGGGTGGTGATCAAAAATGGCGTTTAAAGATTTGCAGTTTTATTTTTTGTGGATACTCTGTCATATCAAAATTATTGTGTCCGAAACAAGTATAATCATGGTTAATTAACAATTGGACTAACGATACTGAAACCACCACTTTGTCTTTAAATTGGCGACCCAGGTCCGATCCTGTCGGTGACTTAAGTATAATTGAAAACCTGTATTCATTTCAAATAAGTATCCAAATATGGTGCGTGTAAACCGGATAGCGACGCAAATATATGGAAGCTTTGACCATCTACGTCGCAGGCTGTACCTTCTACCAGGAAGTAAAGCCTCACTAGCCCACATGACATCACATACAAATTATACAACACAAATATAAACCGCAAATTGCTTTGCATATGTAAGTGTCGTGCAAGATAGAAAAAGAGCATAGTAATAATTTCCTACTATTCCAAGAATTATATCATGAAATTCCATGGGATCTGCGCAAAATTGTAAACAACGTCATCTGTGATGAGGCAATCGAAGCTTTCTGGCACAACGCGATATCGGGGCGTTCTTTGTATATAAATTTTTTGAATTCGTTTCAACCAATTTTCTCAAAATTGAGAGAATACAAATTTGACTAGACTAGTTGCAGCAAAGGGCGCCGTATTAGGGCGTTTCGTTAACTTGTGGACTTTTAGTGGTGAGAGTGCTATTCTCACGCTCTGTCTTTTATTAATGTCTTCCATTTTTCCTCTTTTCCCTATCCTGTTATACTCCAAAGCTTGTCTTGTGATGTCTCCTGCATAGGTCCTCGTTGCTAATTACTTCTGGCCAAAAAATTCCACAAATAATTCTAAGGCATTTATTGATAAATGTTTGTAGTTTCTTTCCAAGTTTCTGCTCCATAGAGTAGTGTGCTTTTTACATTACTGTGGGAGAGTCGAAGTTTTTTTCCTGCGAATGTTGTTTGACTTCCAAATTATATACATAAAAAAAAATTATGAGTGCTGCTGCTGCTGCTGTCACACAGGTTCGTGCCTTTCCGTGCCGACTCGAGCGCCTCCGAATGACAAATTCTGGCTTGGCGGCAGGCGCGGCCGAGGTATTATATTTCCGGAACCGCAAGCGATAGAAAATTTTCGTTTGAGAGCGGGTAATAAAGCACTCGTTTTGAATAATGCGTCTTTCTACGTCCTTCTCTGTGCCGCCTTTGGTGCTTATTATACTTCCTAAATAACAGAATTTATCAATTTCCTGTGGTTTGTGGTTAGTTTGTCTAATGCTACGCTTACGTTCTGAAAAGATACCTAATTCCTTACCCTCACTCGTTTTAGACCCATCTATAAAGATGGTTATGTTTGGTTTGATTGGCCCTTCAGTATTCTGAAGAGCTTGCTTAATTTATAGATGGGTGAAAGGAAATCCATCTTTGCTTCCAAAAAGGAATTCTTAGAATCCTATGGTATCTTCCCCCTACTCGTTTGTCGTTCCAAAGTCCCTTTGTCTGCAGTTTTAGAGCTGACCTTAGTGCCACCTCCTCCTCATAGAGATCTAGTGAAGGGCTAGCTTCCATAGCTGCTGTTAGGTTGGAACGCATTGCTCCGGAGATACTCATACACATCAGTCTTTGAACATGTGAGACCTTGGTTGCTGCAGTGGTTTGTCTGGTTCTAAGTCACCAGATCAGTGTACCATAACGTAGCATAGGTCTAATTATGGCAATGTACAACCTTTAGCGAAGGACCCTAAAGTTTCCCATTGCCAAAGGGCTAGGCACGTTTTTTCGGTTTTAACCTCTATGTGCCTTCCCCAATTCAGCTATTTATCAAACATAATTCGTAGCTACATTGACTTCATCTGAAAAAGTAAGGGATGTTTGGAACAGTTTAGGCACCCTATGGACTTTAACCTTCCTTTTTTTTTCGTAAATAGTATCATTTGTTTGGAAGGGTTGATCGATAATGAGCGTTCTATGCACCACTCCTTAGTCATTCAAGCGCTGTTTGCGTCAAATTGCAAAGCACACGTTCGTACTTGCCAGTGAGCAATATATTGTCATTAGCATAACCTACTATGTAAAATCCTTCACCATGGAGTCGCTCAGGAAGGCTGTCTACTACTAGGTTGTATAGTAGGGGTAGAGCAAAAATTTTCAGAGAAGAATACGCCACGTGATACAAAGCTGCGTGCACTTGCCCGTTGCGAGAGACGGCAGTGGCGTAGCAGATTTAGGTTGTAACTGGATTGTGGGCAAAAATCTTAATACAAATTGATTGAGTAATTATCTCAAATGAATAAAAAAATATATAAATAATTCTATTCTGGGAAAAATTGAGTAAATTTTTATGTGACGATTAATATTTCCCAATTCGAAATTTCAGATGTGCCACAAGGAAAAGATAAATACGCCTATGTACTCAGACCACCCCTTTTAATGGAAATTGGACTAGTCCGACTGGATATTTGTCCTCTGCACTGATGACGTTAGTGTGACGTATGTATTCTTCTCTAAAAATTTTCGCTATAACATACGCCTCTTTGGGGAGAACCTCTAGATGCTGTGCCTCTAATGGTCTTATCTCCTATGGTAGTGTGCACAGCTCTGTGATATAGAAGTTGTAGAATCCACTCTTGTAGGGCGTTAGAAGGGAAGAACCAGATCCTATTGGATGGGATGTAATCCTGCTGGGAATTTACTTTTTATTAAAAAAGATAATGTGCACCTCTAAATGCTATATAAACTTAACATAAACGGATTGGATTGGATATAACATTATACAAGGTGCAGACTCACCCCATTTAAATTTAGCCTCTGTTGAATGAAGAATCTATTTTAAATCATTCAACTTCGCTTTCTATTCAATTTCATTCAATTTATATCTACATGGGCTTTGATTCTTTTTGAAAATTGGGTTAGATGTAGGTTCTGGCATTGAAAGTTTACACTTTCAAGTTCAGCTCAAACTTGAATGAACTCTTCAGTATTTTGCCTTGGATATCTCATTTGCTTACCGGTATAGAGGTATCTAGGATACTGCTAGATCAGATAGTACTCTGGCAACAGAAAATTCCACCAAAGACAAACTGAAACAAATAATCAAGTTGACACTTGTTTACTTATATTTTAAGTACACCCTCCCCCTTCTCCCCCATTGCTGTCAATTTGTCTTTTAAGACGCGAATTTTTATCAAATTTGTCAACACAAACTCGAGCTATGTTTTCTGTTCCTTTTCTGAAGTTGTCCACTAGATGACATCACAAGTTTCGGAACTTCATACTCTTTCATTACAAGGGTAAAGTGAAGAATGAGAAATTATTTATTAACTTATAATTATTGCCATAATGGAATTGTGCAGTGTGAGGAAATACCAAACTGTGTTTCAACTGATTTGATTAATTTTTTTCTATTTCTCTTTTTCAGACTGCCTTGAGTATATTCTTCCAAGAAGCTGCAATACCTACATGTCCAAACGGAGCATCGGCGCACTTCGGGCAGGTAAGCTGCTTAACTTTTACTCTCACTTGCCTAAGCAAAAGTCTGATTCAATTGCATTAAAGGTGATGACACCATGCAACACCCCAGCAACCCCCCCGAACTTCCCAGACACGTTGATAGCGTTCTCGAAGTTGTCGACTGGTAATGGGAACTCGTCGTCCCCCAACATGGTGCCTGGGGCAACGCAACCTCAACAGATTCCCCAAGTACCATCAACGGCACAACGATAAAGACACCCCAGACCAGAATATTCTTCTGAATTGAATAAGTACATGGGTAATGAACTCAAAATGCGTTAAAACTCATTTCATGTACTTTAGCGAGTCACACTTTAGTTTTGTTTGTATCATTTATTGGTTTTTAAACTTTTGATATGTTTATATCGGTCGTTTTATTGATGTTAACTTATGTCGGAACTTTCTTTGCTTAATTGCGTAGAGAAAATGCGTTGCAATAGGTTTTTCCCACTCTCCTGCTCTATCTTCTAGGGATACGATGTTTTAAAGTTTATTGTTGGCAGTATTTAGTCGCTCGTCACTGCATCGATGTGAATGTTTTTATTTCGTTTTTAACTGAGCGCAAGGTAACATCAAAGCCAACAATGCACACCTTATGTATAAGGAGGAAAATGTCTGTCTCCACGTGATTACATTAAACCTTTACCGTGTGTAATTGTAGCAATGGCCGTTGAACGGCCAATAAACTATACTCTGGGTTCATCATCTATTTAAAATTGTATAAATGTACAAAAGCACATGATGAAACTATGGCATGATATACTATATTAAATCGAAAATCTGCATGTCCTTTTTAGATAGCCAAATATCCAATACGAATTGAATTTATGGTAATATTTTATATTTTCTGCGTTTTGTTGTAAACAATGTGCTGTTCTGTTTTTTATTTTTTTAACGAATGTAGTTTTATAATGAATGCATCTTTATCATTTGCATCTTGCAGTATATGTACCGACATTTTTTGGCGGAAGCAACTCATGAACAGTTGGTTGCGTGCGTTACGATAGAATTGCTGCAGGGTGCACTGATGTTTTGTAAATAGTAGGATTAAGTTACGAGTTGCTAGTACTATAATCGTTTAGTTAAAAATAACGTCTCAACTGTGAAGATTTTATTATGTAAAATTTGCTGTATATCACTGATCATAAAAACTTTCAAATAAATATTTTTAACTAAAATTGCAGCCAATCCGGTAATAATTATTCTTGCGAACACTATAAAAAAATTAATTAGGTACAAGTAAACTAGCAGTGCACAGTAATAAAGTATAAGTACAGCAATTTAACAGAGGGGCAATATAAATATAACAAATTAAATTCAAATTATTTTGTAGTTGGGCTGTTTTATTAATCATATTTTAGTAACTATGTTAAACAAAAATAAAACGGAACATTTCGAATAGTATAAATTCCTTTTTGAATAGCTGAAAATTCAATCAAAACTTTTATAAATCGTTAAGTTACTTCTTGTTTATTTAAAAGTAAGCAATGCAAGAAAATATTAAATGTTATTGTCTATGCCCTCTGTTGTGTAATAGAGAAGTTTAATAATTTATGGTTCCTGTTCTTAAGAAAAAAACAAATTCTAATACAAAATTAACTTACACATTTCAATATAAAATACTATAAATAAGTTGCTGTGCAAACCGAATCAAAATGACTTTACACTTCCACAATCTCCTTGAATTTCTGTGATCCTGATAACAAACAAGTAGCTGACGCTTAAAGTTTGCAGAAGATCGAAAAACAAAATCATTTTACTCTTCTGTGATTCTGATAGAAAATATGGCAGAAACAAAATAATTTTACAATTTGACGATCTCTTCCAGCTTCTGTTATCCTGATAGAAAACGGGGCTATTGCTTAAAATTTGCAGCAGATCGAAACAAAATAATTTTACACTTCAACGATCTCTTCAAGCTTCTGTGATCCTGATAGAAAACGGGGCTATTGCTTAAAATTTGCAGCAGATCGAAACAAAATAATTTTACACTTCAACGATCTCTTCAAGCTTCTGTGATCCTGATAGAAAACGGGGCTATTGCTTAAAATTTGCAGCAGATCGAAACAAAATAATTTCACACTTTGACGATCTCTTCAAGCTTCTGTGATCCTGATAGAAAACGGGGCTATTGCTTAAAATTTGCAGCAGATCTAAACAAAATAATTTTACACTTTGACGATCTCTTCCAGCTTCTGTGATCCTGATAGAAAACGGGGCTATTGCTTAAAATTTGCAGCAGATCTAAACAAAATAATTTTACACTTTGTCGATCTGTTCCAGCTTCTGTGATCCTGATAGAAAACGGGGCTATTGCTTAAAATTTGCAGCAGATCTAAACAAAATAATTTTACACTTTGACGATCTCTTCCAGCTTCTGTGATCCTGATAGAAAACGGGGCTATTGCTTAAAATTTGCAGCAGATCGAAACAAAGTCATTTTACAATTTGACGATCTCTTCCAGCTTCTGTGATCCTGATAGAAAACGGGGCTATTGCTTAAAATTTGCAGCAGATCTAAACAAAATAATTTTACACTTTGACGATCTCTTCCAGCTTCTGTGATCCTGATAGAAAACGGGGCTATTGCTTAAAATTTGCAGCAGATCTAAACAAAATAATTTTACACTTTGACGATCTCTTCCAGCTTCTGTGATCCTGATAGAAAACGGGGCTATTGCTTAAAATTTGCAGCAGATCTAAACAAAATAATTTTACATTTGACGATCTCTTCCAGCTTCTGTGATCCTGATAGAAAACGGGGCTATTGCTTAAAATTTGCAGCAGATCGAAACAAAATAATTTTACACTTCGACGATCTCTTCAAGCTTCTGTGATCCTGATAGAAAATGGAGCTATTGCTTAAAATTTGCAGCAGATCGAACCAAAATAATTTTACACTTCGACGATCTCTTCAAGCTTCTGTGATCCTGATAGAAAACGGGGCTATTGCTTAAAATTTGCAGCAGACCGAAACAAAATCATTATACACTTCTACAATCTCTTCCAGCTTCTGTAATCCTGATTGAAAACATGGATATCGCTTAAAGTTTGCAGCAGATCGAAAAAAATTATTTTACACTTCGACGATCTCTTCAAGCTTCTGTGATCCTGATAGAAAACGGGGCTATTGGTTAAAATTTGCAGCAGATCGAACCAAAATAATTTTACACTTCGACGATCTCTTCAAGCTTCTGTGATCCTGATAGAAAACGGGGCTATTGCTTAAAATTTGCAGCAGATCGAAACAAAATAATTTTACACTTCGACGATCTCTTCAAGCTTCTGTTATCCTGATAGAAAACATGGATATCGCTTAAAGTTTGCAGCAGATCTAAACAAAATAATTTTACATTTCTACGATCTCTTGCAGCTTCTGTAATCCTGATTGAAAACATGGATATCGCTTAAAGTTTGCAGCAGATCGAAAAACAATAATTTTACACTTCGACGATCTCTTCCAGCTTCCCCCCCCCCCCCCCCCCCCCCCCCCCCCCCCCCCCCCCCCCCCCCCCCCCCCCCCCCCCCCCCCCCCCCCCCCCCCCCCCCCCCCCCCCCCCCCCCCCCCCCCCCCCCCCCCCCCCCCCCCCCCCCCCCCCCCCCCCCCCCCCCCCCCCCCCCCCCCCCCCCCCCCCCCCCCCCCCCCCCCCCCCCCCCCCCCCCCCCCCCCCCCCCCCCCCCCCCCCCCCCCCCCCCCCCCCCCCCCCCCCCCCCCCCCCCCCCCCCCCCCCCCCCCCCCCCCCCCCCCCCCCCCCCCCCCCCCCCCCCCCCCCCCCCCCCCCCCGGGGGGGGGGGGGGGGGGGGGGGGGGGGGGGGGGGGGGGGGGGGGGGGGGGGGGGGGGGGGGGGGGGGGGGGGGGGGGGGGGGGGGGGGGGGGGGGGGGGGGGGGGGGGGGGGGGGGGGGGGGGGGGGGGGGGGGGGGGGGGGGGGGGGGGGGGGGGGGGGGGGGGGGGGGGGGGGGGGGGGGGGGGGGGGGGGGGGGGGGGGGGGGGGGGGGGGGGGGGGGGGGGGGGGGGGGGGGGGGGGGGGGGGGGGGGGGGGGGGGGGGGTATCCTGATGAAAACTGGATTACGCTTAAATTTGCAGCAGATCGAACAAAATAATTTTACACTTCGACGATCTTTCCAGCTTCTGTGATCCTGATAGAAAACAGGTATTGCTTAAAATTTGCAGCAGATCTAAACAAAATAATTTTACACTTTGACGATCTCTTCCAGCTTCTGTGATCCTGATAGAAAACAGGGCTATTGCTTAAAATTTGCAGCAGATCGAAACAAATCATTTTACATTGACGATCTCTTCCAGCTTCTGTGATCCTGATAGAAAACGGGGCTATTGCTTAAAATTTGCAGCAGATCTAAACAAAATAATTTTACACTTTGACGATCTCTTCCAGCTTCTGTGATCCTGATAGAAAACGGGGCTATTGCTTAAAATTTGCAGCAGATCTAAACAAAATAATTTTACACTTTGACGATCTCTTCCAGCTTCTGTGATCCTGATAGAAAACGGGGCTATTGCTTACAATTTGCAGCAGATCGAAACAAAATAATTTTACACTTTGACGATCTCTTCCAGCTTCTGTGATCCTGATAGAAAACGGGGCTATTGCTTAAAATTTGCAGCAGATCGAAACAAAATAATTTTACACTTCGACGATCTCATCAAGCTTCTGTGATCCTGATAGAAAATGGAGCTATTGCTTAAAATTTGCAGCAGATAGAACCAAAATAATTTTACACTTCGACGATCTCTTCCAGCTTCTGTTATCCTGATAGAAAACGGGGCTATTGCTTAAAATTTGCAGCAGATCTAAACAAAATAATTTTACACTTTGACGATCTCTTCCAGCTTCTGTAATCCTGATTGAAAACATGGATATCGCTTAAAGTTTGCAGCAGATCGAAAAAAATTATTTTACACTTTGACGATCTCTTCAAGCTTCTGTGATCCCGATAGAAAATGGAGCTATTGCTTAAAATTTGCAGCAGATCGAACCAAAATAATTTTACACTTCGACGATCTCTTCAAGCTTCTGTGATCCTGATAGAAAACGGGGCTATTGCTTAAAATTTGCAGCAGACCGAAACAAAATCATTATACACTTCTACAATCTCTTCCAGCTTCTGTAATCCTGATTGAAAACATGGATATCGCTTAAAGTTTGCAGCAGATCGAAAAAAAAATAATTTAACACTTCGACGATCTCTTCAAGCTTCTGTGATCCTGATAGAAAATGGAGCTATTGCTTAAAATTTGCAGCAGATCGAACCAAAATAATTTTACACTTCGACGATCTCTTCCAGCTTCTGTGATCCTGATAGAAAACGGGGCTATTGCTTAAAATTTGCAGCAGATCGAAACAAAGTCATTTTACAATTTGACGATCTCTTCCAGCTTCTGTGATCCTGATAGAAAACGGGGCTATTGCTTACAATTTGCAGCAGATCGAACCAAAATAATTTTACACTTCGACGATCTCTTCCAGCTTCTGTGATCCTGATAGAAAACGGGGCTATTGCTTACAATTTGCAGCAGATCGCACCAAAATAATTTTACACTTTGACGATCTCTTCCAGCTTCTGTGATCCTGATAGAAAACGGGGCTATTGCTTAAAATTTGCAGCAGATCGAAACAAAGTCATTTTACAATTTGACGATCTCTTCCAGCTTCTGTGATCCTGATATAAAACGGGGCTATTGCTTAAAATTTGCAGCAGATCTAAACAAAATAATTTTACACTTTGACGATCTGTTCCAGCTTCTGTGATCCTGATAGAAAACGGGGCTATTGCTTAAAATTTGCAGCAGATCTAAACAAAATAATTTTACACTTTGACGATCTCTTCCAGCTTCTGTGATCCTGATAGAAAACGGGGCTATTGCTTAAAATTTGCAGCAGATCGAAACAAAGTCATTTTACAATTTGACGATCTCTTCCAGCTTCTGTGATCCTGATAGAAAACGGGGCTATTGCTTAAAATTTGCAGCAGATCGAAACAAAATAATTTTACACTTCGACGATCTCTTCAAGCTTCTGTGATCCTGATAGAAAAGGGCTATTGCTTAAAATTTGCAGCAGATCGAACAAAATAATTTTACACTTCGACGATCTCTTCCAGCTTCTGTGATCCTGATAGAAAACGGGGCTATTGCTTAAAATTTGCAGCAGATCGAAACAAAGTCATTTTACACTTTGACGATCTCTTCCAGCTTCTGTGATCCTGATAGAAAACGGGGCTATTGCTTAAACTTTGCAGCAGATCGAACCAATATAATTTTACACTTCGACGATCTCTTCAAGCTTCTGTGATCCTGATAGAAAACGGGGCTATTGCTTAAAATTTGCAGCAGACCGAAACAAAATAATTTTACACTTCGACGATCTCTTCCAGCTTCTGTGATCCTGATAGAAAACGGGGCTATTGCTTAAAATTTGCAGCAGATCGAAACAAAATAATTTTACACTTTGACGATCTCTTCCAGCTTCTGTGATCCTGATAGAAAACGGGGCTATTGCTTAAAATTTGCAGCAGATCTAAACAAAATAATTTTACACTTTGACGATCTCTTCCAGCTTCTGTGATCCTGATAGAAAACGGGGCTATTGCTTAAAATTTGCAGCAGATCGAACCAAAATAATTTTACACTTTGACGATCTCTTCCAGCTTCTGTGATCCTGATAGAAAACGGGGCTATTGCTTAAAATTTGCAGCAGATCGAAACAAAATAATTTTACACTTTGACGATCTCTTCCAGCTTCTGTGATCCTGATAGAAAACGGGGCTATTGCTTAAAATTTGCAGCAGATCTAAACAAAATAATTTTACACTTTGACGATCTCTTCCAGCTTCTGTGATCCTGATAGAAAACGGGGCTATTGCTTAAAATTTGCAGCAGATAGAACCAAAATAATTTTACACTTTGACGATCTCTTCCAGCTTCTGTTATCCTGATAGAAAACATGGATATCGCTTAAAGTTTGCAGCAGATCGAACCAAAATAATTTTACACTTCGACGATCTCTTCAAGCTTCTGTGATCCTGATAGAAAACGGGGCTATTGCTTAAAATTTGCAGCAGATCGAACCAAAATAATTTTACACTTCGACGATCTCTTCCAGCTTCTGTATCCTGATAGAAAACAGTATGCTTAATTTGCAGCAGATCAAAAATAATTACACTGACGATCTCTTCAGCTTCTGTGATCCTGATAGAAAAAGCTATTGCTTAAAATTTGCAGCAGATCGACAATATTTTACATGACGATCTCTTCCAGCTTCTGTGATCCTGATAGAAAACGGCTATTGCTTAAAATTTGCAGCAGATCGACAAAATAATTTTACACTTGATCTCTCAGCTTCTGTGATCCTGATAGAAAACGCTATTGCTTAAAATTTGCAGCAGATCGACAATAATTTTACACTGACGATCTCTTCCAGCTTCTGTGATCCTGATAGAAAACGGGCTATTGCTTGCAGCAGATCGAACAAATTTTGACGATCTCTTCAGCTTCTGTGATCCTGATAGAAAACGGCTATTGCTTAAAATTTGCAGCAGACGAAAATATTTTACACTTACGATCTCTTCCAGCTTCTGTATCCTGATGAACGATTGCTTAATTGCAGCAGATCGACAAAATAATTTTACACTGACGATCTCTTCAGCTTCTGTGATCCTGATAGAAAACAGTATGTAATTTGCAGCAGATCACAATAATTTTACATTACGATCTCTTCAGCTTCTGTATCCTGATGAAAACGTAGCAATTTGCAGCAGATCAAATAATTTTACACTGACGATCTCTTCAGCTTCTGTGATCCTGATAGAAAACGGCTTAAAATTTGCAGCAGATCAAACAAAATAATTTTACACTTTGACGATCTCTTCAGCTTCTGTATCCTGATGAAAACGTATGCTTAATTTGCAGCAGATCAAAAATATTTTACACTGACGATCTCTTCAGTCTGTGATCCTGATAGAAAACGGCTATTGCTTAATTTGCAGCAGATCACAAAATAATTTTACACTGACGATCTCTTCCAGCTTCTGTGATCCTGATAGAAAACATTGCTTAATTTGCAGCAGATCGACAAAATAATTTTACACTTGACGATCTCTTCAGCTTCTGTATCCTGATAGAAAAAGGATATGCTTAATTTGCAGCAGATCACAAAATAATTTTACTGACGATCTCTTCCAGCTTCTGTGATCCTGATAGAAAACATGGCTATGCTTAAAATTTGCAGCAGATCGAAAAAAATAATTTTACACTTCGACGACTCTTCAGCTTCTGTGACCTGATGAAAACGGGTATCCTTAAAATTTGCAGCAGATCAAACAAAATAATTTACATTCGACGATCTTTCCAGCTTCTGTATCCATGAAAAAGGGCTATTGCTTAAAATTTCAGCAGATCGAACAAAATAATTTTACACTTTGACGATCTCTTCCAGCTTCTGTGATCCTGATAGAAAACAGGGCTATTGCTTAAACTTTGCAGCAGATCGAAAAAATAATTTTACACTTCGACGATCTCTTCAAGCTTCTGTGATCCTGATAGAAAACGGGGCTATTGCTTAAAATTTGCAGCAGACCGAAATAAAATCATTATACACTTCTACGATCTCTTCCAGCTTCTGTAAACCTGATTGAAAACATGGATTACGCTTAAAGTTTGCAGCAGATCGAAACAAAATAATTTTACGCTTCGACGATCTCTTCCAGCTTCTGTGATCCTGATAGAAATGGAGCTATTGCTTAAAATTTGCAGCAGATCGAACAAAATAATTTTACACTTTGACGATCTCTTCAAGCTTCTGTGATCCTGATAGAAAACGGGGCTATTGGTTAAAATTTGCAGCAGATCGAACCAAAATAATTTTACAATTTGACGATCTCTTCCAGCTTCTGTGATCCTGATAGAAAACGGGGCTATTGCTTACAATTTGCAGCAGATCGAAACAAAATAATTTTACACTTTGACGATCTCTTCCAGCTTCTGTGATCCTGATAGAAAACGGGGCTATTGCTTACAATTTGCAGCAGATCGAACCAAAATAATTTTACAATTTGACGATCTCTTCCAGCTTCTGTGATCCTGATAGAAAACGGGGCTATTGGTTAAAATTTGCAGCAGATCGAACCAAAATAATTTTACAATTTGACGATCTCTTCCAGCTTCTGTGATCCTGATAGAAAACGGGGCTATTGCTTACAATTTGCAGCAGATCGAAACAAAATAATTTTACACTTTGACGATCTCTTCCAGCTTCTGTGATCCTGATAGAAAACATGGATATCGCTTAAAGTTTGCAGCAGATCTAAACAAAATAATTTTACATTTCTACGATCTCTTGCAGCTTCTGTAATCCTGATTGAAAACATGGATATCGCTTAAAGTTTGCAGCAGATCGAAAAACAATAATTTTACACTTCGACGATCTCTTCCAGCTTCTGTGATCCTGATAGAAAACGGGGCTATTGCTTAAAATTTGCAGCAGATCTAAACAAAATAATTTTACACTTTGACGATCTCTTCCAGCTTCTGTGATCCTGATAGAAAACGGGGCTATTGCTTAAACTTTGCAGCAGATCGAACCAATATAATTTTACACTTCGACGATCTCTTCAAGCTTCTGTGATCCTAATAGAAAACGGGGCTATTGCTTATAATTTGCAGCAGACCGAAATAAAATCATTATACACTTTTACGATCTCTTCCAGCTTCTGTAATCCTGATTGAAGACATGGATTACGCTTAAAATTTGCAGCAGATCTAAACAAAATAATTTTACACTTTGACGATCTCTTCCAGCTTCTGTGATCCTGATAGAAAACGGGGCTATTGCTTAAACTTTGCAGCAGATCGAACCAATATAATTTTACACTTCGACGATCTCTTCAAGCTTCTGTGATCCTAATAGAAAACGGGGCTATTGCTTATAATTTGCAGCAGACCGAAATAAAATCATTATACACTTCTACGATCTCTTCCAGCTTCTGTAAACCTGATTGAAAACATGGATTACGCTTAAAGTTTGCAGCAGATCGAAACAAAATAATTTTACGCTTCGACGATCTCTTCCAGCTTCTGTGATCCTGATAGAAATGGAGCTATTGCTTAAAATTTGCAGCAGATCGAACCAAAATAATTTTACACTTTGACGATCTCTTCAAGCTTCTGTGATCCTGATAGAAAACGGGGCTATTGGTTAAAATTTGCAGCAGATCGAACCAAAATAATTTTACAATTTGACGATCTCTTCCAGCTTCTGTGATCCTGATAGAAAACGGGGCTATTGCTTAAAATTTGCAGCAGATCGAACAAAATAATTTTACACTTCGACGATCTCTTCAAGCTTCTGTGATCCTGATAGAAAACGGGGCTATTGCTTAAAATTTGCAGCAGACCGAAATAAAATCATTATACACTTCTACGATCTCTTCCAGCTTCTGTGATCCTGATAGAAAATGGAGCTATTGCTTAAAATTTGCAGCAGATCGAACCAAAATAATTTTACACTTCGACGATCTCTTCAAGCTTCTGTTATCCTAATAGAAAACATGGATATCGCTTAAAGTTTGCAGCAGATCTAAACAAAATAATTTTACATTTCTACGATCTCTTGCAGCTTCTGTAATCCTGATTGAAAACATGGATTACGCTTAAAGTTTGCAGCAGATCGAACAAAATAATTTTACACTTTGACGATCTCTTCCAGCTTCTGTGATCCTGATAGAAAACGGGGCTATTGCTTAAACTTTGCAGCAGATCGAACCAATATAATTTTACACTTCGACGATCTCTTCAAGCTTCTGTGATCCTAATAGAAAACGGGGCTATTGCTTATAATTTGCAGCAGACCGAAATAAAATCATTATACACTTTTACGATCTCTTCCAGCTTCTGTAATCCTGATTGAAGACATGGATTACGCTTAAATTTTGCAGCAGATCGAACTAAAATAATTTTACACTTCGACGATCTCTTCAAGCTTCTGTTATCCTGATAGAAAACATGGATATCGCTTAAAGTTTGCAGCAGATCTAAACAAAATAATTTTACATTTCTACGATCTCTTGCAGCTTCTGTAATCCTGATTGAAAACATGGATATCGCTTAAAGTTTGCAGCAGATCGAAAAACAATAATTTTACACTTCGACGATCTCTTCAAGTTTCTGTGATCCTGATAGAAAACGGGGCTATTGCTTAAAATTTGCAGCAGACCGAAACAAAATCATTATACACTTCGACGATCTCTTCCAGCTTCTGTGATCCTGATAGAAAACGGGGCTATTGCTTAAAATTTGCAGCAGATCTAAACAAAATAATTTTACACTTTGACGATCTCTTCCAGCTTCTGTGATCCTGATAGAAAACGGGGCTATTGCTTAAACTTTGCAGCAGATCGAAACAAAATAATTTTACACTTCGACGATCTCTTCAAGCTTCTGTGATCCTGATAGAAAACGGGGCTATTGCTTAAAATTTGCAGCAGACCGAAATAAAATCATTATACACTTCTACGATCTCTTCCAGCTTCTGTAATCCTGATTGAAAACATGGATTACGCTTAAAGTTTGCAGCAGATCGAAACAAAATAATTTTACGCTTCGACGATCTCTTCCAGCTTCTGTGATCCTGATAGAAAATGGAGCTATTGCTTAAAATTTGCAGCAGATCGAACCAAAATAATTTTACACTTCGACGATCTCTTCAAGCTTCTGTGATCCTGATAGAAAACGGGGCTATTGCTTAAAATTTGCAGCAGATCGAACCAAAATAATTTTACACTTCGACGATCTCTTCAAGCTTCTGTGATCCTGATAGAAAACGGGGCTATTGCTTAAAATTTGCAGCAGATCGAAACAAAATAATTTTACACTTCAACGATCTCTTCAAGCTTCTGTGATCCTGATAGAAAACATGGATTACGCTTAAAGTTTGCAGCAGATTGAAAAAAGATAATTTTACACTTCTACGATCTCTTCCAGCTTCTGTAATCCTGATTGAAAACATGGATTACGCTTAAAGTTTGCAGCAGATCGAAACAAAATAATTTTACACTTCGACGATCTCTTCAAGCTTCTGTGATCCTGATAGAAAACGGGGCTATTGCTTAAAATTTGCAGCAGATCGAACCAAAATAATTTTACACTTTGACGATCTCTTCAAGCTTCTGTGATCCTGATAGAAAACGGGGCTATTGGTTAAAATTTGCAGCAGATCGAACCAAAATAATTTTACAATTTGACGATCTCTTCCAGCTTCTGTGATCCTGATAGAAAACGGGGCTATTGCTTACAATTTGCAGCAGATCGAAACAAAATAATTTTACACTTTGACGATCTCTTCCAGCTTCTGTGATCCTGATAGAAAACATGGATATCGCTTAAAGTTTGCAGCAGATCTAAACAAAATAATTTTACATTTCTACGATCTCTTGCAGCTTCTGTAATCCTGATTGAAAACATGGATATCGCTTAAAGTTTGCAGCAGATCGAAAAACAATAATTTTACACTTCGACGATCTCTTCAAGCTTCTGTGATCCTGATAGAAAACAGGGGCTATTGCTTAAA